>CM028364.1:14248559-14848559 GCA_016624345.1 Platycodon grandiflorus
CGACTCAATAATTTGAGAGTTTAAGACTGAAATCAAAGTACTTTTTAATTTGTCATAGGATTTGGTGTCATCGATGAACTGTGGGATGGTGCATTAGATCATTGATCATGTTCAAAACTAGTCAAACCGTTACTTTAATAATGGCCTCAAGTGATTTATCATGAGCTCATCCTTTTTCAGTACAGCCTCATATCCCATCTCAAAATTCTGTCCAAATTTCATTAAATTCGTCGAAATTCATAATTACTTTATTGTGTGCCATTATCAGCATCAGCACAATCGCTCTGGAAGCAGATACAAAGTTGATCTATTGAAAAGGGCTGACTTACATCAGCAACAGCAAGTACTAGAGGTTGAGATATCATAAGCACGAATCTTCTTAGCCGTTTGCTTTGCTTCAAGATGTGTTGTAAATTTTTCATATATGTGTTACAAGACACATAAAATATTCCTTAATCAATTTTTTGGGTAATACGATATGTCTATGTTCCAATTGACATGAAAACATTACAATCGATCACTTGGATAGCTAATCAAAATGTAAAAAGAATCAAGACGGTGATTCAGACTCAAGAAATAGGTTCTGCATTAACAGGCTTAAATTTGTTAATTTGTTGTTTTGCCTACAAGACAGTGGTCCATTTCCCCAGCTAGCAAATACAACAGTGACCCTGAGGATTTCATTTGTCCATGAAGTTGTAATTTTCCCAATGGCCATATGCTTGAAAGTTTGTATATCTTCAATGAATTTTCAGTCAGACCTAACAGTTTACTTTCTAATATATACTAGAATAGCATGTCTAATACTCGCATTATATTCCAAAAAAATGTTCATACTGATTAATTGCTATTTGTTGAACTCATCAATGTTCTGTATGGATATGCCACATCATGTAAAGTGCTGAGTATGTCCAAGAATTATAACATGCAGCTAATATTTATGTATATCACTCAATGCTGTAAATAATACGTAAAATGGAGAGGATATATGATTTCATCCAATTAATTTATAAGAGGAAAATATAACTGACCCATTCGTTCACACCCTTATTGATCTATCACGAAAGATAACGAGTTATATGAAGATATACTAAAGGGAGTGTCCCAGCATTACTAGATTATACCTTCGCGGGTGAGATGAAGGTACCCGGTGGATATTTGAACGTAAGGAAAGAGGATGAAACCCCTGAGAGCTGAGGGTGAGAGTGGGTAAAGACTATTAGGTCCTTCCCAAAATAGAATAAGTGATGAGCACAAAAGTGGTGACTTCAATGCTTTGTACTTCTTGTTCCGTGAATGAGGCATTTATAGTGACCACTCCTGACCTCATCAGGTGCCGAGCATGTAACCTCCCAACATCGATCAATGCTCATATCGTATCATCTCCTTGGACAATAATCATGCTCTCATCACGTGTTACCATATATACTTAGTAGCCACTGCAACCCTGTAAGCTAGACAATGTTAATGGTGTCTTTCTCCCGACTTCAGCTGTCAATCAAGTACCCTAAGTGATCCCAATTGATGAACAGACCCTGCATGATTGCCCCTAAAGGACAATGGCCCCGTGGCACCAGTTACATGGTACGGTAATCTCGCCCACAAACATTTCAGCAGCACAAATGGCATTATAGTTGAGATCATACCACCTTAAAACAATCCATGGAACACAATTACAACTTAATTGGATCAGAAATACCTACCAGCTGAGAAAAAACAGTAGTCTAAAAGATTATGTAGAAAAATAACAAGGACTAGTATTACATAGCATATACATATTAAATGATTCAATCACAAGAGGTCGCGTAGCTAAGGGACTTCAAAGAATACTTAGGTAGGTCTCTCATTTGAGTTCCAGTGAGATCAGTCCATGAAAAATTAATTCATCGAAATCCCCTAGGTCCAGCATGGATAGACTGCCTTTGATTTGACGACACGGAGGTGGATTAGCTGAGTTGTGAGCTCGCTACCGCTTGCAGGGCCAATAGTATATAGGAAAATAAAATATAACAAAAATTTTGAGAGTAACAAGCTAAATTATTATTATTCTGAAAATAAACATTTTTTAAGAAGTTCAAAATCCTCTTTTGATAGACTTGTGTTTTTGTGGTTTGATATATAAAGAAAATTAGAGGTAAGGGCATATTATTTTGCGAGAACCAAACTATTATTTATTGATAAATTACAAAGTAAAAAATGTACAATTTCAAAACTTTGCAGCGACAGTGGCCTCCCCCAATCCGCTAGAGGGTTTGGTATTGGGAGAGTGACTGAGATCACCACCATAATTAACTGAATCAAGGATGATGAAAGCTTTGGAGGAAAGGTCAAAACTATATTCCCTAAACGTACTTAAATGCCATCACATATTCAATAGATCAGAAAAAGGAAAAGAAATCAACCTGCTTGGTCGAAAAGAGAAGACAGAGCGGCATACGCTGGGATCCAATCCATGGCGGAGGAGGAAGACGAGAGCAGTCGATTTGATTTCCAGACCAAGTTTGGGGACTGTTCATCAATTTCACCCGTTATTTTGTTCAAAATTGGAATACAATTTTTTTTTTTTTAGTGGTGATATTCACACCTCTAAACATTTGCTGAGTACAGCCCTCTCATATATTACAAAAATATTATTATAAATTTTGACTTAAATGCTTTTAATTTTTTAGGTAAAAAAAAAATATTTCATTACTGTTCGGCAGCCTACCGAGCACACCTAAAGCTGTTCGGTAGGGGTGTCGAACACTTATAGTGATGTTCGATAGGAGTGCCGAACACTCTTATGGGTGTTCGGTAATACAATACCAAACAAATTATTTAAAAAAAAAAAAAGGAGGAAGGGGGCGGGCTGCTTGATTGGGTGTGGTGAGGGGGGAAGGAGGAGGAAGGGGGTAAGTTTTGTGCAGAAGGTGGGGAAAAAAAAAAGGCTGGTGTGGTGTTTTGTGAGTGTGTGTGTGGGGGGGGGAGGAGGAAGGTGGCGGATTGGGTGTGTTTTGTTTGGAGTGGGGTGTACTTAGTAAATTTTAGTTAATTTTGGGAAAAATATTTGTAAGGTTGAAATAGAAAATTAGGGGGGTGTAGTCAGCATTTTGAGGAGTTAAAAATATTAGGTGTGGGGTGTACTTAGTAATAGGGTGTACTAAGCAATTTTTAGGGTGTAAATAGCAATTCTCATTTTATTATTTTTTTTGAAAAAAGATAGTAGTAAAACCCAAAGAACTTTGTTTAGAAATAAAATGCACTTGCCACTACTAGTCTTGTAATGAGCAAAATTTACAGATTTTCTATCTACTTTTCTTAAATGGAGTAATAAACATTACATAGATTACCCCACTCTACTGTACGACATAAATAAATTTGTTACATTGAAATCAACCAATTAACAACAACTAATAAATTTGTAGCTAACTCGTATGTTGGACAATATATGTTAAAGAGCAGGGCAGTAAAGAAAGCTTATTGGCCGGCATGACTCCATTGCAGCTGGGTTTGGCTATAATTTGATTGAATTAAATGAGCAAAAACTACACACGACTTAAGACTTGATGGATGTTGGAAAGATAGAGCTGCTAAGGTACGTGTGACTCGAATAAGAACTCTTGGATGTTACTATTTCATCAAAGCTCACTAATTGGCTCAAACTAACCCGAGCAACACATGATCCTAGCTAGTTTGAAGTTAGGCTCTTGATCTCGACTCTAATGTTTTTGGTGAACAAGTTAATTACAAAATGTTCACCGATTGCATGGTTCATATCATTTCAAAACCCTGCTATTTATGATATCACCAAACTAGGGCCAGGTTTAATAGGATCATAGGATTCATATTAGGCTGAGTTCAATTGATTCACGTCTTAGAAGGTTTTGGAAGTTGTAGGTGGGCTATTATGCTATCTCCCATGTTGCCGGTATTGGAAAAGTCTACTGCCTTGTGCACATCAAATCTAATGGCACGTGTAGAGTGTATACGGAGTTGTACATAGTCCTAGCTGGTTCTGATGTGATCCAACGAGAACCCACAAGTTATTGAAACTTGGAACCCACGCTTGAGAAGACAATCTCGCAGAAAACCGTACGCCCAAGGACTTAGAGAATAATCTGAAGTAAACCTCAACCCCTAACCCTCAATGGAATTAAGAACCTCAATACGAAGATTCAAGACCCTTAACTAAGTTAAGAACCAAGAATATGAAATTAACACAAACTAATCTAAGTTTGCAATGTTTTAACACAACGTGGATAACACACAAGAGAAAAGCTCACGGCTTGTATTGAACAAAAAACGTCTATATCTTTACAATCTGAAATAGGAGCCTTTATATAGGCCTAAAGTATGAATCCTAACCCTATTCTACTAGGGACACAAATTACCCACGTGATATGGCTTATTCAATACCTAAACTAACAAGGAAACACAAGAAAACATGGAAAAAAACGTCCAACTCTCAAAAGGAAGCAAGGTAACACGTTTTTAGGCTCTTCCAGTATAAACACAAGCTAAAAAACGTCCAAGTCTCACAAGGAAACAAGAAAACGCGTTTTTAGACTCTCTCTCAATGTGAATGCAAGCTAAGCTGCCCCTTGGCCTTCTAGAAATCCTTATTGGGCTCTTGATGGGCTTCCAGTGCTTTGGGCTCTCCAAATGTCTCTTATGCTTGGATTTGATTCTGAGCTTTGGCAATAAGGCTTGATTCATCTTTTTAGCCCTTGCCCTTGTAATTGGTCCACTCTTGAGCTGCAACGGATCTTGGATGGCTTGGCTTAATGGATCCTTGTTGGTGTTGCTAGATGGTCCTCCATCAGGTTCGCTCTCTCACATTAACATCTTGTTATGTTTTAAAATTAGCCGGTGGCACAAATGGGCGAGGGGATAGATGGATAGTGTTCTTGGTGTGTCACACTAAATAGTAGACTGAATTAAGTTTTTGAATTGTGAGTTTCAACAACTGCTCACAAACGTAAAATTGGAAGCATGAATAAGCGGAATTTACGGGGGATAAAAGGACAGAACAGGATCACAAAAGTCAAATTGGTTTTAGGTTAATTAATCAAATGATTGAGGTGTTATGGAGATTTTTCAGACACAATTATAGACCATGCATGATTACCAGCACCAACCAAACCTTATTTTCTTGCCATGATTTCATTCCTATGGTTGGTATTATGATTAGTAGTTGTAGAAAACAGCGTGTAAAAGAAGAGAAATGCAGACCAAAGTTAGCGAAATGAACTTTACATTTTGTACCAAACTTTAAAAAAAAAAAATCATCTTATGGAGTATGCATTTCTTCAAATATTGGATAGAGATGCTGGATTACTAATTAAAACCCACCCTGCTATGCCAGGCACTAGCACTAACATGCCAAGTGGTCATAATAAATTCAGGTTAAATCCTTCAAGTTCCTGTATGAGTGAAGGGCTGTGCTCCGGATCGACCATTTTGTGTGGGATGCATGGTCAAAGAAGATCGAATACTTGCTTTACATGGGGATAGGGAGAAAGAAGAGACTAGTGCACGAGGTTTCGATCATTGTGAGGGGTTTAGGAGAAGTTTAAGAAATGTATTATTACCTGTTTACGCAGAAAAAATTGTTTTTGTAATTTGACTGCGTAGCCGCTTGTCTATGTAGAGCAATCTATACCAACAAGGGTCGTAGATCAATTAGTAAGAGTATGCTCTATTTTAACCCTAAGTATTGATTTTTTTTTTTAAAAAGATGAAAATATTAAAAAATCCTATCCAAAAAATTAAGAATCACTGGTCATTGAAAAGATTCTCTGCGAAGATGCAGAGGTGACCATCCTAATAAAGAATGAATTTCTGCTCAACTATGCATCAAAATAAAATTACTACACAATAAACACACTTGTTCATTATTTAATATGTTTCCAATTACAATTAGTAGTACATATCTATCACACAAGTATATATGGCTGCTGCTAAATATTTTACCAAAAGACCATCTGTACAGGCAGGAGTTATACAATAACAACAAATCCGAGAGGGAGCAAGTATAACTCTCTATAATTCCCAGAAAAAAAAACAAAATCAACAAAACAAAACAAACTCAAGATAATCTTTGGAAGACAAATATCAAGAAATGGGAGGATTGTTGATGATCATGCATATTAAATCATCTCTTGCAGCTCCTACTCCTTGACAATATATCTTTAATCCCACCAACAACCCATGTTTCCTTTGCAACATCTGAAGAAAATTTGTAGAAATCACTTTCGTATCTCATCAGTTCCTCCAAGCTTTCTCTTTTCTTTTTCTTTTCCTTTTCCTTTTCCTCCTCCTCCTCCATCACTAACTTTTCTTTCCTCTCTGATTCTTCTTCTAATTTCCTCTTCTCGATATCCTCAGCATCATTGTCCACTTCTTCTTCTTCTTCTTCTTCTTCTTCTTCTTCTTCTTCTTTCTCCTCTTGCCAACTTTTCGCGGGAGCAGAACGACACCGCATAAGCAATAATGCATTTGGCGGTGGTCCACATGGCAATTCTTGATGAGGATCATCGATAGACTTTCTTATTTCTAGTATATCCTTACAATTCTCTGCTTTTTGAATCCCGGAATTTTGATTTCCTTGTAAAACCATGAACCATTTGGAAAAAACAGCTTTTGATGAACCTTCCTGATCGTCTAATTCTTGTTGGTGGTCATCTTCGTCAATATCGTCATGGTCATCGTCTTCGTCTTCGTCGTCGTCTGAAGTGACATTTGCATTCGGAAATGAACCAAAGCATCGGAAATCGAACCGGACACTCCTTAAACAAGTCAAGAATTGCATCATCTCCTTCTTGAAACCTAGTGCTTCCACCCAAGTTGGCCTCTTCTTTTGTTTGTTATTGTGAAGCCTTTCAATTTCTTCCATAACTGATTGCCAACTCTTACACGGGCCAGGCCTGGGCCTGACTTTGATCTGCCCGGCACAGGTGACTTTCGGAGACGTTGGTTCGGAGTAATCAGAGCCCATTTGCTTGGTTTTAGACCATAAGTATGGGCTGACATGACCACCACTACTAGTGCTAGATTTTCTCAAGTGGTGGTGGTGGTGGTGGTGGTGGCTGTATTGTTGGTGGTTGTGGGAATTCCTATTGGGCCCTGAAGGCCTTGCTGGGCTGCAGATAGTCTTGGGCATCAGGGTAAGATGGGCCCTGGTAGGAAAACATACCAATAGATCAGCTGAAGTAGCTCCTTTCCCTTCTCTTCTTTTCATCTCTGTGTTTGTGTCTGTGATTGTTTGTTTGTTTCAGATCTTGTGATTGAGGGCTGCAGGGAGGGTGAAGATCGAGAATGAGTTTGGAGTTAAAGGGTGTGTTTGGATGACTTTTTAAAAGAAAGGAAGAGGGCAAATGAGCAAGGGCACTGACAGCTTTTCACTTTGCCACTTTGCCTTGATTACCATTCTCCTTTTGCTCATATATTCAAACACTTCTTTTTGCTTGGAAGGGTGGGGGTCACAACTAACAAGTGATCAGCTAGCTTCTTTCTTTCTGCCTGAGCCGTTACTTTATTAGCAAGTCTTCTTTAGCCAAAAAAAAAAAAACACATTAAATAAGGAAAAGATACAAGTAAAGAAAAGTTGATAGTTGATACCCACGAGGCCTGTTTCATGATCCAATCATACCCTCAACTTGTCAGCCCTCTGCTATGCATTACATTGCCACTTATTACTCTCCTTTTTCTATTTTCCTTTTCTATCAGCCAACTTATAAAATCTCATTGCCCCCTCCCACCACTATACTTCAAAAGGAAATACAGAAAAATAGAAGTATGATATGAAGAATTTAGACTTGTCAAATACAACTATTTGTTGGGATCGAACAAGTATTAAGTATCCATATCGACTACTCCCTCTGTCCTTAAATGAGTGTTCATTTATAGTTTTTTAATATATTTAAAGAAGTTAAGTTTTTGGTCTTTTAAGTAGCACATGAATATTAATGCCCTTAATGTACTCCTTGTACAACATTAGAAATCCGCACTAGGACATGATAAGTGTCAAAGATGAAATTAGTAAACTTATATTCCCTCCGTCCAAAAAAAAAAAAAAAATTCCTCTTTGGTTTGTTAAAAAAAAAATATTCTAATTTCTTAAAACATACTGATAATTATAGTGTAATTTGAAGAGTGTACAAGCAAATAAACTACTATAATTTTAAAAAGTTTGACTTATCAATTGAAACAATTTTTTGGGATGAGTACAAAAATAAATATACTTATTTAGAAGCAAATAAATAAATAAATAATAGATACTCCCTCCGTTCCAGGCAAATAGTCAACTTTTCTTTTTTAGAAATCAACATATAAAAATCAAATCAAAATTTTACATACTTACTTATATTTTAGGAAATAAAATTTCATTAGTTAAAATTTACTTTAAGAATACTATAGAATACAACTTTCATAACATAACATTGTAAAAACAATTAATTTAGGCCAAAATATAAAAAAAGGCCCAAAGTATTCACCAAATCCCACTTTGCACCCTAATTTGAAATTTGCGCGTAAAAACGCTCCACGTTCCAATTTGTCCCACTTTGCACCCTACCCCCAACGGCCGTTACAATGTTAACGTTAAGTATCCACGTGAGAGACACGTGAGGGTTATTTTAGTCATTTCAAGCACTAAATGGTTAATGGCCGTTCCAATTTTTCTCATTGTCTTCTTCCCTTGAACTCCATAACCACCGGTGCACTGCCGCTTCCCCACCACCTCGCTCCATCGCATTTAAACGGAATCAACCCATCCCAACTTTCATAGAACATCCAAAATCACATCTAACCATATCAATTTGACAAGAAAATTTTAATCAAACTTGCACACAAAAAAAAACCTCAAACCCAGATTGAACAACAAAAACCCAAATGTTCATCTAGACCACCATTTTCTACATTCTCCGAAGAATCAACACTTAAATTTCGCTTCACCGGAGCCACCTCCACCGCATCATTCCCCAAATCCATGCCAGACTCTAACTCTAACTCACTCCCACCACCACAGTCACTAGAATCACTTACAACAATCACCAGATTATCTGAATCTCCGCCTTTACTGCGCCGCCTAGGGTTTTGCCTCAACAGACGACTCGCTTCCCCCATTTCAATCTGGACCAAAATCGAAGTCTACTCTCCAATCTTGATGGTGTCTCCGTCATTAATAGCCGCAGGCTGCGAAGGAATGAGCTTGACGGTTTTAGCAAAATTGAAGTATACTATAACCCTAACTCACTCCCAATTAACAGTGTTGTAATCGAATTGGATGGAGAGGTGCAATTTTTTGAGATACCGCTGTCTTTGATGGAAATTGTGTTGCCACGAATTAACGACACGGCCGATTCAGATGACGGATCCGGATCTGAACTCTAGGGTTTCTCCCTCTCTTCATCCATGTCTGCAATTTTGGGTGTGAAGAGATAGAATTGTTGGGTTGAGGGATTGCATAAGGAGATAGGCTGGAAATGACCAAATTACCCCCGAATGTGACCTACATTAACCATTTAGTGCTTGAAATGACTAAAATAACCCTCGCGTGTCTCTCACGTGGATACTTAACGTTAACATTGTAACGGCCGTTGGGAGTAGGGTGCAAAATGGGACAAATTGGAACGTGGAGCGTTTTTACGCGCAAATTTCAAATTAGGGTGCAAAGTGAGATTTGGTGAATACTTTGGGGGATTTTTTATATTTTGGCCATTAATTTATGTAAATTATCTGTCAAACTTTAACTAAGTTACCAAAAAAAGTCAAAACAATTAATTTATGTAAATTATCTGTCAAACTTTAACTAAGTTACCAAAAAAAGTCAAAAGTGAACTATTTGCATGAAACGGAGAGAGTACTTATTTAGGGATGGAGGGAGTATTAATTTGTAATCCGAAAAATTACTTTACCTGTCAAGATTCTACGTTAGATGCTTTAATAATGTTCATAATTGGTTCAGCTTCAAGCAAAGTCCACTAGCTATCTATGCCTTAAATTGATCATGCCTATGCTTTCTGCTTTGTAATCTCATTCATGCGCAGATCTTTTTGGCTCGTGTCTCCGGCATCTCATTAGTGGGTTATTAATTATAAAAAGGCTTAAGTTATAGTTATAAAAACTCTTGAATATGTTATATAATTTTCAAATTTATTTTATTTTATTTAATTGTTAATGTATTTAAAATGTTCGTCAATCATAAAAGGTTGCCACAACGAAACGGGGTTGACCGACCGTTTAAGGGAGTCAATAAACCGTTTAAGAGAGTTACAAAACCACTATAAATAGAATGATTGGTCGAACGTGATTGACACTTTCGAAATCTGAGCATCATCAGACTTCTAGAAAGAGTGTTCTTGGTTTGATCAGAGAGTTACATTTTGAATCAACCAAACTTCATTGTATTTTCAGAGAGATTTTAGTATACAATCCTTTGTGAATCACAGATTATTTAGAGGGGTAACACATCTCTTAAAAGATAGCGAATCATTTTCGTACCTTGGATAATTCATTAATATTTTAGTCCATTTTTATTCAACAGAATATAACCAATATAAGACTCGATTCCAGATCGTGCAAGGCAAAGAGAGCGGCAGCTCAGGGTGACCGCACAAAAATGCGGCATCGATTTTGGAAAGAGGGTGCTCACCCTGGGCCGATTTATGTATTTTTCCAGTTTTCTTGTTTATATCGGTTTAGGGTTTGGTCTTGTATCCTATAATATAGAAGTTGTAACACTAAAACGTGGTTAAGATTATCATATCAATATATGACAGTTTTAAAACATCAAATACTCTCTCTTCTTCCAATCCCTAATTGCTTGATCATTGATTATTGTTCAATCTATTATTTGCTCGCTTCCGCTATCGCTTGACAACCAAGATTCTTACAGCATATGTGGAAGGTAAAGCGAAAGATTATGGAGATTGTAGACGTTATAATTTTGAAATTGAATTTTTAATTAGAACATCACAAAAGAGAATAATCTTTTGTATGAAACGGAGGGAGTATAAAATATATGAATTGCAACTTTTAATTTAAATTTTGAGAAAGTAATTAATCTTATCAAAAATTTCAATTAAGAAAAATACTAATGAAAATCGACCAATTATAGGAGTTGAATTAAGACTTCTCTGAGTGAATTGGAGAGAGTAATTATGAAGAGGAGACAAATCCCATGGGATCTTAATTAGAATAAATATATGGTCACCTAACTCAAAAACGCTAAATAACAAAAATCAAAATTAAACATTATTATAACACTAAGAGCCCGTTTGGTCGAGCGTTTTGGTCAAAACGTAGGGATAAAACGCAGCTTATTTGCAAAAAATGTCTTTCAATACTGCGGCAGAAAACGCAGCTGCATTTTAAAACGTTGAAATTCTCAGCTTTTTCCCAAAACGCAGGTTTTAAAACGCTCCTAGGAAAAAAAAAAGCTGCGTATTGAAGTGATATCCAAACGTATTTATAAGGAAAGACCTCCGTTTTTAAAACATTGCGTTTTTTAAAACGCTGCGTTTTTAAAACACTGCGTTTTGTAAACGCTATACTAAACGGATTCTAAGTAAAAAAATAAAAAAATCAAAAATTATTATTACAGTATAGAACCACACATGATAACCCAACAATAAAACAAAATAACAATAAAATAATTAATACAAAAAAACCTCATTAAAAAACTAAATGTGAGCAGATCTAGTCCCAACTGGAGCTAGATATGAAGTTACCAGATCAAAGTTTGATGCCATTTCTATGAATGTTCAGATCTGATAAATGATCAAATTCACAAGTACTAACAAATAACTTCTTTTAAGTAACACTGTACAATATTATCCGCGAACCATGTCTTTAAATAAAATTGAAACCTAAGCTAAATCTAATTAATTAAAACCCGCCTGGATCTGTAAATTTGAATGATCCCGAGTGATGCTCAAAATAGCACTGCTCTTAGACAAATCATTAAATCACAATTTTGTTTGGCATGTAGTTTTCCTAAACTTTTACGTGAAGAAGAAGAACATATAATTAACGACGATAATCGTGGCATATATATATATATATATATATATATATATCCTTTAAATTATTATATATGCGGATGCAACCCAAATCCTAATTATGTCTATATGTATAGATTGATATATTTTTCTTTTTTACGTATTTCTATTTCTCACAAACCTCGATCTTTCATTTTTTTCGGGTCCATCTATATTAAATCGGATCCTTTATTCCAAAATGGTGTTCCATCTCATATTCCAATCGTTGGATGTACGCCACATGTGCATAAAAAATCACGGGGTAATTAATGTTGTTTATTCACATGCACATGTGACACACATCCAACGGTTGGAATAGGAGATAAAATACCATTTTAGAATAGAGGATCCGATCTGCATCTATATATGCTGCGCCAAGGTCAAAATGCAAACTGATCACTCTTTCTTGTTTTTTGTTTTCGGCCATCAGATCACAAACTTTAATACTCGCTCCATATGGAATGGTCAATTATGTTCAAATTTTTAACCAATGCATTTGGTGAATTTTATTACCCAAACGAACGTGCATGAGACGTATTATTTATAAGTAGAAGGAGCTTAATTACTGCTTCTTTTTCATTTCTTTGGTCTTGAAAATGAAGGGAAAAAAAATATTGCTCAGTGTGGCGTGGGTCACTTACTGCAAGGAGGACAAATGAAAGACTCCTGATTTTCCACTTTTGGAAATCATGCAGATGGAGAGAGAGATCTACAGTTTGGGAAAACATTGTGCTTAATCACTTGTACCATTTTCATCGACGAGTTGGACTCATATTGTGAAAAACGTTAATTATAGTATTTTCAAGGATTAATATACAATTCGGTCCCTGAACTTGAAACTTTTTCCTGATTAGGTTTTAGTACTATGATATTTCCTATTGTGGCACTTGAACTCAACATTTTGTCGAACGGTTAGTCCTTTATCTAACGGAAGTTAACAGAAACGTTAGTTAATTTTTTTAAAGACCAAAATACCCTTATTTGTTTCACGAATTCGAATCCACGTGGATTATAATGATGACATGGAATACCCATGCTAATGAATGTCATTTTTAAGACTAGAATACCCCCAAATTCGTGGATGAATTTCACATACTCTCTCTCTACTAACTTACTTTTTTCTTCTCTCTTTCTCTCTCTAAACTTTCTCCATCTACGCGTCACCATCGTTCCTCCAACTACTCGGTTTTATCGCCGGCCGATACTCTCGCTGGTAAATCCATCCATTCAACCCTATGTGTTTGCGTGTGTGTGAGATTATGTGTATTGCGTGTGTGTGATTGTTTGTGTGCGTACTGTTTGATTGTGTGTGATAATAATCGAAAGCCATTGTATACAGTGCGTGTTTTTGTAGCGTGTGTGTGAGATTGTTTGTGTAGGATGTGTGATTGTGTGTGTGTTTTGTATGAATGTGTAATCATGTGATTTGTGTGTGTGCGCGTTTGTTTAGGTGAGCAATGGATTACAGTAAAACAACTATAGCAAAACGGACACGGCTACAACATGAATTTTTATACAAGAAGTTTAATGAGGAGAAGAAGAAGGCCAAAAGTGGTGACAATGTGGCTAGGGTTGAGGATTAGGGGTAATTCGACCGTGGTTCCGTTAATCTGGTAAGGTGGGAGATATGGTGCGATAAGATTGAGAAATCGGGAAGCGGGTGACTAGGAGTCGAGTATTAGTGTTGTTGGAATTGACGATGGTTCGGAGAGGGTGAGAGGTCCGGAAGAAGTACAACTGCGAAAGTGAAACAGAATCGTGGGAATGGGAGTGGGGTTGGAGTTGTGGGTGGTTCTTGTAAAGGTGAGAGATTTGGTAGAAATAACAGTCCAAATTCAAGAAAGCCAGTGACTGAAATTGATAGTGCTAGTGTTGGGATTATTGATGGTTCTGTAGAGGGTGACATATCTGGGACAAGTACGATTGAGAAATTGAAACAGAGATTTTGTGGGAATGAGAATGGAGTTGGGGTTGGGGATGATTCTGGCAAGGGTAAGAGTTCTGAGAGGAATAATGTGAACCCAGTTGAATCTGGCAAGGGTAGAGAGAGAGTATGTGAACCCAGTTGAATCTGACTCGACATTTTCAAAATCCAAAATCCCAAAGAGAACCCAACATGAGTGATAAAATTCCAAAATCCCAAAGTGAACCCAGTCGCCAACGATTTCCGCAAAGAACCTTCGAGTATCAGCCCCTAGGGGGGTTCTCACTTTTCTATTCATAGTGAAGAGGGAAAGAAAACAAAATGGGTACAGAGCTGACCCTTTTCTCTTTCTCACTCCTTAAACCTCCAACACCGCCTAAATCTAGAACCCCCATTCCCGTCGAATGTCGGACTATTTTACACATTGGCAGCTTTAATGGAGGAAAGGTGGCAATGTAGATTGACGCAGATGGCAATGGCGATGCGGCGGCGTGACGCCGGCGAGTCGTTGGCTTTGAGATGGGTGCGGCGGTAAGTGAGGGCGAGGTGAGAAAATATGGGGTAGTTGAAGAGAGAGGGAGAGAGGGAGGCCGGTTGCAATTTATGAGAGAGAGAGAGAGAGAGAGAGAGTGGCCTGTTGCAATTTCTTCTTTCCCGCCAAATAAATTCCATGTCAACATTTTTATCCAAGTGGATACATAGTCATCACACAATAGGGGTATTTTGGTCTTTAAAAATATGAATTAACATTTCTGTTAACTCCCGTTAGATAAAGGACTAACCGTACGACAAAATGTTGAGTTCAAGTGCCACAATAGAAAATATCATAGTACTAAAACCTAATCAGGAAAAAGTTTCAAGTTCAGGGACCAAATTGTATATTAATCCTATTTTCAATTAAATAGATACGCGTTCATTGTTTTTTGGCAATTTGACCAACTTCTGGATAAATTAGACTAGCATTTTCTGATTTTTTTTTTTCCAAAAATTGTAAAACACATCAATTATAGTATTTTCATTGTAGTTTTTATAGGTTATAATTAAATATGTCTTTTCAATTAGAATGAAGTGAATATTAAAATGATAAAAAAAAATTAACTTCTTTAATTTAAAAAATGAAAAGAACATTTTATTTTATTTTTATATAACGAATGGAGTATAATTTTTCACGTCGAAGAATTGGAAAGATAAAATTAATAAACTTTAGTGTAGTGATTGACATGATGAATTAACACTTTTTTCTACTAACTCACCGATAAGTACGCCATTCTCACAACCCAAAGTTATATCGGGGAACAGAAAGAGAAGAAAAATAAAACGAATCATGACTCCTTTAGGTAATTTATTAAACTAGGCATTAATATAGATATATTAACTAGTTCAGGGCACTTCATCAAAGATAAACAAATGGCAGACAATAATTAGTTTTTAAGAAATGAATAACGTTGATTTCAAAAAATAAAAATAAAAAATTGAATAACGTTGCGGCCACCAAATATCCAACAAACTTTGTGCACAAATATATTTAATGTGTGGATAAATATAAATGTAGTTTATTGAATGGTGATATTACGCCGTCATCAGTATCACTATTGCACTCAATATTGTTCCTTGATATGTCAGTTTCTTAACTTGGATTTTAACTTATTTTCTAATTGACATGGAGCTTTTACAATGCCAATTAAATGAGGCATCAAATATTAGAGTTTTTTTTAATACAATCATCTATCTAGTAAAAAATGTTAAACACGTAGAAAAAATAGATTTTTTCAAAAAAAAAAAAAATTCTCCAATGCAAACCTCTTATAATGACGTGGAGATACTATGGTATTCAGTTGGGAAGACATCATATCTACGTGATCCTCTACTTCTAGAGAGTCACCTAGAGGATGTGTTTTCATCCACGTCATTTAGAGCATCTCCAATGTTATCATCTAGTTTTTCTTACGTGACACGCTTAAATAAGAAAACATTTTTCGTATGTGACAAAAAATTTAAAAGATAGTGAGTCCTATTTCTAAACGTACTCCAATTCAAGATTCATTTTAGAACATTCTTTTAGACGTGATAATTTTTTATAATTAATTACAAAAAATAAAAATTATTTCATACTGTAACTGATTGACAGTAAAAAATAAAAGAAAAATGACGGGAAATCATAAATGATTGACAGTAAAAGATAAAAGAAAATTGACTGTAAATGACTTGAATGAAAAAAACATCTTCTGGGTGATCATCTAGAAGTAGAGGATCAAGTAGAGAATGTCTTCTCAACTAAATGTTATATAATCTACACCTCAGCTTAAAAGGTTTGCGTTGGAGAAGTTTTTATTTTGAAAATTTTATCTTTCCTACGTTTCTAGCATTTTTTACTAGATAGATGATTGCATTGGAGAAACACTTACCGTCAGTTTTTATTTTTATTTTTTACCTTCAATCAGTTACGGTATAAAATAATTTTTATTTTTTGTAATTAATTATAAAAAACTAACACGTCTGAATTTTTTTTTTAATGTATCTTGCATTGGAGCACGTTCAGAAAGAGTGTTCTTTATCTTTTAATTTTGTTGCCACATACGAAAGAAATCTTCGTATTTAAGTATGTCACATAGAAAAAACTAGATGATAGCATTGGAGATGCTCTTATACTCCATCCATTTCACTCAAAGAATCCACGTTTGAAAAGTTTAATAATTAAGGGATACATAAGTGGTATTGGAGTTAGTCATAATTACAAAAATGTTTAAGCATAGTCAAAATATTTATAGCATATACAGATCAGGGTAAAGTTGAAAGGTTTATACAGATTGTAGGCATAATTTTTTTAAATAGACTCTTTAAGTGTAACATCTCAAAATAGATTAGTGAACGCTTTTGCCAGGAACTGAGAGATTATTATTTTTTAGGAAAAATTATATTTCTGATCATCATACAAATTGGGGATAACCGATTTGACCAACGTACTTCTAATATTCAAAATGTGACCAACGTACTCACGATTTGAGTGCGATGTGGTCTTTGCCGTTAACGCCCCATCCAATTTTTTAACGGTCGTTAATGTGGGCCCTTATTCTGCGTAAATGAATGCTTGTGTGGACTATGTATGCTTAGTTGTACCAAAAACAAATTAATTAAAATTGTAGTATAATATTCTATGAAATTAATAAAGATAACTATTTATCATAATTATTTTATCAACCTTTTTTTTTTTTTGTACAACTAAGCTCACATAGTCCACGCAAGCAGCCATTTATGTGAGATAGATGTCCACATAGTCCACGTTAGCAGCTCCGTTAAAAAATGAATTAGATATTAACGATCGTTAAAAAATTGGATGAGGGCATTAATGGTAAAGACCACATCGCACTCAAATCGTGAGTTTCTCTGGTCACATTTTGAATATTAAAAATACATTAATTAAATCGATTATCCCAATTCATACGATGGTCAAAAATATAATTTTTCCCAATTTTTTTTATACAAAGTTCGATATGCATTTAATGGTTGTAGTTAAAAAACTTAAAAAGAATATGGACTTGTTAAAGTCGAGAAGCAATCATGAAGGGAGGAGTAATGCAATTGGGAGCAATGGATGAATGGCTAGCTCCCCTACCCACTTCTTTTGCTTTGCGATTAGACTTCTCAAACTTTTCTTTTGAACCCTTACACATGTAGAGACGGACTAATAAGGATAATATATATATATATATATATATATATATATATATATATATACTTAATTACTACCTGGTCCCCTAATCACGAATTCAGATCCTCTGTACTATACATGTGTGCCCCTCTATGTGCCACAAGAGAAATCCAATATTGGATTTTAGTTGAATTTTCAAATCCAATATTAAATTTTCCTTGTGGTACAGAAAAGGGCACACATGTGTGGCACAGAAGATCTGAACTACCTAATCACACTCTCTCACTCTCCCACCGCTCGCTTTTAATTAATCCTCCTTTCTTCTTCCTAAGTTTTTTTTTTTTTTTCTTTAATGCTTACTCTATTTTCTCAGTGTCACACACATAAATTCAAGACCTCTAGAATTCACAGTCACGAGATTTTCGGATGGTCAGAATTAAAACTGATCACCAAAATGACATGACGCGGTAATGCATGGCCGCGGACTCCATGAATAGAACCTTTACTCTAGAGGTCACAGATCCGACAAACACAGACTCTTTATCTTTCTCTACCTCGAGGTAAAAGCTAGCTTGACGATCAAGGTAAACAGTGAGGCATGGGAATAGCTTGAATGTCTAAGAAAAGGCAAACATTTCACCTGGTGGCCAGTATATATATACAGTATTATATATGCCTGCCACCCAACCCCAAAGCCAAGGGGCTTCAAACCTAGAAAACCTAGCTAAAATTTTATCTTAACAGCCTGTAAAGGATTATTCCCCACGTTGGTATCGGAGGGGTTTTATATAAAAGATGAATTGACCATTCCATATTGTTTCTTACACTGTAGCCAATGCCCTTCTTCGTATCGAATAGCCTTAATTAATTTGTTTTTTGCTGCTTATGAGGTTTGAGGAAATATATAGGGACGTCCAAAAATAAGACTGATCGATCAATGAGGGCCGGGCCATGCATGATGAAAAGACCTAGAAGCCAGTTAATTAGAATTTCGGTGCAGAGAATGTTAAGCCTAAAGTGTGCTTACAAAGAGCATAGCATAGCATATAGTGCATGTTCTTCATTACTCCATTATATATGCGTCGGTGTCAAGTATTAGACAACACAGACTGGGGTATATATGATGAAAAAGTCGATCGTGTTTACATTGTGGGACAAATTAAAGGGACGTGACCAATGAGTTTGTTCGTGTAAAGACTCCTTCAAGAGATAATTCCCTACCATGACTTCTTATTGTAACCGGGAATTATAATCTTACGATAGCATCAATATTGTTGTGCGACAGCAGAAGCGACGAGCAAACAATAGATTGAGGAATAATCAATCATCAAGCAATTTGAAATTGAAGAAGAGGGAGTATTTGGGGTTTTAAGATTATCGTATATTGATATGATAACTGTAAACTTTAATTGGAAATTCATGTTACTTTAATTTCATGAATTCATAATCTATAATACTCTAAAATCTTAGAACACATAATAATCACTAAACATATAATTTTAGGAACATGAATTTAAGTACTAACCTTGATCCATGCTTTGCTTGAAGTTGAATACTTTGATGTAGGAATTTTCTTCCTCCTTGCCTTTACTTTGATCTCTTCTTGATGGTGAGAAGAAAACCCTAACCCTAGGCCTTTTCTCTTTTCTGACTTTTCTTAGAGACGTGAAAAGAAAACCTAAAAGTATTTTAGGGTTTGGAACTTTAAGTCTTTTTATAGGCAGAGAAAGAGGGAATCATTTTCCTTATATAATTTCCAAAAGCTTTAATAATATTTTATTCCCACTAAACCATCAAAGTGGACCCTTAATATTAAAGCCCAATTAGATATTAAGTCATGTGGGACACTTTTATTTGAAATAATCCAACATTCTCCCACTTAGCCCATATGACGACTTGAGAATTTAATAACAACTTTAAGTGCGCAATGTTATAATATCCTCCATAATGTCAATTTGAGTTTTTCTTTAATTAAGTTAAAATTGATTGGATCATGGCGGTCACAAATCATTCAATCGACATAATCCCTTCCATGTATCACAAGATCAATTTAACTTAAACTTTAACCATAATGAGGTGAACCATAAACCTCAACTATACAGTCTTCCTAAGAAAACTAAACCATAATACATTAAAACAATACAATATAAATAAGCAGAAAACATATCCATAAATGATATCAAAGTGTCATAAGATAATGAGCAAATAACTGTTATGCATACGTATACACATACAAACTATCATGCTAACAAGGACTTATCCATGATACCCATCCTTTCGACATGTCCACGAAATGTCTTAGGTGGCAACCCTTTTGTTAACGGATCCGCTACCATAAGATCGGTGCTGATATGCTCAATAGACACTCTATGTTTCTGCACTTCTTCTTTGACCGACAGGTACTTCAATTCCATATGCTTAGCACCCTTAAAATACTTGTCATTCTTTGAGAAAAAGACTGCTGCAGAATTGTCACAATAAATTCTCAGCGGCTTGGCTATACTGTCAACAATTCCAAGCCTTGAAATAAAGTTCCGCAACCACAATCCATGAACAGTAGCCTCAAAGCATGCCACAAATTTAGCCTCCATAGTAGAAGCAGCAATGACAGACTGCTTTCCACTTCTCCATGATATTGCTCCTCCAGCTAGAAGAAACAAATAACCGAATGTTGACTTTCTCGAGCCAACACATCCGGCATAATCTGAATCTGAATATCCTATAACTTCGAGGTGATTAGACCTCCTATACATGAGCATGTGTTCCTTGGTGCCTTGTAGATACCGAAGGACTTTCTTTGCAGCTTTTCAATGGTCTATACCAGGATTACTTTCATACCAGCCTAGCATTCCAACAGCAAAGCTGATATCAGGCCGAGTACAAGTTTGTGCATACATTAAGCTCCCAACCACTAATGCATAGGGAATCAAATTCATTTCCTTTCATTCCAAATCATTCTTTGGACATTGCATTTGACTGAACTTGTCCCCTTTCTGTATTGGAACAATTCCTGCTGAACACTTTTCCATTTTGAATCTCTCTAAGACCTTATTGATGTAAGCTTTCTGAGACAGTCCCAACATTCCATGTGACCTATCACGGAATATTTCTATTCCTATCACATAGGATGCCTCACCTAAATCTTTCATTTCAAAGTTCTTAGAGAGAAATTCATTTACATTACATAACATCCCAACATCATTAGCAGCAAGTAAAATATCATCAACATACATGACTAATATTACGAACTTGCTCCCACTGACCTTCATATAGATACACCGATCAACAGTGTTTTCTGTGAAACCATAAGAAGTAATGGTATCATTAAACTTAATATATCATTGGCGGGAGGCTTGTTTTAGTCCATATATTGACTTCTTCAATTTACACACTAAACTTTCCTTATCTGTGGTCACGAACCCTTCAGGTTGATCCATATAAACTTCCTCTTCCAATTCACCATTTAGAAAAGCGGTTTTAACATCCATTTGGTGAAGCTCCAAATCATAATGAGCCACCAAAGCCATAACAATTCTTAAAGAGTCCTTCTTAGATACCGGGGAGAAGGTCTCTTTATAATCAATGCCATCCTTTTGTGTATAACCTTTTGCAACGAGTCTGGCCTTATACCTTTCAATGTTTCCATTTGAATCACTTTTAGTCTTAAAGACCCATTTACAACAGACTCTTTTGGAACCTTTAGGCAACTCTACTAAGTCCCAAACTCGATTGTCATACATTATTTTATTTCTTCTTTCATAGCATCTAGCCACTTTTCTGAATTGTTACCATTCACCGCTTGACTAAATGAGGTTGGATCATCATCAATGCTTAAGTCACATTCATGCTCAAGATTATAAACCACATAGTCATCAAAAATAGCAGGTCTCTTCTGCCTTATAGACCGTCTCAATGCTATTTCCTCTCGTGGCTCAATAATCTCTTGCTCGACAGTAACCGGTTCATCTATTATATTTTCATTCGGTGGGGTTGCAATATTAACTTGTTGTTCTGGTATGTTGCGAGACTGTGATACAACAATAGGAACAACAACTTCTGAAGGAATATCGGGTACAGGCATTTCAACCCGAATTTTCTTAATGTTAACTTTTCTTGGTTCCCCACTCCCACTGACTAAGCCATTCTCAATGAACCGAGCATTGCCTGACTGAACGATTCTCGTACTATGGTTAGGACAGTAAAATCTATACCCCTTTGACTTTTCAGGATAGCCAATGAAATAACCACTGACTGTCCTAGCATCAAGTTTCTTTTCTTGTGGATTATACAACCTTACTTCCGCTGGGCAACCCCAAACATAAAGATGTCTCAAACTCGGTTTCCTGCCTGTCCACAATTCATATGGTGTTTTAGGAACTGCCTTACTAGGAACCTGATTGAGAAGGTATTCAGCGGTCTTTAATGCATGCATCCACAAAGATAAGGGTAAAGAACAATTACTTAACATACTTCTAACCATATCCATTAATGTACGATTTCGTCTCTCAGCCACACCATTCTGCTGAGGTGTACCTGGAATTGTATACTGTGCACAAATGCCACGACTTTCGAGGAATTTTGCAAATGGACCTGGACATTGTCCCTTCTCAGTGAACCTTCCATAATATTCACCACCTCTATATGATCTCACTATTTTTACTTTTTTATTTAACTGTCTTTCCACCTCATTTATGAACACCTCAGCATGAGACTTTTCATGTAGTAAATAAATATAACCATAACGTGAGTAATCATCAATAAAAGTGATAAAATACTGTTCACCACCCCAACTAGGGTTATCAAAAGGACCACAAATATCAGTGTGTATCAATTCAAGAAGTTAAGTGCTTCTTGCAGCAGACTTTTTTAATGTGGTTTTAGTTTGCTTTCCCTTAATGCAATCCACACATATAACCCAGTCACTAAAATCCAATTGAGGTAGGATTTCACTTTTCACCAACCTCATTAACCTTTCTTTGGAAATATGACCTAATCTTTGATGCCACAAGAAAGCAGAATTTTCATCAGATGCACTACGTTTCATGCCTACACTATAATCAACATGATACAGGGATTCGGCAAATTTATTATTAAGATTAAAACGGTAAAGAGAATCACACAAAGTACCAGAACCATAATAGTACTTGTTTTTAAATAATGAAAAAACACCGTTTCCAAACTTAAAATTAAAACCTAAAACATCCAGCTTCCCTACTGAAACAAGATTTCTAGCACAATCAGGAACATAGAGACACCCTTCAAGATCTACATGACAGCCGGTGTCCAAGATCAATCTATACGTCCCAATTCCTTCTATCCGTGCTTTCATCCTGTTTCCCATAAACAAGTATTGCTCAGTTTCGTTTATGGGCTGGATCGTAAGGAATCCCTGTATAACATGAGACACATGAGTAGTTGCACCAGGTATTATTAGGTACTTCTATAAGGTTTGATTCAAAACATACATAAATATTATGCATACCTTTCTTTTCGAACCATTCCTTCCTTTTAGGGCAATCTTTCTTTACGTGCCCTTCCTTATTGCAGAAGTAACATTTAAAACATTTTTCTGGATTCGACCCTCATTAACCTTCATTGGGGCCTTGTCCTTTTTCTTGTTCTTCATACCTGGTTTGGCCTTGCTGTTGTTATTTCCATCATAGACTGTGAGGTTGATGGAGTGATCCCTTATCTTCTTTAATCTCCCTTCTTCCTGCACTAACATGGCCTTAAGTTCATTTGAGTTCCATTTATCCTTAATGGTGTTGTAGTTCACCTGGAACTGACCAAATTCAGCAGGAAGGGAGTTCATGATAAACTGTACAAGGAATGAGTCACTCATATCCATCCCCAAAGTCTTTAGTTTTGCTGCTAAGTTGGACATTTCTGTTACGTGATCATGAATTGACTTAGACCAATCAAACTTCTTTGTAGTTAGCTCACCCATAAGGCTACCCACACTGGATTTATCGGCTAAGTCTGATTGAGAATATTCTTTGGTTTTCAGCAGGAACTCCCTAGCATCATCTGTCTTTGGCATCGAAGGCTTAATATTTTCTGTCATGGTCATCCTCATAAGGTTCAAGCTCAGCCTGTTAGACCGCTCCCAAGCCATATAGATCGACTTGTCATCTTCCGAGCTAGTCTCAGTAATGGCTGCGGGCTTCTCATCTGTCATTATGGCTAGGTCCAAGTCCATAACACCCAGAGTAAACTGGATTTGTTCGGACCAATCAGCATAGTTCTGCCCGTTGAACTTGACAACCGAATTTCCTGATGCGAAGAGATTCATAGAAACTGCAAACATTCATACATGCTTATCTTTTAGTGCTTTGAGTTAACTTTAATAGATTTAGATATATTTATGTAAAACTTTAAGTATGTATTTAAGTTCACCTTTGGGCAATCCCTAAATACATAAACATAATTGATGTCAATAGAAAATACTTTAATGGATAATCATTACATACATTAGCTAAATAAGTTTTATATCTTTGGATATACGACTATTTAACCAAGGCTGAATGATTTATCCCTTTAATGTTATAGATTACGAGCAATGGTCCATCTTTGGATGACCTCCTAGCTAAATAATCTATAATCTCAATTGTTCAATCCACCATTCTTGTCATTCATTAAGGGCATCTCTTTATTCATGAACAATTGTAATTTTATTAATTTAATGTGTTGATATTCCATTCAGCCAGGCCACTTTGGTGACTAACAAGCTATTTAATATCTTCACGTTCTATTATATTTTTCATATTTTAAGCCTTGAACAAAATAAAATTTTATTTAAAAATAACATACTATTAAATTTGTCCGACCTTAACGTTCATAGGCATAAACATGAAAGACCCAAGCACACGTAACTATACAGTGCTAATATGTCCTTGGTTTCACAATCTTTGATGTGGTCCCATGCTTAAAGGTATTCATTGTGCATACACAAAAGAAGGACAAATTTTCTTTATCTTACTGTGTTGACCATATATCGTACCAGTATATCTTTTAGTAATGATTCAACGAAGGTTCACCGTCCCAGAATTAGCAATTCAATTTAATAATAATTTTTGGCGGAATATACTTCCAATCATTAAATTGAATTATCAATTATAATAGGAAAATTATGGGCTCCATAATCCTAGGCTCTGATACCACATGTAAACTTTAATTGGAAATTCATGTTACTTTAATTTCATGAATTCATAATCTATAATGCCCTAGAATCTTGGAACACATAATAATCACTAAACATATAATTTTAGGAACATGAATTTAAGTACTAACCTTGATCCATGCTTTGCTTGAAGTTGAATACTTTGATGTAGGAATTTTCTTCCTCCTTGCCTTTACTTTGATCTCTTCTTGATGGTGAGAAGAAAACCCTAACCCTAGGCCTTTTCTCTTTTCTCTCTCTTTACGATTTTTCTTAGAGACGTGAAAAGAAAACCTAAAAGTATTGTAGGGTTTGGAACTTTAAGTCTTTTTATAGGCAGAGAAAGAGGGAATCCTTTTCCTTATATAATTTTCAAAAGCTTTAATAATATTTTATTCCCACTAAACCATCAAAGTGGGCCCTTAATATTAAAGCCCAATTAGATATTAAGTCATGTGGGACACTTTTATTTGAAATAATCCAACAATAACTTCTACATGTTTTAGGGTTACAACACACACACACACACACACACACACACACACACACACACACACACACACACACACATATATATATATATATATATATATGATGCAAGATCTAACTCTAAATCAATACAAACAAGGAAAGACAAAAACTGCTAAGTCGTCACGGCGCGGCCGCGCCACCTTAAGTGGAGCGATCGGGCCAATAGTCCGCTAACTTTCAGTCTTCTGCGCGCCCGCACAGTGTGGCCGCCCAAACCCATGTGCTCGTGCCGCCTTGCTACAAGCGACCGCCCTGCTGCGATCTATTCTTGCACGATACCTATAGTCTGTACCGCTCCACAAGCAAGCATAGCGAGCTCGTTAAGCTTCGGGAACCGATTCAGAATCTGGAATCGAAACCATACATCACTATACAATTCCATCAATGATATACTAGGTTTACAACTATGCCTTAATCAAGGGCAAAATTGTCTTTCTCTAAAATAACTTTGCCCTTCATCATGGTTTAGTTGTAGCAAAGTTGTTGTAGATGTTATAAACCTAACATTTTTCATGTATTTGGTATTCATTTTGTAACCAACTATGCTAAATAACACCCCCAAATATGCTAAATCACACCCCCCCACCATGGAAGTTACATCTTTACCCTTGAAACCCCTCATCCTCCATCCTCCACACTAGGGCCCCCCTCATCCTCCATCCTCCACACACCCCCCTTCCCTCTCTCCAGCCCACATATCAGTCCCTTCCTTCCCTCCCTCTCCACCCACACAGCCCCCTTCCCTCCCTCCAACCCACACAGGCCCCCTCATCCTCCATCCTCCACACACCCCTTCCCTCCTCCAAAGACACCCGACCCCCTTTCCTCCCCAGCCGCCCCTCCCTTCCCTCCCCAACAGGCCCCCTTCCCCTTCCCCAAACACACCGCACCCCCTTTTATTATTATAAATAAATAATCTTACTCTCTCTAAATTCTAAAAACTCTCTCTCTAAATTCTAAATAATCTAACTCTCTCTCTAAAGAGATTGACTTTCGGGCTTTTTTTTTTCAAAAAAGGTATGTTTTCAACACAACTAATTATTTTTTGCGTTTGTTATTAAATTTATTAGCATTATAATTTGATATTTATTGTTATAAATGAAAAAAATTAATTGTTATAAATGTAAAAAAATACTCCCTCCGTCCCTAAATTATTGTCTGGGTTGACCCGGCACACGGATTAAGAAAACTCAATTGACTTGATTATTAATATTGGAATAGTATTGAAAAAGTGTGTTGTTTCCTTTAATGCCCATGTGTATGTGGCACATAATTAAAGTAGGAAGAAAAAGTAAGGGCAAAATAGTAAAAGTGATGTTCTAAAAAGGAAAGTTTCAAACAAGACAATTATTTTGGGACGAACGAAAAAGGAAAGGAAGACAATAATTTAGGGACGGAGGGAGTAATTAGTTGTGAAAAAAATGTATGTTTTCAACACAACTAATTATTTTTTGAAAAAGATATGTTTTCAATACAACTAATTATTTTTTGCGTTTGTTATTGAATTTATTAGCATTATAATTTGATATTTTAGCATTATAATTTGATAGGATTTTTTTTCAAAAAAGGTATGTTTTCAACACAACTAATTATTTTTTGCGTTAGTTATTGTATTTATTAGCATTATAATTTGATATTTATTGTTATAAATGGAAAAATTAATTGTTATAAATGTAAAAAATAATTAGTTGTGAAAAAGAATTATTAATATATATTAGCATTAAAATTAGGTGGTCTTTTTGACGATTCCGTTATTTTTTTTTAATTTAGCCCCTTAAATTCACAATTCCGTTAAAAAGTTAACGGATCCGTTAAGTTTTTAACGGAATATGGAGGACCGGCCCCCCTGCGGGTTTAATACATTAACACCGCCCCACCCTGGGGGTCTAATACATTAAGACCGCCCCCCCCCCAGGGGTCTAATACATTAACACCGCCCCCCCTTGGGGGTCTAATACATTAAGACCGCCCCCCCTAGGGGTTTAAAAAAAAAATTCAGTTTATTTTATATAATTTTATATAATTATTAAAATATAATTTTATATAATTATCAATATATAATTTTATATAAGCGATAATGACACTACAAGTCCCTCGACTATGGTCGATTCCACCCATAGTCCTTTAACAAATTTTTTTCATATTTTTGTCCCTTGACTATGAAAATTAGACACAGTTGGTCCTTTTGGTGGATGCCGTTAGTATTTTTCCGTTAAGTCTGTCATGTACCTCTCACATGCGTTTAATCAAGGGCAAAAAGGGAATTTCACACACAAAAATATTTTTTAATACTTCAAATAATATATTCTTATCTCTCTCTCTCCCCCCACCCACCCCCAACCCCCCTTGCGTAACCGGCTCCTTCCCCCACACATCATCATCAACATCTTCTTCATTTCAAGATTCAAAATTCTGTTTTAGCCTTACTCATCATCTTCTTCTTCCTCTCCCCTTTTCTCTCTCATATTTCTCAAATCCTCAAATCCACTTCTGTCAAGAAAAATTGGGACTCCCTCAACAACTTCCTCGTCCTTTTCGTCATTCTCTGTGGCGTTTTAGCCAGAAGAAACGATGATGTTCCCTCCACCGACGGCGACCAAGTCAACAGATCAGTCAATGAAGAACTGGATCCCTAGCCGTCTTCTCCCACTCCAATTCTGACTCTGACTGCACTTCCTCCGACTCACACGGCGGCCGCATCCCTTCCGGCTAACACCACCCATCGCCGCCACTCCTTCAACCCCACAAACCACCACCGTCCTCCCTTATTCCCTCAAATCCATCTCACACTCTCCCAAGCAAAAACCCAGAAGAAGCCTTCTCCCTATTCTCAATTCCCAGAATACCCTCCTCCAATCCCAATGGATATCCTTCAATTTAGGCAAATTAGAGCTTTTCTTGCCCCTCACTTTCCCAACCGGCCAAACATTCCGGTGGAAACAAACGGGCCCACTTCAGTACACCGGGGTCGTTGGGTCCCACTTGCTGTCCCACAAACAAGTCGACGACGGCGACGTTGCTTATTTTTTACACCAAACGCCCTTTGAAACGGAGGCTGCTACTTGTGCTAGTACCTAGTGCTAGGTTAGCTTTATTGGATTTTCTCAATGTGGGTATCTGTTTGGGTGATTTGTGGGAGCAATTTTCGGCTTCTGATTTGAGGTTTGCTGAATTGGCAAAGCATTTGGGTGGGACCAGGGTGCTCCGGCAAGACCCACTTGAGTGCCTCATTCAGTTCATTTGTTCATCTAACAACAATATTAAGAGAATTACCCAAATGGTTGATTTCGTTTCATCGTTGGGGAGTCATTTGGGATTACATATAATACACTCATTTAGGGATTCCTTACACAGGGCAGTCTAACAAATGCCTTGAGATTATTGGATTTGATGAAGGAGAATGGATGCAAACCTGATGAATGGACTTATGTAGAATCGGTGAAGAAGATGTAGGTGAAATTCCCTTTTTGCCTTTGGTTAAACGCATGTGAGAGGCACATGACAAACTTAACGGAAAAATACTAACGGCATCCACCAAAAGGACCAACCGTGTCTAATTTTCATAGTCAAGGGACAAAAATATGAAAAAATTTGTTAAAGGACTATTGGTGGAATCGGCCATAGTCGAGGGACTTGTAGTGTCATTATCCCTATTTATAAATAAAATTTGCAGAAATTAATATTTAATTTTAGTTTAATATATAAATTTATATAATTTAATTTTAGTCTATAAATTATTAATATATAATTTCATATTATTTCATTTTAGTTTAGAATTTAAAATATTTTTTTATTTAATAGTAATAAGATTTTAAACTAAAATTTGCACAAATTAAATTTATTTTGTGATATTTTAATATATAATTTCATGTAATTTAATTGTAATTTATAATTTTATGAAATATTTTAAAATCATGCAATAAATATATAATTTCATATTATTTAATTTTAGTTTTGAAATTAAAAAATTTAAACCCCCATGGGGGGGCGGTTTAAAC
Organism: Platycodon grandiflorus; assembly: GCA_016624345.1. Taxonomy (NCBI): domain Eukaryota; kingdom Viridiplantae; phylum Streptophyta; class Magnoliopsida; order Asterales; family Campanulaceae; genus Platycodon; species Platycodon grandiflorus. The sequence continues at coordinate 14,277,841 of CM028364.1, forward strand.
TATTTAAACCCCCAGGGGTGGGCGGTTTAAAATATTTAAACCCCCAGGGGTGGGTGGTGTAATTCACTTAAACCCCTTGTAAGGGACGGTCCTCTTTTCCAGTTTTTTTTTTTTTTTTAAAGTTTATTAAACAAAAATAATTATAAGTTTAAACTAACTTTAAACTAAATTAGCATATATAAATTTGCATAAATTAAACTAAGCACAAAACATAAATTTAACATAATTTAAACTAAAACAAAACATAAATTTAACATAAACTAACATGATTTGGATCCATTTTTTATATTTGGTATGAATAAAAGGTAGGAATGTGTTTTTTTAAACAAAAATCATTATATGTTTATTAAACAAATATAATTATAAGTTTAAACTAACTTTAAACTAAATTAACATATATAAATTTGCATAAATTAAACTAAGCACAAAACATAAATTTAACATAAATTAAACTAAACATAAATTTAACATAAATTAAACTAAACTTAAATTTAACATAAATTAAACTAAACATAAATTTAACATAAAATTTATTCATAAATTAAACTAAACATAAATTTAACTAAACATAAATTTAACATATATAAATTTAACATAAATTAAACTAAACATAAATTTAACATAAATTAAACTAAATTAAACTAAACTAAACATATATAAATTTAACATAAATTAAACTAAACATAAATTTAACATAAAATAAAATAAAATTTAAATTTAACATAAATTAAACTAAACATAAATTTAACATAAATTAAACTAAACATAAATTTAACATAAATTAAACTAAACATAAATTTAACATATATAAATTTGCATAAATTAAACTAAGCACAAAACATAAATTAAACTAAAACAAAACATAAATTTAACATAAACTAACCTGATTTGGATCCATTTTTTAAATTTGGTATGAATGAAAGGTAGGAATGTAGGAAGATTAAGATTATTTCGGATTATTTTTGGTGTGTTTTTGAATGTATGAAATGATTTTTTTTTTCAAGTGAAAGGTGGGTGAAAGGGGGGGGAATCGGGTTAAATGGGGTGAAAGGGGTGGGGGTTGCGGTGTCTTTGGGGAAGGGGGGCGTTGGGGAGGAAAGGGGCGGCGGGGAAGGAAAAGGGGGCCGGGTGCTTTGGAGGGAGGGAAGGGGTGTGTGTGGAGGATGGAGGATGAGGGGGCTGTGTGGGTGGAGGGAGGAAGGGGGCTATGTGTGCCTGGAGGGGAGGGAAGGGGTGGTGTGTGGGCTGGAGGGAAGGAAGGGGGGTGTGTGGAGGATGGAGGATGAGGGGGGCCCTGATGTGGAGGATGGATGATGGGGGGTTTCAAGGGTAAGGATGTAACTTCCAATCGGGGGTGTGATTTAGTATATTTAAGGGGGTGTGATTTAGCGTTACTCTTTGTAACTGCAGCTAGCTAGCGCTACTCTATTAAAAAGGTTAATACTACTATATATGTCTCCGATTAATCGAAACTGGCCAAATATATATCATTAATTTTATAACGGGATTCTTATGCCTTTAGCTTATAAAAATTGGATAGAATATTAAAAATGGTCCACGATCTGTGTATTTAGGTGTGCTTTGTTGTAGATTTTGGGAATTTTTGTGTCAAGGAGCTCTTTGTGCTTTAAGTTATGGGCTTTGGAAGTCTTTGATATATACTTGGAGTATTTTGGATGTAATTAACTTCATCTTTATATTATTCATAATTTCTTTTGCCGATAAAAAAAATGATTAGATTTCAACACACATATCAAAATGACCATGATCCTAATCACCATTGTTAATGAGTTTATGAACTCCAATGGTATTCATTTTTTTCACATTTTTTATAGTTATGCTTAATTTAATCATGATTCATGCAATAGTATTAACTAATTTGATACCCATCAATTAAGTACCTTAACATGTACTCTCTCCTTTCCAAGCAAAGAGTCCACCCTTAATTTTTTTTAGTCAACTTAAATAAAGTTTGATTAATAATTTACATAGATTTATTTGTTTTTACAAAGTTATGGAAGTTGTAATCCATATTATTCTTAATGTAGTTTTTAACAAATGTAATTTTATTTCCTAAAACATAAGTAAATATAGTATGTAATATTTTGAGTTGATTTAGTTACATGTTGACTTTTAAAAATAAAAAGTTGACTCTTTGCCTGGAACGGAATAAGAAGTATGTATGAATAGAAGAGGCAAACACGCAGCCATGCAAGAGAGTGAGAGAGTTTACCTTGTAAAAGTGCTAATTATAGCTATATAGGGACTTGAAATTGAAGTTTCCGTAAATAGATCTGAATATTTACTTACATTCTCCAATGGGTTTGTGGTCACGTCAAAAAGAATACTTGTGACCGCGTCGATTCTACAAGTATAGCTAGTTGGCTGGTAGAGTGCCCCAGCTCTCAAAAGGCAAGGGTTGTTGGAACTTGACCGTCGAATAGTACCTGTAATATAAAATAAAATACCGTTAGGGAAGCCGGACCACGTCCTGCTCAAGCTCTCTGGTGTAATAATCAGTATCTCAGTGTATAAAAGAGAGAGAGTGTTTGAATATGTGTGTGGAGAGATAGGGAGAGAGGAGACTTAGTCAAGAAGTAGAAGTTCATTTCTTTGTAGGTGAGCCCCCTATTCATAGTAAATAGGGGGTTAGTACTACTTGTGTCCATCTTTCGTGTGTGGACTTGATCTGTACATCTTTTGAAATACCCTTTTGGGAGTATACTTTTGGGGGTAGTTTATTGAGCGCATCAGTTTGTAAGCTCTTTAATCACATGTTCCATTGCATTCTCACCTTACCTATTAAAATTATTCTCCGTGTGCCTCGATGCATGTTTGGAATTTATGTTTTCCAAGGTCAAATTATCAAAGATAAAGGTTTGGATATTGGTTCCTCAGTGATACAATACATACCCAAAGTCTTGAAAACGAATGAGTCATTTGATCACCGTGCGTATAAGGGTCGTGTTTTCATTTGCTTGTGATTTTTACGTTTATTTGTAGGTCATCGGGTTAACTTGCTTGGAGTTTTGGTGTTGGGAGGTCTTTGGCTTGCATTGAGGAAGGCAATTCATCAATTAATGACTATGAGCCTGTTTGGTCGTGCATTTTGGTCAAAACACAACTTATTTGTAAAAATTGCATTTTAATGTTACGGCTAAAAAAACTGCGTTTTCAAAACGCAACTCTGTTTTAAAACGCTGAAATTCTCAATTTTTTTCCAAAATGCTGATAGGAAAAAAAATTGTTTTGAAACGATATCCGAAATGCATTTATAAGGAAAAATTTCGTTTTGAAAAATCTGCATTTTAAAACGCTGCACCAAACGGGCTCTATATATAAAGTCAATTTTTGATTAATTTCTCCATGTCCCTTGTAATCTCAGAGTCAACGTATGTACAAGTAACTAAAATGCAAAAATACTAGGATTCAATGTGTCAAGGAGTGTGACATAGACAACAAAAAGAGATATACTTGATCACGCCAAAATGAATACTTGTGACCACGTCGGATTCATGTATGTAGCTAGTTTGTAAGTAGGATGCCCCAGCTCTCAAAAGTTTGTCTTGCTGGAACTTGTCCGTTAAGTAGTAATTGATAACACAGAGACCACCGTTAGGTGTCGGGGTTTTGACCCGACAAATACCCTCAGGCATAAGAGTCAATACTATATGAGGAAGGTGGTAAGTGTTTATGTCCAACCCTCTAATGACTACTCATGAAAGGAAACATTTTTTCAGCTTATCAATCAAATAGTTAAACTAACTTAAGAAAGCTCATCAGCACTTTGAAAAGTTAAATCAAACAGCACCATTTTATGAGTCATCACCTATAAATTATCAGTTATAAGTCATTTCTCATCAAACAAACTCTAAACTCTAAGTAACTAAGCTTGATTCTAGGATTTATCCCAACAGTTCTAATACCATTTCGGCATCCACGTTTGTAACAAAATATCACCAAATTCACCTTGGGCCTCCTTTAAGGCCCAACTAGAGACTGAATCATCCGCTCATTGCCGTTGTAGAAGAATGGAAAGCCCCTTCTCATCTTCATTTCCAATGAATACCCGACATGTCAAGAGAAATACAGAAGTTGACGGCAAACAATATTAATCTATTTGTGCCATTTGGATTTAGGAATATGGAATGGATTGTGAGAAAAAGAGGAAAATGAAAAGTTAAATAAGGAAGTGATCTTAATTGAATATATATATATATATATATATATATATATATATACACACACACACACTTTTTAGAATGAAGTATTTTAGTAGCTAACTAATTCTTAAGCTTTAAGAGGATCGATGTAAAAGTGATACATATTTTTTCTCTTATTATTTGAAAACTAGAGTATTTTACAGATAAAAAAAATTGGTGAACGAAGTTGGACCTAAAATTTAGCTGTGAATTAGTTTTAGAACAAAGTATGTAGACTTAATTCTGTTAGAAATTTGTCGATGATCACGAGTAGGCTCGCGAGACATGAGTTCAAGTATATCTCTAAAAAATAACAAGACCTCATATAGGGTCGAGTTAAAAAAAATTGTAAATAAACTGAGTTCAAGGATGACAAGTTCAGCTCTACTCGACCTGATTACATCCCCTTGCGCCTTGACAGGCTACATTCAAAATCTCTCGCTTTATAATAGAATAAAGGGTTAATTACACCATTAGTTCCTTGACTATAAACTATTTTACTAGTAGTTTTTTAATAATTTTTTTCAAATTTTAGTTCCTTAACTATGAAAATTAGATACGGTTGGTCCTTTTGTTGAATGTCGTTAGTATTTTTCTGTTAAGTCCGTCATGTGCCCATCACGTGCCTTTGATTAAGGGTATTTATATAATTTCATGTGCAAGACTTTAAGAAAAAAAAAAAAAAGGCCCTAATACCTATCTTCTCAAACTGCCAATCCACCACCACCAGCAAACTTATCTTCTCCAGCCAATAATTCAAGAAACCACTACTGTCAGACCACCACCACCACCAAACTCAAGAAATCACTTAATATATCACTCAAATTACTTCCAATTACTTCCATGAAAACTCAAATCACTCAAATTACTTCTAATTACTTCTTTTCAATTATCCAAACATATTTAACTTTCAAACCCACCGTTGCAAATGAGACAAATCAACATTGCTCAAAACCCTAACCCTAGCCGTCTAACCACTAAAGCCGTAGAGAGTACAACCTTAACCCTAGTCGTCTGGCCATCTCCATTTGCTCAAAGAGTTCGTATCAAAACGAAAATCAAACCTAGATCTTCAATCGAAACCCAGAGATGAAATAGAAATCAAAATGAAGATCTGAACCTATGGATGAAAGACGGCGAACAACGAAGATCTGAATCTTCGTCCTCAATTCCCATAACGAAACCGGGATTGACGAATCAAACGGGAAAGGCTGGGATCGGGACTTTCGACGGAGAGACGTGGTCTACAGTAACTGTCATCAGGGAATCTCCACCGGATGGATGAAACGGTCTCTTCTTTGATAGAGAGTTTTAGAGACAGAGAGAGTTCTTTGACAGAGAGGTTTGCCGGAGCTGGAGTTAAGGGTGGGGGTAAGGGGGGGGGGGAGTGATGGGTGCAATCACTAGTGGGTCTTCACTTCTACTAGTCTGGGCTCCAACTAGCTTGAGAGAAAATGGAGGGATGAGGGCTGGGATGCCGGAGCTGGGGTGAGGGGGGGAGTCAAAAATAGGGAGAGAAAATGGAGGGATAGGGGCTGAGATGTTGTGGGTAGAGATGTTAAACGGGTTAGCCCTAGCAGTTTCGGGTCAGCCTTAACGGGTTGTGGCCTTAACGAGTCGCGGGCTAAAACGGTCCAATTTTTTCGGGCCACTAATATTGCAGACCTAACCCTAACCCTAGCGGGTTTCGGGTTAAACGGGTCACTATCGGGTTACGGTTAAAGATATAATATAACAATATTTTAAAATAATGAATCGATAAACCATTCATAACTTTGATAGTTTCTTATATTTTTCAAAAGAAATATAAAGTAAACATTTTTTTACATCGCTGTGTTATAATTTTTAACTTGTTTTTCTCAAAATAAATAATACAATAGCTATACTTAACAGTTCTTTCCAAAATTTTTATTTATATTTCAGTATTTATTCACAAGTACACAAAGAAGACCTATAGTGCAAAGGATAAATATGTTTGACTTTGGATTAAAAGGTTGTTGGTTTTATTCTGATGGTGATTGTTTTACGTATTTCCTAAATTTTTTACCTCCTAATTAATATTACGCGGGCTGGCGGGCCAACCCTGAAACTTAGCGGGCTAGCCCTAACGGGCCGCGGGTTAAACGAGTCAGCCCTAAAAAGCCTTGATTGTAAACGGGTCAAAAATTTTGAACCCTAACCCTATTTTTTTTGGTTTAAACGGGCTAACCCCACGGGCCGTGGCCCTTTTAACATCTCTAGTTGTGGGGGGGTGGGGGGAGAGAGAAAAAAGAATATATTGTTTTAAGTATTAAAAAAAAAATTTGCACGTGAAATTTCATAAATACCCTTAACCAAAGGCACGTGATGGGCACATGACGGGCTTAACGGAAAAATATTAACGACATCCAACAAAAGGACCAACCGTGTCTAATTTTTATAGTCAAGGAACTAAAATTAAAAAAAAAAATTGTTAAGAGACTACTGATAAAATAATCCATAGTCAAGAGACTAATCGTGTAATTAACCCTAGCATAAATGATACCTTTATTCTGAATTTTTTCGTACTTTTTTGCACCGATGATCCTTTTTAAGGTATTGGTGCAAATCTTGCCGAGTCAAATTGAATAAGTTTTGGAGAAATTCCGAACCAACAAATACACCAATTCCGAACCAACAAATACACCAAATGCTATTTGGGCCAAACACTTTCCTTAGATTGAATCTGCATGGAAAAAAGCACATATGCTATTCGGGCAAAACACTTCCTTGGTTACTTAAGAATCTGCAGCATCGGACTCCATTGCTGCTCTGAACAGAACCTCAAAACCTCCGGTCCTAGATGGAAAGAGAGAAAGTTTTAATCTTTCCTGCTCTAAAATTAGCACGCTCACTGTTCGACGAAATGACTTGGTGCATTTTCGGTAGCATTGTCAAAATCCCATCTTATCTCTACAGCTGAACACTTGCTAAACAGTCATAAATTTTCTCCAGAAACAGGTTTCAAAGTCTCAGTCGGTTATAATTCATCTTGAAAGCCCAGAAAATGCTGATTCGAAAATCTCATTCTTGAAAGAGAGTGGGTTTTCGAAGACCCAACTCAAACGTGTTGTCAAACACATCCCACTACTCTGTTATCACAGCTTCATCACACCCTGAAGCCCAAAATCACAGTTTTCCAAGACTTGGGTTTTTCTCCAACTGACACCGCTGAAATAATTTCAGCTGACCCGCTGATTCTAAGTCGGTGTGTAGCTAAACATGTTAGGCGTCAACTATTGCTGCTGAAAAAATATATGGGTTCGAATGTGGTTATGGGCCTTATGGCCAAGGTTCTCAAGCATTCTGGGTGGAGGTTTAAGAAATAATTTGGAGAAAACTATGGTGCGTAATATAAAGTTAATGTGGATTTGATTCGTCGCATATATTGAGTTCTTTTCAAGGTTAAAGGCTATTGTTCTATAAACTGGAATCTTGAGGATCTTGGGAAGAGGGCCGATCAGATGGGTGCCCCTAGGGAATCGAAGATGTTTCTTCATTCTATAAGAACTATTTCTTCCGTGACACGTAGAATTTGGAATGCTAGGAAAACGACTTAGAGGAAAATTGAGACAGTGACAAAGGTTCTGCTTGGTTCGGGAAGGTACGAATCCTCATTTGTTGTTAATAACCCAGAGGTGCTTATTAAAGCGTTGAGCCTAGAATTGAACCATGTTTACCGGTTTTGAAAATTCTCCAAAGAGAGGATTTGCTAGTCTTTAGCATATGTTTATCGACTGTCTGATAAGAGGTTTTTTTGATACTTATGTGCTCCCATTTTTGGATAGAATTAGTTAATTGTTTGGTGTGGTGAATGAGGGGATGCATCAACTTGTGCTGTTGCCGGAGACTGTCAAACAATGAACTGAACAAAGGAATGGTTTGTATTCATCTTTATAGAAGCACAAGGAACACTTAATAAGTGAAAAATCATGAATGGAATGCTTAAGTGTCTTATTTCAAGTAAATTGATTACTTTTATCAGTATACTCTTCTCTTTCTTTTTCGTTATTTTTTGTTTTTTAAATTGTTTATATCAACTATCTAATTATTCCTGCTATTCATAACATGCATCCACAAGTATAGAAATGATTTCCTATACCGTTAGTTCTGGTTTCTGATGTAGAATGTTATAAATGTGAAATCTTTCACATTACTTTATGCTTTATATCAAGTTTTATTACTATCTGCTTAAATATTGCACATGAAGCACTATAACTGATGTAGGACACTGCAATAATATTTAAATAAATGGACACAAACCACCAGGAATATGTTGCTCAAAATTCATGACAAATACTGTTCTTCAAAATTCAGCAAATACAAAAGATCAATTAAAAACTCCATGTGAACCTGAAAGGACTTTCCCGTTTGGCTTTTATACTTTGTTTTCTATTTTCGTTTCCAGTGAAATATAAGATCTGGATGTTAAATTTTTATTCCTGCTGCTTCAAAATAAAACTGAACTTCTACCCCTCTACGTCTCCAAGGTGTCCAGGTATGTAGGACTTAGAAATATAACTAAAAAAATTTGATCAGTCGCACAAACATTTGTGAGTATGACTCGTTTCACGTGTATGTATGGCTTGTGTTTGGCAGTGGCAGATCATGTTTTCTGCAAATCAAAGTGCATCTGTGATTAAGTTGTGATCTTAAATGAGTTATCTACAGAAGGCTGCTTTTCTGTACAGATAGGTACTTTAATTAGTATTTCCAGCAACTTCAACTTTTGCAATTTCTTCTTCACTATGTTTCCTTCTGATTTTCTTTTAGGACTATGTTAATTTGTTTTAACGTTAATGGTTTTGAAATGGAACTCCATTACCACCTTGAAGTTAAATATGAATATGACTATGTTACCATCCTGAAGTTAATGGTGTAGATTTGAGTGTTCTAGTGAGTGATTCAGACACCTAAGTTTTGAAGGTTGTTGGTTGGGAGAGAGAGAGAGAGAGGCAATGAGAGAGCATATACATTAGAAGGATCGACATCGTAAATACCAAAGTACCAAATTCCTCCCTTGTTTCCTTGCACTCCGTGATCTTCATGAGCTTGTCAAGGCACCCTCCAGAAGAAGCATAGTTCATAGTTGTTGCCAGTGTTTTTATTGTCCTCTTCTTGAATGAGAATAGAGGTGACTCCAATTTATAGTGCTTGTGGGATAGTAGCGAGCATGTGACTAGGAATTTATAGTGGGTGATGAGGAGTGACGGCGCGTATTCCCGGCAAGGACATTGGAGAATCTCTCTCCATTGTAGGACGGCCATGTGTGGCCTCAAAGGGAACCAAATTGACGAACTATTGACCTTAGCCACCAAGCCAATACCATCAGTGGCCCCAAAGTAGTCCCACATCTGGCTTAATTACTCAGGTAACAGGAATGCCACTGATGAGAGCCATTGCACTCATGCTGGGCTACCCGGGTTTGCTCTAAATGGAGCCATCTGTTAGGATATGAGTTCTATGGCAGCTTCTCCGGCCAATGGTTTTGGGGCAAAGCCTTGCTGTTTTGATCATTGCACTGTGGAGCTTTGCGGCTGATACCTATGGACTGAAGCCTGACCTGGTGATGATACTGCGAAAATGGACAATATAGGGGAATGATCGCTGAGCAACTGACCTAGGGTGTTGGACCCATTGGCCATATCCAAATGTATGTTTCAAGCCCGCAAGTAATGCACATGACAAGATTGTAGACCCTATGCTTGCAACTAGAGACACTTAAATATAGACACGATGCTTGCAAAAAATAGAGATCAAGTTGTTGGAAAATGTCTTGTGCACTCAGGCCTTCTTACGGGATCCCCCTTCACCTGCTGTAGGAACTTATTTTTCATTGCCTTCTCCTACTTAATGAAATGATTAGGTGGATGATTCTCGTAAGGTTGTGTGGAACTGTTACGACCTTCATACTGTGGCAGGGAATGCACTGAAATATATAAATGAGGTTTGCTCAAACTCAAGAAAGACGAGTTCAGAAGTTGGAAATTCATATTGCCCACCAGTGAAGGCCATTATTTCGTTTGTGACTTCTGCACCTTCTTTCTCATTCTCTTTCCTTCTGGTATTTGTATATTTTTTTTATTTGTTTTTGTTTTAGCTGTAATATTGCTGATTACACGGTTTGCCCAGTCCTGATGCACGATAATTGTTAATAGTAATACTCATTTTAAGTTAATTATTGGCTGCTTCAAGTATCTAATAGTTTTTGGTATTCTTTTCGTGCTTCTAAATTCATCAAAAGGGTCTCCTGTTAATCCTATACTGGATTTTGATGCTTCTCTTTTAATATATATGGATTTACACGTGATCTATTGTATCTATATATTTAATTAGGGTTAAAAAAATTATTTACCTCCATTTGTGTTTAGCCAAATATCACATTCCACAAATTGGACAGACATCACGAACCTAGCAGACAATATTCAATGACCTAAATCCTCTCACTTATCTTTTGCACAATTAAATGGGTATGAGATTTAAATGGATGAAAAGGTATCATAGTTAATTGAGATCACTGTTTTTGGTAATTAAAGTGCATATGTGAATCAGTACTATTTCTGATAAAGTTTACCTGCATCCTGCAAAGTAGCACTTTTGGCTTAGAAGTATGGACTTGTGCCATGCCATGCCATGCTTCTTCTTCTACCTTCTTTTATAATTTATTATTTTTTTAATTTAAAGAGTTTATGATAAAGAGTCTCCGAGCCGTTGAAATTTTGTTTCCGATTTCCTTCCTATAAAACTTTCCTACTTTCGGACATGTTTACCACCTTGAGACTTGATACATACATATGATACTAGAATGCACTGAAATACAGAGAAAGCGAAAATAGGCAAGTCAAAAAGTTGAAAATCTGTCTAATTTGTATGTATCAAAGTCTAGTCATAGTTATATACATAACGTACTGGTCTTTGATCTTGGAGGCCATCGTTATCCACAAATAGGCATTACCAACGGAAAATGTTACCTTGAGCAATGTCGGAACCGTAATGGATTCTCGTAGCTGACCCCCCGATCCCAAGTAGTTGGAACTAGGCTTTGCTTAGTTGAGTTTGAATAATAGACTCTGTTAACTAGTGCAACTCTTCACTATAGCATAAGGTCCATGATGCTGCAAGTGAATAGTTTTCCTTTCGGGACTAAGAATGTTGGTTGATTTGAGATTCCTTGTTGATAATTTGTTGCAGGACATATGTGCTATCAGGAAAGTTTAATGCCAGAAGACATTGGTTGTGCTTCTCAGACAATAAGGGCCAGGCCATGGATGGATGGTTGCAGTTTGTGAAGATTTTCTGTTGTGTGTGGTCAGTCTAACTGACGTTATTCTTCCCATCCATTATCAAATAATACTTTGCTGCTGTTAGGATGACATAGTAAATAAAATTGATGCAAAGACACATAGTTTTCTTATTGCAGGATTCCTTATTACTAAGTTTCTTTAACTACAGGAGGTTTACATCACAAAAGAGTTAGGTGCTATGCAATTCCAAATCTTGCAGGTGTGGTTTTACAAAACTTATACAGATTTATTCCTACTACATAAACAAACATGTGCAGTTGATTCTGTTACTTAAAGATTTAAACGGGCAATTAAGTTGAGTTGATAGTGGAAGAGTTTATTCCCACTTTGTCCGTAAAATTCATAAAGCAGCTTGACTGAATGGACTGAGTTGAGTTGAGTTGATGGCTTCTTAATTCGACTGAAAGTGAATTTCATATTTCATTCGTGTGTTGAGTTTGCCTCGAAGAATGGAAGCAAATTGGAAAAAGAAATGAGGTGGAAAAGATAAAAAAAAAACATTAGTGGCTAGGATTTTAAAAGTAGGTGGTCTTTTGTGAACCCAATATATCATATGTGCTCAGTCAGTCCAATTGGGTTTCTTTCTGGTCTCGATCAGTTATCTTATTAGATGTCACGTAACAGTTACGCATGTGATATTATACATAAGTGACCCACCCTTGAAATGAAAACCCATTATTATTATTATTATTATTATTATTATTATAAACTTCAAACATGAACAAGTTGAGGAGGTTTGACGAAGATCGAGAACAATTAAGAGGAAAGAAACACTAGTAGAAGCAGAGAAATGAAACAAGCGTGGAGCCAGCCAGCCAGCCACATCCTCTTCAAAATCGTGAAAGTGCGTGTGAAAGAAAGTTGATGTTGAATACGTACATGCTAATTGCTTGCTAATAATAGAAAGGACAAACTATTCCTAAAGCTAAAAAGATAGATATATGTATATATATATACCCCGGCTTCCCAATTATAGAGCACCTTTTACACTGGAAAGCAGCTATGCTTTTTTGCAATGCAGTGGCAGGCCCAAATTGTATCAATCAGTTAACTGGCATCCTCTTGGATTTTTCTCCTCCATTTTCAGCATCAAGTCTATCCTCATCATTTACGTATTTATATGGAGTATTATTATTATAACTACACGGATTAAAGACTTACTTTCATTGAGAGTGATAGCTACTTTTATTTTTATTATTATTATAAAAGAAAATTCAGTATTTAGTGAGAGTGAGATTAGCTATTAAGTAGCCTCTCTTGACAACTGTTGTCATCGAGTTTCTAAATAATTGAAGTATATGGGGGAATGAAATGAAATTGGTACTATACCATTGGCTGGCTGGCTGGCATTAGTCTTATTAGAGCAATAGGACCACATTTCATTATTATTCATTCATAGTATACTACTACTACTTATCATCTAAGTAAAACAACAACTCTTCCTTCAGAATCCCCATCAATTCTAGGATTAGGATTAGAAGAGCGAATTAGACTTGCTGACTCATCATATCGACATGTGTTGTTATCTTTAAATGTTATTCATCTATTCTTGGCCGAGACCAGATACCTCCCTCACAGCAGCCCCCATTGCCTGCCTGCCTGTATCCAAGGGTGACATTCCCGATGCAGAGCCTATGCATACCATTCTAATGATAACAACGTAAAATGCCTTCGCAAAATTCATGACCTCCCGATGAGCAGTTAGTTTTAATTTGTTCAATCAAAATTCATCATTGTTTTAAACAGCAGATCAAACCCATTACAACAAAAATGGCACTTTTTTTTTTTATATATATATGTTTTACACATAGAAAGAAACAACCAAAACTTACAATCTTAAAAGAGTAAATCAATTGGCCATTCATAAACTGCACAGAAAATTGGATCCAATTAATTCTCAGAAAGTGCAAGGGAGAGAGAAACAAGGAACAACAAAATCCTAGAAAGAGTTCATTTCTAGCAGGTAACTCCGGCTCTTGAGCAATTTCTCCACCGCCTCTCCGTACACCCCACCAAATGCTCCCACCGCCAACTCAGCATCCCCACTCTGATCCTCCACCTCAGTGGCCCCCACACCACCGCCCCCACAAATCGGTCTCACCACCACTAACATCGCACCCTCCATCTTGACCCCACCCGACAGCTCCAACCGCGGCTCGTGCGTCATCCTCATCCTCACTGCCGGCACCGTCGTCCGATTATTTCTCCACCAAACTCCACTATTCCCAATTCGCCCCTCCTCCTCCTCCGCTGCTTCGTCTTCTTCCCCTTTCACACTACACTCTCTCAATCCGTCCATATTCATCACCACCGTTCCTTCCCCCTCCCTATCCCTTACCACCAACCTCGATATCTGCGCGTGGTCTTTCACCACGTCCTTGATCATGTAATGCCTAGCCGACGCAGCAATCAACGCGCTAATTGTCCAGACGACCCTCATCTTCAACCCTCCACCGCCCAAATCCGCCTCTCCGCCGCCGCGAAACCCTAATATAACGCAGCTCTTCAACGTCTTCCCGAACTCCGCCTTCCATCGAATCGCGGCGCCTTTCTCTAACCTCAGATCCCCGGACGGCAACTCGATCTCCAATTCCCGGATCCTCTCGAATCCCCGAAGAATCTGAGCCGGGGAATTCTGAGATCGCGATGGAATATGCAGCGGTTTGGGCGATATGAGGTCGTGAAGCGACTTCACGATCGATCTGAGAAAACTAACAACGAAGGAATCGCCGTCGTCAGACTCGGACGACGAAATGACACGGTCGACCTTGAGCAATAGCGAGTCGGACTGCGGGACGAGCGAGTTGAACCGCCTCGAAACGGCGCGGCATCGGATTAGGGTTTTTATGTCGGAGATGTTGTTGAAAATGAGGAGGATGAGGGGGTCGGGGAGTCGATCGAATCCGTCGGTTTGATCAGAGTCGGGAAGCGTTTGTGAGAGAGTCATCATCGTTTTCGATTCGAGAGAAGACCGTGTTTGGCTGTGCCTAATTTGTAAGGTGAGTTTTTTTTCTCTAGCTCTTTTCTTTTATTTGGTTTGAGAAAGAGAGAAGAAGAAGAAGAAGAATAGGATGTAGACTGGTTCAGGAACGAGAAAAGGGGGACTGGAAGACCCATTGAGGTTTGAGGAAAGCTGCAGTTTTGACCGTTGACTTGTTATAGGATTGGGCCCCACTGTTTGCCCAATGCCGGCTTTCTATATTTATACTTGGGACTGAGCCGTACTCGTATGGAGTATTTTTCTATTGCATTTATTACCTGGCTGGTATTATCGGCAATTGGTGGAGCAGTTTGGCCCTCCCCACCAAAATCTAAATACCGCAATGTGGGGTTGTACTTCACGTTGAAAGTATTATACCTTCAACCTAATAATGTACTGTAGTCCCATTTGTTATTATTATTATTATTATTACTCCCTATTATCTTGTTTTAAAAATTTTTTTTGGACAATACTTTTATCATTATTTTTTCTTCATATTTTAATTATGAATCACATATATATTAACATTAAAGAAAATTATATATTATACCAATATTAATAATCAAATTAATTATTTATTTTAATCAGTGTGACGAGTCAAACAAAACAATAATTTAAGGAGGGAGGAGTATTATATAAGAAAGACCACGTAAATGTCAGTTTAATTTCTCCTATAGAAAGAAAGACCGTAGAGTAAGTCAGCCATTTTTGTTTTTTGGTTTTAAATTTTATTATATAAGTGCTGTTGGTAAGTAATTGCATTTTGCCCAAAATGTGGTTAGTTGTTACTACAATTTGGACCACGCGTGACATAGTTGTGCTAGTATTTGTAGCCCAAAATGTGATTAGTTGTTACAATTTGGACCATGCGTGACATAGTTATGCAATTTGTTAGCTTGCCACTTACAATTTCATATTATTGGATCTAAGATTGAATAGACACGTAAGTTCTCTAGTTTTAAGATAAATGCAAGTATGAAATTTGAAATATAGAAAAAATGTTATATATTCGAAGGAGTATATGTGTGTGTATAAATAATTACTTCCTATGTCTCTTAATTATTGTTTTGTTTGATTCGGCACATAGATTAAAAAAAAATAATTGACTTGATTATTAATATTAGTATAATGTATAATTTTTTTTAATGCTCATATGTATGTGGTTCATAATTAAAGTATGAAAAAAAGTAAGGTTAAAATGGTAAAAATAATATCTTAAAAAGAAAAAAATTTAAACAAAATAATTATTTTAAGACAACAAAAAAAAAATAGTAATTTAAGGATGGAAAGAGTATTTTTTATTTATTTATTTAGGGAAGGAAAATAAACAATAGGCATTAGGAAGAGATAGGGATGAGTGAGTAGAAAGAGAGAGGTTTCCCCCATTTTGGATAGTGTTTGGGCGACGAGTGGAGTGGAGTATTACTTTTTTTGATGAACATCACGCGCACACTTGCATTGTTTTCTGAGGCGTAGTATATATGTGTGGTTAGCTTAGCATGCATTAATTAATTAATCTGACGATGTTTATTTCAAATGATTACCAACAACATAGCATAGGGAGGGAGGAAGAGAGGGATTGTAGATCTATTTCTAATGTGCCCATTTTCCACTGCTGGGCCGAATCATATTCATAGGGGATTATTATAAAAATGACCAGTGTACTATTAGTTAGGAATTGATTTAATTTCATACTCCCAATATTTCAAAATTGACCATTGTACTAACAATTTGAGTCCAATGTGGTCCCTACCGTTAACTTTTCATCCAATTTTTTAACGGAACAGTTAATTTAATTAACGGAGCTAATTTTTTAGGGGTATTTTTGTCCTTTCCTTCTAAATTCAACCATCCCAAAACAGAACCTTTCTTCCCCATTGATTCCGTCCCTCTCCGTCAGCAAAGCCCCATACTCTCCGTGCTTCCCTCGACTCGCCAACAAAGCCCCACCCTCTCCACTAAAATGCTGTAGGTTTTGACAGTCGGGCTAACTTCGCGCTTCATTTTATCAAACAGCTGTTGAGCATGCTTCACAAGCTTCCTTTACACAAGTAAATACAAAAGATGGTCAAGATCGTCAATACCGGTTTTATACCAAAATCAACCATCTTGTTAAAAGCTCTTATAGCATCTACAGCAAATCCGCTCTAATGTAAGCCCTAAAAATAATCCGAAAAATTCGAGTTAATATCACAGGAGTTATTCTCTTTGATTTCAAGGAGAAAGTCCCAAATTAGTGGGAATTGTTTTTGCTACCCAAGATGTCAACGAGAATGCGATAACTTTCGTTCTTTGGGTACAAAATTTGGCGGTGATTAGCCCAAAGAAAGAACCGTGGGCGGAGAATCCAAGGTTTTACGGCGTTTGAGAACTTGGTCGACCAAGTCCGGGGAAATGTTGGACGAGAATGGAGTGAGAGTGAAACGATGTCGTGGCGGGGTCACGGAAGTCGGCGAGGATGCGAGAGGTTGTTCACGAGTTCTCTGGAGAAGATTGGGAAGGAGAATAATATGGGTGGGAGGAGAAAGAGAAGGGGTGCGGGTTAAGGAGGGCGAGGCGAGGACAAGGATAGAGAAAATGGTTGAGGAGTAAATGGGTTCTTGTTCTGGTTCGAGACGCCAGTGATCTGAACACCATTTCCGACCGCCAAAGGTTGAAGAATGACTGTTGCACCACCTGAATCACTGTTACAACTATGGTTTACTGTAATCTGAATATAGCAGCAGTAGCAAGGGAACTCTGCTAGGGTTTCAACGATGACAAAGGTGATGATGTGATAATGGCCCATTGATGATGATGTGATGAACAGTCGGCAGCGATGTTCTTCGATGGCCCATCTGGGTTTAGAAGCAACCATTGATGATGATGGAATGGTTGAATTTGGAAGGGAAGGACAAAAATACCCCTCAAAAATTAGCTCCGTTAATCAAATTAATTGCTCCGTTAAAAAATTGGATGAAAAGTTAACGGTAGGGACCACATTGGACTCAAATTGTTAGTACAATGGTCAATTTTGGGATATTAGGGTTAAATCGGTTCCTAACTGATAGTACGCTGGTCATTTTTATAATAATCCCTTTTCATAATAGCTAAGGTACAAAATTCACCTCATATTAATTCATAGGTATATTTTTTTTTCTCTATCTCTATGATCTCAGAGTCTCTTCTGCATCCAATATTCAGCTAGCTAGCTAGCTAGCGAGCGCCTCACGTCACGTATCATCAACTCCATCTTAGGGCGTCTACGGTGAGCATTCTTTCTTACCCCCTAAACTTTCTTTTAGAGTTTTTTACTCTCACTTGATTTCACAATGGACACTCCACTACACACTCTTCCTCTAAAATTCACTAAACTATCCTCAAAATATAGAATGACTTTTAGTGGGAACAGTGGCTTTTTTCTCTCTCCGCCTCTCCCCCATTAGGCCGGCACTACATCTTCCAGCTCTCTCTTCCTAAAAGTCTTCATCCCCATTCTTCATTCCCCTCTTCTCTCTCCTCCCCGGCCCCTCCCTCTCCCAGTCTCTTTCACACACATAAAATATAAAATATTTTTGTAGCAAAATTATTAATTTTGTCAACATTTTTTTATAGAATATAAAATATAAAGTATTTTATTTCATTGTGGTAGAAAAAAAAAGGAAAAATAGAATGATAATTAGGTTTGTTAGTTGAGAAGTAAAAGATTAAATTTTTAGAAGGTTGTATAGAGAGTGCTTATTGGAGTAAAAAAATTTTTTAGAAGATTGAAAAAGTAAAACTGGAACAAAAAATAAAGTGTTTAGAGTGTGGTTTAGAGTCTCACCACTATGGATGCTCTTACCTTGTTCATATGAATACGTTTTTCATGTTTGGTGATTATTAAACTCACGCCTCGATCATCATAAACCAAATGGTTCCACTTTTTTTGTGCTTCAACTCGAAATGAATAATTAATTAATTGTCCTTTCCCAACCACATATCATATGTTGCGCTGCGCTGTTGGTCTCTTACAAATTAATAGTTGTAGTTTCTTTTATGTATTATGATCATTATTTCACGACTCTCATAAATCCCTTTTAACTTCAAAAAAACAATTACGTACCACAAAAAATAATAAACATGGAATAGTTGTGGGTTTACGTAAATGCCTAATCACACACACACACACACACACACACACACACATATATATATATATAATCTTGGTGGCTAAAAGAATTTGTCTATTTGTGATATATGGTGGGTGATATATACTGTATTTATTTATTTATTTATTTTTGCTATCCTCCATCCAATAATTGCAAAACTCCAAAACATTAAGAATTAATTATGAGAGTTGCTATTTACACCCTCATATCTTCTAAATACACCCCTTTACTATTTTCAACTCCTCCCCCTTAATATTTTCAACTCCTCCCCTTAATATTTTTAACCTCTCAAAAAGTTATGTACACCCTTCTAATTTTTTATTATACCCTTACCAATATTTTTCCCAAAATTAACTAAACTTACCAAGTACACCCCACACCAAACAAAACCTCCCCTCCCCCTCCCCACCCAGTCAAGCCCTCCTCCCCTCCCTCCTTCCTCTTTCCTTCCCTCCTTCCCCTTGTCAAACCCGCAAACCTATTAAATTTTTTTTTTTAAGTTGTTTGGTACTGTGTGACCGAACACCCATAGTGGTGTTCGGAACCCACTAACCGAACATCACTATGGTTGTTCGGCACCCCTTACCGAACAACTTTAGCTGTGTTCGGTAGGGGGTTGCCGAACAGTAATTAATTTTTTTTTTAACCTAAAAAAATGAAAAATAAATAAGAACAATTAAGTCAAAATTTATAATGATATTTTTGTAATATATGAAGGGGTTTACTTAAAAGATATGGGGTGTAAATAGCAACTCTCGTTAATTATATCGCTTTAAACTTTAACAATATTAATTGATGAGAAAGATGCTTAAGAGAGGCGGTAATTGTAATATCATATTGTAAAATAAATATTAATTTGATATTTTGTTGAATGAATTTCAATTCCTAGACCGATGGTTGGTATTCATTTTTGAATAACCTTCTTCCAAGTGCATGCCTTTGTTTAGTCTACTTTGAGGCATCCATGGAGACTGCATTTTTTATTAGGAAATCAGGTTGAGTAGTTTTGACCAAGTGAAATTATCTAACAATAGGCCTTTTGCTTTGGAAGACCCTTGGCCTTCTTCCAACCTCTTCCTCTCTCTTTGCTCTGCCTTTCATTGTTCATGCAACCACCACCTCTTCCCATGCAAATCACCGCCTCTTTCCACCATTGCCCATACCACCCAGCCGCTCCTAAACTCCGCTCCCCATCTTTCCATGGAGGAGCGGGGCCCACCTCCCCGTGACAGCAGCATCTTCGACTACGATAGCAGCCCCTTTCCTACCACCCATCATGGCGATCCCACCTTCCCTTTCGAAACTCCCCATCAACCCTTTCGCTCTGGGACTTACGTGGTCCAAGTCCCCAAAGATCAAATCTACCGTGTCCCCCCACCGGAACACGCTGTGTTTGCCGAACGTCAACGCATGCTGCAGCCGCAGGGAAAGAGGTCATGTTGTTCTTGCTCGTGTGTCCTGATTTTCACAGTTGTCATTCTCCTCATTCTTGCCATAATTGGAGGTCTTTGCTTTGTCTTAATCAAGAAAGACAACCCGAATATCCGCGTTGATCATCTCCTCGTCAAGAATCCTACTCCCCATCATCACCAACCGGAGTACGACATCATGTTGGGATTCGAAAATCCGAATCAA
Organism: Platycodon grandiflorus; assembly: GCA_016624345.1. Taxonomy (NCBI): domain Eukaryota; kingdom Viridiplantae; phylum Streptophyta; class Magnoliopsida; order Asterales; family Campanulaceae; genus Platycodon; species Platycodon grandiflorus. The sequence continues at coordinate 14,298,110 of CM028364.1, forward strand.
CTCACGAGCATTTCCTACGGTGAAAACGGGGATGCTTCCCTCTCTTTTAAATCAAAAGAAATCGCCATGGGAAAATACCGGGGATTTGATCAAGGGCCCGGAAGTTCGAGTCCCCTTCAAATTGTTCTCCATGGCTCAAATATTGCACTGCCTAAAGAAATAGGGCATAGCATGAACAGCACGAAAACCAAACTACACATTGGTTTATCACTACAGGTGAAATTCCCCGTGAAAATGAAGGTTGGGCCATTGGTAATTAAGAGCAAGTTAGTGACTGTGTTGTGCTATTTCAAGGTTGACACTCTGGCTAAGAATACTCATGTCCTGTCCCAAAATTGCCAAACCGTGAAGTAACTTCATCTCCAAGAATATATTTTGGCAATGGTAGGAGCAAGGTGGCCAGTGGTCGTGGTGGTAACTGGACCAATTCGAAGACAGTTTTTTCTTTTCAACTTAAGTTACTCTTACAATTCTTTTCCTTCCTCTCCCTCCCACGTTTTCTTTGCTTCTTTCCTACTTCTGTTCTCCAAAAAAACTTTTCACTAGATTAGTAACCACTGGGAAATTATTAAAGAGCGTGACAACGTTAAGTCTTGTTTCTTGATCCGTGACAATACACATTCTTTAGAGGATCCAGCTAGGGATGTAGACATTATACTTTGTTCTGATGATTAACCCTTAAATTCTTTTTTCTTTTTCTCTTTTCGTCGGGGTAGGCGGGAGGGATTGTACATATCTTATTAATGTCACATAATTTGTACATTTAAGGAGTTTTGCTTCATACTGTGGGCTTGTATGATGTCTCCATCTCTCTAATGCATTACAGATAATGTGTCTATTGCTGATGTATAATGTTTCAATTATCATGTATAAACGTCTCTTGGAATTATTATGGTGCAATGAACAAAAAGTCTGAGGTAGTAGCTTGATCATCAATTTAAATATCTGAAGTCATGGGTACCGTCGTGGTCATAGTTAAGATGCTGCGATTGAGGAGTGTATCTACCAATACATAACAAAAGTGGTTATCAGAAATTAAAGGTGATTTTTTTTTTTTTTTTTTTTGCTTTTGTTGTTGTTGTTGTTGTTGTTGCCTTAACGACGTACTTTCATTTGTAACTATACTGTAGAATGAATATTGCAGTACTATTCTGACTTCTGAGTTTATTTCAAACTTTAACTTGGTCTACACAATCTTCCGAGGACTTCTTGCAATACCAGTTCCTGAAATATTATGATTCATTTGCTTACAAATCTTAAACTAATATCATCCAATGGTTAAATATCTGATAGTAGACCCTAAGCTTAAAGAGGAGGCTGGATGCACAAACATGCACGAGTGCAGAAACCCACACTCCTCATCAGTCAAAAAAGCTCTGCAATCCTCACAGCCAATCATGTAGGTTTCCTATTCAACATTGGATGGGAATGAAAATCCTCCACTCTCTTCCTAAGAGAAAGATCCGGATTATCTGGGCTCGATCGTAAGAGAAAGACCTGGCAAGCCACTATTCATGTTCTAATTCTAGCCCATTGGGCAGTCATCAGCCCACCAACTAACTTTAATGTAGTGGATGTTTGTTTTTGCCAGGCTTTAAAGCTTTTTAAAATGTTGAACTTGACTGTAATCCCAACATTTTCCTTCACTACAGTGAATTCCATTGTGTTATCCGACAGTGATTATTGAAATGAGCCTCTTCTAATCGATGCAAGAAAATCCTGATTTTGTGGCAAAATTCTTGGAATAATGGCTTTCAAGTTGCAAAGCCAATAACAGCTTCTCTAGCCATTTTTTGCAAGCTTATTGATGACAGAGCACTTATAGGGTTATATACATCTATGCCATTGGCTTCTTTTTTTCACAATTAGGCTATCAAAATAGTCTTCACTAACCCATCTTCTTACACTAGCAAAGGGCCAGTTTGTTTGGAGGCCGTTTCTTTTAAATTTTGGTATCGGTCAGCTCCATATGGCACCCATATAACCAATGTGCTTTCAGTTGAAATCTATGTTTAAAATGGCAACTTTACAGATTTTTGTGAAATTTTACCTGTAAAATTAATGGACATTTCTGTACAACAAATCACCCAAATTTTACCAGCAGCAAAGTATAAGATTACTTTTCATAACAAGAAGTCTATGCAAATACAAGTGCTATAATCAAATTGTTATCTGTTCAAAACTTGAATATAAATCCAAATCCGCCTATATAATCAGCCATTACTCTTTTATTTGCAATCACCTTACTTTAGTATTAATCGACTATATTATTGGATTTCTCGGTTCATCAATGAAAAGACAAAATTTATCCATTAACCTTTAGAAAGCTGATAATGATCAATCCTAGTTTGAACCTGCCACTTGAATAATTAAATTTAGTAAACGCCTGCCACTTCTCAAGAAATTGTTTTAAATTTTCTCGCTTTCCCTTGAATTTCAAAATAATTGCGCAGCTTGCGCCATTGTCCTCGATCAGATTGCCTGCTATAGAACTAGTGTTTCTGTAACTTAGCTTTGCCCACTTGTCTCTTGTAGCTCACTCCTGCACTTAACTAATCCTACTTCACTGCCTGCTCTTATCAAAATATAAAAGGTCCATTATCTTAGCCTGCCTAGGAAGGATCTCCAAAACGTGCCAGCTCACAGTTATCTATGTTTTTGCTGTCAGTATATGGCTCCAAGGTCTGGTTAGAACTAAGCAGTATGTACATTGCTTCTGGAAAGAAAGATTTGCAAATGTTTTTACTTGTTTGCACCATTATTTCCTCTGTTTAGTTTGGACCACAACTAAAATAGTTCGAGCCTTCATACGGTAATTCTCTTGACGAACAATATATTATATCTTTACAGCACTCCACAGTTGAGGGTAGAGAGGCTGCAGCTAACTGATCTTAATTAAGTACTTAATATATTATTTGCCATCTTATAAGAGTAGTCCTATGTAGTTATGGAACTAATAACAAGGCCCTATTGCCTACTATTATTCTAGTATAAAGAATAGTAAGCTGATAAGGATCAATCTTTGATAACAGTTGCACAATTTTCCAGAAATTGAACATTCATTTAATTGGTTTATAGAATGATGGCTTCCTCATTTTACCAACCATACCAGTGTGGTTTACTCATTGGGAAACTGCATGTTGTTGAACTTTTATATTGCAAGTTGACATTGCTCAACTGTATTTCACAGTTAACATGGCCAAGTGTTCCTAAACTACTTGAAACCCTGTTAGTCTCAACAATTGTTTTATTTGCTGTCTTCGATAATTCCTTGTGAATCATGTGAGCATGGACTTCTCCAATGTTAGGCACATTCTACAATACTACCAACTACAGAAAAACATAACGTTGTATGAGGTCATTTGAGGGTGGTTTCGATCATGCCCTTTAAGGTTACCTCACCAGCTCAAATATGGCCTGAAGCCTATTAGCCAGGAGGTCTATGTCATACTACAAAGAAACCAAAATCTTAACTATGCAAGCAGAGTGACTTTTTTGAGTCCTTGGTATGAGTGTTTGTTTCACTTCATTGTTGAAGTTGTAAATTTTTTCAAAGTTTTTTGTAATTGGAATCTCAAGGTGTTTCTCAATGTATGTATGGATCTTTGTGAAGATGGGGAATGAAATAAGAAATAGATTGACTCCTACTTTCATGGAAAGCTCACATCAACAATAACACTCTGACAAGCTACTTTGATAATGTTAAGAGTTACATTGTAGGTTCAGAAAATTGAATACAGAAAAGCTTTTCCCAAGATTGTCCATTACAGAAAGCCCTCAGTCGAAGAAAATCTTGGGTATTAGGTGACTGGTACCACGTGGACTGCTTACCATTTGTCAGTCTAAGGCACAAGTTGAAGCAAGCAGAGTTTAGTTAATTACGAAGAAATGGGGTCCCATACAATCCTCTCCTGGTGGTGGAGGGAGGAGAGAACAACCACGTGATAGTCGCTAACTTAGCAAGATCCAATTTATTTGTGCTGCATTGAAATGCAAATTATTTGTGTGAAATGCGTTTGAAGTTAAAAGTTGATGCCTATTAGTATGACTTGTTGAGAAAAACCAGGTTGTGCTGGGGAGAGTGCACTCTTTTCACCAATAATTGTGGTTGATATGGCTTAGTTTATTTCAATTTAAGGTACCAATGATGGGGTTTGAATCTAGTGGAAGGCCTTTCTTTACACGTCTAAAAAGAGAGGAAGTTTTGTTCAAGGCCTGGAAGTATATTAGGTGTCCCCTCCCACACACCCCCCCCCCCTTCCCCTTCCCATCGAAATATATATAAATGTCTTATTGACAGCAAGTTCTCTCTGATAAGTGGAGTCCAACTCTTCTTCAACCATAGATACTACTTGTTCCTACAAAGTGGGTTTCCCTTTCAACACCTAACCCCCTCTCCTTAAAGTAAAAGTTCGAATCCATTAAGAAACAATTTAAAGAGATTCCTATTCATCTTTTGAGGTGGGATCTCACAAATCTAAGTGTCCAATAGTTTAGCCCCTCATCTTATGTTCTGGAGCAATCCCCTTTTAGATCATAATTAATCACGGATGTGAGTTGATTATTAGTGTTAAGTACACACACTAAAACGTATTGTTTTGTATTGTTTCTATCAAGTATTAAATGTGGGGTTGTTTTCATTACAATTTTTTTTTTTTCTTTTTCTTGATTTTGTGTGGAATTAACATAACTCTAACCTTTTTAGTGGTCGTTTGGCCCAACTTGTAGTCTCTAATGTATTATGATTACATATCAACCAATGGCCTTCATGCTGAAAAATGAGCTTGCTCTAAGTTTTTAACTGTGTTATTATCTAGGGAGGACATATATATGATTTGTTCCATATACATATTCCCCGTATCGTTTACTCATAGTACATTGTTACTTCTCTCTCTCTCTCTCTCTCTCTCTCTCTCTCTCTCTCTCTCTCTCTCTCTCTCCCCATTATTTAAGAAATCCATGCCAATTTCTGTCAGTTTTCTGACACAAGGATGAATATGGAAGGTGGGAGCAGTAAGAGCATTGTCACACACCAAATGAAGTGACAATGAGAGTATATTGACTTTAAGACAAATTAACTTGACTCTTACTTTGTTTTTCCTTATTCTATTATTTGCTAATACCTAAAAAGTTTAGAATCATGCTAATAAAAGCTACAATACTTGCCTAACATGCCTCTTTATCCCAATTATTGATCTCTAATCATTAAGTTCTGTGATAAAAATTTCTAAGTACAACCGATAATGTGAGTGGAGTATGATTAACCTTCTATCTTTTCCACTAGAACTATAAAGCTAATCCTAAATGCTTTCTGTTATCTCATCCCTGCAACAATAACTTCACATCGCAGACAGATCGATGATCTAAGAATGAAGCATTTTTGTTTCACCTCAATTCAGAATTCCAAAATCAGAAAGATACACACTATCCGAACCAGTATTGATTTAGTTAGTTAACTTATCTCGACTACATATTTCTTTGATTAGAAACTTTTAAGTCATGAATCACGATCATCATCGGGAAAGGGGAATAGTTTGAATTTCCTTGACATAAAGTATTTATAAGCTAATGTATTTGTTAAATTTTACACGCAATGCAAGTGGTATTATTGTTTATTAATAATTAATGCACGAGTTCTGCTGCTGTTTTTGACTCTTTTTAGGTGTTGTTTACAAGCTACTATGATGTCTTGCATTATTGTTTGTATGATGTAACGTAATGGAAGTGGCATGGATGGTTGCAGTGTCCAAGGATTCACATTTGTGTTTGACTGCATAAAAATATTTCCATAGTTTTTTCTGTGTTAGGCGTGCATGAGCATGTGTGTGCGTATTTTCTTTTCCTAGCGTTAATGTGTGTGTATGTGTGTGTGAACACCACTCTCCATAACAATGTTTAGGCATGTACTACCATATAGTAACTTGTAATATGGCAACTAGTTAAAGTGAAGGATCCAATATTTATTGGAATTTGACTATATTGAAACTGACTCTCCCCTGTGTCTTTTCACTTACAGGGGCCAAGCCACCAATTCACTGCAACAGTCTTTTATTCGACTGCGATATCCAATTTGCTATAGGCAAGCTAATGGAGTCGCTCATCATCTTTTTGCAAAAAACAGCTTGGGTGTCATCTGATTTGGATTGTCAACAGGGGCGGCTCTAATTAAGAGGCAAGTTAGGCCTCCATCATTTTAAGCCCTAATATATAATTATATCCAAAAATTACTGGCTGACACACTTTAGAAAATTTTTATTCTCTCCAATCCACCATTTTTTATTAAACCAGAAAAAAGCACTTTGAGAATTTTCTTTTTAAAATACCCCCCCCCCTCTATTTCATCCAAACCAACTGTGGCTTCCCGTAAAGCATTCTCTAACTTTTTTATAATATTTCTAGCGTTTTAACTTTGATCCGTAGCTAAGATATTGGTCTGTTAAAATGAATTCTAAACTCTAAATTATTAAAAGATTTTATTGTGCTAATCAGTGTGTGAACTGATTTTTTCGTTAAAAAATATGAATACGTACATAGACTTTTTTTATCGATAGCAGATCATTCTGTTTGTTGGAACTGATTTTTCTTAATTTTTTCCGTTGTGTAATCAAAAGCAATTCAAATATGCCAAAGGATTATACCATTGGCTCGATCTCTTTTTTGTTTGTTTCATTTTCAGTTGGCTTCGATTTCATATATTAATAGTTTGTACTTTGTATTGTCAACTGAGAAAGCCTTACCAATTGACTCTAAACTAGTGGCATCCTGATACCCAATTGTTGCATCTCAATGTCCAATTCTTACATCCCGATCCCTAATTATTTGCATGTCAAATTGAATCTCGATGCCTAATTCTTACATCTCGATGCCCAATTTGTTGCATCCTGATGCCCAATTGTTTGCATCTCAAATTGAATTTCAATGTTCAATTCTTGCATTCCGATGCCCAAATTAATCTAAAAAAGTGGCACGGCATCCCGATGCTCAATTGTTGCATTTCGATGCCCAAGTGTTTGCATCTCAAATTGAATCCCGATTCCTAATTCTTGCATCCCGATGCATAAATTAATCTGAGAAAGTAACACTGCATCCCAATGCCCAATTTGTTGCATCCTGATGCCCAATTGTTTGCATCTCAAATTGCATTCCGATGCCCAAATTAATCTAAAAAAGTGGCACTGCATCCCAATGCCCAATTGTTTGCATCTCAAATTGAATCCCGATGCCCAAATTAATCTGAGAAAGTGGCACTGCATCCCGATGCCCAATTTGTTGCATCCCGATGCATAATGCATGATGCACGTGTGTTTTGATTTTATTAAGGGTATCGTAGTCTTTTCGCCCCAAAAGTACCTTTTTCTGGTTTTAAAAAAAGTATGGTAGACTGGAGCGATTACAAATGTTGAAAAAATGACCGACATATAATTCATCCTAATTATATAGAAGAGAGATAATTAAGCGATCTTATATATAGTAACTATATATTTTTTTAGTTAATTACATATTCACTCCACTTTATTAAGTCTTGAAAAAAGGAAATCATTCTCGTTACTCTATTAACTCTATTAAGTTATAATGGTTTAACTAATAAAAAGAATAAAAAGTTTCCATCGCTTGGAATTAGTGAGAAAAAAAATTTCAAATTAACTAAACTTTCCAACTTCCGAACAATATCGACTTTCGTTCTTTGACACTACTTATTATAATGGTTGCTCCGGCCGAAAGAAGTTAGAGCCGCCCCTGGTTGTCAATAACATGAAACTCTTTTGTACATACTGCTTTTATATACTTTGATCAGTCTCATGAAACTACTAGTAGTAGAGCTCTCCAAAGAATGTAATTAAATTTGTTCTTAAATAACACATGCTTTTGGTTTGATCAATTATTAAACATGATATTAAGAAATTCTGAAATGTCTATATAGTGAGTTTGCCCAAATGAACGACTTCCCCTCAAATTAAACAGTCTCAAAAGTCAATACTCATGCCAGTGCATATGCTACCTTAGGGACACACGATGTGAGGCCTGAATATAACTCAATTTTATCTCAGAGGTCTAAGCTATTGGGTGGTAGTCTAACAGGTTTCTCTTTTCCCAAAATCTTCTGATGTGGGATTTCTTGCAAATTTAATAGCTTGGAAACATCACTAAGCTGATGGAGTTAGAAAGAAAAGAAGAAAGTGTTTCTTACCTGGAAAAGATGAAAAAGTAGTTGAATTAGTGTGGTCTCGTATATTATTGTTGCCGCTCCCGACATGAAAGATCCATGAAAGGGGCTACAATATACTAGTATCCATGAAAGATCCATGATAACAGTAAGCTGTTAAGATTTAGACATGAAAGAACACAATTTCAGGTCATGACTTCTAATTTGTTTATCTTTATGATGGATGATGAACAGCTGATAAGTGGGTATTTTACTCATTTATTGGGTATTATTCGAGCTTAGATTTTACTAATTCTCGAAGTTTTTGTAATCTAATGTTTTGTTTTTAGTATTATTTTGTAGTTTCAGGGTTTAAAGGGCCAATCATGCAAATTTGGAGGACTTTGAAGCTATTTGAAAGTTCAGGGGGTCTTTGTGCAAAGTTTGAAAAGCTAAAGGATAATTTTAGAAAAATTGTTTTTCCCAAAATAAGGGCCGGCTGTTCCTTTTGATATTTGCCCTTTTTGGTTTCCTTTTTGTATTGGTTTCCTTTTCCCAAAAGTATTGTATTTTAGTAGGGTATAAATATATCCCTTTTAGGCTAGGTTTAGGGATCCAGTTTTTAGAGTCGTCTTTGAGAAAAATAAAGAGAAGAAGATCGTGAAAATTCTTCCAAGATTCAAGTATTGTATTCATTACTTTTATCAATTTTAATCTTCTTTCTCATATGTTTAATTTTATATATCTTTTGAATGCTATGGATTTTGTTTATTTTATTATGAACTAAATTCATAAAGCTAGGTTTTAGGGTAGCCAATTCATGAATATTTAATATTGATTCGACTAGGGTTTCAATTTGAATTATAATTGTGTGAGTGTAATTTCTTGTTCTTAATGCTTTGAAAGATTAGCCACCTTTTAATTGATTTAAATCATGTGGATAAGACCGAGAGGAGATTTCATGTGATGGATCATGGGAATTTACACTGTGGATCTAAATCCATGTTAGAGATAGATGGGTTGATACACGCAATTAGCTATAGATCGTCTCGAAAGCTAAGAGGATTTCACAAACCCTAATGCTTTGTTTTCTTTCTAAATCTACCTAGAGATACGTAGGTTGTCAGTTAACAATAGAATTGGTATTGCTCGAGAGAGAATATTGATTAATTAAGGAAATTCCGTTGTCGCACATAGATAATCAGTTGATACCCGAAGTCGTTGATTTATTGCTTGGAAGTGAATTGGTAAACCTAGACCTAGCGTTTTCTCTCATTGATATCTCTAACTTCTGTGATTACTTTTACTTGCTTTCTTTAGTTTTAAATCACATCTCAAGATAATTGTTCGTCTAGATTAAAGTGAAAAGTAATTGATTTTGATATTTGTTGCCAATCCATTGGGTTCGATAATCCGTAATTTACTTACACTTATTACTTGATCTAATGCACTTGCTAGTATTCGGTTTTGACCACATCAAGTTTTTGGCGCCATTGCCGGGGATTGCGCTTAACGGTTTCAAAATTAGTTATTTTTAACTTTAATTTAGATTTTTTTATTTTATTTTTATTTTTTTTGTAAATAGATGGCTTACAGTAATTTTCAATGGAATAGTGCACCAATGAGTATATCATGTGAATTCTGTGGAGGAAACCATATGTCTACAACATGCATGGTGAGGTGGAATTCGGTTTATAATAGGGATAATTTTCAAGGGCAGTATTATTCTAATCCCTATAAACCGAAATCGTATAGTCAACTGATGTATGATTTTTAAATTAATCACTAAATCCTACCGCAAGCGCACGGCTTATCGTATAGTATTTAGGATGTCGATCCCACAGGGACTTTGAATCAAGTACCGAAGAATTCGCAACTTAAATTATCTAGACAGATTGATTTCAAGATTTTTGTAGAAATGAACTAATATTAAACTAATTAGACTAAATTAACTAAGTAAACACAAAATTGGATTTTTGATTGAAAACAGTAAATAAAAGCTTCTAGGATTTTGGTTTACCACAACGACGAATTTATAAATTCCGCAACGATCTTCCCTTACGATAAATGTCAAGTTTTGAAGGCGAATTGCATCAATATAGTTGATTGTATTCTCTTGAACTACTCTCAACCGTGCCTAGCTTAATTCAAATCCGATGTCTCGCTCAATGAATTAAACTAAACCCATTATGTCTTACAATTCAATTAGCCTCTAGAAACTCAATTAACCGTCGTTCTCATGAATTTCTAGTTCGATTTTAGGGTTCCATTACCTACACTTCACCTTTCGGTCCTTCGCTTTGGTAATTGAGATTATCGCATAAACGTAGGAGTTTCACCTCTCGGTTCTTCACTACCAAATATTCATGCAATTATTAACAAAACTAAAATCGAATCAAAACGGGTAACTTTCATATAGTAAACGGAAAGATCATAGCTTCATTCATAAATTCATCGTGGGCTACACCTAATCCTAGAAATAGGAAACTACTCACACATGATTGAAGAAATCAACAAGAACATCATGGGAAACATTATAAAACAACGAAATGAAAATAATAAAATTAAAGAGAGGGAAAGAGAAAGAACTTGTCTCCAAAATGATTCCAAATGATGAAGTCTTCAATCTTCAACTTACAATCCAAAATCTACCCTAAAAATTGTGTAGAAAAAAGATATGAAAAATCCTAGCTTTTTTGTAGAGAACGAGTGAGTGTGTCTCTAAAGAAAGAATGCGCTCCCTTTTTAATCTAGAGGGAGACGAAACTGAAAAAGGGGGGGAAACTCAAGAGTTTCTTCCTAATTTAGACCTAAAATTACACTTGATACTAATATAGGGCGAAATAGTAAATATGCCCAAAATCTGTCGATTCGCGGGTGCGAAAGAAATCGCAGCCAGGGTGCGAATCGAACGCCTTCAACTGAACAATGCCTTCAAATTCCACTGCGAAATAAATCGCAGCCTGCCCACGAACAATGCTGATGGCACGAACCTCTTCCTTTCAGCTTTAAATCACCACCCAAGCTTAAACTTTGATCCAAAATGCTCCAAGTCTGCACAATTAAGCTCAAAGGTAGTGAAATAAACTAAAACAACTAATTTTACTTTGAAATACACATTATTGAAGAGAAAACAAGCCTAAAAACATCCTAAAATATAGACATTTTGTATATTTATCATCAACCCTCTTTTTCTTCGTATAAAAATTGGAGTGAGCCTCTTTTTGCATCCTCTTATAATGTGCCTCCTTCTTATTCATCCTATTATAACGAGCCTTTAGCTGAGTCGTATGACTGTAGTGACGAATTAATTCAATTGCTTGAGAAATTTGAGAATAATTCGCGCGAGAGTTTTGAACGAACGCGTGAGATGATGGAGCAAATGCAGCGAACGCAAAAATTGATAGATGATCTAATCGAGCAGGAAAATTCTAGTGTTTATCCCAATCTGCAAGAAGACATGAAGGAAAGTGCTAGTGCTAATGCTCACTCTCAAGAGAATTTATCAACAATAATGGATGAAGAAGAAGACGCATGTCCTATGGAGGATGAAGAGCCAATTAGAGAAAGTGAGGAGTTGAGTATAGAATCCCATGTGTACCAACAAGTTGACTTACCTCCGCTATTGTCACAAGAGCCTAAAGAAGCCACAGAAAATGATCTCAAAAATTTCTCTGCAATTGATTCGGTTCTCAACCCTACTTTTGTGGAGCCATGTTTGCCTCCCCTATTCTTTTTTGAAGAAAAATTGAGTTCGGATGAAAAAGTGGTGGAGATTGTTGACGTGGTCACATTGCAAGAATTGGGTGTGCTATTTCCTTTCCTCAAAGCAGTTAAATGGCCATCTAGTAAAAAGAGTGAAATCAAGGAAGTGCACAGGTTTAATGGGCAAAAACTGAGACACTACTTAAGTGGTGGATTTTATGGACCAAAGATGTGCGCATTCCTTGGAGATCCGGTACCTCCTTAGTTGAGAGAGGAGGAGAAGAGTCGGGCTAACGACTTTAAACAAATGCGCTTGTTGGGAGGCAACCCAACTAGGTATGTATTTATTTGCTTTCGTAGAATAGTGTAGTCGTTTTCTCCTACTTTCTTACCCTATGCGAATTCCGTGTTGCACTTTAACTTCTATGCATGTGGTAAGTTTGGGGGTGCAGGCATTTTAGTATTGTATTTCTTGGCGCCTTAGTTGTTTTTCGAGTCACCCTTCTTGGGTCTCCCTGAGTTTGTGGGTTTCTAGGGGAGTGTATATAGTGTCACCCTCACAAAAAGATTTTTAATTTCATGTATTTTTATGCTTTTTGTGCTAATGTTTAATGATTTTTGTAGTTGTTGTTGTTGTATTGATTGTCACGCAGGTAACATGCCACTCAAATCAAGAAAGATAGGATGAAAAGGAAAAAGTTTACAATTAGAAGGAGTGTGGTTGATGATTTCTAAAAAAGGCATTTTAACTAGAAGGGGGTTTCTTGCCAAATTCCGAAACTTGGACAAGCATTGGAGAAAAGGGACAGAAGGGTTGGCGCTAAGACTGCCGCTTTAGCGCCGGATATTTAAAAAAAAAACAAAAAAAAAAACCCTCCACCTCTTCCCCGTACTCCCTCCCTCTACACACCCACACGCAGAGACCTTCCCTTTCTCCTCTCACAACAACATCCGCCAGCAGCTGCAGATGGAGCTGCCGTCGCCGTCTCTCTCTTCCGGCCGGCATCCCATTCTCCACAACAGCCCCTCCATCTTCTATGGTCATCTCTCATTCGCCATACTCTCCAGCGCCGGTGAGTCCATCTCCATCTCTCCCTTGTGCCGCCGCCCTCTCTGCCTCCCTCTGATTGGTGAGCCACACCCACAACCAGCGGCCTCCATTGATTCCGGCCATCTCCCTTTGCGCCTGCCCGCCTCCTCAGCGCACCAAGCCGCCTTACCAGACCACACCCAATCCGGCCTCCTTCTCCCCTCTGTCCATGCTCCCCTCTCCTTCTCGTATAATTAATCCCACTGCCATCTCCGTCTCCAGCCAGCAGCTCTCTTCACGATCGTCAGTACGTCATCCGAGCCTAGGGCTTAGAATTCGAACTCCCTATTGCTCCATTTCAAGTAAGATTTTTCCTAAATTCAGTATAACCCTTGAAATACATTGGGAATTGTTTGTGCCTGTTTGGGTTTTTGAATTATTGTGCTAACAAAATGGGTCAGCTTCCTAGTATTGCCCGATTCGAATTACTTGTTGGAGTTGGGTATAATTGTCTTGAAGGTAATTGTTGGGAGGAGATTTGATGCTCCCTGGTGATGTTGATGCCTTCCGGGTGACAAATTTTCCCTCCTATTTTGTATTGAATTCACATTGGGGACAATGTGAAATTTAAGTTTGGGGTTGGGAATTTGGGCAAATTGTTTCTTTTTCTATGTTTGAGAGTAGCAGGATTTTGCCTGTGTATTTTGTTTCTTTTCTTATGCTTTTTTAAAAAAAATAATAATAATAATTTTGAATCTTTGAAATTTTTTTTGCAAGTCTTGGCTAGGCGTGGTTACTTCCACCAATGATGATAATTTGTTTGATTTCTGGCATCTTGTGGATAGCAATGCATGTTCGTTTGTCTAAATACTTAGCTCGGTATACTTGATTGAACTTTGAATCTCCAACTCTTGCGCACTTTACACCATAAATTGATTCTTGAAAGATTTGGATGACATTATCGGGTTCTATAGTACTCATTTCATTCCCTTGGCCTTTGGTTATTTGAAAATTAGAGTATTCATGAAATTTTTAAACTGTTTTTACTCCTTGAAGTTAGGCCTAAACAGAGTTTAAGTAATCCGAACGGAAAAAAAGTAAGAAAAAAAAAAGCATCTTTGTGAAGACTTAGTTTAGCTTCGTAGCCTTTTTAACTCGAGTTAGTAAGCTCGTTGGGGGTGTTTTTCCACCTAATGCCTTAAAGTCATTTGGTTTGACAGTCATTGGCCTAACACTCGTTACGTGGGTTAATCAGAAAGCTTAAGGGAGCTATACATTGCACAGTCCACAAATGCTAAAAAAAAAATTAAAAAAAAGAATAAAAAAAAAGGAAAGAAAAGAAAAAAAGTTCGGTATTACTACTTATGTTTGTAGTAATGGATGGGAGTAATTACGTATTTTTACGTTTCATGAAAAACTTTGATATATATATTATTCGTGAAGATTTGTTCATGTGACATTTGAGGGAATGGATGGAGTACTTGGCCTTATAAAGAATTTCAAGTTTTGAAAGTATCATAACATGGTTTGCACAGACACACACGGAGATCTACAGTGAGATTGATGACTATCGAGTGAAAGTTTATACTTGTTGCTATGTGTTGTTATTTGCAAATTGTTGAAAATCTTACTCTGAGGCATTGTGTAGTGCCATGTCGTGCCTCGACTTGTGAAAAAAAAAATTTTTCTTGTAAATATTTTAGTTTTTGTTTTTGTTTTCTTGTTTTACTCGAGGACGAGTAATAGTCTACGTTTGGGGGTATTTGATAAGTGGGTATTTTACTCATTTATTGGGTATTATTCGAGCTTAGATTTTACTAATTCTCGAGGTTTTTGTAATATAATGTTTTGTTTTTAGTATTATTTTGTAGTTTCAGGGTTTAAAGGGCCAATCTTGCAAATTTGGAGGACTTTGAAGCTTATTTAAAAGTTCAGGGGGTCTTTGTGCAAAGTTTGAAAAGCTAAAGGATAATTTCAGAAAAATTGTTTTTCCCAAAATAAGGGCCGGCTGTTCCTTTTGATATTTGCCCTTTTTGGTTTCCTTTTTATATTGGTTTCCTTTTCCTAAAAGTATTGTATTTTAGTAGGGTATAAATATATCCCTTTTAGGCTAGGTTTAGGGATCCAGTTTTTAGAGTCGTCTTTGAGAAAAATAAAGAGAAGAAGATCGTGAAAATTCTTCCAAGATTCAAGTATTGTATTCATTACTTTTATCAATTTTAATCTTCTTTCTCATATGTTTAATTTTATATATCTTTTGAATGCTATGGATTTTGTTTATTTTATTATGAACTAAATTCATAAAGCTAGGTTTTAGGGTAGCCAATTCATGAATATTTAATATTGATTCGACTAGGGTTTCAATTTGAATTATAATTGTGTGAGTGTAATTTCTTGTTCTTAATACTTTGAAAGATTGGCCACCTTTTAATTGATTTAAATCATGTGGATGAGACCGAGAGGAGATTTCATGTGATGGATCATGGGAATTTACACCGTGGATCTAAATCCATGTTAGAGATAGATGGGTTGATACACGCAATTAGCTATAGATCGTCTCGAAAGCTAAGAGGATTTCACAAACCCTAATGCTTTGTTTTCTTTCTAAATCTGCCTAGAGATACGTAGGTTGTCAGTTAAACAATAGAATTGGTATTGCTCGAGAGAGAATATTGATTAATTAAGGAAATTCCGTTGTCGCACATAGATAATCAGTTGATACCCGAAGTCGTTGATTTATTGCTTGGAAGTGAATTGGTAAACCTAGACCTAGCGTTTTCTCTCATTGATATCTCTAAATTCTGTGATTACTTTTACTTGCTTTCTTTAGTTTTAAATCACATCTCAAGATAATTGTTCGTCTAGATTAAAGTGAAAAGTAATTGATTTTGATATTTGTTGCCAATCCCTTGGGTTCGATAATCCGTAATTTACTTACATTTATTACTTGATCTAGTGCACTTGCTAGTATTCGGTTTTGACCACATCAACAGCCCCACAAAGTAGAGCCCTTTGGACCCCTCATGCCTACGGTGTCAATTCTCGATGCAGGATTGCCTAACTGTTTTTTTGGTTAAATTTGTTCTTGTATTAAGACAGAACTTGGTTGTTTTTGGGAAGAAACATACTGCTTTCATACAAGTCTAGTTTTGCATCTGATTCTTTGCAATGGTCCTCTTCACTTTCTTAAGTCTTTCATTTTATGATTGAAACTTCATTTCACAACTGAGTTGATGAAACCATATGTTGATTGCAATCATTGAAGAAGTTCAACAAACAAATGTATGTGTCCACGTGCAATAGGAACCGTGAAGAATAAATTATCTGAGAATGATTTTATTTAACTTTCTATATTTACAAAATTAGCTTTGCCATTTACGAAAACTAAACAAGAAGCTGCTACACAAGTTCAGCCACCCCTCACTAATAATTTAACTTTCAAGGGTGCAGTAAAAATTCCCCCGTGTGTTTGTTAGTCTCGCTACCTTGCTAAAGTCCTCGTTGCAACGACCTTTTCCATGCCACCAAGCGTTGCAAAAAATACATAACCTATAAGAATAAATAAAACTTAGTTGTCTATTTGTGAAATTTGACCATTTCAACATATGATTTGGTAGGAGAAAAATCATAACGAGTGTACTTGCCTCGGATGGTTCTTGCAAAGAATAATAAGCATCTGTTTCTTTTGGGGCTTTGGACACAAGAATCCCAAATCCCTTGCCTCTTTTCCGCAAAACCTAGTAATTTGAGCATTTGGTTTAGGATCATGAGTTTAGCTTGCTGTAATCGCAGAAACAAAGGTGATCAACAAGAAAGGATACCTTAAAAGCATCCTCATCAGTTCTGTCATCTCCTATGTATACAGGCAAAACATCGTTTGAATTGGCATATCCTAAAGGGATATATAGCAGTCGTGCACGAGTAGTTAGAGAAGGAATTTAGATGAATATTTGGCCATGTTTAAACTATTTCGAAAATTAATTAAGGATTTTTACCTAGTGATTCTAACAAGAATTCAAGGGCTTTACCCTTGTCCCATTTGATAGAAGGGCGGATCTCTAATACCTGTTTTGACCATGTCACATATGGTTAGGAACATTCCCTTGTACTAACTCAAATTTAAACATAATAATGAATTAAAAAAAAAAAAGAGTACCTTCCTCCCTTGAGTCAATTTAAGCTTGGGATATTCCTTGAGCACTAATCGTACTTGCTCTGCTAAATTGGTCCAATTCTGAATAAATTTAAGAACATTAGAACTATTGAATTTATGGTAAAACTGCATTGGGGAGGGATGAAAAAGAAGAATGTGTTACGTTAGTAGTGTACCTTTTCATCGACTCGTCGAAAATGTACGGACAGACAAAATTTATTGTTTTCCACCATAGCTCCTGACGTTGATTTGGTTTTCTCCACCAAAACGTTATACACCTAAACATTAATCAACATATATACTTTTTAGAAAGGAGAGGGAGAGAGGGAGAGAGAGATAGAGAGATGAAACAAACCTCGTCCATCATTGGTAAGAATTCTTCGGCTGGTTGGAAAAGCACTGATTGATCACCCTAATTTCACAGAAAATTAGCTCTAGAAAGAACAATTCTTTTAGAAAGTAGCAGAGTAGATTGTTAGATTGTTTGGTTTGCTCACTTTTTGATATTTGTGACCTTTGGATGCTGCTGGTCCCTTGATGTCCATCCCATGGCTTCCAGCATAGTAAAGCTCGGATAATCTAACGAAGTTATAAACCTGAAAATTTTGACAGATTCACTGCGTTATTCAACAGTGATTATTGAAATGGGCCTGGCAAGACTCTTGGAATAATGGCGTACAAGTTGCAAAGCCAATAACAGCCCCATTTTTTGCAAGCTTATTGATTAGACAGAGCACTTATTGGGGTATAAACATACATCTATGCCATTGGCTTCTCTTTTCTCAAGTAGGCTGCCAAAATAGTCTTCACTAACCCATCTTCTTACACTAGATAAGGGCCAGTTTGTTTGGAAGCCATCTCTTTTAACATTTTGATATCAGTCAGCTCCATATGGCATCCATATGACCAATGTACTTTCGGTTCAAATCTATGTTTAAAATGGCAAGTTGGCAACTATACCAACTTTTGTGAAATTTTACCCGTAAAATTAGTGGGCATTTCTATACAACAAATCACCCAAATTTTGCCAGCAGCAAAGTATAAGATTACTTCTTATAACAAGAAGTCAATGCAAATACAAGTGCTATAATCTAATTGTTATCTGTTCAGAGCTTGAATATAAATCCAAATCCGCCTATATAATCAGCCATCACTCCTTCGTTTGCGATCACCTTAAGTTTTGATCTACTATATTATTGGATTCCTCTGTTCGTCTTTGAACAGACAAAATTTATCCATATAACCTTTAGAAAGCTGATAATGATCAGTCCTAGTTTGAACCTATCATTTCAATAATTTAATTTAGTTAACACCAGCCACGTCTCAAGAAATTGTTATAAATTTTCTGGCTTTCCCTTGAATTTCAAAATAGTTGCGCTGCTTGCGCCATTGTCCTCGATCAGATTGCCTGCTGTAGAACTAGTGTTTCTGCAACTTGTCTTTTGGAGCTCACTCCTACACTTAAGAATTCTCTATTCAAGAATAATGCAATAATTCTCTTAACTATTAGTTCCTACAAGCTACTAGCATTTTTCATTGCAAATGTCTGAAAGAAAGAAATTGTTTGCACCTTGGCTCTGCACCTCCCGCTAACAATGGCTGTTGGGAAGTACTTAGCAACATCTCTTACAGCTGCTCTCATCTGCGATTCACCAAATCCGAAAGCAGAATGTGTAAATTTGATTGACACAGCAAGAGAGAGAGAGAGAGATGTTTCGGGAATATGAATAGGAAAAAAAGAAGAAACCTCATTAGACATGAACGCTTGATCGGGGTCTTCAACAATTGGCGAAAGGGTGCCATCATAATCAAGAAAAACAACTATTTTCTCCCCTTTTGAACCATTCATAATTTCCTCAAACACGTCCAAAGCTGATGGATGAGTCCTCTGCTTTCATCAAACAGAAGAACATAGCCTTTAGATGCATGAACCAATCAAGACTTTATCACTAAAACAGTAAAATTTGAATGAAGCAGCAACTTACAATCCAAGAATCTTGTTCTTCTTCAGATTCTGATGATTTACGACCAGGAGAAGAAGCTCTCAACGAATCAACCCAAGTATTAATTTTTCTGTCAGCACCACCGCCACGGGTTTCAAGCTTTTTCAGCATTACCTTCTCCCTTGAAGAAATAGTGATATAACGGCCGGATCTTTTCGGCACTGCAGGAGAAAAAAGAGCCGAGTTGGTCACGGCCACAGTAATAGCCATTTCAATACCCAACTTTGCATTGGAAACCGTCACTTTTTGGTTAGTCATTTTCCAAAACTTTCTATGTCAAAATCAAAAGAAAACCTTTGAATGTTAAATGGAAACAGATTACTCTATAGTTTATATATAGTTGAGAAAAGAGAGAGAGAGGGGGGGTGTAAGGGGAAGGTCAATAACTTAGAAAGTGTAAGGAAAAGAAAGAAACGCGCACTCTTAACTCGAATGGAAACATATGTCAATTTATAGGTGAATTCATGGTACAGGAGAGAGAGGAAGCATCTCAAACCTTTCCACCTCTTCTTCTACTTCTTTTACCACGGGATTACCAAAGAGTATGTATTATTAGTCTAATTGTGTATTATTCCTTTATTTGATTCTTTATTTTATTCATTCTTCTCTTTCCTTCCTTTTCTTTTTTTTAGGTGTTTGGAAAATGAGTTCTCAGTGAACCACTTCATCCGACATTTGTATGTGTCTCCTATCTTGATAACACGCTACAATAATAATAACTCATTAAGAATCAGATAAAATCTTTACTAAACATGAATTCGTAAATCTTATCTCCGAATAATTATGGAGATATAGCAACTTGAAAGAAATTAAAATTTTCAGTAGGAGAAATCAGATCGGTATGTACAAGTGTATATTATTCCTTTATTGATTTCTTTATATTTTTCCTTCTTCTCTTTTCTTTTACTTTTTTTTTTTTAGGTATATTGTAAATAAGTTCTTAAGGACCACTTCATCCGACATTTGAACGTGTCTCCCATCTAGACATCAAATCATTAAAACTATTTAAAGGTACTCTCATAATACAATATTGAACTTGGATTTGTTGTCTGCATGATTCCTTCTAAAAATTGCCTATTATTCATATCAGATTTCCAGATATGGGGATCGAGATCTCAACATTTTCAAAATGAGAAATCCGATTATTGCAATCCATCTACTTTAAAAGAAGAAACTTTTTGTCCAGTTAGTTTGTGGACCACTTAAATATTGCAACAATTTTGTTAGTTTAAGAATGCCGCCCACGATCGAGCTAGCATTCGTGAAAATTAAGGAGCTGATCAGTAGTACTATTACCAAAAGCTTTAGGTTTTCAAATTGCAAACATGCAGTTAACTAACTTGAGTATTTGATCCATCTAGCTAGTCAAAGTTGTTTCTTGACCCACCCCACCCGAGGCAAATTAAAGTTTAACAAACATCTAATTATAGAAATGTTGGAGTATATAAACTACTGATGATCAGGATAGAGCAAACTGAATGTTTGACTTGCATATATATCGAAACCACTGACATCAATTAAGTATATATGTTACTAATATTGATTTGTTAATAGAAACCTATTCGATCAATTGTCAAAGGAACACTTTCAACATCAAGTTTTTTGATAAAAAGGAAAAAGCATTACAATTTTACATGTTTGATCTTCAAATCAACAAATATAATAGGGCTATGGAGCTTCAAATACTGCATTATATGGAGTACTTGTTTGTGATGTTTTATTCTTTGTACTGTGGACAATTAATGGAGTGCTAATAGCATTAGCTTAAATAATACTTCATCCGTTCCGACCAAAGCGAGTCAGTCAACTTTTCATTTATAAAAGTCAATGTATTACTAAAACAAATCAAAACTTAACATACTTTAATTATGTTTTTAAAAATAAAATCACAATCACTAAAAATTATATTAAAAATACTATGTATTACAACTTTTATGACTTTATAAATACAATAAAATTTATGTAAATTGTTGGTCAAACTTTAATTAAGTTGAGCCAAAAAAAAAAATTTTTAACCCAAAAAAGTTAAAATTGGATTCTTTTATTAGAACGAATTGAGTAAATAAATCAATTAAATTATTAAAAAAATGAAAAAGTGCAAATAAATTCTCTCAACTATCTCGATATTTGAAAATGTGTTTTGATATTTAATGAGTTATTAAGAGACCACTAAATCCGACATTTGAAATGCATCTCTATTCGTGACACCAAATTAATGAGCTCTTTAAGGGTCGGATGTATCCTTATTGAGCATGGATTTGTCGTCATGAATTTTTCTAAAAACTGCTTTTAAATTTTATCACATTAATCACTAAATTATGGAGATAGCAATTTGCAAAAATTCAAGATTTCCAATAGGAGAAATCAGATTGGTATAAATGTATACTCCCTCCGTTCAGGATGTTTCACTTTCTTTTTTTTTTTTTTTATTTAAAGGAGGGGAATACCCTCTAACTTTATTAATGAAGAAAAGAAATAAAAGTGGGAGGGGGGTGGGCTTAAAGTCTAACCACTGCGAGTGCCTTTAGGCTACAACAAGGAAGACATAAAAATGATCCGAACAAGAAAAACCTCTTAACCTAATCTATATTAAAAAATTAATAATTGAGACGAAAGACAGGTTTCTTTTTGCGATTACATCTGCGGAGCGAAATAGAGCTATCTACGTTTAAACTTTCTGAAATATGTTCATACTTATCGAAGTCAGACATAGAAGAATTGATGTAGGCTTCAAGCTCTTCCTCTTCATCTTCGAATACTTCCAAAACTTTAAATTTATTGGGGGGCATATTTGATTGAAACATAGTATTTCCCTCTTCAAAGTCTTCTAGAATATTTTGGCCTTGTGGTGCCTCAGTATTTTCACAAACGTTGGACTAACTTGGAACGACAATGGGACTTTCTGGCAAATGCATCGCGATTCAGAAATCATGCATCGCGATTCAGAAATCATGCATCACGATACAGACATCATTCATCGCGATGCAACAATTGGTGCATCGCGATCATCGCAGCACACTTTAGGAAACTTGATTTTCGTTTACCTTTCGGGGGCGTTGTCCCCGAACCCCCACGAGGGACGCTGTCCCCTCGACCCCTGCGACCTGACCGGGCAGGTCGAACCCCGTTGCGTTGCCCAGCATACTGCGATTGACGAATTAAATCAGTCCAAGAACATCTTCCTCTGTTTTCGGACAACACACTGCCAAGCTTGATTTGAAGCTCAAAAATAGTGTTTTTTGGTAGAAAAATTATGCACAAATATAGTACTAAGTTAGGATAATAATATGAGATTGATTTTAAACAAATTTGAAGCTTAAAACAGAGATTTAAGTGGCCAAAACAGCTCAAGAACAAAAGAAAAACGGGATGAACTCAAAAAATTTGAATTTGATCAAATTCGTATTTTATGCATGAAAATTAATGCACAAACATGAGGAAAGACTATATTAACAACATGAAATCATTTATACATCAATTTGAATCTCAAATCTGAAGCAACGATGTTGTTGAGGGTATTTTAGGAAGAAAATTTTCAAAATGCCTTTTAGCGGTTAAAAAAAAAGGGGTGTACTGGAGAGAAAAAAAGTTTGAGAAAGTGGCCGGCCAGCAATTTCTCCTTTTTTTTAACTGCTAAAAGGTACTTTGAGAAATTTCTTCCTAAAATGCCCTCAACAACATCATTGCTTCAGATTTGAGATTCGAATTGATGTATAAATGATTTCATGTTGTTAATACAGTTTTTCCACATGTTTGTGTATCAATTTCCATGTATAAAACAAGAATTTGATCAAATTCGAATTTTTTGAGTTCATCCCTTTTTTTTTGTTCTTTGGGCTGTTTTGACCACTTTAATCTCTGTTTTAAGACTCAAATTTGTTTAAAATCAATCTCATATTGTTATCATAACTTAGTACTACATTTGTGCACAATTTTTCTACCAAAAAATACTATTTTTGAACTCCAAATCGAGTTTGACAGTGTGCTGTCCAAAAACAGAGGTTGATGTTCTTGGACTGATTTAATTCGTCAATCGCAGTATGCTGGGCAACGCAACGGGGATCGTTTTTTGTCTCTGCGATGCATTGGTTACTCATCGCAATGCATTGGTTGCTCATCGCGATGCCTTTGTTACTCATCGCGATGCCTTTGTTGCTTATCGTGATGCCTTGGCTACTCATCGCGATGCCTTTGTTGCTTATCGTGATGCCTTGGCTACTCATCGCGATGTTTTTGTTGCTCATCGCGATGCACAAAGTGGAGCATCGCGATGTACAAAGTGAAGCATCGCTTTTTATCTCTGTGAATAAACTGAAATGGATGGCTTGAGCAACAGCTCGCCTTGGCGAGCAACGAAAAGTTCGCCCTAGCGAGCAACGGCAATTCAATTTTTTCAGTTAGCCCCCCTGCATGCTCGCTAAGGCGTGCACGGATTGGTTCCCTAAGGCACGCTGCGATGATTGCGATGCACCAATTGTTGCATTGCGATGTGCCCCAATTTACAAAAGTGGTGCATTGCGATGCCAAAGTGGTGCATCGCGATGCCTTAGTTGCTCATCGCGATGCATTGATTTCTCATCGCGATGCCTTGGTTGCTCATCACGATAATTAACCCACACGATGCATTAGGTTACTCATCGTGATGCCTTGTATTACTGATGCGTACGTGTTTTTCTTTCATTAATGGAATAATCGTCTTTTTGCCCCAAAATACCTTTTTTCGATTTTAAAAAAAGATGATTGGACTGGAGCGATTACAAATGTTTAAAAAGGGACCGGCCCATAATTCACCCTTAAATATTTGTGAGATAAATGTAAGTAAAATGATTTGAATCGTAGCCCTAACCAAATGAGGATTTTTAATACTGTGTTAAATAACCAATTAATTAAAAAATTAAAATTATTAAAGAGTGGTCCAACAATGTGTATCAACTTTTAACACAGGAATTCGCATTGATGACATTGTAGTGAACTTTCAATAAAACAAATCTTTTTTTTTTTTTTTGGATAATCAAGGGGAAACAGCGTTACAACAGGACTACATTGGACACATTTATGGGAGTTTTTTTTATTTTTATATAAAGACAATCAATAGCAGTTCCCTACTTACCTCCTGGTGACTCGAATCCACGACTTATCGATTGTAAGTGAAGCGTTTTACCAACTAAGTTGTACTTACTTGTCCTTTTATGCATGGGAGTAAAACACTACGAGGATCCACCAAATGCTCCTAGCCAACAAATTCAGATAAAACCAAAAACATAATTCTCATGAATCGACGCTAGGACATATGAGTTAAATTTTACCATATTTACTCATTTTACTTCAACTATTAAATCTTGAATTAGTTGCAAAGTGCACTTAAATATTGGTAAAATCGTTTAACTAAAGAGGTTTTGGAAAAAAAGTGATCGAGAAAAAACTAGCCCGGCAAAACACGAGCAGAAGAAATTAGTCAACCGTACCTTTTTAAAACGTCACTGCCTCTCCCTTTGAAAAGTTTGATTACTGTTGTACCAAAGAAAAAGAAAATAAAAGTTAATTAGATTACAGAAACAACAGGCAGCTTCAATTCCGGCCGATTGCAGAAGTATATGCATGGGAAACCAGCAGCGTTTTTGTTTGTTATAACGTGGAGTACAACATAAATTTTGGAAATTTAATAAAGCTTCAGTACTATCTATGTCCGACTAATAGACCATTCGTATAATCCTGTGGTCGGGTCGCGCGTTTTCTCTTTCCTATTCATCTTCGTACCTTTCCACCGTCTCTATATAAGAATCAACATATATATATCACATTTTATTTAACGTACGTACGTTGCAAGTGTTTGTGTTGTCAACATAATCATATATAGTAAAGCAACCGAGATTATATATCGTTCTAATTATATTTGTAAATTGAACTTCTGTTTCTACTCGATTAATTTTTTGCTCTAAATCGATCATTTAATTTGGCTCTTCACTCTTTTATTTGGCCATTCAAACCATAGATATTTAATTATAACCATCGTTTTGTATAGTAGTATAAAAGCTTCTCCAATGCAATCATCGATCTAGTAAAAATTGCTAAACACGTTGGAAAAGATAGATTTTTTCAAAAAAAAAAAAATCTTCTCCAATGCAAACAGGTGGAGATGAGGTGGCATTTAATTGGGAAGACATCTTCTACGTCAGTTTTATTTTTATTTTTTACCGTCAATCAATTACAGTATGAGTAATTTTTATTTTTTACTTCTTATAATTAATTATAAAACAATGTCACTTCTGAAAGAATATTCTAAAAAAAGTCTTTATTAGAGCACGTTTAGAAAGAAGACTCTCTATCTTTTAAATTTTTTTCTACATATGAAAGAGGTCTTCTTGTTTAAGCACGTCACATATGAAAAAGTAGATGATAACATTGGAGATGCTTAAAGCTTTTTTTATGCGGACATGACCAACACAAAAGTTTGGAGTTTCTCTACGTTCATCAACAGAAAAGTGCTATGAATTGTTCCAACTTCCAATCTTCATCTCACTTTTGCTCGTGACTGATGAATATACTTCGAAAAGGTTGGCATTTTTGTGGCTTTTGCAAGACCTATGCGTGTACACAAATTCTTGAATTTCAAAATTTTTGTCTAGGATAAGTATTTTAGGACGGGAATTGATTCCACTTTTAAAATATCGGGTTGAAAATTTTAAATTTAGTTAAACTGAGTTCAAATTTTTATTACCGCTCTAAAAAAGGGTTTATTGTAACATTTGTTGCTTTTGATATCAAACGGTCATGTGCCAAGGTGTGAGAACCCCATTTCGAAACGGCGTTCTCACACAAGGACAAAAGAGAAGATGCGTATGCATGGCCAACATGCACGTATTTAATACACGATAAAAAGCGGAGTAACAAACGAGACTATTTAAACACCCCTTATTTGAGACCCAAAGGAGAGTTTGAATACCGTTTAATTAAATATAAGACATAAAACTCCTAAATTGCAAAAATTAGGTAAATTTCGAATCCTAAAATACCCTTTTGTCTAGAATGGAAGAAGTTTCCTTGAGCAGAAAGTTATTCCAGCAAAAATCATTCAAAATTTATACAAGAAAAATCACAGATTCATGTTTTAAGCTAGCTTCTTTTGAGTTGCCTAACTCTTCTTTTTGACAATTTTCACTCAAAACACATGGGAGTTTCTACTAAGTGAACCTGCAGCATGCATCCTTAAAGCATCTACATGCCTGGCCAACCGGATTTGACTGTACATGCATGGAATTAATTAGTAGAAAGATTTGGAAAGAGAAAAAGAAAAGTTCCTAAAAGGAAGAAAGAGAATTAACTATAGAATCGTTCGTTGAAGAAGGCTTCATTAATATCATGTGATCAAAATAATTAATTAGAGAATCTTATTATGCTTTCTTGGGAGGCTTAGCTAATTTAAATTGCTAAAAATACAAAGATTTCAAAAGAATAAAATTGGTGATTTAAAGTCTTCAACATAATTTACTACTCAGTGTTTAGGTCTACTTTTGATGCTCTCTCTGAACCACACACACACACACACACACACTTAACCACCGCATCAACGTGCAACCAGCAAACCCGAAATAAATTAAAATAAAATGTTAATTATACAATGAACTAGTTATAAAGGTTCAATATATTCCACATAATCCGGCTAACATTCGGTCTATGATCGAGAATTGAAAAAGACTTCTGATTCCATTAATATGGCATAGTGCCTCACACTTTTTTTCAAGCTAGGAAACTCTCTGGCTCTTTCATTTGGAATATGAATAGCTTGTCCGTATCTGTGGCATAAATGTTATGCTATTGTACATTCAGAAAAAATAATGCAGGGCATATAGTCAGTCATATACAAATTAAAGGAAAATATACCGTTATATCATCATATATTAATTTAAATCAAGCTATATATACAGAATCTGACTTGACAAAACCCAGACAATTGTTGTATATATTAAATGTCATATCAATTTTAATATGTTGGTAATTCTGTGAATATTTAATGTAAATGTAACTATACCCTCGATGCATGCATGCATGCATGGGATCGATATCGAAGGTGTTTGTTTTCACTACATTGGAAAAATCATTTCAATGTACCTATTTTCATTATGAACACTAGAACAAATCTATATATATATATATTTAAAGTTGGTGAGGATGCCTTAGATTGTGACACCTCACCTCTTTTTGTTAAATCTTCATTCTCAATGCTTTGACTTTTGAAATTCTAGGAGGATGCAATTAGCTAATAGTTTTATCTAATTACTATAGGTATAATATTGTGGTATATAATATTCTTTAATAATATTAGTTGAAGAGCTTTAGCTATTGGCAAAGTAATGAAAAAGCTAAAAAAACAAAACAAAGTGTTGCCAATGGAATTTGAACACACACTCTTTTAAATACGGAAACTCACCTTAAACCAACTCAACCATTTATATTATGTTGGTATTTTCTATCACTATAACATAATAACTGTGATTATTAATCATGCTTAATAAAACAATTATAGTATGACTACCCGCTATAGTCTACAACAACAACATAATGATGATTTCAATTCTCAATTCAATGAATGTTCTTTTGCAAATGATTTCTTATGAGACCTTTAAGCTTTTGAGTTTATAGGTTCAGCAAATTAATATTAACAAAAGAATTCATCGTAAGAAACTTTTAACGAAAATTATATAGTCCTACAAATTTTGTCTATTTCATTTGATCTGGAGTTATTATAACAAAAAATATTCACATAATTAGTATGCAAAAGGCATTATATCGATAAAATATTCAAATCATATATTTTAAGATACAATAAAATAAAATAAAATAAATAAACACATTTATTTTACGTCAAAATAAAAAAAATATTCAAATTATATATTTTAAGATACAAAAAAATAAAATAAATAAATAAACACATTTATTTTACGTCAAAATTAAAAAAATCAGATCAGATTACGAATATGTTAAGGTCAAAGTTGATAAATTTTGGACTTACCTTGAGGAATGCAAATTTTTAAGAAAGAAATACGGGTTTAAAATTTTATTTTTTTGTTCCTTTCTAAAAATTTGAAGCAGGGGTATAAGAAAACAAATGTCAAGCGATCGGTAAATAATCAAAAAAATATAGGTAATTTTATATACCCTTAAAGCTTCATTTAATATAGCATATCCTAGAAAAACCTAATTGTTTAGAAATGTTAAACTCAATTAATGTTCATGGGTATTATTGTCAGAACAAATTTTACAACATATCATTAATTATGTTTCTTAATTCCTGTGTTTTATCAACTAGGAACATTTATTCAGAGGAGTATCTAAAATATTGAAGTTCATTTCTATAGATTCAAAATATTTATAACAAAAAATATGAAAAATACACATAAGCTTTAAGTGAAACCATTCGATTGGTAAAAAAGATCAATCGAAAAAAATAGATGAAAATATTTTTGGTTCTTTTCATCAAATCAAGCAAGTATAAGTAAAACCCTAGGAAAGTATATCGAAAATGGAAAAAAAATTGTAATTTTTTTCCAAAAAGTAAATTATTTATAATGTTAATGTAAGGTGTATGTGGAATATTTTTATTTTTATTTTTACAATTGTGTCTTATGCAATGTCTATCAACCAAAGTCTGGAGTAATCTTTTTATATTTACTTTTGATTATTTTTTAATTTTTATACATTGCACTCACTAAAATATTAAATTTTTATACATTGCACTGACTAAAATATTACATTTTTATATTAATATAGATTTCATGCATTGCAGAGGTGGAATCATCCCTTAATTGGTATCAAAGCTTAGCTATTTTATATCTAAGCCTGCAAATTGACTATTTTATTGGTATCAAAGCATTAGTTGTTTTAATTGGTATTAGAGCTTAATTATTGTATCTCTAAGTTTCGTAATACTCATTGAGACCGGATATCTTCGAATTATTTCTAATTTTATAATTATAAATTATTTTATTTATGTGATTCTCTTTCATTAATTTTATTTTAACTTTCACATTTTAATTATTTGTTTACATTAACTTATAATATTTATAGTATAATTATTTATTTATTTTGTTAACATTAAACTTTTTAAATATTTTATTTATATCTATAAAATCCCCGTGCATCGCACGGGTGTTATACTAGTGTGATAGTAAAGTTCAAGAAAATGAGACTAGTACAAAAATTTGTGCGTAAAATTGGAATTAAGAAATGAACACAAGTATTCCCCTTATATATTTATTTCCATACTTGTAATTTAAACTCTAGCTATTGCAATAAATCCTTGTACTATGAAAAATCACTTTAGTATATATACTCTCTCCGTTACAAGAGAGTCCATTTAGATTGCACACAGATGAAAAAGAGACAGTTACTTAACATTTTTGTATTCCAACTTTACCCTTAAAACTATATACTCTGTTCCAAAAAAGGGGAAATCTCTCCCCTCGAAAGCCCCCATACCCCGGCCCCATGAGAATGTGAGAGGAAAAATCACGGTAACTCAGCGATTAAGTAGCTAGGAGGACACGTGTCTAGTACTTATAGGGAACCAACCCCACAAGAGAATGAAATCCCCACACTACGGTTATGTTCCACTTAAAAGTCCACTTTCAAAATTTATGCAAAAAAATGTACTCCTACAGTAAGATTTCCTTCCCTTAAAAACGGATACTCTTTTTAGGATGGAGGTAATATTATTTTGTCTTAAGAAGACATGTTGAGGCAATTTCTAGCGTTTTATTATATTTATACCCTAAAAACTAAATATCAAAGCATGTAACAAACATACTGTTATCAATTCCAAAACCAAAATAAAATCAGTCTTTTTTTACCAAAAAGTTCACATTCAAAAATTTAATAAATAAGGAATATATAAATATTATTATATTTAATCTTAATTATAAAAATGTTTGAATATTGTGAAGATGCTTACATCACATGTGGGGAATAAAGTTGAAAAGCCAGGAAAATTGTTAGTCTGTATTATTTTTAAAAGTAGACTATTTAAGTAAAGAACTCAAAATAAAATATTATTAGACTGAGTACTAAACAACAAATTATGTGGAAGTTTCCTGGAGTTTACCAGCTTTTGCGCTATCTGATCTGACTATCTCCTTCGGAGAAGCCACAAGGTTCATGTCCCCTAATTATAAATATATATATATATATATATAATTTTATTTTTTCCTAAACTATCAAATGTAATAACTTTCAAGTTCTAGTCATGCTAGCTATTATCTAAGCCCTCACAGGCGTAGCTCAGTTGGTTAATAGCTAGTAGATTTGGAACAGGACCAAGGATCGAGTCTTAGCAACTGCAGTGTGGGGGTTTCATCCTCTTGTGAGGATGGCTCCTTGTAGGTACTAGGCACGGGTCCTCCTAACTACTTAATCGCTGAGTATTTTTACTCTCACATTTTCATGGGGCTGGGGTGTGGGGGCTCTCGGGGAAGAGTTTCCCCTTTTTTTGGAACAGCTATTATCTAAATGCTATTAGTGCATACGGTTCCTTATCCCATCTCCTTTCTACTTTCGTTTAATCTCCTCATTAGCATGTTCAGCCCGATTAGAATAATTATTAAATTAATGAAATGAATGAAAGTTGGGAAAGAGACTATTAATTAGTATATACTATGTTATTTTTTTACTTCATTTTTCAACCAAAAACAATTCAAGTATATTTTACTTTGCTCGTGCGCAATGTTTCTTGTGTTGGTGGAGTGTTTAATTGAAAAGTGAAATGAAACTATCAAAACTGGAGCTCTTGCCTAGCTATAAGGTATATTTATTGAGTCAAAAATCTTGTTCAAATTCGACTCATTTACTTAAAAAACTTAAGACAAACTTAACTGTGAATGAATCGAACTTGTTCAAGTTAGCCTTATTTACAATTAACAATCATGCCCAAGAGCATGCTAGTTTTAGCATTTTTAGAATTCTTTTTCCTTTTTTTCTTATAACTATTCTAATAATCAAATATTTTAATAGTGAGTCTCGAAATAAGGTTTAAAAGAAATGTAAATCACGATTTTTACCCTTTTATGTAGGGTCCGAACCGCCAAATCGAATCGAATTGAACCGAATCGGCCAGTTCGGTTCGGTTTTGGGTTAGGACGGTTCGGTTTATGTTTGGAAATTTTATAAACCGAGCGGTTCGGTTCGATTTGCGGTTTTTGGTGCCAAACCGAACCGAATCAAACCACCACTATTTAATTTTTATTTTTTTATTTTTATATATATTATTTAGTAATTAGTAATTGAATTTAATAAGAAAATTATTGTTGTTTGCCTACATTTTGATTGAATTATTGTAATTTTAAAGTTAATTTTTTAACTTTTAATTATTTAGTTTATGTTAAAAATATTTTTTTGGTATTTAAAAATTTTTTCTTTTTTGAAATATTTAAATAATTAAACCGCAGAACCGAACCAAACCGATCGGTTCGGTTCGATTTGAAGTTTGTGGCGGTTCGGTTCGATTTAAAATATGTAAAACCGTTAAAAGGTAATTCAATTTACAATTTTAGCTCAAACCGAACCACCTTCACCCCTATTTTTATATCCTCAAAAAGGCCATGATCTCGAATCCCTATGAAGATTTCAATAGCTGTTTGCAGTGCGCATGTAATTAATCGTTGAACTCAAAACCAACCGAAAAAACTGCCACGTTAATCCTCTCTCTTTCGTTCGGTTTAGTGAGATGCACGGGCCCACTTTTAGGGATGTAGAAAAACGAAGGCGATACGTTGGCCACAGGGATGCGAACAAATGTAATGTTTGCCTGGAGATGATTACTCATATGGGCCCAAGTAAGCATGGTCCCAAGGCCCGAAGTGCTCTACCCACTTATTCCACTATCCCCACATAGGGGTGTAAGTCCAAACCGCCGAACCGCCAAATCGAATCGAATCGAACCGAATCGGCCAGTTCGGTTCAGTTTTGGGTTAGGACGGTTCGGTTTAGGTTTGGAAATTTTATAAACCGAGCGGTTCGGTTCGGTTTGCGGTTTTTGGTGCCAAACCGAACCAAACCGAATCGAATCGAACCACCACTATTTAATTTTTATTTTTCTATTTTTATATATGTATATTATTTAGTAATTAGTAATTAGTAATTGAATTTAATAAGAAAATTATTGTTGTTTGCCTAAATTTTGATTGAATTATTATAATTTTAAAGTTAATTTTTTGACTTTTAATTATTTAGTTTATGTTAAAAGTATTTTTTTGATATTTAAAAGTTTTTTCTTTTTAAAAATATTTAAATAATTAAACCGCGAACTAAACCGAACCAAACCGATCGGTTCGGTTCGGTTCGGTTTTTGAAGTTTCGGTTCAGTTTGAAATATGTGAAACCGTTAGGGGGTGGTTTGGTTTGCGGTTTTGGCTCAAACCGAACCAAACCGAACCACCTTCACCCCTATCCCCACATATCTCTTTTCTTTTTTTGTATACCCCCACTTCCCCAATTTTCTGAATATCCTTTTCCTCTTTTTAAAGATTTTTCTATTTCTTTTTACTGTATCTACTCGAAAGCAGGAAGAGGATCGAATCCATGCTATCAGTAGCAGATTCAAAAATCTTTTTAGTGGGTCACAAATTTTAATTATTACATAAAAATTTAAAAAATTACAATTGCCCTTTACATGTTTTCATACTAGGAAAACGTTTAATTACATCATTATTTGTAATGCTCCTAAACAACTCTCTCTCAATAAAACATATAAGATTCGATTTCGTAAATCCGTCTTAACAATATTAATTGCAGAGAAACATCTTTTTACGCTTGTTGCTACCAGCAAAATCAACGCTAACTTCAAAAGCCGATACAACAACAGGTATGACAAGTGTTTTTTTTTGTTTCTACTAGCAATGTAGATAAATCACCAAGCCCCTTCAAATGAATGAATCTGCCATCTCATCTGTTCGCACATCCATAATATATATCTCTAGTTGATTCTTAAGAGTCATACATTCAAATATAGAGAAGTCATGAGGATAAAATTGAGTCATTCTTATCAACGTTGCTGCATTAAAATCAACAAAACAATTACCTGGATTCAAACTAGTAACTCAGAATTAACCTCATTGAACCGATCATTAGTCTCGAAAAGTTGCTTATCCATAATGGCATAAAAACATTCCACACGATAATGAAATTCGTTAGTAATGATTCTTTTACGTCGAGGATTGCAAGGATCAACATATTCACTATTCATATACAGACAATCAATATTATTCTTATTGCAAAATGCATCAATCTCTTCTAGAAGAGATTTCCATCCATTATCTCTTACCGTTTGCAATCGCATCCTAGTTACTTTAACAAGTGTCATACCATTCAAAATATATTGATCTTTACTTTGCAAAGCTAATGACAACTCATA
Source organism: Platycodon grandiflorus (assembly GCA_016624345.1). Classification (NCBI taxonomy): domain Eukaryota; kingdom Viridiplantae; phylum Streptophyta; class Magnoliopsida; order Asterales; family Campanulaceae; genus Platycodon; species Platycodon grandiflorus. The sequence goes on from CM028364.1 coordinate 14,331,545, forward strand.
TGTGTACCCCAATATAAGCACCATCAATTGCAAATTAAAGACAAAATCAAATGATTGCAAATATCTCAATAAATCACGTGCTTGAGCTTTTTTCAATGAATCAGTACCATCACATGAAACAACTTCAAGAACTTCACGAACAGAAGAAAACAAAGCAACCACGTTCAACAATAATTTATGATGAGACCCCCTAACGTGTATCCACAACCCTCTGAAGACTTAACTCTTGATTTAATATCTTCCCTGTCTCAATTAAACCACTTTTGATTTCTTCTGCCACTTTTTCTAATTGTTTTTGTCAAATTATATCTTTACACTTACAAGAGGCTCCAACAACATTCATTAAGCTGGAAATCATACTAAAAAATTCTGCAATATCTACATGTTTTCTAGCCACTGCAACAAAAGCTAAATGAAGTTGAGGGGAAAAACAATAAACATAATACGTAGACGGATTTTCATTCATAATCAAAGTCTTCAACACACTAAATTCACCATTCATATTACTTGCCCCATCATAGCCTTGACCCCGAATTTTCATCAAACTCATACCATTATTGATTATCAATAGCAGCCTTTAAAGACAAAGCAGAAGTCTCCATTACATGGACAACACAAATAAACCTCTCTTTCACATACCCACGGGAGTCAACAAATCGTAAAACCATACCCGTTTGTTCTTTGCCAGATACATCACTAGACTCATCCACCATCAATGAAAAAAAATCATCGTTAAGCTCTTTAATTATCTTTTGTATTATCTCTATTGCAAAACAATTAACAATATCATTTTGAATGCAGGGAGCAACCATTAGACAATTTTTGTGTGGAGCATTTTTATAAGCAAGACCGTAAACATTCTCTTCATGCTTAATCAATTCAAGAAAGCTCCCTCTATTTAAAGAACATTCAAACTCATCATGACCACAAAAAGTCAACCCTTGGTACAACAAATATCTACATGTAACGCCCCAAACTCGGTTCCGACAACGCGGTCCCACAGTTTGGCTACGTCACCAACAATCAATGCTTAAATGATAACAAACCCTAATCTCATAATCAATATCGTTAAAATCCCCAATCATAATTAAAACAAACCTTAATAATCTCAATACAGTTCTCAAAACCAAATCAAATTTAACTCAATACGATTACAAAGTATTTCCAAAGAAAATAGTAAAGTTCTAAATTCTTGGATGACTTTAACGTCTACCTGAGTCCACGATCTAACCACCTTACTTGTTACCTGGAAGGAAGAATAGAATAAGGGGTGAGCGAACAATGCTCAGTAAGTTCATATACAACTCCTCCGGTTACTAAGGATGAGTTGACTCGAAGAGAAAACAATTAATCAAAATATTTTGTCGATCAAATAACAAAAGGAATGATTCTCAATCATCGGTAACAAGGAATAATCGTTGATCAATAAAGCAATGTCCAATACAATAAATCAGATATTAATACGATGTTTCAAACGAAAGACAAGAGACACAAAAATGACTACGAGAGGTACAGCTACCGCCAACCGTCCCATACCAGTTGGAGATAGCGTCCAACTCGCGGATACTATGATCACATAAGTAATGACTCCAAAGAGTCCGACAATACGATAATTCAACAATACGATAAGTTTTGGTATATCCGGATAACCACACCACTTCTCCAGTAGTGTTCGATAAATTCAACAATACGATAGTGTCACGCTTAACCCCGTGATGGGTTGTTTCGACTTAGTGATCAAAGTGGAATTTCAAAAGATTTAAATATGTCAATATGCAATAGCGATATAACAATTTTTGATTCACAATGATATCTCATGAGGTAGAAAAAAAAAAGATGCATGAGATTTCGAAAATACAATTAATGAAGTAAGAACAAACGTACGTTCGACGGAGTTCAAAGCAATTATCGACTTAAAGTCGGCATACGTGTACAAGAACGTTATATCAATAAAATATAATGGAAGCCTAACGATTCGGAATGAAAGAGTTCAAATACCTAAACGAAGTATAATCCCTTACCTTAATAATGGTAGCGAAACAATAAAACTCGTACGCGAAATATGGATCGTTACACGTGCTCGTCCAAATCTAAATTCAAAACATAATTTACTAATCACCCAACTATAATTGTACCAAATAAAATATAGCCCTAAAATATATTAATGGACTATTCAAAAATCATTTAATTATATATATATATATATATATATATACACTATTATTATTAATTACATACACACACAAACACACACACGAGACACGCACACACACAAAAACACACATGTACATTGACTACACACAGACACACACACCTTTTATTATTATTATTATTATTATAAAAAAAATAAAAAATAAAACAATATAACCCACATGTATACCCACACCCAACCAAACTCATGCACACACAACAGCACACATACACATCACGCACAACTCACTCACAACATTCTCTTGCACACACACACACGCACACGCACACGCACACGCACAGACCCACGCACGCACACACATACTGCCACACACACGGACACACACACACACACATGCAAACACAACTCAAATCACTCGTACTTCTCTCTTTCACTTTAATATATATGTCTAAACAATTATAAACCATACTAGTAATCAACCAAAAGATTAATTGGCCTACCTCCAAAATTGTTGTTGCCGCCTCCCTTGTTCTTCTCTCTCTCTCTGTCGGCTCCGTTCCTTTTCCTACTAGCGTACTAAGGTTTTTTTTTCTCCACCTCCCTTAGTCTATTTATACTAGTAACTTATTAGGTTTTCCAACCCTAATAAAGACTTGCTTTATTACTCTTCTATCATATGGGTCAAATAACGATTAATATTTTTACTAACTAAATATTTATTATTAGTGTCATTAATAACGGGTGGGCTAAGCCCAAATGTACAAATAATTTACTGTCACACTTTGACCTAATTCAAAATTATAGTATCGAAATAAAAATGTGACTGGCCCAAAACAATTATAATATTAATTTATGCAATTTAATATTAGTAACAAAACTTTTGGGATATTACACTACAAGACTCAATTGAAGCACATAATTGAATCCGATATTCATTTTTCTCAATGTCTGATTGTTTATTAAGAGCAACTACAATAGATTAAGTTCTTGTCTCATTAGATCCTCGCACTTTTTTAATGAAAAATTATGAGCACTATTAACCGCACCAACATGGGAATCCAACCTATCTTTTTTATTCCAAGCAGAAAAACCTTCATTTATAAATGTCGCACCACCACCTTGATTGTTGACTTGATTTTTAAACAAATAACAACATAAGCAATATGATTTATCTTCTTTCATACTATACTCTAACCAATTAACATACTGATCAAACCAATCTGGACTAAAATGACGCATTTTAGTTCCCATAATTTTTTGAGGGAAATCATGGCCACGGGGTTAACAAGGCCCCTTTAACTGATAAGTTCTTCTAATTTCATCAACTTGATTTGGGTGAAATTCAGATATCGTTTTCCTTTCTGAAGGATCTGAAGAAAGGCTATTCAAATCAACAAAATCTTTCCTAACTGAAGTTATGGAAGCAGACTGTTGAGTACTAGCAGATGCACCACTATAAGTACCCCTCGTCCCCCTAAACCAATTCCAATTTCTTTCAATTTTCGTTAAAAAAATCTCTCCAAGTTCCCCCAAAATTCAAAACATATAATCCTGTTGAAGAGACCAAAAGCCTTAAATAAACATTAATTTACCAAATTAGTTTGTTCTTACAAAAAATCACACACAGTGATACAACTACACAAGTAAAGTAACAGTAGCTCAATGTTCAAACTAAACAAATCCACCAATTCATCTTCAATTTTCAAACACAGATCAGCAGCAAAGTAGCAAACTCTAACAGATCATCTAAATGTTGCACCAAATAAAAAGCTCTAATTTTAACCCCAAATAAAATGTCCTAATTATGGATAAAATAAAGAGGGAAAAGATTCAAGAGAATGAATGTTACTTACCAAAATTGACGAAAATTGGGAGATTTTTTAGAAGAACTGAAGAACAAGGCTAATTGTCGTTGTTCACAGTTCACTCGTCGTCAGTCGTTGGAGGCTCCAACTCCTTCAATCCTTCGGCTAGGAATGGCAATTTCGAACCAAACCGTGGATATCCGAACTGAACTAAATCGAAGTTGACGGTTATTAACTGATTTGACTGGATATGGGGTGGGTAATAGGGATAACCGAAATGAAAAATTGAGGAACGGTTTGGTTTTGGTATTAGCAGTACCCGCCCCATTACCTGCCCAATTACCCGAACCGCTTATTTTGTACTAATATAATTTTACCCATATTTTCATATAAGTATTTACCATATAACTTGTGATATATATCAAATAGAACCTTATGACCCGACCAAACATCTTATATGGCCTTTGACCAGCAATTGTTTCGAACTTCTTAAAATACCCTTAAGGCCTCAAAACTCACTAGTGTCTCTTCCTCTCACATTCATCGCCTCCGTCTCTTCCTCTTTTCCAATGTCTCATCCGTCTCCGACGCCCTCCCCTTCGTCTCCTCTGTCTCTGATGCCCTTCTCTTCCGTCTCTAACCACAGTGCCGCCTTCGTCGTTACTTGAGGTACATCTCTGTCTAACCCTACTGATCAATCTCTCTCACTCTCTCTCTCTCCCTCTCCCTCTCTCTCTCTTTTTCTCAAACCCTAGAGTTTTTCAATGGTTGTTTGAACGATCCTTGAGTCGTTTTGAACGACTCAGTGAGTCGTTTGACCGACCTTTGAGTTGTTTAAATGACACAGTGAGTCGTTCATCAAACAACCTTTTGAGTTGTTTAAACGATCATGTGAGTCGTTCAAATAATAAGGGTATTTTTGGGTTTTTAAATAAAAAGAGGCTATATAAGTTGTTTTGTAATAAGTTAGGTCATATAAGATGTTCAGAGGTTTCACCAGGTCATTTGTAAAGAAATCCCATATAACTTAGGTATATATATGTTAGATTTAAAACACTAAATTTTAAATATTTTTCTCAATTATGTGAATCTGCCGCTCAGTGCGTTCACTCATCTTCATCGCTTAATTATTTAATATTTGGTAAATTTGTGGTGTACACAACTACTTAACTTGACTTTTTAGCTTTTACGAACATGATTATGATATAATTTTAAGTATAATTACTATCCTTTATCAAATCTTATGAACTTGATTAAATAGTATGTTATTTAAAAGTTCTTTTTGAGTATTTTTTCTAATCATTAAATTATTTTAAGCTAAATTGTTAGTTTGACGAATTACAGGTGGATATTTCCCGATTAACTGTTACCCGTGAAGAATAGATATGGGGGGACAAATTGATTACCCGGTGGGGAATGGGGTGGATATGGAGCATAAAATTGAATTGGGGAATAGGGGTGGTATTATGCATAACCGCCCCCGAACCGCCCCATTGCCATCCCTACCTTCGGCCTTCGATGTTGACTCGTCGGAGAGAGTCAATCCGCCAGTCGTCTCCTCCTTCGCACGCAGAATAGCAGCTTCGCAGCTTATTGAACTTGGACGATTAGGCGTCGCCTTCGCTCCTTGGTCCTTGTTGCCGTAAGTCCTCTTTTTTTTTTTTTTTTTTTTTTTTTGTTGCTTCTCTCCCTCTCCCTTTCAGCGGGGTCACAATGTAAAATTTAGTGGGGTCACAATGTAAAATGAGGTCGTTTTACAAGGTAAAAAAAAAAAAAAATCATTTCAGTGGGATCACCTACCCCCCACCCTAAAGGCTGCATTCGCCCCTGCATGCTATCAAATGAGACTATCAAAGTTGTGGCTCTTGCCTGGATTCCGCTAATAATGTGAATTATATGGTGTTAATGAGGAATATAGCAAAAGTAAACTATTGAACTCTTATGTTAGAGTCTAAATCCGAGGTTATTGTGGTTCTGGCATTAGCAGTGAGGTTTGCAACTTTTATCCTAACTAGTGGAAAATGACAATAACTACTCTTGCAACTATAACTTCATGTATATGGGGAGGTTATTTTAACTATAACTTCATGTATATGGGGAGGTTATTTTGACACTAGTGTCGTGATCACAAAACGCTTAAAAAAAAATGTTGCGTTCTTACTCAAAACTTTGATTATTAGGTAACAGGACACTATGTTAGATTAACTAATTCTTCAACTGTCATATTTAATATCTGTTTTAGGCAAATAGTTCACTATACTATTTTGAGATGTTCCATATAAAGAGTTCACTTAAAAAAATTATGCCTACAATCTTTATAAATCTTTCAACTTACACTCCACATATGCAATAAACATCTTAGATATACTCAAACATTTTTGTAATTATGACCAACTCTAATGCTCCTTATATATTTCTTTATTATTAGACTTTTCAAACGTGGACTCTGTAGTGGAACGGATGGAGTATTATAGTGATTAATTATAACTCAATTATACCGCGCTCCATTTACATATAAAGGGTTACATATATAATCAAATGGATTCACCTCGAAGTTATTGATGTTTTAGGTTAGCCCATACATAGGTAGGAGTGATTGATTACTCATATAATGTGGTCGTGACTAAGAAGTTGGAAGTTTGCACCAAATAGCCATTTGAGATATCCCACATCTATAAAGTTTTAGGAAAATTTCAAATTTGAGATTCAGTGATTGTTTTACTGGTTAAAGCCTTTGCTCCTATTGCTGTTGGTCCCAGGGTCAAATCTCGTTGGGGAGTCTTTGGGGGTTTTGGATAGATTTAAGATATATAAAAAAAAAAAAAAAAGATCGTTGGGGATCTTTGGAGATTTTGGGTAGATTTAGGATATAAAAAAATATATATATTTCAAATCTAATGACAGTACCTTTATTTTTAGCCATTTTTATACACACACGCGCGCACCAAGAAAATATAAAAAGTAGAAATAAAAATCAAGTAATATCAGAATGTACTTGCTTAAAATTCCTTGAAACAAAGTTATTTGCATAGGTATAAAAAATAGTACTAGCATAAAGTTATGCAATCATAACATTATTATTCCAATTATCTATCATTGATCTTATGAAGTTCCCTTTCAGATTTTGCATTAGTGCCTAGGGCACCAAGTTCAACATTCAAAAGAATGAACCAAATACGACAAAGATTAGCCAAGAGTGATAATTGGTTGTGTTTAATTTCAAAATATCTATTTGGGTTCAATTCTTATAGCCAATACCAGTATGTGAAGGTAATATTCAAATCAAATTATAGGTTGAGCGTGAAAATGCACCCTTAGACTAATATAGAGAGATAAATTAAGTTAAGATGCATAATCGCTCATTCTTGATAAAATAAAAGAAAAAATAAAAAAAGTAAACCCCACCCACCCACCCCCAATTTCAAACAATTCCCCACCGCAATCCACATCAACACCTCTTTACATTTCAATTATTGTTATTTTGAAAGGTAAAAGTTAATTATAATACTATTACCAAACATTTTAAAAACAAACAAACACAGTATTATTGACATTAGGCTAAAAAGTAGAGTAATATACAGAAAAAGTTGAAAATCAAAATCATGAATGCCACGAACTTGTTTGCAAAGCGTGCTGAATGCCGGACATGACCAAGGTCAGCGTCAAATTAGCACATATTTAGTTTTGAACGAGTGATGTTACGGTGGATAATTAATAATTGCGTCATGCTGATCATCATATACTTACGCCATATTTATTCATTCATTCATAGACATGACATGGAATGCCCTCGTTACGTTACGTTGCACATTCAATAAAATGTGTTATGCAACTTAATCATCGCACAAAATAGAGAATATTTTAAAAGAAAAAAAATAGGATTTCTTTATTAATTTATTGAACGTAAATACAGCATTTGACTTTGAGGAATTTACACCCACCCTGTATGCTTGCTTGTGTTTAGCCATTTCTTCTTCTCGTATTCTCTTGGTTTGGTGTGTACAATTTAAATATTAATGCCATTGCTTCTCATATTCTTTCTTCTTGGTGAGTATAAGTTAAATATTAATGGCATGGCATCCTTTTTCTGCTTCTGCTTCAATTTGGGGAGAATAACACTAGAATGAATATTAATTAAGCTTAGTCTGACAACATTGTCGTCGAATTTGAAATAATAGTACTGTTCAAACTTAATTAACCTGTTTACTTTTAGGACCGATTTATTTCGATCGAGCAAGCTTTTATTCGAAGCAAACTCGAATAGTTTGGTGTTTCACTAGAAATAACTAGTTGGTGAGCTTATCGACCTGAGTTTAATATTGACCAAAATATAAATAAAAAAATCCCAAAGAATCCACCCAATCCTATAATACTACCTAAAATGAAATATTTCTCACCTTAACTCACAAGACGTCTGTTACAAAACTAACGTTAAAGTGTACGTGGTCTTTCACGTGCTGGACATTTTCGTTATTTCCACTGAGAGTTGCAATTTTACGTGCTGAAAATTTTACCCCCAAATTTCAAGCCCTAGGGTTTCAATTTTAATTTGCAGAAGAGAGAGTTGTGGAATTTGGAGGTTGAGATGTCAGTCGGAATTGTGAGAGAGAGGATTGTGTAGGCTCGTTGTCGCTGTCGTGCGAGAGAGGGTGTGCCTGGGTTGATGGTGAGCTTTCAGTTGGGGATGAAAATCAAAAAGGAGATCGCCGACGCTGGGATGGAGGGAGAAAGAACTGGCGGTAATGGTAGCGAGCGAAGGAGAAGAGACCGGAGGCAAAGGTTGCGCTGGTCGGAGATGTATCGCAAATTAAGGGGGTTGTCGGAGGTGATCGTTGTTGTTGAAGATGGCGACAGCGCGAGTGGTTGCACGGAGGGAACATCGCTTTTGCTCTTAAAGACAAGTGGAGAGGAAGGAGAGGGCATGGTGAGTTGCTGTTACTGCAGTTGCTGTGTGAGAGAGGGGGAGTGCTAGGGTTGTTGCTACTTTGGCTAGATTTGAGAGATAGAGAGGAGTTATTGGTGGCTGGCGAGGGAGAATTTTGGTTGGAGTTTGGGATAGAGAGAGAGTCTGAGAAGGAGCATACTCACTTTGCACCCTCGATCCAAATGACCAAAATAGCCCTCACGGGACATGCACATGTCAATTTACATTACTATTTTTAACGCCAGACACAAGAAGGGGTAAACTGGGATAATTGGTAACATTGTGAGTTTAGGTAGGAAATATTTCATCTTAGATACCATTATGGGATTGGATGAATACTTTGGGGTTTTTTTTTTTTAATTTTATATTTTGGCCTTTAATAATCTAATAAACTTAAAAGCTCGTTTATCATGAACCTAATATCAAGCAATTTTATTTTTTATCAAACTAAACGTTGAGTCAAACTCGAATAGATTGGTTCATTAATTAGCCCTTGCTTAGGTCTGTTTATTAACCATCTCTTTTACTTTTCTTTTTCTTCCACATATCAATGCTTGGACTTGTCCGAAGAATAAACAGGAAAGGAGTTATTTCGAAATATTAGTATATCTTAACATGCATAAATAGATAAACAATTATTCTACTTCTACTTACACTTTTCTTGGTTAGGCATTATTGGAATTTTTATTAGAGTACTTTTAAAATGGTAAAAGAAAAAGGCATACGTTGGTGCAAAATTGAGCTACTAAAATGGGTTAATGCAATTTGATATCCATTGCGGACGTTGGCCCATTCATCCACAACAGCAGGCCTTAACAGATTCATGCCCCATATTTGCCATGTCGAGGTATAATCCCAGTTTTCTATCACGTAAGTTGAGAGCTTTTCCAATATAAGCAAAGTAATACGTGCATGATGTCTTGATAAGCTCAAATAAAATCAAAATTCTGTTGGTTTGGTGAGCAAGGTGGTTCAACTTATACACATCTCAACGTTATCTACTTTCTCGATTTCATGGTCAATATTATAAACACATCAAAATTAATTTGCATCTTAAAGTCAACAAAGAAAAAAAAAATAGGACTAAATTTAATCTAAGCCCAAAGCCTCAAACAAAGTATGGGCCGTTACTACTGAATTGGGCTTTCGAAGTTTTGTAATAATCTTACACAGATCGTAGATCGAGCGAAAGAAAAACAATGACGCTGTTCTCCGGCGAGTCATTCATGTCTGTTCTACCGATTCCTATAATTTAGTTTGATAGAGATAGAAAGAGTTTGATAGAATTAAGAATAAATGCGTTGAATAAAGATTTGGGTAATTTAGTACTGCTTAGAAAGACATCTCCGGCATTCTCGTCTTTGTGTCTAAAGTTCGATCTTAAACGCCTCGTTGGAAAAAAGAAGAAAAAAAAAGACACTGTCGGAAGATCAAATCGTAAGTGAACGAGGTGTTTTGAGTATAATTAATTATCTAGGTTTTTTTTTAATTTTTTATCTTACGTAGATTAAGAAAGTGTTATTGGGGGGAGGAGGGGATATGGAGAATGTAATTAACAAGATACGGAATTTGGATGCATACCCTAAGATCAATGAGGACTTCTACAGCAGAACAATTTCCGGTGGGGTTATCACCCTCGCCTCCTCCGTCGTCATGCTCTTGCTCTTCATTTCCGAGCTCAGTTTGTTCCCTCTCCCTCTCTCACACACAAAATTAATATATGTGCATTGTTTAATATAATTTTTTTTAATCTTTCAGAATTGATGTGGTCTTAGTTGGATCTGAGATGGATTTTTCATTTGTATGCATGATTGAATCTAGGTCTGACCATGTTCGTGTGATATAATCTTTCGTTTTTGGTCTTTTTGTATGATTAGTTTATGTGTTGTTGCGGATGTTAGACATTAGTTCTTCTTTTTGTCAACTGTTTATGATAAAAGTAAGTTGTATGATTGATTTTCCTTAGGTTTAGTGTGTGATGGGTGGGGGGGAGGGACTTAAAGTAAGTTGTATGCATTGCTTGGCTGGGTGAGAATATGTATTGTAATGCTGCTGGAAAGTGGAAATTTAGATTGAAGAAGCATATATAAATTTATAACCAATCAGTTAGTAAAGGCAATAAGGTAATGAATTCGATGAAAAAGCTGTTAGAGGAACGTGTGAACTGTTACTAGGTCACAGTGCCTCGATTTCTTGGGAAGATAGTTTTGTTCATTGACCTTATTACTCCATTCATTTGATTCCCAGTTAACTTCCCAAATCCAATAAGTAAAGTCCTATTTATAATTGAAGCTGCAGTAGAAGGGAATGTTATTTATAAAACTAGGAATCCTTATTAGACTATTTGCTAAAAATCTAGGTGTATGATTTGCTGTTGTTGGGCCCTTCTCTAACAATGCCAATGCTAGATATCTCTATAACTGATTTTTCTGGATGAAGAGGCTATGCCACTTGACAAACTTTATTTTCCTTGCTCCTGGCCAGTATTTGTATTTTATTTGAGACCTGTAGTAGTGAATTGAACACATAGATCTTTGATTTATCTATGAATTGACATCATAGAGAACCATTTATATAACGGGACTGAGATGTAATGTACAGTCGTGATCATCTGTTAGGAAACTTTTTTCTGTTCAGACTTCCATTCAGGACGTGACTAATCTCTCGTGCAATATGATCTCTTTGGTTTTCTGGACGTTTCTCATAAATTAGTAATAAGTTAAGTCTCTGTTACTTGAACTGTTAATACTTTTAGCTGGATAGTTACGCACCATGGCACTGAAATTAGTTTTTAGGATCGTTTTGCACTCTAGCACTTATCATTTTCATCTATAGATGATATAGTTAGTATGGGTATATCAGCTTCTTAACTCTAGCGACTGCTCTGACTTTGAGGTGGCTGTAAAATATAGATGCATAAGTCTGTCTCCCTGGATGTTTAGGGGAAGAAGAAAGCTTTGATATTTTGGTTTAAGGGGGAGTAGGTGGGAAAGGGAGGAAGCGTTTCGAGTAGTTAGTCTATTGTTTGAACTTCACAGCTGAAAAAGTAGCAAGCTTTTGTTCGTGCATGTATCTATGCAAGCTGACAAAAGTCTCTTAGAGTTGCAAGGTATACATGCCCATGTTCTTTTTATTTTTCCCTGGAAATACAGGCCCATGTTCAATTGATGTAATTGGTGATATCAGCTGATCACTATTTAAGGGCATCAATCTCTCATAGTCTGGTGTTCTAAACCATGCACTGAGCTCTTCTTATTAACTGTCTCACTGTCTCTTGTCGGATAAAGTGATTTCCTATTTATACCATATCTGCATGGTCTTTTTGCTTGTTGAAACTGTTTGTGCAAGTGGCTATTATCATTAGAGTTCTAATGCTTATATATTTGAACTTTCTGTCGTTTCTTCATCCATGCTTCCGGCTCAAGTTTCTTGTATGTTTTTAGTGCCCGATTTCTCTTCAATTGTCCCACTTTTTCCCTCCCCTTAAGTATTCCTACATTTCGTCCGTTATCTTATTGCATCTCTGCATGTTGGCAGGGTTATATCTCCATGCAGTAACTGAGACGAAGCTAGTTGTAGATACTTCCAGAGGAGAAACACTACGGATCAATGTAATGTCATTCTCTTTTCGGTAGATTGTTGCAATTTAGTAGAATACCCTCTCACCTCTTTCCTTTTTCACTATTTAAATTTCCTTGTTAGCTCTTTGAACTGAACTGTTTTGAGCCTGTACTGCTGGATCTTATTACTTTCTCGTGCTAGTGGGACAGCTGGATTGATTTTAAGTTTTGAAATTATTTTTAGATGTTAATGGTTGGCTTTTCTCAAGCAGTTACCAAAATGTTAAAATAGGCAGTAGAACAAGGTAGTGCATAGGTTGCTCGCCTATGCTGCTTTGACAGTATGACCTATCTCAAATGATGCCTTTTTGGCTCGTGTTTGGTTAAAGTTATCTTTCAACGCCATCATTATTGTCGGAGACACGGACTCACCATGTTATGTGTATTTTTTGACAAATGTATAAATTTGTCTGGTCTAGCTAAGTTTTCTACCTAAACTAACTGCTATCTTCTGTCCGAGTGCAGTTCGATGTCACTTTTCCGGCACTTCCGTGTTCCATGCTCAGTCTTGATGCGATGGATATCAGCGGAGAGCAACATCTTGATGTTGTATGTATTCATAGAGATTCTTCATTGTGAATCATTACATTGTTCCAAACTTTTTGCTCTTTCTCTCTCTCTCTCTCTCTCTCTCTCTCTATTTATATATATATATATATATATATATATTTCTTTGTGAGCATTGGGATGTGTATATTTATATATATGAGCATTCAAACCGGAACCAATTGACATGGATGGAGTAGCCACATTGTCAATCATTTGAAAATGCAAGGCTTTGCTTTAGCAATATGGGATTTATAATTAAATAATCCTTGCATCTAAATACAATTGTTCTTGGGACTCATCAGGATATACCACATGGGGATCAATTTGTTATGGATGATCAATTCTTAGTCAAGATGGAGAGGTGGTGGATGATTTTAGTCATTGAGTAAAATCGGGTCGAGTGAAGTGGAGAAGTGGTTTGGAGAGTTAGTTATCCATATGTACCTCTTAAGTAGAAAGGAAAATTTCTATAGGAACACTACCAAACCCGCCTTACTTTATGAAGGAGAATGTTAGTCAACTAAGAAAAAACATGTTAGATAAATGAGTGTAGCCGAAATGAGAAAACTAGGATGGATTTGTGGTAAATTAGAAAAGATTAAGATTTGTAATGAATGCATGGGTGAGCAGTAAAAGCAACACCAATATGAATAAAATTAGAGATGGTTTGGCTGCATACAACTTAGATCACTGCTTTTCCCATTTCCTTTTGCTTTGTTTTATTTTATTTTTTTATTTATTTATTTTTTGGTTGAAGACAATGCTAGAGGTAGGGGGAGACCAAAACTAATCTGTACATATACGCAACCAAAAGTATCAGGACAAGCTTATGTTGAGTGGAAAGATAAAGATATGGAGTTGAAGAGGGTATTTGACTAGGAACAAGTTATCTGTTTTGTTATCACTTCCGGAAAATCCACTAGGTATGAATATGTCAGATATCCGTAACTCCACTGCTGAATACTATTCCCTTCACCCATCTTAAATGTCTCTGTGTGCGGGACTGCATGTGTAAAGGGACAGAACTTCAGTGCCCAAAAGTATGGCTAGATACACATTCGATTTACATTTCTTGCTTTGAACAGCAGCAAATGCTTGACCTATTGGGTAAATATGGCTTGAATCCTTGCTAATAAAATCAGGATGTCTGGTGCCTGTTTTGAATGTCTTGGCTTACTTGGTGCTTTGTGAACAACGACATCAACACCGACAACAGCTCTCACTCTAGCATTTATCTAAAAATGACCAATGGGCTTCTACATTAGTTTGATTTTAAAGATGTTTGTATGAGACTTTTGACCAACCTCTAGAACTTCATATGTGTATGACTATATTCCAAACTTATATCATTTTTGGATCAAAATGAAGATACAATCTGATATTAGGATTACTTGAAAATCAGGAAGTTCATTGTAAGAGAATTGCAGCCTTTAATCAGACACTCTAGCAACTCATTCGTTTATCTAAGCTCTCACTCCTCGCTCAAACATGATTTTTATTGACTGTCACTGCTCCTGCAATCTCTCTTGCTCTTGCTTGCGAACTGGATGCTTGCATTATTACATGGTTCTCCCCTTAATCACTTCTATCTTTCTGATTAAGTCTTTTTTGTTTATGAAAACTGTTTTTCCTTGCTTTGTTTAAAAAAGGTGATGTACCCTTATGAAAATAGGAGTGTACGTTTCAGCTTACCAATCAATGCTAAACTCTGCTTGGAATGTATTCTTTACAACTCACCGATTGAGAATTGTGTCTGGTGCTAACAAATGTATATAAAGCATGGCAGTAGAAGGTAAATAGGGGAGCATACCTATGCAAAACTGGGGAAAGTTTCCTCTATAATGCTATCTAAAGCACTTCTAATGCGTTTGTCTTAGTGACTTATAATTCAATCTATCTTGCAGAGACATGACATCATCAAGAAGCGGATTGATGCTCATGGTAATGTAATAGAAGTGAAGCCAGATGTAATCAATGCTCCTAAGGTTAGTGACAGGTCACAGGATAGAATTCTTTTTGTCTGAATTATGTCATTTTGTCATCTGATTTCTTTTGCACCACATATCATTGGGTGGTGGGAGATCTATTCTCTTCAGATATCAAGTATTGCTATGTAGCTGTAAGCACTCCTTCCATCACAAAATATCACTCATTAGATGTCCAAATTCCAAAAGAAGCAACAGTATGAACATTGTATTACTATATTTCCTCTACTAAAAGTATCTAATTAGATGTCCATATGTTTGGCAGCATGTAATTTAAACTTTGTGCAGAGTCAACTTAGATGTCTGACTTGGTATGGAGTTTAGAGTTGTTTCCAACACTTGTAAAAGTTCTGAGGCTTGAAAGTGAAATATGTATAAATCCTGGCAAATAGATGTATATTGACAAAAGACATTTTTGGGGCATAAATGTCTTTCGTTGGAGTTTTCTCCTTACAATCATTTTATTATTATTATTTTTTTTGTTGATATTTCTTAAGAATATTGGAATTTAATATATGATTGAGAACCAATGTTTCTGTTTTAACCTAATTTATTGAGCGTGACACAGATTGACAGGCCTTTGCAAAGACATGGAGGCAGGCTTGAACATAATGAGACTTACTGTGGTTCGTGCTATGGTGCAGAAGCGGTATTCTTCTCTTTGGCATCTTGTGCTCAACTGTAGTTGTTATTGGTAGTTTGTTCATATGTATTTCGTTTCAAATGTGAATACTGACAAAAGGAGGAAAAAAATCAATGGTATGCTAAATAGATGTCAGCCCAGCCGTGTTCTGCTCAGAGTTAAATCCTTTCCAATTTTCAACCTCTACACAAGTAGCAGTTTATTGAAGGCATAGGAATCTAAGGGGAAATTATATGCATGCTGAAAGAAATCTGGATTTGAATCTGAATATGCTATCCTATTAAGAAAATCATGTGTTAGTTGCTGCTGCTGCTGTTATTACATGCTGTCCATTGAAATCATGTGGAGTTTCTTATTATTTGTTGGCAACTGTGCTAATCCTGAAGAATGAATGATATTAGCAATCAGGATAATGAATGCATGCATTTTCTCAGTTAACGTAGTTATGTGAACAAATTTCGCCTGTGTAGAGTTATACCCCCAACATAGCCAATCCCGAGCCAAGACAAAGGAAGAGGGTTGCGTTAGGTAGCTTGATACCCAGTGTAAACTTTGTCAGATAACTATGAACATTGTTTATATATATATTATATGTCTTCTTAGAGGGTCACATTCACACCACACGTAACACTATAGTAGCTATTTTTGACATAACTAAAGAAATAGGAACGGACAATAGATATGTTTCTGGAGTCGTACTTTATTTATAGATCTTCTAAAAAGGAATTGATAGCACTTTAAATCATTTCAATCTAGAGGTACGAACGAGAAGTTACTCCCTAAAAATCGTCAAGGTAGCGAGTAAAATGAAATGGAAATTCTTGCTCGTTCGCCCGATCAAAATGATTCAAAGTGCTATAGAGTTTTTTTAGATGATCTATAAATCGACTATATATACATACACATATATACTCCATTGAATATATAACTAGAGAGAGATTATAATGTCTGGTTAACTCTTCAAAAATAAAAAAGTTTACTTGCTTGAAGCGATCTTGAAACGATCTGACCCCCGTCTTTTAAAATAAGAAGTTTGAGAACTAAAGTAAGTGTTTTTTGCATTTTCACCCTCTAAAAGTTACGTAACGACCAAGCATCTAACGGCTTCTATATCGAGGACCACTAGCGTGCAAAAATATCGTACTTAGACCAACCACATGCAGAGTCCAAGTACAAGGACGACGGCAGAAAAAAGTAAGTACAGGGACTGATGGTGCTTATCCCTTTGGAGAAATTGTCATAAGAAATGTGGTTAGATTATGGTGGATGAATGGATTGCATGCGGAAGAGCCAAAGAGTTTGTGGTATCAGTTGAATGAGGTCAAGATAGTGTTATATGTGTGCATGTATGTGTGTGTGCGTGTGAGAGAGAGAGAGAGAGAGAGAGAGAGAGAGAGAGTTCATATTACCAAGCTGGTGATGGCAGTTGAATGTTGGGTGGCAGCGTGTTTCTGTGTTCACAGAGAGAAACAGGAACTAAGCAGAGAAGAGGGGGTTGTCGCTTTTTCTTTAAGCAGTTCATGCTGTTGATTTCTTTCATGCCAATTTCTTGCTAGTGCTGAATTTCTCAAGTATTTTAAAAGTCTTTTCTTAGTCTAAAAGTCAGTGAAACTTTCGGACATTTTTTTTTTCCTTTCTGTTTCTTTTTTCATTTTTAAAATCTGTTTCCACCCTTTAGAGCCATTACTTTACCTTGTCCTGTTAGAAACTACTCATTATTTGTTTTGTGAACCAACTGAAAGTGAATCACTGAAGCATAGTATGCTTTTGACAGGCAGTGTGCTGACATTTCTAACTCATCATTTCTTTATTATTCCATGGAATTTTGTTTATATTTATTATTTCTCCTTTTCTTGGCTTGGGCAATGGTGCTTTGTAGCTTCTTGAACTAAGTTCCCATTTAAGATGAAACAACAAAGTAATATATAAGTTGCCTTGCTAAACAGTGAATACATTTATGATGCATTAGACTGTGTTTCCTTTCCAAAGACCAATTAATTTGCTCTCCTACCATTTCAATTTGTTACTGGTTTTTACCAACCCCACCTCTTTCCTGACTGGTTTTGCAGGCAGATGATGATTGTTGCAACACCTGTGAAGATGTCCGAGAAGCATACAGGAAGAAAGGTTGGGCTGTGTCAAATCCAGACTTGATTGACCAGGTCCGTTTATGTGTGTGAGTGCGTAGTTCTGTGTGTTTGTGTCTAGTAATGTAGTGTTTTTGAATTGAGCGTGTGCCTTTATGTGTTGTTAGTGATGATATTCTGTACCTTCTCATCTGCAGGAGACCTTCCAAACTGTTAGCGTGCCTTTAACTAATTTTCTTCCAAGTTCTTTCAATGTATAAGTTTGAGAATAGTAGCTACATTTTCCACAAGAAGCCACTTATTGTTTATGATAATTCAAACTTTTTTACGGGCATCAAACTCATAGAAGTGATAACAAAATGAGGACTAAAAGTAGACGACTATCACAAGTTTGAATTATAGTAGAAAATATTCACAAGAAAATTCATGTCTAACCAAAAGTGTTAATTTATATGGCACCGAGAAGTAGTTATTTTCTGTAAGTTTGATGATCTATGCCTTTACCGTCAAGAAAGAGATTTATATTTTGTTCTTTCCTGTTTCATATCTTTCTGTCACTCTTCCCTTCCTTCCTCCCTCCCCCACCCCCCTCCTCTTTATTTCTTGTTATAGAGGAAAGCATTGAATTGCAAATCACATCTTTCATGAACTTTTTTCTTTTAGTAAACCAAAAATATCTAAAAATTGAAGAGAAAATACTATACAGGGGACAGTGGAAGAAAAAAAGACAAGATGCTTTTAAACCCTAAGAATGGACCAAATTAGAATTACTGAAAATCTATGGTTGAGACTCTCCATGAAGCACCCATAGCAGGACCTACAAAGAAGCTAAAAAGGCAACCCAATCCCTCAAATGTGGAAGTGGAAGGGCTTGCTTCTGAAAAAAGAACCTGGCATTCCACTCCTTCCACAAAGATTGTTTCACAAACTTTGCGGCAAGTCATATGGTGGTATGCTAATTCTTGTGGTCATTATTGTCGTAATTTCAAATTAGTGAGTGATCCCTCTTGATCTTCATAACTAGAAGTAAGTAGGCTGAGTGTGATTGACCTCTTGGTTATTGTTGAGCAGATTATCTGATCTTTACTTGATCTCAATGTGTCTTGTGCTTTCTCTGTTGTCCCAGTGCAAGAGAGAAGGCTTTCTACAAAAGATTAAAGATGAAGATGGTGAAGGATGTAACCTATATGGATTCTTGGAAGTTAATAAGGTGGCAGGAAATTTTCATTTTGCACCTGGGAAAAGTTTTCAACAGGCAAATGTGCACGTACACGATCTGCTAGCTTTTCAGAAGGATAGTTTTAATGTAAGATATGATGCTGTTCTACTGGTTGTAGCTTTTTTAGATTCATTTTGCTTGTTAAACTTGGTTTCCTGCTTATGCTAAAGAAAAAAATATGAATTACTTTTCTTGTTTATATTAAATGATCTCAAAATAGTGATTGCATCCTTTTGTATTGCTGTGACACAGATAAGCCATAGGATCAATAGACTAGCCTTTGGAGATTATTTTCCGGGTGTGTTGAATCCTCTCGATCGGTACATCTCTTCATACATATGATACGTCATCAGACTCTTGCCCACATTCATTCTCCTTAGTGACACTCCTTATATATTGACACTGTTCTTCATTTTGAATTGCTTTGACATAGTGTGGAATGGACACAACAAACACCAAGTGGGATGTATCAGTATTTTCTCAAGGTTAATCTTCTAAATTGTCTCTGTTTTTATTGATTTTCTCTTCCCTTTAACTTATGCTTCTCTGCTCATGGAGCACATCATCTGTGGCATGAACTTTTCCTTGATGAAGAAAATCTTCATTTTCCTTTTGCATCTTATTTCTTTGAAAAAGAAACTGAAGTTGGCATGAACTTTCCTTGCTCAAGATAAATCTTCATACATATATATATATATATATATATATATATATATATATATATATAGAGAGAGAGAGAGAGAGAGAGAGAGACCAATACCCTTTACGACGGGACCATAAGGTAAGGTTGTTAATACTTTTGCAAGGGTTGAAGATTCCTTGTGTGTATAATATATTTTTGTAAAGTTTTTTTATTTTTTTTCTCCATAGATTGTGGCTATCGGCAATATATATTTGTAGTGCATTGAGAGTCTGCAACAAGCTCATGTAGGCATTAGCATTTAGCTATCGACGCTACTTCTTTTCTCAACCATGAATTGACTGAGTATGAGATTCCTTTCTTGGGGTTAATGAAAATGTACCTTTGGTTCCACAGGTGGTACCGACAGTATACACAGATGTCGGCGGGCACACAATTCAGTCGAACCAGGTTTTGTTATTACATCAAAGTTGTGTCAAACAGCTCATGATTTTCTTAATTAACAAGACATCATATGTGTACCCCTTGTTCTATGCAGTTCTCTGTAACCGAACATTTTAGGGGTGCAGAAGTTGGCCGCCTTCAGACACTTCCTGGTGTATTCTTCTTCTATGACCTTTCTCCGATCAAGGTGCGTTGATTTTGTCAATAACATGTTCAAGGTCTTCGTTTGCTGCCTGCTCACCTCTTTTAATTTCTGAAATTCTATTGCAGGTTACTTTCACAGAGGAACATGTTTCATTCTTGCACTTTCTTACAAATGTTTGTGCTATAGTTGGAGGTAATATTTCTCCCTCTCACTTACCAAGAAAAAGAGTAGAAGTGAATAACTACACTTTTACCGAGTATCTTGTTTGTGTTTTATTCACTTTTGTGGCGTTGAATTTGATGTTTGATACTAAGCCTGCTGCAATTCCTGCACCAGGCTGTTAAACTTTCTTCTTATGCAGAATCCATTTGTTATATCAAACCGAACCATATTATTTCTGCATTTTGTGTATGAGCAAATTATATCTGAAGTTTGCAGGACTTCATCTTTTGGTGCCCTGATCCTTAATGATCTGTGGCCTTTTTTTTCTCTTTTTCTTTTTTACTTGCAAAAACAATGGAAATTTAGTCCCGAAGGATGTGTTAGTCATCTGTTTCAACCATCCAATTAGTGGTACCATGTTTACTTATGTTGTTGTCAGGCAATTGTTGACTTTACTTTGGCATTGCTATTCAGGTGTTTTCACTGTTTCGGGGATATTAGATTCATTCGTATACCATGGTCAAAAGGCAATCAAGAAGAAGATGGAAATCGGTAAGTTCAGTTGAGTTCAGTTAATGAGTAATGCACTGGCCATATGTCGCGACTGTATCTTGGTCCATTAGCCATTAGAAGGTGACATGTTGGAGAGAATCAATTCAAGAGAAAAGAAATGATGGACCGGATGCTCCATGCAGCAGGGTTCTCGGGCTTAGTTTTGTTAGATCTTATAATTTTACAGATCTGTATAATATATATAATGAATTAAAAGAAATGGAATTATAGCAGTCGTAGTTTCTTTGTTGCTAACTTTTATTTCCTTGATTTTGTATTTGCTGCAATATCAAAATATCATTCATTGGTTTGAAAGATAATAAAAGGCATTTCTAATTCACGTCCGACGAGGTGTTGTCAAAGCACTCCCAGTTATAAGAAATGAGCAGTTTCGGACTTATATAAAAGGAATTGAGATAATTGCAAAATAAATTCTTGTACTAGTTTTGAGATTTTTTATTTTAAATCATGTGTTTTTATTTTTTGCGAATTGAGCCTTTACCTATTTATTTATTTTTAATTAAAACCTACTGTCAACTTGCTATTAAAACAAATGACGGAAGACTGATTTAGAAAACCACGTGGAAATGGTGGGAAAATTATTCTAAAAAAAATTTTGTACTATTTTATGATTTAAAAAAAAACCTTGGCTGTTAACGAATTTTTAAAAAAAATATTTTAAAAAGAGTTTTGTACAATTAATTTATTTTCAAAATAAATTCTGGAATGTTGTAGATTATGAGTATTTATATACATATTTCATCCATACTAAGTGTTTTCTTTAAAAGAAAGGTTTAAAAACAAGTTAATTTTTTTAAAACGGACAAAAAATGAAAGAAAGACAATTATTTATGAACGAAAGGAGTATTAATATTCATAATAAAATTAGTTTATTTTAATTTGTGTCCAATCAAATATAACAATTACTCCGTAATATTTAGGAAATGAAGAAGTACTTTAATGCATTGTTGTCACACACACTAACTTTTTAATACGTATAACAAAATAATACTAAAAAAAATAGCCAGTTATGGAGGATATTTGCTTTCCTACTCATAACTCATAATAATACTAAAAAAAAATACTCCTATATTCTTAAAAATATTTTGATTCATTACACATATTATATAAAATTAATTAATTTTATTGTAAATATTACTACCCCGTCCCAAAATAATTATTATTTTAGCAAAGTTTTTTGTCCCAAAATAATTGTCGTTATAGAACTTCAAAAAATATTTTTCTATAATCTACCAAAACTGCTCTTATTCACTACCCTTATTAAAGAGGATTGCTAAGAGGAAAGAAAAAAAAATACTCACACAACTTATCTACAACAAATGAGCTAAATAAGGGTAGATCAGTCTTAATGTAAGCTTTCTAAATCTGTGTGCAAGTTGCTAAAATGACAATTATTTTGTTACGTGTTTCCTTTTAGAGAGTTATTAATTTTTACTTATTATTTTTCTATTTTTATTTTTCAGAATAAATATATTTAGTCAATCATGCTCATAACTCGCATCTCATGTTCCATTATAAGAAAATAATATTATTAAGGTATTTGTCTACTAAAATTTTAGAAAATATTAGATATTTTATTAAAACATTAAATTAATTTAAATAATAATATTTTAAAATATTAATTTAATAATATATAGCAATGTGGTTGACATTAAATTGATTATAACTGGTTTCAATAAACTCAATATTAATTTTTTTATTTCAATAATCAAAGATCATGGTTTATTATGAAAAGATATTAAAAAAACTATCAGGGTTTATTTTGAAAATAAATTAATTGTAAAAGGTTCTTTTTAAAATAATTTTTTTAAAAATTAGTTAACAGCCAAGGTTTTTTTTTAAATCAGAAAATAGTGCAAGGTTTTTTTTGGAATAATTTTCTCGCCATTTCCACGTAAGATCCACGTGGTTTGCCAAATCAGCCTTCCATCATTTGTTTTAACAGCAAGTTGACAGAAGATTTTGATTATAAATAAATAAATAGGTAAAGGTTTAATTTACAAAAAATAAAAATATATAATTTAAATTAAAATCTCGAAACTAGTATAGGGTTTATTTTGTAATTAACTCAAAAGGAATCTTTTCGTTGATTAATTTGGCTGTGCCAACTTCTTGGCTTCTTCGGAGACCGGTTATTATTACCATAACTGTGTGGTTGACCATCATTAGTGAGAACTTCCACATTGAGTGGAGTGGAGTGGATGTTATGAAACTCAGGATGGAAGAAATGTTTGGAGAAAATATTGGGAAAGGACTGCAAAAACAAAGGATAGGGTCATACTGAGAAGGGAATTTCCAACTCCTATCTTTGGAAATATGTTCAGGTAATATAATAATCTTAAATCTTAGAACTTAAACTTCATTATGATCACAATATTATATTAATAATTATAAGTAAAATACCTGAGGACATGATGTTTGATTCTTGTAACTTGATATAGATTTGAAATCTTCAGTATAATAGCCAAAGAAGACAGAATACGATTTCTTCCAAAACCCTAATGAGTTGTTTTGTCGTAATAGATTATATGATGGGTATTGCATCCCTTTATATAGGCAAAGGGAGGACCGGATTTCTATTAGGATTAAGATTTAATCTCAACCGTCCATCAAGATAAAATTTAATTAAGAAACTTACTCCTTTTACAAACCAATATTTAATATGATTTAGTAATCCTAAATCAACTGTGATTCTCACTATTGACCACATAAAGAAATTTCTTAACCTGCAAGAAATAACTCTTACAGTCTCCCACTTGGTCAAAGTGATAATCCTGTGATGATTAATTTTAGAAACATAAGGCGCGCATAACTACCAATAACTTAATGGTTAACATAATACCTTCGCAAACCAAGTTATCCATGAGAGTCATAGCGGTTCGACATTATCAGGTTTTCAATATGGTTCCTTCCATGTACTACAACATTAATAACTTAATTCACTAGGCCTTAAGCAGTAGTATAAATAATGGTCTCATAATGTTCTTTCTTCAAGAACAATTTCTGTTATCAATTATCCATTCACATAATGTATACAAAATATGGAAACAGAAATAAAATTCAGAATTTCATAAATAAGATCTCAATAGAAGTTCAATGTATAAGCACAACAAAACATAAATCAATAATCAATAATTCTCTTTAGACCTATACTTGAAGTATGTTCATGAAAAGTCTTGAGAGGTAACCCCTTCGTAAGTGCATCTGCAACCATAAGTTTTGTGCTTATATGCTCAATGAACAACTATTTCTTCTTAATTGCTTACTTCACAAATAGATACTTAAGGTTTATGTGTTTTGTTCCTTTGGAATATCTATCATGCTTAGAGAAAAATACTATTGCGGTATTATCATAATAAAGTTTCAGGGGTGCAGAGACAAAATTCAAGTCTCTGAATCTTGAGATAAAATTTCGCAGCCATAAGCAATAATTTATAGCTTCAAAGCAAGCTACAAATTCAGACTTCATCATGGAATGAGCAATGATAGACTCTATTAAGTGTCTACGCATCCACCATAATCGAAATCTGAATAGCCAACCAACTCTAATTGATCTGACTTCTTGAATGTAAGACAATAATCCTTCGTACCCAGTAAGTATCTCAAAACTTTTTTTGCAGCCTAATTAAATCCCTTCTAAATTGGAGCAATGCTTGCAGTACATGTTGCCATTGCAAATCATTCCAAAACTCTTTCGATGTATGTTTTCTGGGAGAGTCCAAGTAATCCACGTGATCTGTCACGGAATATTTCTATCCCAATTACGTAGGAAGCTTTACCCATATCCTTCACCCCGAAATTTTTAGAAGGGTATGCTTTGGTCTCATGCAATAAGCCAAGATCACTACTTGTCAATAATATGTCATCGACATACAAAACCAAAAATATGAACTTACTCCCACTGATCTTGAGGTATATGCATGAATCTACAGTATTTTCTTTAAAACCAAAAGCATTAATGGTTTCGTTGAATTTTAAATTCCATTGTCAGGAGGCTTGCTTAAGTCCAAAAATAGATTTCTTAAGTTTGCAGACCATGTCTTCCTGTCCTTCTAAGGTAAAACCTTTAGGTTGACGCATGTACACTTCTTTTTGCAGCTCACCATTAAGAAAGGTTGTTTTCACATTCATTTGATGTAACTTTAAGTCATAATGAGCTACTAGAGCCATAATAATTCTGAGAGAATCTTTCTTTGACACGGGAGAAAAAGTCTCTTTGTAATCTTTGCCATCCTTTTGAGTAAACCTTTGGCTACAAGTCTAGCTTTATATCACTGAATATTTAAATGACAGTCACATTTGGTCTTAAAGACCTATTTACACCCAACAGTTTTGTGTCCTTTTGGTAAATGAGCAAGTTCCCAGACTTGATTGTCTGCCATTGATTTTAACTCATCCTTCATGGCATCAATCCATTTATCAGAATTATTACTCATAATGGCTTGTGAATAAGAAAGTGGGTCTTTCATTATCCCTATGTCAAAATCAGATTCGTGTAGATAAACAACATAATCATCAGGAATAACACTTCGTTTTTCTCGTTGAGAACTTCTTAATGCTGGTTCTGTATTTATTCCACAATTTCTTCATTGGCAATGATTTCATTAGGGGGTTGTGGCTGATGTGGTGGTAGCTCTTCATCATTTATCAGTTCATCGATAATTGGAGCCACAGGTGGTCCTTCGACGTTTAACGGTTCAACGATGGAAGAATTCACCTTGTCTGCTTGTTTTTTAGGTAATGGGATTGTTACCCTAATTTCATGAACAGACTTATCCTCCACAAATGTACTCCCACTAATCACGCCATCCTCAATGCATTTGACATTTTCAATTTCCACAATTCGCAGCTTATGATTAGAACGGTAAATTATATACCCTTTGGATTTTTAAGGAAAACCAATGAAATACCCACTTATGATTTTTAAATCCAATTTGTTTGCTTGAAGGTTATAGACCTTCGCTTCAACTGGACATCCCCAAACTTACAGGTGTTTTAAACTAGGTTTTCAACCTTTCCACAGCTCAAAAGGGGTATTTGGAACTACTTTATTAGGAACCCTATTTAAAATATATACAGTCATGCGAAGAGCATATGTCCACAATGTAATAGGTAAATTAGCATGACTCATCATGCTTCTAACAATTTCAAAAAGTGTGTGATTTCGCCTTTTAGCTACACCATTCTGCCAAGGAGAATCTGGCATTGTGTATTGAGTTACAATTCCAAGTTGTTCGAGGAGTCTGACAAAGGGTCCAGGATGTTGTCATGTTTCATCATACATGCCATAAAATTCTCCACCTCTATCAGACCTTATGATTTTCACTTTTCTCTCTAATTATCTCTCAACCTCGGTTATAAATACTTGCACATCATTCACAGATTGAGATTTGTTATGCAATAGATAGAGATAACAGAAACGTGAATAATCATCAATAAAAGTGATGAAGTAGTTTTCTCTGCAAAATGTTGGAACATCAAAAGGTCCACAAATATCTGTATGTATTATTTCAAGAAGCTGAGAACTTCTTGTGGCTCCTTTCTTTGTGTGTTTTGTTGCTTGCCTTTAATACAATCCACACAACTATGATAATCAATAAAATCTAGGTTTGGTAAAACGCCATCTTTTACTAATCGTTGAAGTCGCTTACGAGATATATGTCCCAACTTCTGATGCCACAAGAATGAAGAGTCATTTTTCATTACATGATGTACAGTTCCTTGATTATGATGCAGGGTCAAATGAGTTTTAGATAAGGATGGCGAAGACAAAGTAAATTTGTAAAGACCATCTACAAGAATTTCAGAACCAACATTAATAGAATTCTTATATAAATTGAAACTTTTACTACTCAAATCAAATATAAATCCTTGTAAATCAAGTTTAGAAACTGAAACTAAGTTACGAAAAATAGATGGAACTGTTAGGAATATGCCTGTAAATCAGCTGATATATATGTATGCATATTCCAACACAGTGATTTGCTTGTTCCCATTACAACGCATGTTTCACAAGTGGCTAAAAGGGCTGCGTACCGGTTAGTGTGGCAGCTTGTTGAAACAATGCATAGGTCATTAGACTAGGAAGTCTTTGTACATATCCGAGTCTTTGTCCTACCAGAATGATGACAAACCTTCATATGAATCAAGCTCTTCAATTTGCCAGTTGACGTGACTATCGGCAGATGTCTCACTAGCGAGACATTTCCCCCTATGATTGCCTAAATAGCCATCTCTACATCGCAGTTCTATATCGGCGACTCTAGTATCCGCCAAAGCACTTCATCGAACAAGCTGCAGAGAAGCTATTTATTCAAGAGGAACATCGTGACCATCAGCGGTTTCTACACCAGCAGTTCTATAATGGCGATTTCGAAATCGGCCAAATCCCTCATCGAACAAGCTGAGAAGCGTAAGATCACGAGATACATCGGTCGTTACTCAATGCACTTCAAGACAAAATAGATCCGTTACAAGATCTGTCTGACAAATCCAAGATACGCATCGATGTCTGCACCTTCACGTTTATCCAATAGACATTTCCTCTTCTGAACAGTGCTCGCGGTCTTCAAAGCTTCATTTCCAGAAAAGGCCAAGCACAGGACGCTGCACTACAGTCAAAGCAATGATATGTCCACATCAATCAACTGCATCCAGGCTAAGCTCGACACGTCCATCTATGTCCAGCCTGTGTCACAGATCATCTTCAAGACTCAAACCTAACTGAAGGTCTTTGCCCAACAAATCCAAAGATGTACTCTGCCTATATCACGAGATTCAGATCACCAACGGGCATAAACCTATTCAATACACCAACGGTCACCTCTTCTTCTCCAGCTATATAAGAAGACTCTTATTCTCATTTCCATAGAGCACTATATAGCATAATAGCACAAGTGCACAAGGGAGAGAGCACAAGCACTAGAACACACAAACTGTGTATGCTTATGCTTGAGAAAGGTTGTGGTATTGATCTTCATTTCTTCAATCCAGAACCACTCCTTCTGAGTGAGAAATCACAAGTGTAAGAACAAACACTTTGTGAGAGAGAGAGAAGAAAATCCAAAAGGCGAGAAGCTGCGCGATCAACAACCTTGTTGTTGATTTGAGTTCTTCTTCCTTCGAAGAACTCGGTCTCTCGATGGCCTCAACTCCATCATCCAATAAAGAGACCAAGTATCTTACGGATCGTTGAAGCGGATCAAGCTTGAAGATGTCCGATGAAGAGCGAACTTACATGTCAGTTGCATTCATATCGGCAGACTTATACTACATTATAAGCTGTGCCGATTGTGCAATAAGGTGTCATCATTGTTGGTCGAGTGCTTAGCACTCAGTTGTTCAAATATATGCTATTTGAACAACTCCTAATATTCTCTTCTCACAACAAATATATCAAATTGAAACTACAGGAAGATGTCTTAATGAATATTAAGTACATCTTCTAATGTATTTTCGATATATTTGATTTCGCTTTCTTCATTTCTCCTTCTTTTTCCTAAGGAGATTGCTAGGTTAGAGAGTCTAGGTTGATGTACTAAGCATGTTTGCCTTTGAGCAAACCTCTGCTGAATTTTAATATAATATATATAATTGTTACATTCAGCCTTGATTTCTCTTTCGTATATAATTTGCTTTATCATGTGCAATCTGTTTAAGGAAAGTAAATGATGCATCTAATACAGATTATAGTCAACTGTCAAGCTCTCTTTCATATCAAATCTTTACGATTACTTTAATCTAAATTGTTAAACTTATCTTTGTTTATTCTTCATTTGCTCAAACTCATTTCCATCGGCTAAGTTCAACATACATCTTCCAATTGCATATTTCATATCTGCGATCCTAGATGTCCATGATCTACATCTGCGATCTAAGATGTCCGATCACTCTATCTTCGACTAATCATTCAGTATGAGGAAGATGATCTATGTGTAGTAATCATTTCATCTACTCTTCAATCTAAATGTAAAATTTGGATGAAATTTTTATTACACCAAGTATAGGCTATTCACCCCCTCTAGCCTATACACTGAGCAACCCTCGGACCTAACAATTGGTATCGAGCCGTACTCGTAAACCTTATTTCGGGCTTAATAACCGAGAGTTTAGATCTGTTGCTCGAGATTAGATGCATAGTCAAAGGAGTCTTTTCAAAATCTTTTATCCACAAAAACCTTTTGACGAGAATCTGAAAGCCTTTTGAAAACCATCTTCAAATCAAAATAAATTTTGTTTTCAAAAACATGTGAGAAAGAATATTGTGATGACTATGTGTTCACTATAAGAAAATTTATCATATATCAGAATTACATTGATATTGTGAAGAGAAGTATTATAGTGAAAGTTGACTTGCTAAAGATTATGCATGTTTAATCTGTTCTTAATTCTTGGCATCTTCTTTGGCAAATGGGTTAAACTCATATTTGATGGATGAATAACTTAGAATCCCTTCCAAAAACTTGCTCTCTTGACATAAGGCTAACGATTGTTCCAATCCAACACCTTCTCAAGAAAACTTTTTATAAAAGTTTAGAGCAGAGGAAATAAGAAGAGTTTCAAAGGAAATTCAAAGGAAATCAAAGATATGTCATCTTCAAAATCAGAAATTGTAAGTTCTTGGCCTAAGGACATCAATGATGAGTTTGTCTTTCTTCAATGAAAAGCCTCAGCCGAGCAAGAATACACTCAAGGAACCTATGCTCAGTATTAGAACTGGTGCTTCAACGACTATGAGCGAGACGCGTTCAAAGAGTTCAATGAGGAAGTAACCCGACTCTAATTTCTTAACTCTTTGGGTTACACTTATAAGTATTTTGAATAATTATTCTTTTGTCATGCTTATTAAGTCTCATTTGTATTATTGGATTACTAGAGCTATCTTTAGCTCATAAATGTTGCTAATTTTCTCTATGAGTACTTTGGGCGGGAACTCATATGAAAGAAAAGGTCAATCATGCAACACCTCTCTCCATCGCGAGATAGTAACATGGCTGGCGATATATGAAGGGCTGCGATCACTCATGAGAATTCACTCATGTCCTTCACTCACTCAAGGTCAAAATCCTCACTGCTGGACTTTACAACAATGAAGTGAAAAATCTGCGATAAGTCCAAAGGAGTTGATAAAGACCCTCTCTCATGCCTATACATAACAGGTTAGCTATTTGCTTTCCAATGACTGTGCTCATGTCTGCGAACTAATATGCTTATACATATCATCGACAATAATGCATAATAACTTTGTCATACTTGCACTTTCATTAATATACATTGATTGTATGATTTGTTTTATGCAAATGGTTTTCAAAAACAAATCGGCACTTTTCTATCGGTGATTTCAAGTGTTTTTCGAAAACCCGTAGTTGGCTGAATTTCCACATCTGCCAACCTACACTTCATAAGCTCAGTTTTATGTGCTGACTTATAGAAGTAAAATCCTTTAAAGACCTACTCTCTCAAGTCTATTAAAGGTGGAGGCACACTTTTCGAAGTTTGACTGCTTCGATTAAAGTTAAGACTATTTTCAAAATCTTGGAAAACGACAAATCAGTCAACATCAATCCTTACCAAGAATCTTGAAAATATCTAGACTTCACAGCCTATCCCTGCCATGGCGTGATCAGAAGGACAACACAACAGTAATGCTTCATTATTGAGTATCCTTCAGTCTAACCTCCGTGAGTATAAGTAGAGCTCCTTCTTCATTCCAATCTCTACCATGTCAAAACTCACAAACTGCCTATAGATTACACTAGTTACAAATCGATGATTCAAAATCTCACAAATGTTGCAAAATCCAAGTCCTAAGATTGGATCAAGACAATTCCTTAACAACAGGGTATGATTCCTTCATATTCATTCAATGTTGTTTCGATTTTATTTGTTACTTCACAAGAGCTGATCTAAATTTCTCTCAATAATGAATTTCCAAAATCATTCATAAAGCTGTGAAAATTATTTCTCAAAATCTTTTTCAATACAGTTTACAAATATGAGAGAAATTGCATCAAGTCTGTGTACCGAAATCATTAATTATGGTTTCAAAATCTTGTTGAGAAAACAATTGATAAAGAGATCTTCTTTTGTCTCGTCAGATAATCATAGAAGTTTGACATCAAGCATAATTTATATCTTTGCAACACATGATTGTCGAACACTTAAGAACTCTTTTAGTCAATTAGTTTTAAAAGAAAGATAGAAAACCATCAATTAATGCCAGTAAAAGTGATTTCATTCTCTCTTCTAATTTTTAGCTATCAATCTCATTGATACTCTAAAATGTCTACGAGATGAATCGGGAAAATCAATTAGCACATACTCATTCCACTTTTGGAAGTCGCTTGCATACTTGAACTTCACGAAAAGATCCCGAAAAGAAATGTCAAATGTTTGGAAAACATTTAACATATTGCCATGTGCAACAAGTCTTACGGTTATATGTAGGTATGCCGACCATCACCTCAAAGATGGCCGATCGGATAATTCAGTTCTGGCTGAATTAAGTAGCTAATATGGAATTGATGAGGATGATGAACTGCTAATAGTCGCCACCAATTCCCTCATCTATCAAAGGGGATTCATGGGCCAAGCAGTACATCTTTGACGGCCATCACCCTTCGGTGCTCTCATAATGACCCGAAGAAGTGAAGATGTTCTGCCTCCCCCGAGAGTTGGAGGAGATCAAAAAGGGAACACGGCCATCTTCTTATCATCCAACTCCTTCTAAATCCTTGACCAATGACTCCCAATCTAATGTCTAGGATTAGGATCTATAGGACACAAATTTGTAACATGTATTTCTTTCTGTAAATTGAATCATTGTATCTTTCTCATGTAATCGGCGGTTCGGTCAAAAATCCAGTTGTATTGTTCTTGTAATCAGCTGATCCTTGCATCATACCGTGTAAAACTACTTGGATTATTGAATACAAGTTCTGCAACTTTTTCTCATGCTCATCTACTTGTCTGCATTCCTTTGATAGCATGAACTAATGTGTTAAGTGTGTTGATCAAACTTATTATTCTTTATTATCTCCATTTTATTCTGGTGATTAAAAGATTTGCTCTTAATGAAATGATCACTCTACCGAGACACAAACTCGCGATATCCCATCGCAAACCTTTCTTGAACAATCTGCTACAATCAAGTTATGGTCTTCTACTCTTGCTTAACTTTCATCCTTAGACACCATGATAATTGCCTTTCGAATTTAATCTTTTCACAAAGAGTAAATTCAAGTTACGCAAAATCTATAGTCTCTTAACAAATAGGCAGATGCGGTATTCATGACCTTCATGTCAACCTATCAATGAATCTGCTATTACTCAATCTCTATCCTTCATGATTAAAAGGTCAAGATTATTAGTAAATCGCTTTGAACAACGATGTACGCTAAATTGAACCTTTCAAGACAATTCAACAGCACTTTGTGTTCTTAGTTACGACAACTACAAAATCTTGTGTACCTTATGAGATTGCGGTTATAAAGGCTTAATTAGTTGTTCTCATTATAATGGCTCAACAGCTAATTGGTATACAGATTGAATTCAAAACACTCTGCTACACCTTATCATGTGATTCTTTGCTAAAAAGGATGTAGTTAAAAATCTCTAGTAACTCGACCTATCCTCAAGATAATCAGACATTCAAGAAATCTTGGGAAGACTAATATTTTCAAATATTAAGTCCTTCCTCAGGAGTGAACAGCCGATATGACCCCTGCTGTATATAGGCTACGTCTCACTCTCTTCAGAACAAGTCTAGTCTGCAGATCTCTTCCTTTGGTGTAGAATGCTTAGATCTGCTGAATAGAAAGAAGAACGGACATCACTTCAGGTACACATGTAATATCTCACTTGATCTATTTAATATTCTTACTAAGCTTTATTAATCTTAAATAGATTGATGTCCATTATAAATAGAGTCTACTCAATCGGTATTTTGTCCTTACCTTAGCGATATTAATCACACTACCAATGACAACAATTGATATCAGCAGTTCCTACTTTAGCAAATACCTAATACAACCTGCTGATAGTGTCTTCATTCATTAAAAGACTCATCAAATCTCTCAAAATTGGTATCAGACTTCAAAAACTGGTATCAGACAATCTTAAGACACATCCATCTAAAAACTTCCACATATGTGTCATGTACAACTGTGCCATATGGCTTGGACAAGTTATTTTGTCCCCAATTCATTCTTAAACAACCAATGCTGTTCTATTGTTGATTAATTTACTCAAACAAATCGCTTGAAGTAAAATAACAGCTTATATTATCTCTGGAAGCAGTTGTACCCATTAATACCACAATAAAGGCAATCAAATTAATCTAATTATGTATTAATTTTAAACTTCTTGTTTGAAAATAATATTAATATCCTCTAGGCCTAAGTACTAGCCATAATTACACTAAAGCATGATGACATAATCCCAAATCAAACTATCATTACTATGTCATTAAATGCACTCACTTCTTTAAGCCCCCAAAATGTCTTTTCCCATTCCTCTAATCAAGAAACCCTTTCATCTTCTCAAAAAATTCAAAAATTGTATAAAATCTGTATCAGTCTCCAACAACAGCAACTGACTTCTGCGTATCTCAAAATTTCTCCACCAATAAAGTCATTTGCATCATGTGTTCACCAAATCTGCCTAGTCCTCCTCATCGACCCATCTCCCACACTGAATGGCGTCATCGAATGATGGTCCTTCTTGCCACTCCTCCTCCACCAGTGATTCAACGACCTCGTCAAATCTCTCGTCGTGTAAGGAATCGTCTTCGAGACCCCAGGAACAGTGTATCCAATTTCATCCCTTGGACTCCCACAAGAGACAATACCGTTACTATTGCACCTGCTCCCATCGCCTCAAATGCTCACCTCGAGCAACCCTCATCTCGGAGGAGCTTCCAAAAAACGCCAATTCTGCGTCAAATCCAGCGGTCAATGTTCCATTCGATTAGAATCAGCAGACCTTCATCCTCTAACTCTACTTCATTAGGATGACTAGCTAGGTCTCTGTTTTATAAATCTAACTTTCTTTTGCTATATCAATGATAAATATGTAATGTGTTTAGTCTTGTGTACGTCACTTCGTTATTTGACATTTTCTTTTGGTTAAAAATTAAAAATTTGTCTGGTACATACTCGTTCATGCCTGCAGGTTCTTGTCTTGATGAACTTCATCTATACCGTAGGCGGACCTTACATCTCATGTTTTAGATGTATATCTCATACATCCAACAAATCAACATAAGACTCAACCATACTTGCTTGTTTTGACTTGATATACCTTAAAGAGAAACCATTTTGAATGCTTTACTACTCACCAATTGGTTTCACTAATTAAACAACTTACCCTATTTTGCCTCTCCTATCACAAAATAAAGCGTATCACACTACATTCTTGTAAAATCTTCTTACAAGCAATGGAAACACAATTTCTAACCTCGATATCCTTTTATGTATGTCTCATACATGAAAGTTGTGTATCATAAGCTATCGCACATTAAGAATCGTAAATATGACAAGTAACTGTATTCCTCGATAAAGTCTATATTTTAGAATTACATGCAAATCACCTCGGCATTTCTCAAACGACAGCATGCTCTCTCTACCTGTCAAAATTCATACCTTATGAATTACCATAAGCATGTTCTCCCTCATATTTAGGTTATAATACTCCAAAATTCAATTGATAACTATCAATCTATCTTCAACTTGTGGCCATTAAGGAGGAGAAATTATGAAGTAGTAATGGCCCCAAGCAATTGAATATGTGAAAGGAGAAATTGAAGTAATAATTGGTAGTAATGGCCCCAAGAAATTGTGAAGTAATAATAACCCCAACTAGTAAGGAGGAGAAAACTAGTAAGTAAATGTGAAATATTAACCCCAACCAGTAAGGAGGAGAGAAATTATTGTAGGCTCCAAGTAATTATAATTATAGTAAGATTGACACTATTCAGAACACTATTCATTGAGAAATTGGGAGAAATTGTAATGGCCTCCCAAAGTGTGAAGTAGAAATTATAATGGCCTCCCAAAGTGTGAAGTATTAAGGAGGAGAGATGGAAAATTAGTAAGATTGAGAGATAAACAAATATTAAGGAGGAAATTGAAGGAAAAGAGAGAAACAAATATTAAGGAGGAAATTGAAGAAAGGAGAGATTGTGAAAAGTGCAAGTAATGGCCCCAAGTGATTATAAAGAAAGTTAGGCCTTAAGAAATTATAGTAGGATTAACACTGGAGGATAAATTATGAAGTTGTAATGTCCTCCCGAAAAGTGTGAACTTCTAAGGAGGAGAGATAAACAATTATTAAGAAGGAGAGGTAGACAACTTGTAGGACTGTTGTAAGATAGTATCTACCCATACAGCTTAACACTATATGACTATTATAATATGCTGACTAGATGAAGATGCTTAATCAATTCGATTAAGTCACTTATACTTTCTACTTCTTGCTTGAGCAACATTCTTCAGATCATCCGATGCAAGAAACACACTCTTAAGGCAATACTATCATTTGCCTAAACAATCATTTCAATTATTGCTTCGTATTTGTTCTTTCAATTATTGAGTCTGTAAATACTTAGCAATAGGTGACTATACATACGCTATCGCTTGTAAGTTCAACCTAGGGCATGCCTTGATATAAACTGAATATTCAGTAGTGGCATGTTATTACTAAGGATTGAACAACTGCTTTATAGAGCTATATGTATAAGTCAATTGTAGTAATGGTCCCAAGCAAATAGGAGGAGATTGTTAGGAATATGCACGTAAATCGGTGATATATATGTATGCATATTCCAACACGGTGATTTGCTTGTTCCCATTACAACGCATGTTTCACAAGTGGCTAAAAGGGTGCGTCGGTTAGTGTGGCAGCTTGTTGAAACAATGCATAGGTCATTAGACTAGGAAGTCTTTGTACATATCCGAGTCTTTGTCCTACCGAATGATGACAAACCTTCATATGAATCAAGCTCTTCAATTTGCCGGTTGACGTGACTATCGGCAGATGTCTCACTAGCGAGACATTTCCCTTCGGCTATGATCGCCTAAATAGCCATCTCTACATCGCGGTTCTATATCGGCAGACTCTAGTATCCGCCAAAGCACTTCATCGAACAGCTGGAGAAGCTATTTATTCAAGAGGAACATCGTGACCATCGGCGGTTTCTACACGGCGGTTCTATAATGGCGATTTCGAAATCGGCCAAATCCTCATCGAACAAGCTGAAAGCGTAAGATCACGAGATACATCGGTCGTTACTCAATGCACTTCAAGACAAAATAGATCCGTTACAAGATCGTCGACAAATCCAAGATACGCATCGATGTCGCACCTTCACGTTTATCCAATAGACATTTCCTCTTACGAAGTGTTCGCGGTCTTCAAAGCTTCATTTCGAAAAGGCCAAGCACGGGACGCCGCACTACGTCAAAGCAATGATATGTCCACATCAATCAAGCGCATCCAGGCTAAGCTCGACACGTCCATCTATGTCCGGCTGTGTCACGATCATCTTCAAGACTCAAACCTAGCGAAGGTCTTTGCCCAACAAATCCAAAGATGTACTCTGCCTATATCACGAGATTCAGATCACCAACGGGCATAAACCTATTCAATACACCAACGGTCACCTCTTCTTCTCCAGCTATATAAGAAGACTCTTATTCTCATTTCCATAGAGCACTATATAGCATAATAGCACAAGTGCACAAGGGAGAGAGCACAAGCACTAGAACACACAAACTGTGTATGCTTATGCTTGAGAAAGGTTGTGGTATTGATCTTCATTTCTTCAATCCAGAACCACTCCTTCTGAGTGAGAAATCACAAGTGTAAGAACAAACACTTTGTGAGAGAGAGAGAGAAGAAAATCCAAAAGCTGAGAAGCTCTGCTTGATCAACAACCTTGTTGTTGATTTGAGTTCTTCTTCCTTCGAAGAACTCAGTCTCTTCAGTGGCCTCAACTCCATTATCCAGTAAAGAGACCAAGTATCTTACAGACCGTTGAAGCCAGATCAAGCTTGAAGATGTCCGATGAAGAGCCAGAACTTACATGTCCAGATTGCATTCATATCGGCAGACTTATACTACATTATAAGCTGTGCCGATTGTGCAATAAGGTGTCATCATTGTTGGTCGAGTGCTTAGCACTCAGTTGTTCAAATATATGCTATTTGAACAACTCCTAATATTCTCTTCTCACAACAAATATATCAAATTGAAACTACAGGAAGATATCTTAATAAATATTAAGTACATCTTCTAATGTATTTTCGATATATTTGATTTCGCTTTCTTCATTTCTCCTTCTTTTTCCTAAGGAGATTGCTAGGTTAGAGAGTCTAGGTTGATGTACTAAGCATGTTTGCCTTTGAGCAAACCTCTGCTGAATTTTAATATAATATATATAATTGTTACATTCAGCCTTGATTTCTCTTTCGTATATAATTTGCTTTATCTTGTGCAATCTGTTTAAGGAAAGTAAATGATGCATCTAATACAGATTATAGTCAACTGTTAAGCTCTCTTTCATATCAAATCTTTACAGTTACTTTAGTCTAAATTGTTAAACTTATGCTGTTTATTCTTCCGCTGCTTAAACTCATCTCCATCAGCTAAGTTCAACATACATCTTCCAACTGCATATTTCATATCTGCTGATCCTAGATATCCATGATCTACATCTGCTGATCTAAGATGTCCGATCACTCTATCTTCAGCTAATCATTCAGTATGAGGAAGATGATCTATGTGTAGTAATCATTTCATCTACTCTTCAATCTAAATGTAAAATTTGGATAAAATTTTTATTACACCAAGTATAGGCTATTCACCCCCTCTAGCCTATACACTGAGCAACCCTCGGACCTAACAGGAACATAAAGAGTTTGAAATAAATCCAAATAATATCCTTTTTCAAGAACAAGACGATATGTTCCAATAGCTTCAATAGGAGCTTTATTGCTGTTTCCTACAGATAAGAAGTTTTCAGTTGGGTTTATGATTTGGGTCGTAAGGTATCTCTGCATTGAATTAGAAACATGAACATTAGCACCTGAATTCAACCACCATGCATTTGAAGGCACATAAGAAAAGTTTGATTTTGAAAAACTTACAAATCCCAAGGGATTACCTTTACTTTTAAACCAATTACGACGTTTCTCACAGTTATTCTGGAAATGTCCAGATTTCCTACAGAAACGACAACTTCTTCTTTCTTTGCCTTGACTTGAGCAAGTTGGACTTTATCATTCATTTTGTGTGCTGCTCTTTTCTGGCCTTTTCCAGCCCTTTTCCCAAACTTATGATTCGCTCCTTGAGTAGTGAGATGTTCGATATTAGTACCTTATTGAGTCACCCTTGCTTCTTCTTGAATTAGCATGTTAGATAGTTCATTCACTATCCACTTTTCCTTAATAGAGTTGTAATTTACTTGGAAAGGGGCATATTGTGGAGGAAGAGAATTTAGGATAAACTGAACAAGAAAATTCTCATTTACTTTCATTCCCAAATTCTGAAGCTTAGCTGCAAGGTTTTGCATCTCAATAATATGATTGTGCATTGACCGTACACCATTAAACTTCATAGTAGTGAGTCCTGACATTAATTTCCTTGCAAGAGACTTATTTGCAGTCTTAAAGCATTCTGCAACGGATTCCATGAATTCCCTAGCAAATTTCGTTTCAGGAAGAGAGGTCTTGATGTTTGCAGCAATCGTCATTCACATGAACATAAGGCTCAATCCGTTACTTTTCTCCTACAGTTTATAGAGATCTTTATCCTCTTTGGTGCTTTTCGCGGTTAATGCAGGAGGTTTTTCAGTTTGGAGTGCAAGATCGAGATCAAGAACACCTAAAGTGAATTCAACATTTTTCACGCTATTCTGAGAAGTTGGTACCATTAAGGGAGGGTACAAATGAAGTATGCGAGCGCAAATTAACGGGAACAGAAACTGAAGACATAATAGAGATATATAAGAATTAAAAATTGTCTAAACATACATAAAGAAAATTCTCCTGTGGGTAGAACCTTCATTTAAATAATCATGTTTATAAAGAATCAAAATTTTAATTTAATCATGTGTACAAAAACAAGATAAATATCAGTGGATATTTTACTTTTCTAAAATACATAAAACTTAAGGTTGTTTCAAACATATGGATGAGAATCACCTGTGAGTGATTACTGTTCTAATATATATGTACAACCTAAAGCTTTTATTCATATCAAAATATTTTAATTGCGGAATACATAAACTTAATAAATAATAAAACCTAATAATATTAGCACTAATTCAACGGACATAAACACATTGGCATTAATAAGTAAGAAAGTATACGTTAAATTCATACAAATAATTATTAATTAACAAGTATGCATATGATCAATTGACCCAAAAGCAATTCCAAGTAGCAGAAGGTATTTCATTAGTTGTTGGGTTTTGTTAAACAATG
Organism: Platycodon grandiflorus; assembly: GCA_016624345.1. Classification (NCBI taxonomy): domain Eukaryota; kingdom Viridiplantae; phylum Streptophyta; class Magnoliopsida; order Asterales; family Campanulaceae; genus Platycodon; species Platycodon grandiflorus. The sequence continues at coordinate 14,370,975 of CM028364.1, forward strand.
TAATGGATACCCACTGCGCCGTGATCAACGTACAACATATATTGTTAAATTATCTATCAAATATAAATAAAGGTAATTGCATTAATGAATCACAATTGATTCATATCCGACATGTAAAGAGAAACCGAATCATGAAAAAATGAGATTATTGGCGGTGATCATCATAAAAACTATATTGTTCAATTTTTATTTATTTATTTTATGTATCAAACAATCTTTAATCAATAAAATAATAATACTGCACGCATTTTTCATGAATAATTATGAGTTCGTAACCTAAAGCTCTAATACCAACTGTAATATTATAATCTTAAACCCTAGAACTTGAACTTCATGATGATCACAATAGCATACAAATAATCATAAGTAAAATACCTGAAAACATGATGTTTGATTCTTGTAACTTGATATAGATCCGAAATCCACAATATAATAGCCAAAGAAGACGGAATACAATTTCTCCCTTTTGGCCCAAAACCCTAATGAGTTATTTTATCGTAATGGATGAATATGATGGGTATTGCATCTCTTTATATAGGCAAAGGGAGGATCAAATTTTTATTACGATTAGGATTTAATCTCAACTGTCCATCAAGGTAGAGTTTAATTAGGAAACTAACTCCTTTTGCAAAGCAGTATTTAATATGATTTAGTAATCCTAAATCAACTATAATTCTCACTATTGATTACATAAAAAAATTTCTTAACCTGCAAGAAATAAATCTTACAATTCTTTCATGCGATTTGTGGATGATAAGAAAAAGTAAAGCTTGATTGATGGAACGGAGAAGTAATAAATATTTATACAAAAATTATTGACAAAAATTTAGAAAACGAGTATTTTTTGTAAAACGAATCTCACTAATTTGAGGTGGGCAAAGTTGTGAAAGAGTGAGATTCCGTCTTACAAATTAGGATCCGTAAAATGGCCTCATAAGAAACTTATCCAAAATGATTCAATGGAAAGATTGTTATTGCGTACACTGTGAAGTACTCTTTCCGTCTCAAATAAATGTTCATAGTTGATAAAGTACACGATTTAAGAAATATAATTAATAATATGCTATAAAATATCTTCTGACAATAATATCTATAAACATCAATTAAGTTTTACTATTTAAAATAAATGAATTTTTTTAAGATATATTATATTAAATAAAGTTTTAAAAATATATTTAAAAAAATTATAGAGAATTTATATATCAAAAATTATTAAAAATATTAATTAAAACATCTTAAAATACAAATTAAGATAAACGGAGGGAGTCACGAAGTTTCCACATCCTTTGGTGTTTCCGTGTTTCCTTGCTGAAAAGAAGTCATGTTCCCCAAATAGTAAATGGTCATACCATCATTTGCCAACCGCTTCAGACGGATAATTAATTATTTTCCTTGGTTAAGAAGAAATAATGAGCAAAAGTAGCAAGGGACTCTTACCCTGATGTCATTTATTTCTCAACAAAAAAAAAAAAAAAAAGAAGAAAGATATTATGAGGATTGTTTGAATATTCAAGAACTGGTTAAGTTGAGATAGCTCGGGCCGATCTTAATTTGATACACGCATAAAAGCAGAAACAGTAAATTGCTAGCCGGTCTATTTTTTGAAAAAAAAAAAAATTTAGTTAATTTTTTTTTTAATTGTTAAAGACATTTTGAAAATTTTCTTCCTAAAATGCCCTCAACAACATCGTTACTTCAGATTTGAAGTTCAAATTAATGTATAAATGATTTCATGTTGTTAATATAGTCTTTCCTCATGTTTGAGTATCAATTTTCATGCATAGAGCACGAATTTGATCACAATTTGATCAAATTCGAATTTTTTGAGTTCATCCCCTTTTTGTTTGTTCTTGGGCTGTTTTGGCCACTTTAATCTATGTTTTAAACTTCAAATTTGTTTAAAATCAATCTCATATTGTTATCCTAACTTAATCCTACATTTGTGCACAATTTTTCTACCAAAAAATACTATTTTCGAGATCAAAATTGACCTTGGCAGTGTGCTGTCCGAAAACAAAGGGAGATGTTCTTGGATTGCTTTTGGGACTTTAATCAATGATTTGTGTTTGAATTTTGTATAATATCATTACCATACTGTTATAGGAAGTCAATACTATGTTTGTATGTAAATTTCCCAACCAAAAATCACAATTTTGATCGATTTTGTTATTATATTAAATTGGGCATCAAGGTGACTTAAATTGGGCATCAGGATGCCTTTAATTCGTCAATTGCAGTATGCTGGGCAACGCAACGGGAATCGACCTGCCCGGTCAGGTCACAGGGGTCGACGGGACAGCGTCCCTCGTGGGGGTTCGAGGGCAACGCCTCCGAAAGGTAAACGAAAATCAAGTCCCCTCCAGCGGTTGAAATTCAAATGGTGTCTTGGTTGCTCATCGCGATGCCTTGGTTACTCATCGCGATGTCTTTGTTGCTCATCGCGATTCCTTGGTTGCTCATCGCGATTCCTTGGTTACTCATCGCGATGCCTTGGTTACTCATCGCGATGCCTTTGTTACTCATCGCGATGCCTTGGTTGCTCATCGCAATGCCTTGGTTACTCATTGCATTGCCTTAGTTTCTCATTACGATGATTAACTCACGCGATGCTTTGGATTACTTTTCGCGATGCTTTGGGTTACTGATGCGCGCATATTTTTCTTTCATTAATGGCATAATCGTCTTTTCGCTCTAAAAATGCATTTTTCTTATTTTTAAAAAAAATGAGTGGACTGAAGCGATTACAAATGTTTAAAAAGAGACCGACCTGTAATTCACCCAAGCAGAAAAGCACTAAACTTGAAAAAGTGGTCCAAAACAGACCGGGTCAATGTTCTAGCCCATGGTAGAGTTCAATAAAACCAGGTAGGAAAAAGGCTTTACATTAATAATTGGGAGAAATTTAGGCAGTACTTTTTAATAAATTTTTAACCATTTTAGTCATTTATAATTATTTCAAACTGAAAAATGATACTTTTGTAGCGAAATATAGTCTATACCCTAAAAAAACATGAAAGGCAGACTCCCTCCAAGTAGCTGTAAGCAGTTAAGACGGCCCTTCCACTCGGCACTGTCGGATCATGCGCGCTATGGTTTGCGATGCACAAATTATTACATCGTGTTGCATCTTAGCCTAGATTTGCTTGAATCCATAACCTAAGTCTAAGTCAAGGTGACTAATGGGCCTGCGTGTCTGTTAGTGTGGCAACTTGTACTTAGGCATAGCTTGAATAGCTTAGGGTTGCTAATTGTATAAGTCTTGAAGAAGATAGCCTGTAAGGATATCGGCCATCCTCCCTACATCTGCCGAAGTGTGCATCAGCAGAGTTCTTCAAAATATCGGACAAGTTCATCTAAGTCAAGCCTCATCAGCTAAGTTGAAGACTCCAAGATTGTCCGATATAGAACTGCCGAAGACATGTCCTGATTTGAAGCTTTCATTGACTTCGATACAACGTTAACCTGCAAAGAGCATTCAATGAAGCTTTCCATTCTTGGCATACAACTCAGAAAAGGACATTCTTCCTGCAAGCTCAGACCGCCTATTTTTAGCAAAGTGTCGAGTCGAGCAAGCTACAGTCGGCCTATCGAGTCAACAACCGATTAGAGCATTAATTGCTCTTAAATTCAAATTAGAAGTCCTCCAACGGCTCCAAGCTTCCTCCTGCATATAAAAGGAGACTCCATTGCTGCATTCAATAACTTCAACAACTACAACTCTGAATCTTCTTCATCTTCTTCAAGTGCATTAAAGCTTAAACGTCCTATCGTACTTCCTTCTTTGAAGAGCTTCATTCTAAGACGATCGGTCCATTAAAGCTCTTCATTGATTGCAACACCTAGCTTTTCATAGCTCACGAGAATTGTATCTTATTGATATCAATTCTCCCACACAAACACTTGGTCAACAAAATTTTTGTACACAATCCATTAGAGATTTAGTTTGTAAAATATCTAGTGGAAAAACTTAGTACACGATTTTCAAATCCAAAGTTGACCACTTTGGTTGTGGACGTAGCACTTATTTATAAGTGTGAACCATATTAAATATTCGTCTCTTTTTGTGTGATTGTGATTTGATTGTGTTGCTTTAAATTTCCGATTTCCAATCATTAGAACTGCGATCTTGTCTGCCAAGATCGGCCATTCTCAACTTGTCCCGTGCTTCACAAGACTTCCGCTGCAAAATTTTTAAATCCCTAGTGAAGTAAGATTTTTGAATCAATTTCAAAAATTGGACATAGGCTATTCAACCCCCTTCTAGCCTATATAGAGCAACCTTGGACCTAACAATTGGTATCGAGCTTAACTCTTTGAAAACTAGTTTTCCGAGATTAACCTCTTGAGAGATTAAAGATCATGGCTGCTCACCAAATGTTGGAAACCTCAAACGTGAACCATTGTCTGTCTTGGATGAAGTTCACTTTGACATCTGGAAAGATAAAGTCAAAAGACATATGAATTCAATTGACAAACGTTTGTGGAAATGTGTCACGAGATGGACCCGAATTCCAATGAAGCCTAATACACGGCGCGGTAGATCCAGCTGCTGCACTGAAGTACCAAAGCCGAAGAAGAGTGGGATGATGAAGACGAAAGAATGATGCTCGGATGGAAAGGCCATCAACATCATTACCAGTGTGTTGATATAAGTACTTATCAGATTATCAACTTGGACACGACAAAGGAGATGTGGGAAGCCATCCTTGAATATCTTGAAGGTGATGGCGAGACAAAGAACAACAAATTATATACTGCATCCGAAGTTTGACTCCTTCAAAAGGATCCCAAAGAGTCTCTGCGAAGTGCCTATGAGATTCTATGAGGTAGTCAACTCTTGCTATTCATTAGGAAAGAAGTATGAAAAGAAAGAAATAAACATGAGATTTCTAAATGCACTAGGCGTCTATGGCATGTTAAAATCACGCCATGAAAGAGTCAAAAGATTTAAACAAATTGACTCTTAGAAACCTTTATGCTAGTCTTTCGGTTTATGAGCTTGAGATCCAACAAGCTCAAGAAATGGAAAAGAGTTTTAAAAACTTGTCCTTACCGGCCATGTCTCTGAACCTTCTGTTCAAAACCCGATGAAACACCTTCTACATCCGGTGAAGATGATGATATTCTTTCGACGAAGCCTTTGCTATGTTTGTAAAGAAATATCAACGTTTCAAAAGGTTTAATAAACCATCATCACATAGGCGGTCTTCTCACAAGCTGCCGTTCCTTATAAAACAACTGCTCAACCAAAAATTCGCTCCTTATAAATCGAGACCATCAAAAGGATAATGAGCTAGTTTGTTTTAATGTAGGAAACCAGGCCATTTTGCCTCTAAATGTCCAAAGCCAAAATATGAATTTTATAAGAAACGTCCGAAACTAAATTTCAAAAACAAAAAGGGATGGTGGTGAAGACATTGATGAAAGCAATGCCTACATGGTGTGACACGACACGATGAGGATGACTCTTGTGACTTTCTTTGAAGAAGCCAACATATGCCTTATGGCCGGGAGTCACCACATGATTCGGTGAGGTCACTACCATTTCAACAAGATGAGTGATGATGATGATGAGCTCAATGAACCATCAAAGGGAGAGCTCATCAAAGCTAACAAAGACATCTTTGGAAGAGTTTTCAAAATTCAAAGCCTATGTGAAATTAGCCAAGAAGCATGAACTAGCGTCTCGAGAAATCAACCTTGATGTCTAAGATCAAAGATCTTGATAGACGAAGTGAAAGTATCAAATTGCAAAAAGAGAACAAAGCTTTGACGAAAAAGTGGACTTCCTACTTGAACACATCAAGAAGATAAATTCGAGAAAGATGACCTTCAAAAGGTTGTCAATACTTGGAATAACTCTAAAGGAAACTTTGATGCCATTCTCTCAAACCGAAAACTTTAGATGACAAAGCGGCATTGGTTTCCAAAGTGAGTTCAAAGTAGGTAGTTCTTCTAGTTCTCAAAAGGATGAGACATCGAAGTGATTCTTGAAGAATTGGGTAGAAGTTTCTTATGACCAGCGGTCTCCCAAAGGCAAGGACTTGGCTTTAACAAAGTTCCTTTTGTTTATCCCAAGAACACAAAAGACAAGTCCAAAAGAAAGCAATCCGCCGAATGACTCGCTAATAGTGAGTCGAGCAACTAAAACTGCCATTAGTCACCCTAAGAAAACAGGATGACTAATAGCAAGTCTAGGAATTCTCGGCTCAAACCTATTAAATTTGTCAAAGGCAAGGCTGCTGATCCCAACGCCTATAAAAGGGTAAAAGAAGTGAATTCAGATAAAAAGCTTAAAGGACATGTGCTGTAAATACAAAATCTTTTGATAAGAGGTCTACCTATGGTAAACCTAACATCAACAAGAAAAGGCATTATCGGCCTAAGTCCTATAGGCCAATTATCGGAGAAAGATCATTCAAAGGCTGCGATATTAAGAAGCCTCAAAAGAAATCATTACTCATGTTGAAGGATTTCACAAATGCTCTTCTGCAAATGCCATGGTCATGAGATTCATGAATGCCTTCGAGATTCACACCTAAATCTAGAGGATTTACTCCTCCAAAGGTTAAACAAGTGTGGATCCCAAAGGTTGCTAACCTTGAGGACCCAAAAATAAAAGGGGACCATATTCTTAAATGTCTATATTTCGGGAATGCTTTATGGTGTCAATGAAGAAGAGAAAGATCTATGGTATCTAGACAGTGGATGCTCAAAGCATATGATGGTGATCCAAATCTTCTCTCAAGCATTGTTGAAGCAAAGGGTCCCTCGGTCATATTTGGAGACAACTCAAAGGGAAGACCATTGGTTATGGAAGTATAATCGAGGCAATCTCTCCATCAACAAAGTCTCTCTAGTTGAAGGTTTAAAGCACAATCTGCTAAGCATATCACAATTCGTGATAAAGGGCTAACATGTCGGTTTTCCTCTAGTCAATGTCTCATAAAGGACAATGAGACATGTTCAACTATCTGACGGGGTTCGAAAGGGAATGTCTATCTTTGTTGACCTAAATCTTTGTTGGAAGAAAATCAAATCTATGCTTGGTTGCTAGGTCATCAGCGACAACACTGGTTGTGGCATAAAAGGCTTAGTCATCTCAATTTCAAATACCTGGAGAAGCTATCAAAAGACAATCTAGTTGTTGGTTTGCCTAAAATATCATTTGAATCACACAGTCTGCGAGCATGTCAACGGGCAAACTACATAAATCTTCCTTCAAAAGCAAGCCTTGCCTATCAACAACCGGACCTCTACGGCTCTTGCACATGGATCTGTTTGGACTGTAACTACTACAAGTCTTGGTGGCGGCAAGTATACTCTTGTGGTAGTTGATGATTACTCAAGATTTACTTGGGTAGAAATGATGTCCTCAAAGATGAAGCATATGACATCATTCGAACTCTTGAAGACTACGGACTCGAAGGCTGGATGATATCTCGATGTCGGATCGGACAATGGAGCGAGTTCAAGAACAATGGTGTGGCCAAATATTGTGATGACCATGGAATTGGTCACAATTTCTCTGCGGTTGGCACACCTCAACAAAATGGAGTTCTTTGAAAGGAAGAACAGAACTCTCATTGAAGCAGAAAGACAATGATTCTGAAGCCAAATTGCCTATGTATTTCGGGCGGAACACACTGCTTCACACAAAACAGTCCATCATAAATAAATTTCATAACAAAACTCCATATGAAATATGGAGAGGCGAAACTCCCAACATTGGATTCTTTAAAATATTTGGTTGTAAATGCTATGTTCTTTACAATGGTAGAGAACATAGAGGTAAGTTTGAATCCAAAAGTGATGAAGGAATTTTTCGGGATATGCCAAGTTTTCAAAAGCATACGAGTTTACAATAAAACTTCACTTAAAGTTGTTGAATCTGTACATGTTTCTTTTGATGAATTTGATTTCATTGGGCCACATTTGGCTCCTAAGGTTACTAATGATTCGATGAATATGAGACAGTGCGAACGGCCTAATCCTAGATCTGCTGATCCTCCTTCTTCACAAGATCTTCCAAGAGTCAACCTGTTAGAATCCTCAAACGAACCATCAAATGAACACTCTGAAAACCCTGAATCCCCTTTGCCTTCCACACCAGAAGTCATACAACCTACCTTGGAATTAACCTACCCTTTAGAAAACCAAGCTTGTCTTCTACTTCTCAAGAATCCAACTCTGCCGATGCAATAGGACAAGTTCAACTGCGAAGTTAGGAAGTAAAAGATCATCCTATCACTCAAATCATTGGAGATCTTAATCTTTGGTGTTCAAACTAGACAAGCTTCAAGGAATGAATGCATGTATTCTACTGCATTTGTATCTAACATTGAACCCAAAAAGATTGATGAAGCTCTGGAAGATCCAAGCTGGGTGGAAGCTATGCAAGAAGAGCTAAACCAATTTGACAGATGCCAAGTCGGTCACTAGTCCCTAGGCCTAAAGGACAAGCGTTATTGGCACAAAGTGGGTTTTCGAAACAAAATGGATGAAAACGGCAATATTACAAGAAACAAGGCAAGCTGGTAGCCCAAGGATATAGACGGGAGGAGGGTATTGACTATGATGAGACATTTGCTCTGTTGCAAGATTAGAGGCTATCAGATTATTCTTGGCCTATGCCTCTTACAAAGACTTCAAAGTTTATCAAATGGATGTAAAGAGTGCATTTCGAATGGAGAACTTCAAGAAGAAGTCTATGTTGAGCAACCACCTGGGTTCATAGACTGTTCAAGGAGAGAAGATGTCTACAAGCTGAGGAAAGCCCTTTATGGACTTAAACAAGCTCCAAGAGCCTGGTATGAGACCCTTTCAAAGTTCTTGATATCTCAAGGCTTTGTAAGAGGTCAAATTGACACTACTCTTTTCATTATGAAACATAAAGGTCATTCCTTACTTGTTCAAATATATGTTGATGATATTATCTTTGGTTCTACTAATGAAAATCTTTGCAAAAGGTTTGAAAAGCTTATGCAGAGTAAATTTGAGATGAGCATGATGGGAGAGCTCAACTTTTTCCTTGGTCTTCAAATTCAACAAAGTTCAAATGGTATCTTCATCAATCAAGCCAAATATGCAAAGGATGTTATCAAGAAATTTGGTCTTGAGAATGCAAACAACTTCAGCACTCCTATGGCTACTAACTGCCATCTTGACAAAGATGAGAAGGGCAAGAAAGTGGACATGACTCTCTACAGAGGCATGATTGGTTCACTTTTATACTTAACTGCTAGTAGGCCTGATATCATGTTTGCTGTTTGTGTTTGTGCTAGGTTTCAAGCTGATCCAAAGGAGTCTCACCTACAAGCAGTCAAAAGAATCATCAGATATCTGATAGATACTCCCAATTTGGGAATCTGGTATCCTAGAGATTCATCTTTTAATCTTATAGGCTATTCTGATGCTGATTTTGCTGCATGTAAAGTTGACAGGAAAAGCACAAGTGGGACATGTCAATTCTTAGGAAATAGACTTGTCTCATGGGCCAGCAAGAAGCAAACCTCTGTTTCAACTTCAACAACTGAAGCAGAATACATAGCTGCTGGTAGCTGCTGCTCACAATTGCTGTGGATCAAACAGCAACTAGTTGACTATGAGATCAAAACTGATGATTGTCCTATAATGTGTGATAACACATCAGCAATCTCAGTCTCTCAAAATCCTGTCATGCACTCCAAAACAAAGCACATTGATGTGAGATATCACTTTCTTAAAGATCATGTTGAAAAAGGTAACATCAGCATGCAATATGTGCCCAGCGAGACATCTTCACAAAACCACTTGATTCAACCAGGTTTGCATATTTAAGAGGAGAGCTTGGTATGCTTGACCTCAATCCTTAATCCTTTCTAGCTAATTCTTTAAGTTATTTCATAAACTGCTGTTATTAAACTGCCTACGTGATCAGCCGATCTCAACTCTGCCGAGTAAATAGACAACCTTGAGTAAGTATCTATATCCATATCGGCAGTCTTCGATAAAATAGGCAGACTTTGATAAAATAGGCAGACTTAAGGGCGCCATACGTACAGTGACTCATCAGGTAATAAATGCGGACTTCAAATTTTATCAAATGTCATTTATTGGCCTGTCAGAGGTATAAAAGGGCAAAATGTACAGTGACTCTTCACAACTCTCAACAACCGCCATTTTCAACTTTCAAAAACCTTTCAAGCTTCCAATCTGTAATCCAGCTCAAATCTTCTTAAACCTACAAATTTCTCAAGTCTTCAAGCTTACAATCATCAATGGTAAGGATTCCTACACCTTCTTGAGTCATTCAAATCCAATTTTAGGATCTTGTTTTGACCTAATTTAAGTTTTTAAACCTGTCCGCCATTGATGAACTGTGCTATCTTGCGATTGTTGCTTGAATCATGCTTTTTGGGTGTAAAATGTGTTGTAGAGATTCCTGTGGTACTATGTTTTCAATTTATATCAGTTTGTTTGCTTGAATCGACAAACTCGGATATTTGAAAACCCGATGATGAACTGTTCTTATATTATGCTTTAAATTGTCTATATTTTGGGTTTTGATCGAATAGTACTGTTTATGTTATTATCTGCCGATTGCATGATTATCTGCTGTTTCTTGCATATCTGCCGATTCCTATATATGCTGTTCTCACATCTGCCGATCATGTAGGGAAAATCTAAATCCTCTAAAGCTGCTGCCACCACTTCATCCTCCGCCTCTGCTAAGCCAACCAGGGCTGCATTGGCTGCTGAGCTCCTATCGGACCCTTCCCGGTCAAGTTATCACCAGGGATGACTATCGACGAGACTCCATCATTAGCACATCCTGGTGATGCCTACTAAAAGATTTGAGTGTGGCCTTCTTCCCTTGTTCCAACTCAACGACACCCACTCTGACAATCTTCTAGCGAGGAGTTTTATACAAGGATGATTCGCCTCCTCCTCCCTAATGCCTCGAGCCGTCAACTTAAGCTATATCAAGGGCTACATCGAGGTCACTACATCAAGTTGACCTACAAGGATGTTGGAGAAATCCTTGATTTGTTGAAGGCAAATTGGACTTGACCGATGCCGAATCGGCACTTGCTTGGGAAATGATGAGGGGATCTGCCCAACCAGAGAGGTTCTCCGAGATGTCCAGGAACCTCTTCCCAAAACCCCTATCATATCGGCCATCGCTCGACAAGAGCATCTTATTCAAAAATGGCTCGAGGACATCTTCACCTCCCAGCGGTGATGTGGACCAAAGCGTGGTCCTTCGCAAGCAACTCAACCGGGCCAAAATCATCTTCTCAATGCCGTCCGGCGTTCTTTGAAGTCCAAGCTCACCCGTCCATGAAGAGGCCCTTTGTAAGGGTTATCAATGTCATCCTCCGACGTTATGAGGAGATTGATGAGCTGGTCGCTACTGACGACCTCATCAAGGTGTCCAACACCTACGTCTTCACGGTCAACAACATCACCCGCTATCGGGATGATATGGCCAAAGGACAACAAACGCGGTGAGGCTCGCCTGGCCGCTTTCCTTCTGCTCTACTGCTACTGGTGGCCCCTCTACCCAAGCCAGCAAGGGTAAGAGGAAAGTCACCTACACTGCCGCTGGGTTACCAGCTGAGGAGGAGGAGCCTACACCCATTGGGGCTGAACTACCTGAGCATTTTGACCTCAGCAGGCTAGACCATGATCCATATGAGCCTGCTGAGCCTCCTACCAAAAAGCCCAAACACTCTCCCTCTCTCACTCCTAAACTCAAGCAATCCAGGAAGCCTGCCCGCTCAAAGGCAGCTGTTGAGAGGGACACTTCATCCTTCCAACCAGCTGACCTCTCCAAACCCTCTAAACCTACCTCCCAATCCTCCATAGCCAAAACCAAACAAACCCTCCTATCCACAGACGAATCATTTGGCCTTCCTAAGGTCTCATCCACACCACCATGCACCGGCTGTTTCCACACCAGCCGTTTCTCCATCAGCTGTTCCTCCACCAGCAGTTTCCACCAAATCATCTCCACCACCTGCTTCTGCCTCTTCCACTCCTACTAAGTCCAAACATGGCAAACGTTATAAGAAGAGTGCCAAGAAGCAGGTGCACTTCTCAGAACCGCGATCCTACCACTTCTCCTCCACCTTCACCACCTATGCCTACTTCCACTACCACCTCACCGCTTCCTCACCTCCTCCATCTGCTCCCATCCAAACAACCACCACACAAGAGCCATATATCTCACCTGCCACCTCTTCTCAACCACCATCCTCCAAACGCCCTATCTCTCCCTCTTCTGACCTGCCTACTCCCAAACGCCTCAAAACCAATCCCTATAACCACCTACACCCTGAGGTGCAGGCTCTGCTGTCCTTCAGAGACAGCAGGCCTAAACCCAACCATGCCGACACTGACCCTTTCTTAGCCACCCTTGACTACCCCAAGAGAATTCCCGTCGGCTATGTGCCGGGTGAAATCATCTTTCAATGGGGTGCCTACTATGACCCTCTTCCTGCTGGTCACAACTCTTTTTCTCCCACAACTCGCGGTTCAAGATCTTATGATCTTCAACCAATGGGTTGCAATCCATAAGGACCTAGGCCTTCCCCTTCCAACCAAATCGGACATCTCCCCTTCCTCTCTGCCTAAACCCCGGTCTTCTCCATTATCGCCATCCTTCCATCCTTCTTCACCCCGTGGTCTACCTTCATTGATGTAGTCACCACCTACCTTGGCTTCAACCCTCTCATCCCTATTCTCTTCCCTTCTCCTAGCCTTTCCTCTTTCTTTTCTCCTCCCCCTTTCTTCATTCACCCCTTTCTATGTCATCTACATAGAAAAGCTCTTCCCTGTTCCTCGCGTTTTCCCTAGCCTTCCTTCACCCTCTATCGCCATTCTCCATCTTCCTCCACCCAATCCCGTCTTCTCACCATCCTCCACCCTCCCTACCCAAGCCACCGCCATCCTTCCCCTCGCAGACCATCCTCTCCTCCCGAGTCATCCCGACTCGTCGATACCTATCCGAGGCCGTACATAAATTTTTGAAAGATTTTGAGGTCATCTCTGTTGACTGACCAAGGCCCCGCACCAACTCTCTGCGATCAGTCTCACATCACCCATGTGCAGCCGACCGCATGACCCAGTGATGGAGATTTCAAAGGGTGCAAAGGCCGCTTTGATGCTCCTACGATCCATCTCTGCAAGCCAAGCCGCCTTGCGGCCGGATCTCGGCCTCTTCCTCCAAGACATCTGCCATCTTCGAAACCAACTGGGACAACCTCGCCACTAAGATGATGCAGTCGTCGACATGATTGAAGCCGGTTACAAGCTTGTGCTTCACTCCCAACGCCAGCAAATCGCTCGTCCACTCCTCCGTGCGAGCGACGCGTAATCTCACGACCAAGCACTTGGCTTCTATCGCAAGGAGCGCAAATATGCGAGGATCGCCTCGGCTTCATTGATACCTCGCTTGCGTCCATGAAGGAGGAGATAGCTCGACTCAACAATGATCGCGAGACTAAGCTCATTGAGCATAATGCTCGCTCAGCGAGAAGAACAAAGAGCTCTCCTCGAATTGGCGATACTAAAGAAGAGCTAGCGGCAGAAAAGAAGAAATTGTAAAACTCAAGGCCTTTGTTGACTCTAAATGGGCATCAAGAGGCTATGGGCAATCTTCATCGGCAAAGGCAAAGGTCGTGCATCATCTAGGTCATCATCTCATACCGGCCGATAATATTTTGTATAATCTTTTTGCTAAACTTTGTAATTAAACAACTTGTTTAATTAACAATGTCTATGTTTTAAAACTTTCATGAGTATTATGAACTGCTTATTATGTGATTGCATGAAATTTAAACCATTGGTTTAAAGACATGTCCTATATTGCCTATTCGCCTATCTGCATGTCTTTAAATTCAGCTTCATTACAAGTGTCGATGCTTAACTTCTGTTTGTAAACACTTTGTAATTCTTGAATACAATGACCTTTATGTAAGTTCATCTAGGGCATGCTTATTTAATATATCAATTTTACAAGCATGTTATTACTAGACCTGAACATGGTCAGCTGATATTGTATTCGTAGGGTCATGGACTCAAGCAAATAGGAGGAGATTGTTGCATCTTAGCCTAGATTTGCTTGAATCCATAACCTAAGTCTAAGTCAAGGTGACTAATGGGCTGCGTGTCATTAGTGTGGCAACTTGTACTTAGGCATAGCTTGAATAGCTTAGGGTTGCTAATTGTATAAGTCTTGAAGAAGATAGCCTAAGGATATCGGCCATCCTCCCTACATGCGAAGTGTGCATCGCGAGTTCTTCAAAATATCGGACAAGTTCATCTAAGCCAAGCCTCATCAGCTAAGTTGAAGACTCCAAGATTGTCCGATATAGAACTGCCGAAGACATGTCCTGATTTGAAGCTTTCATTGACTTCGATACAACGTTAACCTGCAAAGAGCATTCAATGAAGCTTTCCATTCTTGGCATACAACTCAGAAAAGGACATTCTTCCTGCAAGCTCAGACCGCCTATTTTCAGCAAAGTGTCGAGAGATCGCAAGCTACAGTCGGCCTATCGAGTCAACAACCGATTAGAGCATTAATTGCTCTTAAATTCAAATTAGAAGTCCTCCAACGGCTCCAAGCTTCCTCCTGCATATAAAAGGAGACTCCATTGCTGCATTCAATAACTTCAACAACTACAACTCTGAATCTTCTTCATCTTCTTCAAGTGCATTAAAGCTTAAACGTCCTATCTGTACTTCCTTCTTTGAAGAGCTTCATTCTAAGACGATCAGTCCATTAAAGCTCTTCATTGATTGCAACACCTAGCTTTTCATAGCTCACGAGAATTGTATCTTATTGATATCAATTCTCCCACACAAACACTTGGTCAACAAAATTTTTGTACACAATCCATTAGAGATTTAGTTTGTAAAATATCTAGTGGAAAAACTTAGTACACGATTTTCAAATCCAAAGTTGACCACTTTGGTTGTGGACGTAGCACTTATTTATAAGTGTGAACCATATTAAATATTCTGTCTCTTTTTGTGTGATTGTGATTTGATTGTGTTGCTTTAAAATTTTCAGATTTCCAATCTGTTAAGAACTGCTGATCTTGTCCTGCCAAGATCAGCCATTCTCAACTTGTCCTGTGCTTCACAAGACTTCCGCCTGCAAAATTTTTAAATCCCTAGTGAAGTAAGATTTTTGAATCAATTTCAAAAATTGGACATAGGCTATTCAACCCCCCCCTTCTAGCCTATATAGAGCAACCTTGGACCTAACACATCGCGATACACATCATCCAACCCCCCCCCCCCAAAATCAGCCACCCCCCTCTTTTTTGAAATTACACTTGCGAAGCATAATATTGTGCATCGTGATGCACAAATTTGTACTAAAAAATATTATTTTTGTGCATCGCGATGAAAAACTTTTATTTTGATGCACAATTTTTATTCCCGATACAGAACTTTTAAACTTAACAATTTTATGTAACAGGATAGGGCCACCCCATGTACGTAGACAAAAGTTTTCCTATTCCATACCACAAAATTCATACTATAAAATGTCAATTGTGTGCTATGAATTGTATTCTCGATAACTTTTATGATAACAATAGGAATTAATAAAAATTACAATTCTTATGGTTTCAAATTGTTGAAAAATTATTAGAGTTTGTGCATCGCGATGCACAAATTTGTACTGAAATAGTATTATTTTTATGCATCACAATGCACATATTTTTTATTCGGTGCATAATTTTCTAATGAATCAACAATAGAACATTTGCGATTCATAACACTGTACATCGCGATGCACAAAGTGTTCTGCAAAATAGTGGTTTGTAATACACTTATGCATCACAATGCATCAACCTATTTTTATGCATCGCAATGTACACTTATTCGATGCACAATTTTTTACTGAATCAACAATATAACATTTGCGATGTAACAGTGTGCATCGCGATGCACAAAGTGTGCTACAAAAACAGTGATTTGTAGTACACTTTTGTGCATCGTGATGCATCAGCCACAACCAAACCCCGATCAGCCAACCCCCATCTCTTTTTTAAAAGAGTAAACTTAAAAAAAAAACCCTTCAACTATGACTCAATTTTAACCCGATACCTTATACTTTTGACCCAGGCGGCTTCTTCGAGTCATACCCGGATAATTAAACTCATCTATTTAATCAAAGTTAGCTAATTTAACAGATTCAAGCATGTGCATGGCACATGCCTTGCATTGTATTTTCTAGAGACAAAAGTACCCCTAACTCTGTCAACTTTACCTTTAAAAAATTTTTAATCAAAAGTCCATACCTTTTATACCAGTAGGCAGTAGCTCTTTCATTCAAACCAATGAACAAATCCCATGATTGGGGGTTGTCTTTGAGTGTGATTTGGGTTCCATTGCTAAAACAATCAAAATGATGGAGATGAAGATGCAAAATTTTACATACCTTTTTCTTCTTTAAACCCCAGATTTGGATACCTTTTTTCTTCTTTGAACCCCAGATTTGGACTGGTGCATAATCTCTCCGTCTCCCTCCTTACGCGAAGAAATTAAGGAGTAGAGATCAAATGAGCCACTGATTAGATCTTCTCGTAGCAGAATATGATTATTAAGCCATGCTTCCGGCAAAATTAAGAAAAAGTACATGTCTAATTACAATGATTTTTAAGCCACCATCACTGTGAAAACTACCACCACTGTCAAGTCAATCAACACTCTCCATCGTCAAACACAACCACCAATGCATCATCATTCGATTCCCAGAAAATATCCATTAAAAAGTTATTGATTCCCTCTCCGTCTCCAGCACACACAAAAAGTTTCTATCAAACCAATTTAGAACAAACCCAAATAGAAAGGTGACATATACACAGCCTACGAATCCATAAAAATTGTCACCATCATCGCAGATCTAGGAATTAAGTTGAATCTATTTCAATCCTTCCACTAATCTAATCTATGAGTCCGTTGTCAGACAATACCCAAACCAAAAATCAAACACGGCGCAGCGGGCTTTCTCTGAAAATCACTTGTTACTACACTCCGCACCACGACCATGCCCTGGTCGTTGTCGAAGTTTTTCTCGAGATTTTGCTGGGATTCTTCCTCGGAAAATGTGTCAATGGCGCCCCAGTCGGCGTCGCAGATAATAGAGATGGGACGGACGTTGAGGAGGATGATGGAATCGCGAGGACTAGGGTAGTTTTTGGATGCTCCAGTGACAACATGGACGCTTTCGTTACTTAGATCGACGCTAATTGCAATCTTGCAGTGGTTTTTAGAAGTGGGTGGTTTGAGAAATCAAACGAAGGTGATTATGATTGACTTCAATGGCTCTTTCTAGACCTCTCTCAATCTCTCTTCCTTTACCTCGCTGTCTTCACCCTACATTCATCTCTGCTGAAGCGACCCACTAGCCACCACCATCGCAACTTGCTCGTGTAGAAGAGAGGGAGACGGTGGATGTGTGGACGTCGGTGATGAATTAGGGTTCATCAAGTTGGGGGGAAAAGGGAGAGAGAGAGAGAGAGATGGTCTCCGTGTTAAAATCATTACGAAAATTGAAGGGCAACTTTGTCTTTTTCATGATTCCGTTAGCTCCATCAGGGGAAGTGAGTTAGATGGACTAACTCACTCGAGCTCATAGTTCAAGGGGGTATTTTTTTTCGGTACATAGTTTAGGGGTGTTTTTTGAAGTTTACCCTTTTTAAAACAATAAGGAACTTCTAACTTCTAAGTTTAACCCTTCTATGTCAAAATAAAACATTTTAAATATAACAAAATATTAGTTATATTAATTATGGGTAAAATATGTCAAAATAAAATATTTTAAATATAAAAAATATTTGTTATATTAATTATGGGTAAAATACTAACATTTTAGTTTTTATATTTGGATTTTCTTTTCTTTTCTTTTCGTTTCTCTATTCAGTTTTATATTAATTATATTTGGTAAAATGCTAACAATTTGTAGTACACTTTATGCATCGCGATACATCAATTCATTTCTCATTATTTTATACATTTTCTTCAAACTGCTTACCAAAATCAAAATTTTTCATCCATCAATTTTATTTGTATTATGAACCAGAATAGTGATCCATTTTGTATTTAATAAAAGAATACATTCAGTTCAAATGTGTGCATCGGAATAAAAGTTATGCATCACGATGCACAAAATACAGCAGTTTTCATTGTATCAATTGATTTTAATTTCATAGTGAAGACGATTATAACAACTTGAAGAAACTTAAAAAATAAAATCGAATGAATAGAAACTTTTGAATGTGATATGGATGAAAATTTTAGTAAGAAATCTTGGTAAGAAATTGAAATGGAAGAGAAAAACGCAACTAAAACGTTATATCTTGTTACGGGGGCAGTTTTGGAACAAATAATCAATTCATCATTTAAAATATACTTAAGCGGTTGGAAACAAAAATGAGGTACCAAAGCGGTTGAAAATCTCAAAAAGTGTTGCCTGCAATTTTTTTCCTTAATTATTACAAGTCATTTTTTTTTTTGAAAAAATTAATTATTACAAGTCTAATTCTTTTAAATATTTACTTTTTACCTCTTTTTTAGGTAGTCGATTTTTTATATTATTTTGGTTTAATATATAATTTGGTCCCTGAACTTTAGACCTTTTCTTAATTCGGTTCTAGAACTTTGACATTTCCTATTTTGGTCCCTGAACCGCACTTTAAGCCTTACAGTTCGTCCCTCAAGTGATGGCCGTTACTTTTGACGTTAATAAATGTATGTAATGCCCGAAATGCCCTTACTAGCTGCTGACTTTGATTCCACGTGGACAAAACGTGATTTACTTAGAATTAATGTTTTTTTTCTTCTGGTTTCTCTCTCTCTTGCTTTCTCTTTCTTCTGGTTTCTCTATCTCTCTCTTCTGGTTTTTCTCTCTCAGCTAAAACCATTTCCCCTCTCTCACTCACTCTCTCTCTCTTTCTCTCTCTTTTCGTTTCTCGTTTCTCTCTCTCCCTCTTCTCTAGATCAGAGAAAGAATATAGAACCCACCTTCTCTCATTCTTATCTTTCGACCCCAGATGAGTTTCGTCACCGATTTGTTCGAATCTCGTGAACAATACGTATCCAATGATGACGAGGACGATTTGGGTTCAATTTTGGATCCCATTTTCGACACCCTAAACGACAACGCACATGAGCTAGGGCTAGGGTTTGGGGTTGAGATTGAAGGATGCGTCGACGATCTACGTGTTGTTGGAATTGAATCGAATTCTGCTACGGAGGAGATAGATTCAATTGAAGATGATTATGATAGTGTCACTGTTGGCACTGTTGGCGATATGATAGTGGCACTGTTGGGGATATGGCACTACCAGAAAAAGTGGTGGGGATCTCTGTTAGCCTCTCCGGTGAAAGCCTTTGTTGGGCCCGAAAGGAAAGAAAATGACAGGGTGTAGAGGACTGGTTTTGGGGTCTGGCTGCTTCCCCTGTTGCTACTAACTTCCCAGTTGTTGCTACTAACTTCCCAGTTGTTGCTAACTTCCCCTGTTGCTGCTCCGCGTTGTAGAGGACAAAGAAAAGACTACAAATCTCGATGTTAGACCTGAGACAAACGGGTTGTGCAGAAAATTCGTTCCATTTTTAATCAATTTGAGAATGGGATTGTTCCAGAATCAAATGATTTGAAATGTGTTGTCAGCAATTTGGGAATTTCTAGCTGGAGTAATTGCAATAAGGAGATCAATTTGGGTTGATTTCATTTATGTTTAATTTAGCCAAAATGTGTGTGTTTATGTGATTTTTGTTTAGGCAGATTAGAAAGGTGTGGTAATTGAGAAACTGGGTGGGATTTGTAGATATATGTTTAAAGTTGGAATGAAGGGTTGCACTAATTTTATTCAATGGCTTGGACCAGACATGTCTGTAAAGATCCTCGTGTGTTTGGAGAACCCGTCTAATGTTGTTCGTGTTAGTGTTGTTTCAAGCTATTGGCGAAAATTTGGTGAAGATGAAGTCATTGTCGTTGAATTAGATTTGGTGAACATGAAGCCATTGTTGTTGAATCAAAAGAAATAGAGCAGACCACAGTCGCCGGCGGTGAGGTTGTTGTGGGCGACACTGAATACATTGAGAGAGGTCTGGTTGAGCGGCGGGATAGTGTCGTTGAAGCGGTTCCATTCGAGGCCATAGCTTTGGAGGACAAAACGGACGACGCGGCCTTAGGGAGTGTAGAGGAGTTTGTTGTCGGTGTTAGCTTTGGACTTGAAAGTGAGGATGACGATGACGTCGGATGGTAGGACTAAGTTGACTGGTGGGCTAGCGGCGGAGATGGTGATGGAGAGAGAAAAAGAAAGTGAGAGAGAGGAGATGGGAAAGGGTTTTTGGGCGGGTTGGTGGTGGGTATTGTTGGATTGGAGGGGAGAACCCAGAAGAAGAGGGAGGGAGAAAGAGGGAGAGAGAGAGAGAAACCAGAAGAGAGAGAAAGAGAGTGAGAGAAAGAGAGGGGAAATGGTTTAGATGAGAAATAGAGAGAGAGGGAAAGAGAGAGAGAGAGAAAGGACGTAACTTAGAAAAAAAATTATATTAAATCCAAGTAAGCAATCACACTCAGCATGCAGTAAGGGCAATTTGGCCATTTAATAATTTTTTTAACATTTAAAGTGACGGCCGTCACTCCAGGGACTAATTGTTAGGCTTAAATGGCAGTTCAGGGACCACAATAGGAAATGCCAAAGTTTTATAACCGAACCAAAAAATGGTGTAAAGTTCAGGGACCAAATTGTATATTAAACCTATTATTTTTTCTAATTTTATTTTACTAATCACATCCTAATTTTTCTCTATAGCCCTACTTTTCTCCCCCGTATCTCTCCCTTCCTTTTACACTACTATTATAATCATGTTAGAGATCCCAAAATTTTATCTCTAACTTTCTCTCCTACATGGCAATGCATGTGAAGGAGATAATTGGAGAGTTGTTTCTGCAACATCATATATTCTTGGTTAACCATCATCATGAACAGTTGTAATTATAGAATATCTCCCCCTCTCTTTCTCTATAGACACTTCTCCTTCTTCTTCTTTTATTTATTTATTTATAACCTATAAAAGAATAATATCTCTTTAATATATTTGTATTCAAGTGTAATTATATTTGATATATTCTCCCTATTAGTTAGGTCTCGTAGTTACTATTGTATTGTAACTCTTCTCCTAGCTCTTATTGTATTAGGTTAACTTGTAACACAAGTATTGAATATATTCTTCAATCAATGGAAAGACTATGTCATTATTCACTAGAATTATTATTCTCTACATGGTACCAGAGCTTTAATTCCACAAACCCTAAAACCACCAAACTTCCGCAACCATCAAACACCATCGCCCACCACCTACTACCCTTCTCCTTCCTCTCAAACAATAACCATGGCTTCCAATACAATCACCATCCAAGATCCCTTAGACACCACCAAAGCCTATCAATTCTTCAACATCTCCAACTACAACATCACCAAGCTCACCCCCACCACCTACCTCGCCTGAAACTCCAGGTTGAGTCCACGCTCATTGGCTATGATCTCTACAAATTTGTAGATGGCACCTTTATCTGGCCGCCAGTCACCATCATAGTCAATGCCACTCAAGCACCCAACACAGCCTACCTATCATGGATCCGACAACGCCCTTGTCGGCTTCCTCTCCATAAGCCTAGTTCCGCTTATTCAGCAAGTGGCTACAACACGGGAGGCTTGGGTCATACTGGCCAAGACATATGCTCGCCCTACCCACGGGTATATCAAACAAATCAAGAATTAGCTCAAGCGAGCTACAAAAGGATCTCAATCGATCTCCGAGTACATGCAGTTCATTAAAAGTAAATTCGATGAACTCACTGCCCTCGGCAAATCCCTCGACCATGAGGACCTCATAGAAACAGTACTCGGTGGCCTGGATGATGACTATCGACATGTCGCTGATGTAGCTGAAGGACAGGACACTCCTATCCCCTTTAATGAACTTCATGAGAAGCTCATCAACTGCGAGCTAGCGCTAAAGAAATTTCACCTCGCCTCTACTCCCCCCTCCCCCCGCCACGGCTAATACTGTGACAACCAGGCAACATAGATCTCCTCAGCCTCAGTATCCTCGCCACCAGCAGCCCGCCCAGCCTCCTCGGTATCCAAAGTCGGGTAACACTGGTCCTCGCCAACAACGACCTTACCTCGTCAAATGTCAAGGCTGTCGTCAACAAGGTCACACGGTCGATCAATGCCCCAGCTTTTAGCTTGTTCCAGCCTCATCCAGCTCGCCTCACTCCTTGCCTACGGGTAACAAATGGCAACCGCGAGCAAACATAGCCACAACCTCGGGCAACACGACTCCGAGCTGGCTCCTTGACAGTGTAGCTTCCCACCGTGTCACAACTGACCTTGGCAATCTCTCTCTTCACACTCTGTACTCGGGCCCTGACGACAAGGTTATTGGTGATGGCACTGGGTTACATATTGCCAATACTGGTTCCACCTCTCTCCACACACCCTCTCACACCTTTCAATTGAATAATATTCTGTTTATACCTAGCATGCAAAGAAACCTTATTTCTATATCTCAATTCTGCACAACTAATAATGCATCTATTGAATTCTTACCCACTTCTTTTCGTGAAGGATCTACAGATAGGGACCTCGCTACTAGAAGGACAATCTAAGGATGTTGTGTATAAATGGTCGAGCTTAATCCCACCGTGTCACCCTACTGCCTTTGCGAGTTTAAAAGTGTTCGCTCCTAACTGGCATCATCGACTTGGTCATCCCTCTACCCAAATCCAGAGTCATATTGAGTCTAGTTTTGCTCTCGAGCATTCTCGAGTTAAGTCATCTTTTTGTAATACGTGTCTAAGCAATAAAAGTCACAAATTTTCTTTTACTTTATCCACTATTGTGTCCATCCACCCCATTCAAATTATTTATTCTGATGTATGCACTTCGCTTATTCACTCATTTGATGGCTTCAAATACTATGTGATCTTCATTGATCACTACACGCATTACATCTGGCTTTACCTTCTCAAAAGGAAATCTAATGTTGCATCCATCTTTCCTCGCTTTCAAGCCCTGGTCGAAAACCACTTCAAACACAAGATAGTCACCTTTTACTCGGGACAATGGTGGTGAATATACTGGTCTTGCCAAATCCACCGGCCTAGCCACATACCTCGCCACCAATGGTATCTCGTACCTCACCTCACCCCCTCATACACCAGAGCATAATGACTTCTCTGAATGCCGACATCAACACATTGTCGAAACATGTCTATCTCTACTGTCTATAGCCTCGTTTCCTCTCACCTTCTGGTCGTATGTCTTCCTCACAGCTACCTATTTCATAAATTGACTTCTCACTTTCACACTCCAGATGCTCTCTCCCCACCACAAACTCTTTAGGACTGCGCCTAACTACCTAAAACTCTAAGCATTTGGATGTCTCTGCTATCCCTGACTGTGACCATACACCACTCATAAACTCGATCTTCGCTCGACTCCCTATGTCTTCCACGGGTACTCCCTTACCCAGAGTGCATACATCTATTATGACCCGACCAGACAAAGCTCTTCGTCTCCCGTCATGTTCGATTTTTCAAGTCCAAGTTTTCCATGTCTCAGGTCGAGCTGGGTCTTCCCCGACTTGACGAGTCAACTCGCATTACCTGGTTACCACCTCATGATATCCTTGTGGCTTCATACACACCATCGGCAGATAGTCCTCATAGCAACCTGACTGATGCTCCTCCCGCGACCTCGCCTCAACAAACCTCAGCGCTCGACATAGCTAACCTTGACCTTGCTGAGTCCTCGCAAGTTGCCCCACCTAACACCAACCTTCATTTTCAGCCTATACCCCAGGCCGCTGCTCGCACCTCACCTATTATTACCCGCTCCCAAAATAACATCCACAAACCTATAAACAAACTTTTCCTCTCAGCCCAACTAAACACCAACCTTGAACCAACATGTGTAACTCAGGCCCTCAAAGACAGCAGGTGGCAACAGGTCATGTCCAAGGAATATGATGCCCTCCTCAATAATGGTACTTGGGAACTGGTACCTGAGTCCCTAATATTGTTGGCTGCAAATAGATTTTTTGAATTAAATAATATGCTGATGGCAAAATTGACAGGTACAAAGCTCCCTTAGTCGCCAAAGAATTCCATCAACGACCAGGAATTGACTACCATGAGACCTTCAGCCCATTGGTCAAAACCACCACGGTTCGCCTCATCCTCTCCTTTGCGATCAGCCGAGGATAGGATCTTCGTCAGCTAAATGTCAACAATGCCTTCTTACAGGGAACCCTCACCGAGGAAGTCTTCATAACTTAACCTCAGGGCGTCTTCGATACTTATTACTCGCAACATGTATGTCGACTACAAAAGGCTATCTACAGTCTCAAGCAGGCACCCCGAGCATGGTACAATGAGCTTCGACAGTTCCTCCTCGCTGCTCGTTTCACGAACTCAGTGGCTGATACCTCCTTATTCATCTTTAACGAGGTCGGCATCACCCTTCTCTTACTAGTCTATGTTGATGACATCATCATGGCAATAATACCAAGGTGGGGCAGGACTTCATCACTATTCTCGCTGCCCGATTCTCGCTCAAAGACCTCGGCGACCTTCATTACTTCCTCGGCATAGAAGTGGTTCCTCGGTCTACTAGGCTTCTCCTCTCCCAACGAGGATACATAGCCGACCTCCTTACTCGCACTGGTATATCTAATGCTCGCCCAATGGCAACACCCCTTGCAACCTCACCAGTTCTCACACTTTAGTCGGGGCACTACTCTGACTGACTCCACCGAGTTCCAAGTGATGGTCAGAAGTCTTCAGTATCTCTCTCTCACCCGCCCGGACATTGCCTATATCGTCAACAAGCTCTCTCAGTTTATGTATCAGCCCACCTTGGATCACTGGACCAAGCGCCTGCTTCGCTATCTCAGTGGCATCATTGATCATGACATCTTTCTTCATCGCTAGTCGTCTCTCGACCTTCATGCATTCACTGATGCTAACTGGGCAGGTAACAAAGATAATTTTACCTCCACGAGTGTTTACATAGTGTATCTTGGTCGAAACCCCATCTCCTGGAGCTCAAAAAAATAGCATCCAGTTGCTCGCTCCTCGACTGAAGCCGAGTACCGAGCTGTTGCAATAACAGCTGCCGAGGTCCGCTAGGTCACCTCTCTTCTTGGTGAGGTCATCTATTGTGATAATGTCGACGCTACGAATCTCAGTTCCAACCTGGTGTTTCATTCTCGCATGAAACTTATTGCTCCCGACTATCATTTTATCCGTCAACAAGTCCAAGACGGTATCTTACGAGTATCTCACGTCTCCTCGGCCGACCAGCTCGCTGATGTCCTTACCAACCCGCTTCCTCGCGCTCACTTTCAACATCTCCTACTCAAGATTGGCCTCTCCTCCCTGGGATCCAACTTGCGAGGGCATATAAGAGAATAATATCTCTTCCATATATTTGTATTCAAGTGTGATTATATTTGGTATATTCTCCCTATTAGTTAGGTCTCCTAGTTATTATTGTATTGTAACTCTTCTCCTAGTTCTTATTGTATTAGGTTAACTTGTAACCCAAGTATTGTAACCCTATAAATATGTTCTCCGATCAATGGAAAGGCTATGCCATTATTCACAAGAATTATTATTTTCTACATAACCAATGGGTAGCTCCTTCCATAGTGAGGCCATATTGGATCCACCAATGGGGATAAACCCCTTTGGGTTTGACAACTGTCACACATGGCGACAGGACTAGGCAAATTTGGGAGGATGTAGATTGCGTAAATTTAACACGTGACCCATAAAGTGTATTTTACCATAGATCAAACTCGACCATTAGACTGCAACCCCATATAAGAAAAAAGTTCCAAATTGTCAGAGGAAACGTTCTTCATTGAAGAGGAATCGATGAGAGAATTTCAAAGATTGATGAAAAATTAATAGAAATTAATTGGTGAAAATTGTAGATGTCGAGTAATGGAATCAAAATAGTGAAGATTTATGTCGAAGATGACACTATGACACTTTGTTAATCTATGAAAATGAGAAAGAGAACCTCTGACTTGCGTCAAGTAACTCAAAGGCATCACGTATTTGTTGCCAACGTGGGTGGTCTCCGTCTAGAGCCACCCAAAATAGAAAATGAGCTGGAGAGCTAACAAAATAACCACTATAACATATTTTACAGACATTTTTCACAAAGTGACACTCGACCTTCTTATTTAGAAGGCCCCTATCAACTTATGGCAAGCTCCTTTCTCATGCCTCCTAGGACACCACACCAAAAAAAAACAAAACAAAAAAAACAAAAAAAAACCTTATGACAAGCTCAATCAAAATCTTCATTCCTTCAATCTCGTCCTCAATTAAATTTTCATTAATCTTAGTGTCTCTCCGTAACGGTTACCCACATCAAAATTCCATGTTTCACCATTAGAGTGGACTTATAAAGATTTACATTAGGGAGTTACTTGGATTTCACATATTCTATGTTACTTAATTTATAAACTAGTGATGTTTTTTTCATGTTAAAGGGATCCCACCCAAGCCGACCACCGGGTAATGAACCCCAACGACCAGGGCTAGGAGCTAGCACTATCAAAGTCAAACTCGAGAGATCGGACTCCCGTCCATCGCGATAACCCAATTGCATCGTCTAACCAGAAGAACCTGGCCAGGCGAAGTATATAACCGAGCTAGCTAGGAGCATTAAATGATATGTGACGGACCCATATGCCCTAACATCGTCACGAAGACTGATGAGACCCAGCAGCTCATCCTAGGAATAAACCTGCAGAGAGTACACAAGACATAATGAGATAGATCCTTTTGTCCAGGTCTTGGCTTAGTTCGGCGAGCACTTCCCTACCTCTAGGAATAAACCTGCAGAGAGTACACAAGACATAATGAGATAGATCCTTTTAACTGATGAGACCCAGCAGCTCATCCTAGGAATAAACCTGCAGAGAGTACACAAGACATAATGAGATAGATCCTTTTGTCCAGGTCTTGGCTTAGTCCGGCGGGCACTTCCCTACCTCTATTGCACTCATCCCAGCTATAAATACAAGGTATTCACCTATTCCAAAATGGTGTTTCATCTCCTATTCCAACCATTGGATGTGCACCACATGTGCATATGAATAAACAACATTAATTACCCCGTGATTTTTTATGCACATGTGGCGCACATCCAACGGTTGCAATAGGAGATGGAACACCATTTTGGAATAGAGGATCTGATTTGGGTATTCACACACATTTACTTCTTTGACCACTTGATTCCACTAATTTCTCTGTGAGCGTTCAAGGCATAGAACATTCACTCTATTGTTGTTGGGCTTGCTTCGAGTGCATTTATTCACCTACCATTATCATCAAACACTATACTTATCCTCGCGTCAGAGGATTATAGAATTGAGCTAAGTCCCAACTCTCCTCGATCACGGTGTCATTTCTCTTATTCTCGGGGACAAAACAAGTCAGATATCCATCGAGCTTTGCTTCACCAACAAGATCGCCATTGTTTTGGCAAGATCACATGTAATAATAAAAATCTCTTATGTACAAATAGATTTTTAACAAGTGATCTAATAAGGCTGATCATTATCATAAAAATGAGTAATGTTATGTGAACTCAAATCTTGACATGTTTTGGTTTGTTAAATAATTTGTAGATCCTATCACTTAATAAAGTCTTGGCCAATCCAACTAAGCACATGTAGTGCACACTTTTAGCATTACTCAATTAAAATACTCCACATAGGTATTTGGATTTAAATGTGTATTGTACGTCTACTTGTAATAATTAGAAACGGGGATATAAAGCAACTTAGTTAGTTGTTGACAATTTCTCCTTCCTTGCTTAAAGTCGAAGTCTAATTAGATACCTTGGCTCATACACACACACACACACACACACACACACACACACACACACACACATATATATATATATATATATATATATATATATATATGAGAACAAAAAGTAAAACCAAAGCAAGCAATTACAACGGTTCATACAGTCTTTTCCATCAGCCAAGACCAAGTGTAGAAAAAATAGAAAGATATGAGCCCCGTCCGGCCCACTTGTGGGGGTGGGGGATCTACTTTTATTCACCTTCCTTCAATAGAAAAAATCTTTGAATAATCATTTTATTATATCTCATTCACACACCTTTTCACTGTTTAGCAAAGAATTTGAAGAATATATGATCACACACCAGAAACAAAAAAGCTTTGACAATGATGTGAAGTTTCATATACACACACACACGACTAGGTAAAGAAATTAAATTAATTAATTAATAAAATTCCTCTCGATAATTAACCAAGACAACTTTTTCTTGCCTCTTTTTTAACTTTTGGCTTTGTCCCCAGCAGCCAGTGTGAACACGGGCCTTACATACAAGCCAGAATCAGAATAATAATTGTGTGTGTGTAAAAGAGAGAAGGAAGGAGGGGGGGAAAGACACCAAAATTCCTTATCTACATATAGAGGTATTGATTGATTGGTATCTATATATCTTTATATATATTTCTCTGTGTGCGCGTGCTTTATAGTGCCAAGTGATCATGGAATTAGTAATTGAAATATGCTTTCCTCTCCTCTCATACTGTTCTGAATCCGTTTCCAAAAGTGATCGATCATGGAACTGTTCATGTTAGTGAGAAGCCCAGACTCCCAATAAATTACTTCAACTTTTGATTTTTTGTGGGAAGATCAAACTGGAAAAGTCTAAACAGATTAGCTATATATATTAGTACTCCAATATGTTTAACTGCGACATTCTCTCGGTGTGACACAGTTGAAAAATGGAAGCAATTTCAAAGTCTTATCGAGTGGGTCTCAATTCTAAGTTAGTTGCCTTCTAGTAATTTGATTGTTTATTGTGGCAAATTCGACTAGTTTGATTATATAACATAATAATAAAATTTTAGAAAAGTGAGCAGGCTTAAAATTTGCAATATATTTAGCCCATGAATCGAACTCAAGTCAAAACTTTTAATAGAGTAAACTCTTGTTAAGCTAGTATTAACATGACTTGATTTACACTATTAGTGATAACTCAATAGTTTAAGACTCAAAATGACTTTTTCCCGAGTAAGGACAATGGCAGCACCTCCAACTTGTTATTCGATCAAGTTTGGTTTAGTTTGGTTTGGTTTGAGATTAGGTCAAGTTTAGTCAAACCCCCTAACATCTTATA
Source organism: Platycodon grandiflorus (assembly GCA_016624345.1). NCBI lineage: Eukaryota > Viridiplantae > Streptophyta > Magnoliopsida > Asterales > Campanulaceae > Platycodon > Platycodon grandiflorus. The sequence goes on from CM028364.1 coordinate 14,400,237, forward strand.
TAGCCTGACTTATTTCAAAACAATTTATATAGCCTTTTTTTACTTATAAACCCGAAAATACCCTTATTTTTTGAACGACTCAATGCGTAGTTTAAACTATTCACGGAGTCGTTTAAACCATTCACATAGTAGTTTAAACAATTCACGGAGTAGTTTAAACAATTCACGGAGTAGTTTAAACAATTCACGAGGTCGTTTAAACAATTCACAGAGTTAGAGGGAGATGATGTGGTCGGAGACGGAGGAAGACGGCGATGATGTGGTTGACGATAGGAGAAAGACGAATGTGATTTGAGAGAGAGTAAGACTGAGTTAGGTTTTAAGGGCTTTAGGGGTATTATAGAAAGTTTGTGTTAATTTTTAGTCAAAGACCATATAAGTTGTTTAGCTATACCAGATATATATACCACTTTTTTTCTTGCGATCCGTTGACGTGAAGCAGTAGACAAAATAATCTTATAGATTGGATCCAACGTAATTCTGATACGGGAGAAGTTTCCCCTTAGTTGCAAAAAAAACACCTCTTTCTCTTTAATAATTGTATCAAGGTTTAATATGCAATTTGGTCCCTGAACTTAACACCTTTTTTTGATCAGGAGCGAGATGTTTGACATTTTCTATTTTGACTCCTAAACTCAACATTTGGGCATACGATTAGTTACCTCATCTGACAATCATCAAAGAAAACGTTATATTTTAATTCAAAAGACCAAAATGCCCTTACTAATGATGACTGAGAATCCACGTGGACAAACAGTACTTAGTGGAGGTTGACTGAATTGCCAAGTGACATAAAATATTAAGATGGAAAAAAGAAGAAGGTAAAAACATTATAAAAAAATTCACATTTAATTTAAATTTTTTACTTTCCCCATAAAAAAATTAACTTTTAAAAAAATATATATATGATGTGTATTTAGTTCATTTTTTTCTTAAAATTGCATAACATAAGATACTTCTCAGTTCAATAAAATCTTTAACTAATACTTACAAACTAAATTAAAAGGATTCCTAAAAATTAAAAAGAATGACCATTTTATTGATATGTATTGCGTTTGTAAACAATGACCATTTTATTGGGGTACACACACATCCATTTCAACCTGTAATACAATGTACATCATCTAGTGTGATTGTCATCTCACAAAACGACATGTGGAAGGTATTGGTCTCAGGGTATCACCTTTCCACTTTATCGACCTCAGGATATGATATTTGACGTAGCTGACTAAGATTCGAGCCCCTGACAAGATTCTTTCACCTTTTAGATAATGAACCTTTCCGAAATTTCCACTCCAATAACTTTGATGTGTGATTGTTGCATTTCAACACCCCTCGCTCATTTCCATTCTATATGGATGCCGCTACGTGTTCATTGAAAGTAGTAAGCAGCCCTGGAACATATGGCCACCAGGAAATGGGATAAATTGTTGTTTTTCTTCATTCTCCTCCACATCGTCTTCATCATGCTCCTCCTCATGTACATCCTCAACATATGCCCAACCCACCAGTGTGATGAATCTCTTGTTCAGGTTGTTGACGCTCTAGCTCTTCTCGTTAACGCTCTAGTTCTTATTCTTGATACTTTATGAAATTTTGCATACCCTCAAGTAATCGTTATTGATGTTCTTTTCTATTCGATGATGTAGGTCTTTTTCTAATATATTGCTTTTTTGAACATAAAAAAATTCATCTATTAGAACAAAGGTAAAGAACACAAATAAATTTCTAAACTTGTTTGGCCAGCAGAGACCGAACATCTTTAGAGATGCACCTTTAGAGATGTTCGGTCTGACTGAACATCTTTGAAGGTGTTTGATTGGTACTGACCGAACACCACTAAAAGTGTTCAACCAACCATGTTCGAACACTCTAGGCCTAGATCACTTCGAAATACACACCAAAATGCAATTTTTTGACACAAACCACCAATTTTGAACTCAAATTGTAACAAAAATTATAGCTAACTTAATCCTAAAAATTATTTAACATACAACTTTAAAAACTTTGTGATATTTAAGTATAAAATGATACATACCTGAGCCACCAGGTGATAGTTGATCAGACATTGTCTTGAATGAGTTTCTTCTTCTTTACAAATTTTCAACCATGGGTTTTTCTTCTTTCTCCTTTCCTCAACAAATGTTCAGAGTCTTGGGTTTGCAAGTGTAATAGAATGTGTAAAGGGGATGGGGTGTATTGAGTTGCGGGTGTCTCAAAGGATGATTGGATAATGAAGGAAGTGTACTTAGTAATGTTAAGTTGTTTATTCAAAATAAATTAAAAGAGGTAAAATAAAAAATTAAGAGGGGTGTAATTAATATTTAGAGGAGTTTACAATTTAGGAGAGATGTACTTAGTAATTTGAAGGGTGTAAATAGTGATTTTCATAAAAAATAATTAAAAAAATAAAAAGGAGAGGCCGAGAGTCCCACCTTATATTTCCCCTTCATATCTTCCCCGTCCACCAAAAAATATCGCTCGGCTTTTAAATCTATGTAGAATCCCACTCATAAAAGAATAAGGGCATTGACATCTTTTTAATGAAAATTTAATCTTGATTTTGACGACCGTCAGTTAGGGATTAACTGTGAGCCAAAATAGAAAATGTCAAAACATTTTGCACCTCATAAAAAAAAAAAAAAAAAGGAAGGTGTTGAAGTTCAGGGACCAAATTGGATATTAAACCTTGTATCATCGTTCTCACTTAGAATGACAGCCTATTAGGAATTTGTATGATGAAGAAGACAATTAATTAAAACAACTGGATTAAGTTTTGACTTTTTAGGGGGTTTATCATCATCTGTTAACTTAAAGACTCTTGTAGCTTGGGTCATTTGATTACACCTTCCAACTAACCCTACCTCTCACTTTTGTAGCTATTGGGGTCAGGGTTTTAGATTGTTCATCAGTATGTCTCAATTAGATCTTTTTAATTTCTTTTTTTTTTTCTTTTACACCCATTACGAAAACATGTTAATTCATAAAACTGAGCATAATTTTGAAGGATATATATACATATATAATGGGTGGTCCAAGAACCATTATAGTGGCAGACCCCAGTAAAAGCTTGAGACAATTTCAATGGCGGGACAAATAAATTAGTTGTTGAAATGATATCTTAGAACCAGCTGCCACTGGCAGCAACCATAAGAATAATAGTATCAAACTTTGGTCCCCAACTGACGGATAACAGTTCCTATCTATGGCCCCAGAATTTGAAATGTGTACTGGATCCGGATCCAGATCCAGATCCATGGCGTATGTATGTATGTATATAGTGGTATATATGAATGAATCAAAAAAATCATCTTAATTGGAGCAACCATCATCTGCAAGTACACCATCCATCCTATCTTGACTCGTATGGCTGTGTGGGGATCAATGACTTTGGTGACAATATTAAGCAAGAAGTTGAATTAAACAGAACAGAATATCATAATGATGATGAACAGCAATTGAAGATTGTTATGGAAGAATTAAAATGGTCCAATCCAAGTCATGGATAGTGCCTGCATGCCTGCATTTCAATGCCCTCACAAAAAAAGTTGTTGAAATGAAATCATGCTACTACTTACTTTCAGATTATATTCAACCACAAATTACAAACCCCAACCAAACCAATCCAGAGCGATCGAGACTCCCTACTTTTAACCCGCAAATATCCCACAATCAGGGTAAGAAACAATATCTATCTCAAAACCCTAAACCGAATCAGTATTTAATTTGATGTGATGAAGCATGACCAATGGAGGAATGACATTGCATGCATGGATCATCACAATTCGAGCAAATGCATGAGCACCGGCAATCGAAGTTTGGTGCAACAATGAAAGAATAAAATCAATCTTTTAGCAATATGAAATTTAATTATAATGTTTTTCAGATTTGGATACTTGAAAAAAACAATTAATACTACTAATTTTTTTTTATGTAATGACTACTATCAAGTATGGTAGATATTAAGTATGTGCTAATAAAGCACACAGATATGCAAAAATATATAGCCAGTTTGAACTGATTAATTTGCTATATATTAATAAAAAATAAATATAAAACAAAAAGGAGTATGGATTGACCTGACCCCCTAACATGAAATAAAGATCAAGTTGAATGTTTTCAAAACAGAAGCCAATATAATCAATGTTCAGGAAAGACCATCCTAATTTTAGATAATGCAATACGCCTTTTGTACCCCAAACCAACTCTGTCACTTACTTGAGATTATTATCATGCATTTCTAAACAGAAAAAAAAAAAAAAAAAACATTCATTACCATATTATCTGGAAAAATGGTAAGCCATCCATTGCATTGCTACTCTAGTCTTAGTGCAGTAGAATAAAGGTAAATGCATACATATGGATTGCAGACTATATTAATAATAATAATAATAATAATAATATTGAGATATCAACAACTTTGATACAAAATATTACAATTAAATCATGATCCTACATTGGTCCAAGCCAAGAAAAAACCAGCTGCTGACCAATTTCCAAAGGTTTTTTTTTTTTTTTCCTTTTTACATGAAGATCCTACAAACACTAAACAAAAGACTGACTAGTACTAGTACTACTACTAATAATAATAATAACAATCAGCTCTGCAATTGCCAAAAACTTCATTGCGGTAGCTGTGCCAATGCTCCCTCCCTCCCTAAATAGTCGGACGGACGGTTGGACGTACACCCAATTATTCCATAATTACTACTCTACCCCCTACTCAAACAATTTTAAATAATAAGATACAAAAATAATTACTGATGATAAACACTACTACTTAGATAGAACCCCAATCAATCTCGTACGACGGATACTTTTCCAACTCCGACGCACAGCACACCTCCCATGTCCTTTCCTCCTCCGTGAACTCCGGAAACGTCAGATCAGACAGCGGGGACGACCCGCCCGATCCACCATCGCTCTCCGAAGTTCCCTCCACCTTCACCGCCTCCACCTCTTCCTCTTCCGGCATCGTCTGAGGCTGCTTTGCCGACCTTCTGGATGTTGACTTCTTTCCATCAATACTCTTCCCTTCCGCCAAGCTCTGGCATATGGCTTGCAGCTTGGCGTCCACGGATGAGTGTAGTGGCTTGTACTCCCCAAACTCGCCCCCTATGTGGGATCCCTGGTGGCGCAGGTGTGGGAAGTTCAGCCGGGCGAAGTCTCCTCTCAGTTTGTAAGCCGCCTTGTCATAGGCTAAAGCGGCTTCTTCGGCTGTGTCAAAGGTGCCGAGCCAGAGCCGGGTTCGGTTCTTGGGTAAACGGATCTCAGCGACCCATTTACCCCAGTGCCTTTGCCTGACCCCTCTGTAAAGCTTGGTAGGCTTCGTAGGAGAGCCCACTTGCTTCATGGGAACGGGCTTTGGGCCGAGAAAGTTGAGGCTGTTGCGACTCTGAGTCCAGTTAGACATCTGCTGTTGTGGCTGGGGGAAGCCGATCTGGGCCTGAATCTGGTGGATCTGAGATTGAGTTAGGTTATTAAGCCCAATAGCGCCAGGTTGCTCCATAAGCCCAAACTGATCATAGGCCGAGAACCTTTGTGAAAAGATATGGGTTGTCGAGGTGGAGCAAGCATCTGGGTACATATTGGGCTGGGCTGAGAGAGAAGGAGGGAGGTAAGAAGAAGAGGTAGAAGGGGGTGAAGAGTAAGAGAGAGAAAAGTTGTTATCAGAAGGGATAAGAGAAAAGGGGGAAGTAGCAAAAGAAGAAGAAGGGGTTGAGGAAGCACTTTTGATAAAAGGTTCAAGTGCTTCCATGAGCTCGCCACCCCTAAAGGGGTCTGACCGAAAATCTGTACTGTTGTTACTCCACATATCCATTGTTGTTGCCATTAGACCAAACCTGTTCCTTACCAAATATTATCAAACAGGTGATGATTTTTCCCTAGATGAAAATAAACTAAACCCAAAAGAACAAATCTAGAAAGAGGATCTAAAAGAGGTTTTTTCTTTCAAATAATCAAAACCCTTTTTAATCCTGATAAAAAAACCAACCTTGAGGGACAAAAAATAAGCCCTGTTTGGTGATTTGAAGAAAAATGAAAGGAAAATTTTAAGAGAAGAATTTTCAAAGAAATGAATTGATAATTGAAAACAAAAAAAAAAAAAAGAGCTGGATCTCTATTCTGAAAACACCTGGCTCTCGATTTTGTGCATGTTTTTCCTGAAAAAATTAGTAAATTCCTCACAAACAAACAGACCCAAAACCAAGAAATTTTCTTCACAGATGAATTACAGAAAGGGATACACAGAAGCGGGATGTTACAGAAGGGGGGGGGGGAATGAAAATCAAAAAGAAAATCAAAATCAAATTCAATAAAGCTCTGAAAGAAAAAAATTTGGTGAGTGATTGTGTGTGTGAAAATCTCTAGACCTCACTTTGTGTTGGATTGTTATCGAGGGTGGGTGGGCTGATTTTATAGGGGTCTAAAGCCATTGGTTTAACTCCACTCAATAACTTTGGTAATCACGATCTTCTCTCTCCTACTACCTAACTACAGTTTGAATCTTTCTTTTATTGTAATTTTTGGGTGTTTACCGGTTCAAGTTGGTCTATTATTTCAGTTCGTGACGTAAGCCCTCGTCCTTCATAGGTAGTTGACTAATGAGGTAACGACACGCGTCCTTGCCACCGACAACAGCAATCGGTGGTATTTCGTTTTTATTGCTCGGCTCTGTTGACCCAACCGTGTTCACACTTACCGGCTGGGTTTTTCATTTTCACTTTTATTTGCGCCCGCGTTTGGAAAAAATGAATTTCCGGACTCAAAATTAACAAGATAATTGGAGTTTCAATTTCTAATTATACAACTTAATACCAGCTCTTTGTTAAAGCCATGGACCCAAACTTTATGAGGTAAATATAATTTATCGTAATGATTACTCCCTCCGTCCCTTCCACCGTAAACCATAAATTTAGTTGATTTTCTAAATTTATAAAATTTATATTTTATACTCCCTCCTCCGTTTCAGACAAAGAGTCCACTTTCCTTTTATAGAAATCAACATAAGATTAAATCAAATAAAAAATTTACATGCTTTACTTATGTTTTAAGAAATAAAATTTCATTAATTAAAAACTATCTTAATAATACTATGGATTACAACTTTAATAACTTTGTAAAAACCACTAGATTTATGTTAATTATTGGTCAAACTTTAGTTTAGTTGTCCAAAAAAAGTCAAACGTGGACTCTTTGCCTGGAACGGAGGGAGTAATATTTTTAAAATAATTTTTAATTAATGTTTTATTTATTTTAAACAAAGAATTTACTATACTATTTTTGGATATTTTACTTAAAAAATTTACTTTAAAAAATATTCTTACAATTTTCATAAATTTTTTAATTTTAACCTTCACATATGATACAAATCTATTAACTATGCTAAAATATTTTTGTAGTTATGTCTAATTTTAATATTACTTATATGTCTTTTAATTATTAAATTTTTTAAACGTTGACCTTTTGGGTGAAACGAAGGGAATAAAATTTTATTTTCTAAAATATAACTAAAATATATAAAATTTTAATTTAATTTAGTCATATATAAATTTTAAAAAATAAATAAATAAATAAACTCCTTGTTTGAAACGAAGGGAGTATAATCTAGCCAAAGCTACGTATCTTATGAGTTGCCAAGTCACATTTTTGTTTTCGAAATTAATTTTTTTTTCACTCCAAGAAAATGAGTGTAATATTATTGTCGAAGCAAAGACAGCTGACAACAACTGCACAAAATGATTATAAATTTGTATTTCATACTTTGTGATATTTTATTAGAATTTAACTTTAACAATAGAAACGGTCTAAAAAAAGCTATTATGATTTCGATATATGAGATATTACACATAACTAATCATTTTAGATTGCTTTAATGCCAAAAATATGGAGTATCAAATAGACTTAAATAACTTTTTAGTCTCTCCGCTTTAACAATTCTATTCGTTTAGTCTCTCTATTTCAAAACAATTCATTCTAGTTATTTGATTTGCATTGTGAGATTTCCTCTTTAGACCGTTAACGTCAAATTTTTTTATCTATTTTAACAAAAAATACTTAAACTACCCTTAATGCTTTCCCTACTATACCCCGCTTCATCTTCTTCAACTTCATCAAAAAGTACACTTTTATCAATTTACACTTACTTTTTTTTTCCATGATATTTCATGCATAATGTCGTATTAGGTTGGGTTGTATGCTTGGACAAAAGGGGTATGTCTTTTGCATATTGATTTGTAGATATATCGCTTTTATTTACTGGGATGTGGATTAAAGGTTCTCCTAGCTAGGAAGAACTTGCCAAATTACCATGGCGGATAAGTTGGCCCATGATTTAAGTCGAGTCTAACTTGCAATTTACGATTAATATGATTAACTATATATATATATATATATATATATATATATATAAGTTGGGTTGGGTTGGGTTAGGTTGGGTTGGGTTGGGTTGTTCCATTAATATTATTCCAAAAGGTGAAAGGCAGCTCTGAGGGGTATAAATGTGGCTTAATTAGTGCTAAAATGGAAACCGGGTATAATAACAAACAATATCCATGAACATCATTAATTAATCTTAAACTAAAGGTAATTAATGATGTGTGAGGAGAGAGTATAGTATAATAGGAAGGAGTAGAATATCCAATGAAGTAATCTAAGGCGGCAGTAGCAGTAAACTATATAGTAGTTAGTACTTTGGCAATAGTAGTTTGGTTTCCTTTCCATATATGACGAAATAATTATTAGTATTTGGATAATATATAGGAGCATATATAGCTAATGCTGTTTTTGACTTGAGTGTACGTTTGTATGTACTACTCCTAATATATATATACATATATATATATATAAGTGGAGTAATTAATTAGGTAGGATATATAGTATAGGGGGGGTGGTTTTATTTTAGTTGGGAGGGATAGGATTGATTAAAAGCTAGTAGCATCCGAACTGTAATTGATTAAGACAGAACGCGGAAAGAAGCCTCTCGAAATAACAATTTTTCCGTAACATGACAAAACCTATTCATTCAATTCCACTCACCCTTTCTATAACTTAATAATTTGACTTCTTCTTCTTTTCGTTTTTCTTTTTTCTTTTTCTTCCCCGCAATCTCTTACGGTTAAAAGGGAGAGGTCTGTCGTTTTCCTTTCCCTTTTCCTTCTCTCTTCTTTAAATTTATAAAGATTCTCAATTGGGTGGGTTAATTGGTTGGTATGCCATCGTTGTCTCAACTGTCAAGTAAGTAATAAGGTGATATATTATATATGCCAAAATGATAATATGTTGCGGTGCTAAGTGTTATCTGGCCTGGTGGTGGTAGATGATATATAGTGTTAGGTGGATATGTTTCTCACCTTAGATCAACAAATGAACACACTTGAGCCGGAGGAGCTAGGAGGTTGTTCCGGTTCAAACCCTCTGGTACGAGAATCAGTAGGTGGGTGGGTGACCAACAAGCAACAATTACACGATCAAAGACCGAAGAACTCTAACTTGAAGATCTTGCTAGAAATCTTAGTGCTCAATAATGAAAAATGAAAAAAAGCTGCTAGAGGGTGAATTATGAATAGAGACTAGAGAGATCGTGGATACCTTGAGCAATTTTATAGTCCAAGCCGAGCGATAAGGTTGAAGCAAGTCTACTAAGTGGAACAATCAGGTTGCCCCCGTACGTTGGGACCGCTGGGCTGAAGTTAGTGGCTAGGTGGAGCAAGTGGACGTAAGGCGTTGACCATTAGTTGCAGAATTGTCGTACCTCTGGAGCTAATGAAGGGATCCTATGTGCTCATATCAGGTTTGCTAAGTTTAAAGTATGTTTCCATATGAGTCCTCGGTAGCTCGTACGTACTTCGACTGGGAACCACCTTATGCAAGTCGTCACACCTGGACGAGGTAGGTCGGCACCTAGGTGTGTTTTGATAGCTCGCACCTCGACGAGGAACTACCTCATGATCAGTCAAGTCGTCGCACTTGGGTGAGGTCGAACGAGGTATCTCGGCCATCTAGGTTTGTTGGTTCTGTAGTTGCTTTTTCGGTGTGACTTGTTTCTCTTAGGTCGCCGGCGTCAGATAGCAAGTGGGTCCAAAGAATATTCTCATGAATTCTCTAGGGTCCCATCATTGGGTATGCCATGACATATATTATCATACTTAAACACAATAAATGTTTGTTAAATAGAAATTTTAATTATCTTAGGTTGCTTTCTAAAAAAATATGAGACTAATTTTTTTTTTTTTTGGAACTATTACAAACGTTAACTCAATTGGTCATCTATAAACCTACCGTGTTTCTTGTCAATAAAACATTAGAAAGAAGAGAGCGAAGAAAAGTAACATCTTACTTGATAATGAAATTTGTATTGGAGTGTTTGACATTGCAATTAGTGACTTGGTTTTGAAAATTTAAAATTTTTAGTTTGTAATAATTGAATAAAAAGTATGATAAAATCAGAAAGAATGATTAGGAGACCAAAGATATAGAAAGTTTAAAATCATAAACTAAGCCACTGAATTGCGCAAGAAGAACAGGCGAATAAATCTTTTATATTAGAGTGACATGTAATGTATAGATCAAAATACCATAGACTTCTCCAAAAAAAGATCTATTTAGCAGGATTTTTCATGTTCGACTCTTACTTGGTATAATTTTTTTTTGGCCAGTACTATGAGAAGGGTCTAGTCTCAAATTCAATATAATATGACACCTAGCTTGTGGAAGACTAAAAAAAAATTATACAAATAAAATTCCACGATCATTACATATACGGATATCAATGTCCATAAGCAATATACATTCTAGAGTAAATGTTTTCGATTTCCAATTAGTAAGATAGAAGTCATTAGAGTACTGCATTTTAACTTTTTGTTACTTTGTTGTTACCAAAATTTACCATTGATATTCTTAAACTTTTAACGAAACTGCTCTTGCAACAAAAGCTAATTAAATTAAAATTTGGATATCTCTCCTGTAGTAAAACACACAAGTTTAATTAGACAGCTCTATAAAGATTTGACAGCTCTACGCACAAGAAGGATGATTCCTCCTTAGTACTTTGCTATATATAGCGTAAGTTGTTGACCGTTGGAGAAGTAGAATTATATATATGGTCATATGGTGTGCCATGGCATGGCATGGCATGGCATGATCATCTACATTTTTGAGATTTGTAATTTTCTAGCTCTGGCCAAACATGAAAAATGTCATTTTAAGCAGCTATTCTCTAACATGAAAATTTTGAATTCAAACTTCTTTATAAAGAATTCCTTAACCACTCTTTAAGTCATAACCAAATTGTTATGTTGCTTGAAAAAATGTCCAACTCTCTCTCTCTCTCTCTCTCTCTCTCTCTCTCTCTCTCTCTCTCTCTCTCTCTCTCTCTATATATATATATATATATATATATATATATATATATATATATATATATATATACTGCTTTCAAGCAAACGCAGCCTAGTGGTAAACGGCACAAGAACATGCCCGTGGAAAAATATTAATTAGGCTCCGTTTGTTTCAGAGAAAACGACTTTTGGAAAATATTTTCCTTATTTTTCGGTATTTGGTAATATTTAGAAAACATAGTCAATGTAAAATATTTTACAAGTCAACGGAAAATGAAGCCTTCTTTACAAGAAAATGACTTACGGAGTTCATTTTCGTAAGTCATTTTCCAAAATTTATTCATTCCAATATTCTCCTTTTATCACATTTGCACATTTAAATGTGCTATATTTCATTTCTAATTTTTCTTTCAATCAAAATAATAATAATATTTTACCGTAATTTTTTAAGTGGTTCTATGAACAATTTTTTTTATATATCATTTTATTGATTTTGTCAATATTTATAAAAAAAATTAAACTATTTTCCTAATATCTTAATTTTTAAATATAATATTACACGGAATAAAATCTAGTTAAAGAGTACATAACTTCTAGTATAATGTTTGAGATCATAAAATTTTTAATTTGAAGCTGGAATTGGAGCCTAATATTACCTTTGCACTTAATAAACATTTCCTCCATCCTAAAATAAATGTTCATTATTTCATTTTGGAACGTGCCAACAATTGTCTCTTTTATTTTTTGAAACGTTTTTCAAGTAAATTATCAATTATGTCATTCTTATTTGTGAAATTGAAAAATAGATTGATCCTATTGATATGACACCACTAGTAATAAATTGTGATTACTAAAGAAAATTTATTTTAAGTCAAACACTTTCTTTAAATTATTATATATTCAATACAGAACACTAATTTTCAGGCGGCGGGAGTATAACTTTTTGTACGTATTCATGATATATTTTCCGTAATATTTTTTATGTGTTTGTCAAACAACCGAAAATGTTTTCTATTATATTTTCAAAAGATTTACCAAATGCCTGAAAATAAAAAAAATTTCATTTTTCAAAAGCTATTTTTCAGAAATTATTTTTCGAAAGTTATTTTCCTTGAATCCAATGGAGTCTTAGTTAGTTCTAGAATATGAATGGTGTGTTTGACAATGCGATTTTAATAAATTTAGTTTTGTAATTTTAGGTATTTTTTTTCTTAATAATTGAAGATAAAGTGAGATAGAGAAAGTTGATGAAATTAAGGAGATAAGTTCAAAATTACATCCTCCGTCTCATTTTTATTGGCCTACTTTTTTTTTAAAGCTATTTTAAATTTTTTGGCCACTTATTTCTAATGCATATTTATTAATTAACTTCTTATACCCCTAACTAAATTAAGTATTTACTTAATCTCCTTACTTTTTGTTGATTTAAAAAACAGTTAAAAATGGTATTGAAGAATAATTATTGATGCAATTAGAAGTTTCAAATTGGTAAATTTTTGTCCCGTGACCAATAAAAATTGTGACGAATGGAGTACAAAACTAAAGTTAATGAATCACGACAGTGATCATACCCTAGCTTTTTTTAAAAATATTTTCTCAGTTTCTAAATTATTGTCTTGTTTTTTTTTTTTTGTCTCAAAATAATTGTCTTTTTTGAAAGTTTTTTTGTAGGACAATACTTTTATTATTTTACTTTTACTTTTTTTTCTTACTTTAATTATGAGCTACATGCACATAAATATTAAAAAAAATTATATACAATACTAATATTAATAATTAAATTAATTATTTTTTTAAATTTATGTATCGAATCAAATAATAATATAATAATTTAGAAAAGGATAGGAGCATGTAGTACTAGTATATTAAACTTGACCATGGTTAAAAGTTGTGTAGTGAGCGTAGTCAACCGTAGTTTGATTTCGGCGGGGGTTACGGCGGGAATTATATAAAGAGTGGAGGAAGAGCGTATGCGCATATGGTCGTCACGTGGGCTACTACGCGTGGACCAACATTTTTAACTTGCGGTGCCAGTTGCTGCACGCGACGGCGGGCTCCACGAAGACAGCTTGTCCACGCTCGATAAGCAGGGTGAGCTTGAGTTAGTAAAGAAATCTTCGACGTGGCTGGTTGTGGAAGGAAGTGAGAGAAACGCTCCACGTAAATGAAGTAGGCGAGGTTCAGGCATGGGTAGTAGTTAAGCAGATCGTGGCTAGTACAATTTTAGTCAAGGAGGGAGGATTTTGTTAGAATGAATATCGGCCCATGTCGGGCGGGTCCAAGCTCCAAATAGAAGAAGAAAAGAAGCATTATTTGTTGCTCGTGCAATGGAGTCGGGCTGGGTCTTAGCTGGAGCCTCCGTCTACACCAAAACCCGAAATTAGAGCGCACTCTTGCTAATGCTAGCTAAGTGCCAGCCACTTGTTTTATTGGTCTTTGAACTCGTCTTACAAATGGTTGACTTAAGACAAGTTGAGCTTTATTGCATGAAAAATTAAGGGCAAAATTTGGAAAGGTTCCTTTAAAAAAATTTAATCGTTTAAGGGGCATGATAATTATTTTTAACTAAAAAAATAATATTTTTATTGCGGAATGTCATTTATGTCGTTTAAAAATATAAAATAGTGCACGATGTGTATCACAAAAGTAAAAAACTATGTATCGCAACTAGGGGGGTTCAGTATTTGGTTTTATCCGAAAATCAAACCGAAAAATCGATCATCCGAACCGAACAACCCAAAACCGAATTCGAATTTAGTTTTTGGTTTGGTTTGGTTGGCAAAACCGAATTCTAATATGATTTTTAATTTGGTTTTTGGTTTTGCCTTTTAAACCGAAAACTGAATTAGAAAAAATATAATAAAATTAAATACATTATTATTAGTTACTCCCTCCGTCCCGGATAAATGTTCCTAGTGGATAAAATACAGGAATTAAGAAACATAATTAACGATGTGCTGTTAAATGTGTTCTAACCATAATACCCATAAAAATTAATTGAGTTCAACTACTTTAAATAATTAAGCTTCTTTGAGATGTGTTATATTAAATAAAGTTTTAAGGGTATATTAGGAAGAATGGTAGAGAACAGATAGATCAAATTTTTTTAGGAATATTAGTTGGGACATCCCAAAATAGAAAGTAGGAACATTTATCTGGGACGGAGGGAGTATATAAATAATTATTAGTTATATAAATGTTCTTTTTCAATATGTTTTTTGACATTTTCCGGTTTATTTAAATGTTCTTTTTTTTTTTTTTTTTTTGTAATGTATCGCAAAAATAATACAAGTGACAACTCAAACAAATTTCGTGAATGTTTAGTGACAAGAAAGACCAAACTAATGTGTGGAATCCAAGACTTTCTTCAAATTCGAGTCACTAAGTATATGTAATCTTACATTTTTAGGGATATTATGTAATTTTGTTGAAGTTTTAATCTTTGTTTTGAATATTTTTTAAATGATAAATATTTAAACTTTGAATTGGATTGTAATTTTAACATTTGTTTGGTTAAAATCAAAAACCGAACCGAACCAAACCAAAAACCGAATTCGAATTTGGTTTGGTTTCTTGGTTTTTTTATTTGGTTTGGTTTGATTTTTGGTTTTAAGGTTGAAATAACAAAAACCGAACCGAACAACCCGAAAACCGAACCGATGAACACCCATAATCGCAACACAACATAACACAATGTACATAAAATACGGAACGACAAACTGTGCATCGCAAAATAAAAAACGATGCATCGCAACATAAGACGATACACAAATTACATTTTTCTACTTGCGATGCACAACTTTTTAACATATACGATGCATCACATCACATCACATCACATCACATCCTTCTAACATGTGCACATTGTATCGGCTTTCAAGCCACAAAAATAAATTAACCCTCTTTACATCAAAAACACAACAATCTTCACTTCAAATGGAGCAAAAAATCTTAAAACCTTTCGAAAATTTTACAAAAACTTTTGAAAATATTATGAGATTTTATTGGTTATATTCCAAATGGTTGTTGCATCATCATTCAGAGACGTCTTCAACCTCCAACAAGTTTGTAGGATGTTTTACGATGCCTGAATATCAGGTTAGTATTGCTGAATACATTTTAGGGTTTCAAAAATGGAGCAAAAATGTCTTGAATAGCGTTAGTACCAACACCATTTATCCACTGCACAAACATTTTTTCAACAAATCAATAGGTTGTGTAACATCTACTGCTACTTACGATTGGTCAGTGGAGTCGGATCTGAGTTCCAAAAAACACTCACACATATCTTTTAGCAAAATCTTCACGGAAAAGTTTGGATCTAGGATTTTATATGATCTCAAACATTTATCCTCCAAAGTTGAAAATGTTTTCAGGTACGTAATACATTTTATAAATATACTTTTTGTTTAACACTTCCTAAATAGAGTGAAATATATATACAAATATTACATTTTTCGTGTTATTCCTCTCTTTTTATGAATCTGTGCTGATAAACATTGTGTAATTTCTATCTTTTTTAAAATTATGTTTGCGATGCACACGTTTTGTGCATCACAATACACAAAGTTGTACTTAAAAAATACTATTTTTGTGTATCGCGATGCACAACTTTTTAGACTTAACAAAGTTTTGTTTATCGTTTAAAAATTCTTTCAAATTATACAAGAAGGATAAATGTTTCTTAGAATTCTATAAGAAGGATACTTTGATGTCATGCATGCGTTGGTGTTCTTTCGATGCTACATTACGGAGAAGCATCACAACTTGACATGAAGATGCTAAGGAACTGTGTGCTTGAGAAGTATAGCACATCTTTGCAAGCTTCTCATGAAATAATAAGGAAGGTTCAACAAAATTCTTGGGTCAGAATCGATACAATTCGACGACATTGAGTGTTTTTGTGTAACAGGGTAGGGTCACCCCATGTACATATACAAGGTTTTCCTATTCCATACCACTAAAGTTATACCATAGAATGTCAATTGTGTGCTATGAATTGTATTCTTGATAACTTTTGTAATAACAATAGAAATTAATAAAAATTACAATTATTACAGTTGACGATGCATAAAAAAATACTTCACGATGCACATATTATACTGAAATAATACTGTTATAATTGACGATGCACAAAATTATACTTGACGATGTATAAAATTATACTTGACGAATGACGATGCACAAAATTATACTTGACGATTGACGATACACATTTCTTAACACAAATTATACTGAAATAGTACTATTATATTTGAAGATGCACAAAATTACATTAACGATGCACATTTCTTAACACAAATTATACTGAAATAGTACTATTATAATTGGCGATGCACAAAATTATATTTGACGATGCACATTTCTTAACACAAATTCACAAAATTACATTGACGATGCACATTTTATACTAACGATGCACATTTCTTAACACAAAATTACAAAATATATTGACGATGCATAAAGCGCACACATGACGATGCACAATTTACACTTAAAAATGGCATTTGTTATTATGGGAGCAGTTTTGGAACAAATAGTCAATTTATCACTTAAAATGAACTTAAGCGGTTGAAAATAATTATAGTGGACTTAAGTGATTGTAAATTGTCTAAAGGGAACCGGCCCGCAATTTTTTCAAAAATTAATGACCAACACAGTACCTTTATAAATTTAATTTACGTCTAATTATTAAGTTTTTTTTTTTTTGGTGACGTAAAGGGGAGTATAAAGGAATCGAATCTGATACCTCACGCTTTGTAATCCGAAAATAAATGTTGTGTTGGTAATTTGTACATATATTAAGGAAGCTTACATTAAACACTGAAATATCATTATTTAAGTTCATTTATTGTAAATAAGTTGTATAAATATTTTTTTTTAATTTCCTCTTAACAACCCTCTATAATAAGAGTAGTAAATAAAGACAATTTTGATAGAAAATAAGCAAATATTTCTTGAAATCCTATCACGACACTTATTTTGGAACAAAAAAAAACTTTGAAAATAAACTTATTTTAGGACAGAGGTACAAGTATAATTATTAATACATTAATAAGTATAAAATATTCTGATAATTAAATTTACAAATTAACTATGTTGTGTATTACTCTTTCTATAGTGGTATTTAACTTGTTTTATATATGAGTTGAAAAAGAAAAAAACTTTGAATGCTTTACGTAAATCAAATTAAAAGGTGCGAATGTGCGTAAAGCAATGGTGAAATTGACCACAAAATATCGCAGTCAGCTACTCCGAAGAGCGACATTTATGTGTGTGTTGTTTGTTTTGCTTTCAATTTCAAAGCCTACCAATCATACATACATAAATACATATTAGGAGGAGGAGTGCGCAAGCTATACTTTGATACATACAATCTCTGATTCATTGAAACAATTTTCTGAATTAAACTGAGTAGTTGAAAATTTATTATTATTATTGTTTTTTGTTTTAATTTTTCACCAACATACCAAAGTCTCTTCCCAAAAGACAAGCTTTCCAGCAAGCAATTTCTAAGCAAGCGCTACGAACGACTAACAAATCATCCACCAACCACAGTTATACTACTACATACTCCTTAACGAAATGAAGTGTCTATAATAATACAATCAGCTGGGCCAAAGTAAGTGTGTGTGTGGGTGTTTCAAGACTAGTAGACAAAAGGCTGAGCGATATGAACCATCCTGTAACTTGCTATACATGAAGTATTAAATAAAAAAGCATTTCTCCAGAATATGTTTCTTTTTTGTAGTAATGTTTATATTTATTATAAGAAACATGCATGACACATCTTTATATACATACAAATACAATACAATGATGATAAATAAGAAAATACTTTTTCTCCAGAAAATGTTTCACCCAAAACAAAACAAAAGGTAAACAACCATGAATAATGAGCACGTGAAGTTATGTTACGATTACGTCGTACAAGAAGAAAAAGTTGAAGCAAGTGAAAGAAAGAAAGGTTCAATGTATGTTAAGCCCCAAAAGCCAAACTTGCCACCCACCCACCCTCGATTTACGAGCATGGTTTTGGAACACATATTACTCCTACGGTCCTGCCTAGTAGTAACAAAAATCAATTACTCCCCTCCCCTCCCCTCGGTACCAAAAATAGATATTTAACTTTGTGCTAATTAATATTCTCAAGTTCTATGCTTCAATAATTAAATAAATCTAACTCACAAATACCAGAATCGAAGTAAGTACCCAGCTCACAGGATCACCCCTTCCAGATTGTTGAGGGCTTTCTTTGCAACCTTGGATTTTCCTGCAAATGATTTTTGGCCACTCACAACGTACTCGTTGATGAAGAACTTGATTCCATCTCGAAGGCTTTCATACTCCGGGAGGCCCGCTATACGCGTGAAAATGTTCCAAACAAGCTTATCTGAATACTCAAATATCGCCTCAAATAGCATCCGGAAATGCATTATCTTTTTTGAAGTGAGTTGTGTCACGTCATTTAGATCCACCACCTTCAAAACCGCAAGGGACAGACTAAATGACGCCAGCATCTCTGCTACAAATTTTGATAGGTGCATCGATCTTATCAGCGGCATACACTCCACTTCTTTAAAATGGTCCCATACACAATACTGGAAACACCACATAGAAAGAATTAGAACAGGAAAAAATTAATACACAAAAACAAGATATTAACAAACAGATATTAAGAGCCCGTTTGGTGTAGCGTTTTGAAAACGCAGTGTTTTAAAAACGCAGCGTTTTTACAACGCAGATTATTTAAAACGCGGCTTTTTTCTTTGTAAATGCGTTTGGGATATTATGTCAAAACGCTGCTTTTTATTCCCTACTGCGTTTTAAAATCTGCGTTTTGGGAAAAAGCTAGGAATTCGAGCGTTTTAAAACGCAGCTGCGTTTTGAAAACGCTGCGTTTTCTACCGCAGCATTGAAACGCTAAGTTAAGGAATAAGCTGCGTTTTAACCCTGCGTTTTGGCCAAAACGCGCGAACAAACGGGCTCTAACAAACAGATATTAACAAAAATAATACAGATATTAACAAACAAAATTAAATCTCAACATTTAATTTTTGATCCAATGGTTGATAATAAGAGTAACCATTGATGGTTAAATAAAAAAGTAACCATTAAATACTCCCCCATATATATATATATATATATATATATATATACGGGTGGCGTCGATTTAGGAGCGGGTCAAGAGGTAAACCCTAGCCCGCTCCGAAACATGGCGGGTTGTTAAAATTGTTTACCAAACCCACTTAAAGGAGCGGATGATAGGGCTTTGGACTGGGTTCGGATATTTTGCCATCTCTACATGGATATTCACAAGGTACTTACACCGACTGTGAAGGGTCAGAATATACAAGGACGCAAACTGATCAATCACGTGAACTCCCCATTATCTGGAGTCAACTTTCAGGACGTCTATTAATTGAGTACAAGATTGGACCTCCCTTCATACATGTAGATTATAGAAACCTATCTATATAGGTTGTGTTTTCCAGTTGGTTAGGCACAAGTACCCAAGTCCTAGTGTAACCTTCACATTTCAGGTTGATTCCTAGATAATCTTAGGAGCAATTCTAGATTCTTCTCTGGTACTTTCCCCCTTCTTCTTCTTCTTCTTCTTCTTCTTCTTCGATTTGTACATGCGTGCTGGTATACAACATCTTTCAACAAAATGAATCCTACATGATAAGCCCAAATCTCCCACCATTAAAGGCAAAATGCACAGGTACACGATAGACCCATTAACAATCAAAATGTTTCGTAGTACATTTTCGCAGGCTCGCAAGCCTCCCATTTAGCTCCTTATTTACCCATACTGTAAATTTAAACCATATTACTTTCAATTTTCAGGATAGAAAAACTAATTTCAATTACTACTAGATAGACAAAAGATAATAAATCAGCGGACAAGGTGTAGACCTTAATCCATGGACCAACATGGGTCAGGAAGGTTCCTGGATTGGCATCCTACGATCCCAGACATCCTGTAGAAGTCCAAGCTTACTCCACATGCAAGGAAAAACTAAACTCAATCAGGGATCGCCATAATTATTCAGCCACTAGTATGAGTTTCTCGGAAACCTAGTTTTCAAACCTAAACCCCCTTCACCAACACAATCATTTCCAGTTCACCAAATGATATCTCTGTTACGATGACACAAGAAGACAGAAAATAAACAGAGCACAGCACAAGGATTACACAGTTTACCCCTCAATGAAAGAGGCCAATTCCACACCCGAAGGCGGCAAAGCATTTCACTATAACAACTGGAGATACCGTGGTTCTCAAACAAGCTCAAACTCAATCTCTACCTTCACTTGAACTGACAAGCTCGCCAAATGAAACCTTTTACCAACACCTCCGCTAACGCACAGTACGGCGCTCAAGTTCAATTAGTTCCAACTACATCCAAAGGCCCCATTCACTGCTTGAACTTGGTTAATGGTAGTAATCTCTTTTTGCCAAGATCACTCACCTGCACAATCTCTCAAAGTACCACTGTGCAACCCAAACACCAAACATGAATCCACTGTAACATGCAAATACCAAAGTACCACTCCACAATCTGTGAATGAATCTTAGATATAGAACTGCACACCATGCTGACTGCCTCGTACAAACCATATGAGCATGGAACAAACGACATGTTCTCATTCTCCTCTTTAGTTGTCACTAGACCCTTTCCAGAATCTTCTGAAGGAACATCTTCTGAACATGACGAATTCAGAAAGTTTACTGTTTTCTTCCATGTCTGCAATTGATAACGCATATGCAATAAAATATGAAAATTTCAAAGAGAGTCTAATCTCTCTGCATGATTAGCCTATACCAATGCTGTACTGCTACTCTTCTCAACCTTCCTGCGCGTCTCCTCCCTAAATTATACCGAAAATTAGTACGATGCTTCTCCCTAAATTATACCTGAAATGAGTAGGACGTTTAGGAATACCACCTGCAATCACTAGCACCACTACCTTCCCTGCACTCAACTTGTCATTGCCAAGCTGTCCAGGAGATTTTGAGCTAGATAACATTGAGAGCGCATCCGTCTGAACCATCTTATTATCTGACATCCGGATAGTATCAAAAAGCTTGCTTTCGAAGGATCTTGTTTGACGTTAACTTTGTATTTCAATACGACACCTCTAACTATGTCCACATACCTAAAGCCATTTTCTCTGGGAGAACCTCCCGCGGAACCTCACTGTTCAGGTTCAACCTAATTGCTATAAGCCCCTTTCTTGCATCTCCTCCCAATCTTCGTCCTTTATCGTAGAAGTTTTCATCTCTTTACCTAACAAAGCCTTCTTCAAAGCTTGTTGTACTAAAATGGATATCATCCGAACTTGCCAAAGATTGAAGTTGACCTTGTTTCCGTCAAACTTCCCAAGTCCCAATTACATCCTTTACACACCCAAACTAGAAGAATTACAAAGGACACTTTTCTCACAACGCTGTGTACGATAGTGTACGAACTGGACTCAATTAGCTTTCTTGATTTCAGTACCCTCTACTCTACATGATACTCTGCTCTTGGTACCCTCAATTTTGGTACAGCCCTCAAAATAGGCGGACAACCATATTTATAATGTTACTGCCATCACCACTGTTGGATCATGGTTCTCAGTCCAATTCGCATTTGGATTCCAAATTCCGCTAATTGCCAAGAAACAATGCTGGACACCATCCATTTACTTGAGCAAATAGGAATAGAACTAGAAGTCTACCTGTGGGGTCCGCAATTGATTATAGTAATCTGGTGTGGTTGCCTTTAATAATTATCATGCTACCCACACTCTAATTCAAGCCACAAACTAACACTCTCTTATCTCACCAACTCCAACCAAAACAAGTCTCTTAATCATCATCTTCAACATAGAAGTTACCTGAAACAGATCAAATAGTCTTCTCATCAAAGGAGAACCCCCCCCCCCACTCTCTCCACTACAAGATTCTAAAAGAACATTGACCTGGGGCCACACCCAAGATCCACCCCATACAGCTGCAACCTATTTAAGACGCGAACCCAAGAATACGCATCACCAAGTTATGATCTGGAGATACTGGATTCAAACAAATTAATTTTGAGTGCCAAAAAACTTGTAAATCTAGAGGATTTTAAGAATATTACAAAGACAACTAGAAATATTCAGTAGAGAAAACAAGTATTATCACCAAACTGAGTGAAACCTTACTTCCTCCAGTCCTACTGACACCCTTGACATAAGCCCACCTCTGAGGCCCTAGTAAGCATTCTAGTACTAAGCATGTCAACCACCGAGGTCAAAAGAAAAGGAGAAATAGTGAAATAGGATTCCCACCTTAGACAATAACAGAAACATTTGAAGATTTGAAACAGGTCGTATCCATATCATCAACCCAATAATTCCCACTTGTGGTTCTTGTCGTTGTCATATTCCATATCATCAACCAATACCATGGTAATTCCCAATAATTACCATATACGTCTCAGCATCAATACATGTGTTTGTGTTTGTGTTTGTGTTTGTGTTTGTGTGTTTGAGTTTAAATTGATGTTGTTTCAAAAACACTGATTGATATCCAGTTAGGCTTTCTAAACAGTTCTTTAAATAAAATGAAATGCTATACCTGTAGCGTGAACTTGTGGTTCTTGTCATGGCTGCACAACTTCGAAGCCAAAACACAATAGTATTTGTTGAACACTTTCTCCTGTAAACAGCAGTCCACTAGAACTCGCATGATCTCTCTATCCTACACCAAGATGTAATGAAAAATGAAGAAAAGTGATGAACAAAAAGATAAAAAAATTAGGAAGCAAACCAATGGGAAAGTACCTGCTTGCCATGCAAATCCACCCTCAAAAGTTTCTCAAATGCATCAACATAATCCTCCCCACTCATTATTATACAGAAAATTGCCCTTCGAGCATCCGTGTTCATTCTTTGTGCAGCAGCAAGATGCAACATTTTCTGAGCTTCAGGAACCTCCATATCAATTTTGCTGGCAACCTCTTCAGTATTGTCTTTAGTGGAAGTCACATCCCCAAACAGCCACCATTGACCTTTCTTGTCAGGATCAAGAAGCTTGCTCCATTTCAGTCCCCGAATTAAAATACTGTCTACGTTCAACTGAAATAAATGATCAAACACCCCAATTAACACAGAGTCCATGCAAAGATTGTAATGTAAATATGCATAGGAGAGACATGACGATTCTCATTATTTAAATAGATTGCAGATCATGGAGGTCAGATTTAAATAATACGTTTCCTTTCATTGAATCACAATGAAACACACCCAGAAACAGTAAGACAGCCTCAATATCATTTCACAAGTGTTTTTTATGACAATTATAATTTTAAAAATTTGGATTCTTCCTTGACCTTGATTTCTCTTCTTCATATGAAGAATTTTGAGCATTTAAACAGCATTGTCCACAAACAAAAACTGAAATCAAATAAGATTCAGAAGTGCACTCAGCACACTGGAGAAGCAAGAGAGCAATAGAGTAAAAGAATGATCACTCAAGTAAGTGGTTCCAATAGAAACTAGTAGCATGGACGTAATCATATAACAGAGGCAATTATGACAACGCTCAAAAAGATAGTACATGTGCTGTGATATAGCACCTGTACCAGGAAATGGATGAATAGGGACTTTCTACACATTCATGCAATAATTTGCCAATAAGGAAGATTTTAGTTTCTGTTGTCAAGACATAGTTGTCATATAGTTGAACTGGAATAGTCTGGATGACTAGAGATTATACAGTCCAGTCCTGTCTAATACATTGTCAATTTTTTTTGTTTTGGATAAATTGCCAGACTTATGCAAATAATCCTGTCAACATAGTACTAATTAGTAACAATCTGGTGGTAATTGGGAAATCAAGTCCAACGGGAAAGGTAGCGATAAAAAAACGCCCCAATGTGCCACAGGTGCATGCCTTCTTCAACCCTCTTTCTTCAGACCCATAAACCTATTTCCACTATAGAACTCAGATCAACCACCTCCCATCCTTCCACAATCACCATCACCATTTCTTTCTTCCACCATTATCACACCACAAGCAGACACTACCATACCCCCCTGACCTAAGATCATGTTACGAAATAGAATCTCTCCCCCCCCCCACCAAAAGAACAAATCTTTCCCCCTCTTTTCCTTCACAAACAACAGCCTCCCCAGTCATCTGTTAAACTCAGCACTTGTCTTCTCCATTTCTAGCAAAAACCTTTGTAATCTCTCTCTCTCTCATAGTTATGTCAAACTCGATTTTCTTGTACAATCCTGACAAAATAAATATGCTAATGTTGTTGCCATGCATAATCTTTATTCTCCTCCATTCTGAAATGTAGGTCACCACCACAAAGACAATCATTTTATAGATTTGCCTTTTTAGAATAGGAGTGAGTATTTAGTTAAAGCCTTACTAATGTCGAGTATCGTATTGGTATATTGGAAAGTTGGTCAGTAATACTCTACCTTTCAGAAAAGCGGACACTGATTTTTCTATCAAATGAAACCACTAGAAAGTGATTAAAACTTATATAGCTGTACAAGAGGCAAATGCACAACTGACTCAAGTAACTGAAGTAAATGAAAAGTCAAATAAAACCTAGAGTTTTGAAATTTACAGAAGAATTACTGATCACTGTTAAAGCATGATACACATTGCTGGGCCCTCTCTACCAGCTTAAACTTTTAGATGCGTTGGTAACATAAAAAGATTGCCTTATCAATTCAGTTAAGTTTCAGATCACAGGGTTGTTTGGAATCCCATTTTTCGGAGACATCTTCAAGACTGGGAAATGGAGGATTGTGCAAATTTTTCAAGACTATTTATTCCCAGCAAGTCAAGGAAAGCAGTGAAGACAAGGTTTGGTGGGATGGAACTTATTGCGGAGTGTACTCGGTTATATCATACTATCTTATCCTCTCGAGGCATGGTGATCCTTTTCCATGGAAGTCAGTGTGAAGATCTAGTGCTCCCAGTCATTGGCGTTTTTTGCGTGGGAGGCGTGTCATGAAGCTATTCTAACGAGGGATAATCTTCGTCATCAAAAAAAATATATGTCAATTTGTGCTTTATGTGTAAAGAGATTGGAGAAAGCGTAAATCATTTATTGATTCATTGCCCGGTGGCGACAGTCTCGTGGAGTATGGTCTTCAGCCTTTTTAGCCTCTCTTGGGGATTGCAGATCTGTGAAAGAGATGTTTTTGAGCTGGTCGTTATATAAACGGAGGCGGAGAAATTATGGTAGGGAGGCAGCCCCTTTGGGAGTAGTTTGGACCATTTGGAGGGAGCGTAACAGTAGGGCTTTTGACAATACTAAAATGTTGTTGGAGCAGCTAAAGGATTTACTTTTGCATACTCTGTTTTCTTGGAGATGTGAGACAGTAGATTCATTCCCTCCCTCCAGTAATGCTTTTGTAGATTTTGTTCATAGATTGAATTTTGACTAGTTTGGGCTGTGTATACTTCTAGTGTACAAAGGATGCGTCACCATGAGGTATCTGAAAACGGGTTTGGTAAGGTCTTGGGTTCGAATCATCCCACTTGCATTTAATTTTGCTACTATCCCTTTTGCACAAGATAGTAGTCTGTTTGGTTTTTGAAGCACCTATTGCTGCGTAATTGTTATCTCCCCCACATGTAAGTGTGGGTCACAAGTGAGAGGGAGTGTTAAAAAATAATTATATACATTGTTGGGTCGTTCCTTAGATGGCGGGTAACCTAACATTTACATTGAACAATATCAAACCATCCTCCCTTATTTGTTTCCCATTCTATATTATTCCCAATCAAGTATGTTCTTTCTTCCGGTTCCATTTCTCAACTCTCTTCCCTAATCTCTCTTGTACTTCTTCCTACCACTACAGAAGAAATATACAATCAAATGAAAAACAAAATAAAAAATCAACTGGTATGACCTTTTGAAGCCATTTCTTTATCCGGATATGCTGTGGGGTGTCCTCTTTAGGCCTTCTTTTGTTATTCTTGATGTCGCAAATTGTTTCAAGCATAAACTCCATCTGCCAGCACAGCAGTATAAATGTTACAGACAAACCTAAAATAAACAGAAAAGTACTCAAAAGTTTATGAAAACATACTCTTTTACTTTTCATCTTTTCCTGGCCATTTCCAGAGTCAGCCTTCAGTTCAGTCACCCTATTCTGGACACTAAAAATAAAGTTTTTCATTGTCGAAGGATCATCACTCCTTAGTTTCATCCCACAACCTGTTCATCCAGAAACACTTGGTTAGACACGATCTGCTGAGAAACTAGCCCGAACAAAGAATCCTGAATCGACTCAAAATAGCCAATTTGCACTTCATCTTTAAGTGTTAGTGAACTAAAGACACAAGGGAAACTCAAGTTTTGAAGAAAATTTAACAATGCACAATCTGAAAAGGGCTCATTGACCCTTAAGGTAGAATTGCAATAAACAATAGTTGTTAGAATTGTATGACTTAATTCGATTCATAACTCTTAAGATCTCATGTGCACATTTATATTGGCTTGGCCACTAAATGGGAAGTGAATCAGCCGGAATCATTACACACTGATATGAAATGTTATTTTCAATAAACTTCAAAAATAATTTGGAAAAGGCAAATGATATTACGAGCTCGAGCTTGTAGTATTCCTACAAGCTTGAGTGTTAGTGCCCTCAAATCAAATTTATTTAGATCTCTACACCGTCATATCAAATTTTCCCTTTTCTAAGTAATGACATGGACAAGCTTGTTAGCGCTGTAGAGATCTAAATAAATTTGATGTGACGTCACAAACACTCAAGCTTGTAGGAATACCACAATACATCTTCGGAAAAATACCCAATTTTAGCTGAGCTTTGTAATCACGGGTCCCAAATTTCAGGACTATAGAGAGAATGTGAATTTACTGCTTGATCAAGAAAAGCGAAGATAAATTTTCTACAGATTTAATGTGTCTTCATTTGTCAGTTTTGTAGTTATTTATGAATTTAGAATGACTAATTGATGAAGAGTTAACATTGGTCATATTTCAAGAAAGTAAATCAAGGAAACATGAGATCCGATTATCATCCTAAGATAAAATTTACGCTACAAAGGCACGGATCTCACTATTTTGCAGTTATGATTGATATTTAAAATTAGTTTTAAGTTTCCGTGTGTACAATTGATAAAAGAAATTGAAACTTTTACTTATTTAGACATCTTCGACTATCCTTGTTGAAATTCTTCCAAAATATACTCTGCAGTTTCAGATTCTCAGTTTATAATTTTCAATTCAAGAGATAAATCTCTGTTTGACAACTATGCTACAATTCTATGGAGCGGTTCTTGATGCAGAATAATAGGTACACGGCCACTTATTAATGATGTGGAAGCCCATATTGGAGCCCATGACTCACAAGTCATCTGCAAGCCAACAAGTCCTTTTGGTCCCAAGGGAAAGTACCTTGGTAGATTTGGTTTTATAATAAATAACCTATCAATTAAGGATTTGACTAGCTAGGAGTATTAAAATTATTTCATAGTTGGTAGCAGCAGCCCATGCTCTAATACAATTAGGAGAGTGTAGTTAGCCTGTCTACAAATAAAGATTCTATCATCCTCAGATCAGAATAGATTTTTTTTTTATAAGAAGAGAAGATTATATATAGGACGGAAGAAGGACACAAGCGATGGACAAGAAGTCCATCAATAGACAAATACAGCAGAAAAGGAAAGAAGCCAATCCCAAAAAACTCAAAAAATCAGAGCTCTCCAATCCTGCTACATAACTGAAATGGGAATCCTCGAGAGGCACCCCTCGCCGAGGCCCATAAAGAAGCCGTATAAACAACTCTATCCCAGAACATCTGTCTAGACACCAACTAATCCTTGAAAATTCTTGAATTCCTCTCGAGCCATGTACACCAGGGGATAGCAAACACCCCACATTCCCACAGTAAACTCGCATCATTATCCCTTCCCAGTCCTTTAAACAATATCTGAAGAAATGAAGGAACGGACTCCGGGCGAACTAAAGCTTCACCAACCACACTAAATAGATTGTTCCATAAATAAGGAGCCTCATCACAAAGGAGAAAATGATGGTCGTGTGACTTTGAAGCCCATTTACACATCATACACCAATCTCGGGAAATCCTCTTATAAGCCTATGAGCTTGTCAGACATCATTACTCTTGAGCTTATTAAGCACCAAAGACCAAACAAAAGCCCTAACCTTGAACTGGACGCGAGATTTCCAAATAAAGGAAGATAGGGAAAAGGAGACGAGTTGATGCTCGTTTGTTGCGGATTTTTAGGAGTGGCTTTTGGCTGAAAATAAGTGAAATTTAGAGTATTTGTTTTAGCTTATAAGGTAAAAGCCAATAAGTAAGGTACAACACCTTTGTGCATTAAAAAGCCAAAGCCAAAAAGCCTCAATTTTAAGCTTGTTTGGCTTCTTGAAAACACGGAGACAACTATTCATCAATGGATTTTTTATTATTCCCATTTTACCCTTTTCTCAAATATACATAAAAAGAGGAGCACTAATTCCAAAATAATTATTTATTAAAATAAACATTTAATGTGGGACGAGGCGAGGGATACATTAAATAATTTATTCGTTGGTGTAATTGAAAATGTTTTATGGGGTAAGCATTTTCAATCTCAAAACAAAGCTAAACATGAAAAACTACACATACTAATGGTATAAAAAAGCAAATACATACTTATTTTTTGCATTAAGAATGATTAAGAAAATAAATACTCCCTCCGTTCCTAAATTATTTGTTTGACTTTTTTTAATCAAACGGACATTTTCAAATGCAAATTTGACTTATATTTTTTTATTTTTTCAAAATCATAAAACACGTAATGCGTAGTACTTTTCTTGCAATAGGAACTATGAGTTTTATGATTTTGAAAAAAATAAAAAATATATACGTCAAATTTGCAATGGAAAATCAGTCCATTTGACTCAAAAAAGTCAAACGGGACAATAATTTAGGAGCGGAGAGAGTATTAATTTAATATTATCCCATGCTGACTTTTTAAGATAGAGGTGAGACTTTTTTTCTCAATGAAAGGAGTAGTTAACTTGGGAATTTAGGGTATTATGGTCAATTTATATTAAATCAACCATTTCCAGCCTATTTAACAAATAATCATAACCCAGAAGCCGCTTCTAAGCAGCTGTAAGTCAACATAAACCTATCGGTCAACCAGCCATCAGCCATCAGTAGCCACCTGCCACCACCCACCCCATCACCAGCGACAAACGAGCCCTTAAGGAGAGTGGGTCAAATGCAAAAGTAAGGATCTCAAGAATAAAAACACAATTTCTCCAACTACCTATCAGGATTATGCGACAATTCAGCTTGCGTGAATACCCAAAAGAGCAGAGACTTCTCAGCCTCCCTATAATTCAAATTGCAAAAAAAAATAATAAATAAAATAAAATGAAAATCGAAGGAAATAAGATAATTATCCCTAACAAAAAAATTAGAGATAGGACTATAGGAGCCAAGAATCGAAGAAAGCTGGACTAAGCGAGCCCTGGGAAAAGTAATATCCCCCACCCACACTCTCAGAACTGAATGTGATTCCCATTCCCCGTACTAAGTCGGTTTAAAGAATAAAGAAAAACACTCGTGAATGAATTTCCGCGGTCTCTTGTGAGTAACTGAACGCCCAATAGCCCAATACAAGCATCCCACTGATTCTGATGCAAACCAAACTTGCTCTTACGATCCATTTTGAGGGCTGGTTTCTCTTCTCATCTTCGTCTCACTCAAGATTCTATATGAATATGACTGCCATTGATCCTTCTTTTTCATTGGAAAAGCAAATGGCTTTTTACAAAAGTTATGAGTAATTAACAGTATATGTGGTGGACAATATAGGAACAGAGAAAATAGTGGATGAAGGCTTGTAGTGAAAATAAATTATCAAGAAATGCATGCTAAGACATTTCTTCATTCAGGAAGCTGTATCAATTCACAACTACTCCTTCCATCCCTTAAAAGATTATGACATTTTATGAAATTTAGTTGTCGTGGAAAATTTTTACTTCCCTATTGTAACCTTACATTGGTAGGCTGAGCAAAAGGAGGAATCCGCCTGAGGAGGGGTTCCAAGGGTTGAGCTGTTCGCCCATTAAGAGGCCGCTATTTTTCCAACTAAGTAGTTCGAGTTTTCATACAGTAGTTAAAGCTAAATGAGACAGGTTCTAATCTAAACAATGTGTGCCACTACTTTTAATGAGAAAAGAGGGTCAATGACTTAATGCCACTATGGAGAAGTTGAAAATCTGAATTATTACATGGACAAAAGTGTTGGCTAGTAAAGAACAAACCAAGCTTTCCTGATCCAACTTTGACACTGGTTAGGGGACATCAAAAGGTGAAAGCTTAGACACTTAATATTGGATTGATAAAATTGAAAACTAAAAAGGTGTAGATATTGTGGATACAAAAGAACAATTGCTTGCGTTCTTACCCAACTGAAGGCGATATCATAAGAAAAACATGCAAAAGCAAAGGAATTATGTGTTACGAAACTTACACTGTAGAATTGTCAACACAGTTGAAACATCAACCTCCATCAACCGCTTGCTCAGCATTAGCATGAAATCATATATTAAATCACTAAAAACATTAAAATTGAAGGAACAAGTTAGCTAAGCAATAAGCATACTGGAAATCTAATAAATATGGTCACAAAAACAGGCGTAAATCTGTCAGCTGATATTAATCAGACAATTCTGGCAAATTTAAAGATGTTAGTGTACATGTGGAACGAAGTCTAAGGTACTTAAACATAAAAAATGAATCTCCACCAGCTGCATCTCAGTACTGGCAGCATTGCATGGGGCAGTTCGAGCTTTTAACGTCCAAACGTCCCACATACTCAGCTAACATGTGTTCTACATCACTCATGTGCAACATGCATCATTAGATGTATCACAAACCAAAGAAAGCGTTAACTAGTGTGCTCACGATATAGAGGAAACACATGCAAGTGGGTTCAAACCCAAGACCTTGCATAATGAAAACTCTGTGCCATCTTCAGTTACCAACTCTTAGAAAAGCTTAAATTGTCATAGAGAAGGCTGAACATTGTTGATCAAGCCTAAAAGTTTATAATATTTTCCAATTTATTATAGAAATAATCAATGCTTCAGACTTCCTTCCCTTGTTGATTTCTATACTATTTTGGCACCATAAATCTTTTTTTACTGATCAAAAAAGAAGAATTTATTATTAAAGGAGAAACTCTACAACGAAAATGGATAATGGATCCACGAAAAGAAAAGCAAAAACAAAACCTATGTCAGAACAAGAGAGGTCTCCGATCCTGCCGACTAACAGAAATGGGTATCCAACAAACGAAACCCTAAGCACTTGCCCAAAGAGAAGCAAGAAAAACCACCCTCGTATTTTCAAAACTTTTCTTCTTTCCAGATTTTTTTCCGAGGGTTACAGTAATTGTTCTTTAATTCTGCGACCTTTTGGACTTTGTTCCACCACCAAGTTTCCTTATCTTTGTTTATGTGGTCATTTGTTATTAAAGAGCAATATCTAATACCATAATCTAGTATTGTGAGATTAAACTCTCTCTTGGTATAACCATAAAATCCTTTTTCTTTTTTCTTCATAAGTATGACCATATAATCCTTACTAGCTATCCAAAGTTCATATGAAAAAGCAACATATAGAATCTACTTTTCACCGTTGTAATCATCACCAAATCAATAAGCTCCTTGAACTATTTGATAACCACAAGATTTCCTACAAAGTGACTGAAGCTGCACAATGTTAATTTCTTACCTTCATTTATCCGTTGAGCTCTTTATCCACATCTTCCTCCTATTATATGCTAATCTATTCCTACTTGGGATGCATAAGAACTAATTACCATATAATCACTATTGAATGGTATCTCCATTTCTAGTTATAGATACAACATTGGCGCTATAATAAAGCTTAAATCATGTATTTCCATTTCCTCACTTTTACTTTAATCACTTTGTGTCTTGGAAGTACGTCATATCTCTTCTTATCGTTGTTTCTACCAAATCCAATCTCTCTGCTTGTCATTGTTCCTACATTCCAAGTTGCCTGTCATAGCACCTGGGGATTGCCATGACACCTCCATCCCATTCTTTTGCACCACCCTGAGGCAGTAGTAATGGACAACCAAGCTTATTTCTTTACACACTATGGTTGAGAGGAACAGCCCATGCTCATTTTGTGGAAAACCCTGAGGTCAGTTTCATGGTTCACATCCAAGAACAACCAAGTTATACACATATATACTTCAGATTCGTGTTTCTTGCAAACTTCTTATTCAAAATCATGGACAGAAATTCCGTTTGTAAAACATTCTTTTCCATTGATAAATGGGTTGTTGTACTGTCCGATAGAATCGTTCTTCGAGATTTTAGGGGGAGTTCATTTTATGGAGTCTTATTTCCCTTTTGCCAATTTGGGGGAGATTATTTTAAATTGCGCATAACTTCCTTTACACAGCTAAACTTGTGTCCACATCATAACTAATATAAATGGAAGAAAAACGGATACACGTGTAAAAAGAACGAGAAGTAAGAAGATCAATAAAGTTGCTTGTTCGTATGTTATGGAAAACCAGCCATTAGACTTTATTGACTCTAAAAAAGACCAATTAGATTAATTGGGATACCCTGAGTTTTCAGATATGCTTTGAAGTAATATGAGTGAAGTTACACAACCTATATTAAATACATCTTTCCTAAGTCAAAAGTGGCACAAAGCTACTAACCTTGAACAAACTCCGAATATGTATAGATAGGAGAGCAGAAGAGTCAGATTTCGCAAGGAAAGATTGTCTTTTTTCAGGTACTCGTCCTAAGTATAACATTCACAATGTCAATCTCAGAACCTTATGGCAGATGTACATGTACAAACAAAATAACCCATGCAATTGCATATACGTTAGCTCAAGCTAATGTCCTGTGCTAGTACATACTATTTATGTCTATGTTCATATGTTCGTTATATGCACTATAGATCAATGATGAGCACAGTTGTATACAAAATGGAAGGACCGCATTACTATAAAAATCAAAGCACCTCAAAAATTTTAGCGAGCGAGGCAAGAAGCTTTGCACCAAAGTCCATCCCAACCAAGCATGCCATGCCAGCAATTAAAGCTGCAAAAACAGCAGCATACCTGGAATAAAAATGTATTACCAAAATGTCAACTGCAACTATAACTATAAGAAAGAAAAGAACACGAAATGAATGAACAATGAAGGCATTAACCCAATACAACAATTAAAGAACCGGATGACAATATCAAAGAAAATGTATGACATAACATTATTTAACATCAGAAATCACAGAAAGAATAAGCCTGTTCAATTTAAAACAAATACAAATTAGATTTGCATGGAAATAACCAATAAAACTTTGGACAAGAAAGAAAGCCGTAATTCATCAGAAATGTGGCAGTGAGATGTCAAAATATCTAGCATTTATGAGTAATAATGCAGCATCAATTCATACAAGTTTGGAAGACAATCACCAAACTTCAAACTCTGACAGCAGCTAATGTGTTAACTCAGAAAAAGAAATTTTAACATCTCTTTATTTTATGCTTGAGATTTCCGAATCTCTACCTCGATAAAGGACTGAGAACATAGATTTCCTTTTCGGCAACGAGGTCTTTGCAGCAACTCGTTCTTTGTTGGCTTTGGTTAGTATGATCGTTGCTTACTTATCAGGTCTTACCATTCTCATGATCACGGGCTTGTTTTGGTCTCAATCTCATTCCAGCGACAAAATTGTCATTTCATTCTGAACGCGTGGGCTCATCTAATAGCCGAAGGCCAATACACAGGCCTCGCCCTACCGTTGGCCACAGTAGGGGTTATAGCGCAAGTGTTGTACGGAATAAACGCGACTTTGGTAAGCTATACCGTGATTGTTTCTCGGGTCGTGGGAACCGAGTCTTCACGTCGACGTGAATACAGAAATTGGTTCACAATGGTTTTTGGTTAGAGGTTCGGTTCAATGATCGAGTACAACATCAACGGTTTCTACATTGGTATTATTGGTTGGTTGGAAGTATTGGTAAGTTTTGGGTGCTGATGCTCAGATAATGATGCCTTAGAAGTGTTTGATCTGATCATGGTTCTATCTCATCTCATGGCTTTGGAGTATTCCATTTGATCATGTTTCCATCTCATTGCTCTGAGCTGTTCAATTAAATCATGGTCCTATCGTGTCGTCAGAAGTGGTTGCATCAAGATTAAAATGTGATGCCTCAATCTCAGACATCTTCAGCTTCCTGGTTAGGTGTCCAGCCTTCAGAAATTGCAGTATGTAAACTTCAATTTGGGAGTGCCTCGTCTCCTCAGGTTTACGGTGTTTCATTGGTGTTGATTTGGCTGCTGCTAGTTTTTAGATGTATTGGTCTACAAAAGTGTCGGGGTAATGTGCCATTGTGCATGTCATGTTGCAGCAGTAGCTGCTGTTAGGGCATGCTTAGGTGTTGGTTTTTAGAGGTTGTTTGGCAGCTTTTGATAAATATATTTTTTGTGTGTTTGCGCGCGTGTTAATTGATTGTCTGGGACTACTTTAAATTTGGATGTATATGGGTGTTTGGAATTTTCATATGGTATACTTCGCTTTCAGAGCTATGGAGTAGTTCATGAAAGATGGTAGAACTATACTTTGTTGAAGATTTGGCACATGAGTGTTGGGGAAAAGTGAAATTCATTGCTATTCATCCAACCAGAAGAAAAGATCTACCATTATACTATTAAACCTTGCTTAGAAGTAAATCTCCATGTATCAACTTCACTGTAGTGCAATTAATTAGTTCTTTTGGAAGCTGATTTAAAGAGAAACTCTACTCCATATAGAAAACCAAAATAAGAACCATTTTCTCACAAAACATAGGAACCTCACAACTAAAGAGCATATTCAAGTCTACTATTTGATTAGTATTTAATATGACAGGAAAGTAGAGTCTATATCTGACTGGTGTGTTCCTTTCTCCCCTCAGTTTCTCGCTATCTTGCTCTGTTCTGTGTACGTACATGTGTTTAAGCAGGTGCATAGGTAAAGAGTTTCCAAGATTTTGAAAACAACAGGAGTCTATGAAGTATATAACCTCAGAGTATTCTCAGGAAATATTGTAGGTTTCGCATACTTGGAGAAGTGTCAGGTCCCAAAACTCTTATCCAATTTCAACTTAAGTCTTATGTCTAGCCAAATGAAACATTATGAATTAATAAAGAACCAAATAAGACCAGTTCTTCTCCTAAACAGAAGTTCTACGAAGATATATTTTGTCCATGGAGTATGTTATACTCTTGTTCGTTGTTGTAATTCTTGTAAGATGGATGGTAACTAGGTTGCAGGCAGAAAAAGATTTAAACTCAAGGGCTGAAAGCTTAGTTCTTAACTGTTCATTTCCGCGAGGGCCTCCAGAACATGATGACAAAACCTCTTCACTGACGATTTGAGCACCTATACTGCGACCAATGGACTGCAAACAAGAAAATCAAAGAGTTGACATTGTAAATCTGGATCAGGCAACGGATAGTAAATGGTAATACAGAATTATGTACACGAGGAAAACGACAAGAACATAGCCTCTTCTTCCACAATTCAAAATGGAAAATGTAATTAGAGCAGCAGACTCAGCATGTTGTGTGACAATACTAAATTATAGGAATCACTATTAAAAAAGAATTTGAGCTTTAAACAAGGCCAAGCACCGGGCGGCATTAAAAACAAGTCTATCATAATAACATTTACGTCAATGATTTCAACTAAAGCCAATAAGGCATATCTAGTAATGACTCCATGGAAGAAAGTCAACATTTATATGAGATCTTTTCCCACATTTTGTACAATTATACTTGCAACTAATAATGAAACTAACTTAAGTATAACAAGTTTGCAAAGTTCAAAGAACATTTTATATACCAAATGTAGAAGACAAACATAAAGCAATGTACTCTCTTCTTAACTCTCTCGACTCTCTTTATGTCTGCGTGCAGTGGGTTAAAGAAAACATAAGCAGTGTTAAGTTAAAATGCTTACATGGAAAATTGTAGACATTTCCCTTGTAATTGCTTCAATGTTAGATTCAGATAGCTTATTTAAGAGACCTGGAACAAACAATTCAGTGAATCATGTTGCAGAATCAAAGAGAGCTTGCAATAATGTAGTGTCAACAAAAGACTCGTACCCCGTATATGTTTGCGAATTTGAGAGTGCTCTACTGATTCATTCTTGGACAGAGATCTTTGTTGTGGAGGTACATATTTTGCATTTCCTCCCATTACATTTACTTTAGTAGGACGTTTTTCAAATGCTACATCTGTACTAGAAGACAATGCCGGTTCAGATACTCCAACCGTAGTGTCGCCTTCAACCTCAGCATCTGTTGTTTCTTGTTCTGATGGCTTCTTTTCACGCTTCTTATGTACAGAGCTGCTCTTAATGGTCATCTTGGGAGCTTCTTCTTCAGTCTCTAAGGAGTCAAGTACAGACGGTAGTCCCTCCAATAACATATTGATGTGATCATCGTTCGTCCGGAATTTCCCACCCTTCACCTTGAGCTTCTTTGCAAGTTTTCGCTCCAATGCAAAATCATCCTCTGCAAAAACACCACCACTCTTCATGTCCATTTCTACGTACTCCTCAAACTTTGTTTTCTTTCTCTTTGAAACCTTCGATACAGAAGAAGTGGAACTATCACCATTTGGTCTATCTTTTAAAGATTTACGCTCCTTATGTTTCTTGACTGAACTATCATTTTTCCTGGAAGCTTCTTCTTCTACGGTTTGCTCTCGCTCCAAAGAATCGTGGACAGAAGGAATTTCTTCATCAAACATGTCTATAGCATCAGTCTTGCCCCGTATCTTTTCATCACTCACCCTAACTTCATTTTCCAATTTTAAGTCCTCTTGAGGATACTTCTCAAACTTGATCTTTGACTTTCTGTTCAAACCCTTCTTTCTCTTCACACCTTCCAATGCATTCAGATTGTTAAGTCTGAAAGCTTCTTCTGATTGAACCTCGGGGTTCTCCGAGATGGTAGGTTGCTCAAAGCTACAATCACTTCCATTGTACGAGTCCATTGCAATTGATTCTCTTTCTTTTGAAATCCAAGTATTCTTTTGCAGTATCTTCAAATCTCTTGATTTTGGATCGGACGAAAATTTATTCTTCCGGGATCGCTATATGTAAATAAAAATTCATATTAGGACAAATTCCACAAATAAAGTTTCAGTTTTATAAATTAGAAGAGTTGGAAAAAGAAAGTAAATGCAATAACTTAATACATGATGGTTTATCCATGAATCAAACTTTTTCTTGGTCTTCTCTAACCGAGCTTCTTTCCTACGCTCTTTACGAGATTTGCCACCCGCCTTAGTATCTGCAGCTCAAGTAAAACAAGGAAAACAAATAACGTTTTTACACTTGAAAATCAAGTAAATTGCCACATAATCAGCTAAAAACACAAAAATCTTACCCATGCTTTTAAGTAGAATTCTTTAATAGTTCTTGCTGCCCAATCAGAAGGAAAACAATGTTAGGTTTTGAAAATTAGCCAGCTCATGCAAATGATCTGCCATCCAAAACAACCAGTAAGGTGACAGCTTAATTATCATAATTTGATAAGCTAAAACTTGGAGAAAACCTTGTTACAAAAATGAAACAAATAGTTTGGTAGTTTGGAATTGACTCTAAATTGAAATTGATACATCAAAGCCAGCAGAAGCAAATATATGATTGTCTTTTCGCTTTGCTTCAACAATTATAAATGTAGGTCATAATACAAGGAGAAATCATTGCATTATAGTAACCCGTTTACATAGTGAAAAATGTAATAGCAAAGACAACGGCCATATCAAGGGTTCCCAAGAGCCCACTTGTAATCCAGTCACTTTCTTGTTCCATGAATCTTACAACAGAGAATTTTGAGAAATGCAATTCTGACTGAAATGTAACCACAAAATAAGCTATTTGATTCTGTAGGTCCCCTGGATGGATAAATCCGCTCGCAATCACCTGGATAACAATCCTGCTTTGGTTTCATCAATTATTCATGTACATAATCATACACCGAGAAATCATGGTATAACAGTGACCCATTTACATAGTGAAGCATGTAATAGCAAAGACCACAAAAATAGCAAGGGTTCACTGGAGCCCACTTGTCATCCACTGTCACCTTTTCTGCTCCATAAATCTTACAAACAGAGCATTTCTGCAGACGAGGTTTTGTTTGATATGTAACCACAGGATAAGCTGTTCGGTTCTGAAGATCCTCTGGGTTAATCAATCTCATGTCTCGAATGACAATCGCATGCTTGCAATCACCCTGATGACAATAAAGATATCCAGCTCCCAGTCGAAATCTCAAGTCACGGAAACATGTTTTGTGCATCAGAACAGTTTTGAACTGTGGCAATTTCGGTCCACTCCCACTGCCTAGAAGTTCCTTTTGCTTCTGTTGTAATTCACCAGAAATGATGCATTCCCATTTTTCAAGTGCATCCTTCTTGGAATCTCTAATCCAATCAAGTATGGGTTTACCGTAGTCTACAGCAGAGGGTTCCCTCAAATCATTGCAAAATACATCCTCGATGAGGAAATATCCAGAACGATCATCCTGCCCTGCTTTTTTCATAATCTCATCTGTCGAGCAATGTATCTTGTCCTTCAGTTCATCCAAGGTTTGCCGTCCTAGGAGCAGGAGTTCTTGAGTCTTCAACCATGTTCGCTTGCTATGGTAAACCTCGATGCAAAGAAGAATTTCTGGATAAAGGATCGGTGCAGGTTCAAGAGTATTTGATAACCTCACCTTACTTGAAGAACTTGTAGACTTGAGGGATGACACACTATCATATTTCCTTGATGGCACAGGTTCAGAGACCCTGGAACTACCATTGAATGAATGCAGTCTGGCGGCTGCTTTGTCTTCATCTTGTTTTTGTTTAACTCTTGCAAGTTCCTCCACCTTTGCCATGCAACTTTCATCGAGGATATTATCTTTATGCGAAGTATGCCTCCTTTTCCTCTTCTTTGAGACACTCTTACTCAGTTCTCCATTATCAGCAGTATGCCTCCTTTTCCTCTTCTTTGAGACACTCTTACTCAGTTCTCCATTATCAGCAGTCCCTTGAGGAGAACCATTCAAAGCTCCAGCATCCATTCCTCTCTCTGAGCTTACCATACAAGCAACATCAGATGTTCTGCCATCAGCTATTTCCCCTGCATTAGGATACTCGTCCGAAATTTGTGAGAAATTTCCCATAACCTCACTATCCTTGAACGCTACTTGGAAAGCTTTATCGACCAACTCCTCCTCCGTAAGAATTTTAAGCTCGTCGACCGATGTATCGTCGGGACACATTCCACCAGAATCACAACCTATCTCCCCTTTAAGATCCTCAAGTTCATCAAGTAGAGATGATTCAAAGTCCGTAACTCTAATGAGTGGACCCACCATGTCAGGAACGTATATAGGTCCGCCACGTGGAATTGAAACATAAACCCCATTCCTTTCTTCAACAACACAAGACCCTGGCATCTCCATGAAGAAAAATTAGGACTTCTTTTCGTGTCCAGTTCTCTCTCTCTCTCTCTCTCTCTCCCTTTCTCCTCAGTGTTTCTATTGAATGGAAGGAAATCGTGGTTCTTGCCTCCTAAAACTTTGGTGCGGAAAAGCAAAATTATGAATAATAATAATTTCAAGTGATGAGCTAAATCTTTTTGAAGAACCCAACCCGGTATCACATAAATCAGAAAACTCCAAATACAGAACGGCTATCATTCAATTGGGGTAACAAATTATATAATTGTATTTGTGGAGTATATATCACCAGGAAGGCAGATTATGGGAGAGCATTAAGAAAGAAAAAAATAAAGATGCCCGAATTATCAAATGAAGGTGGGGGAGGAGGGAGCTAACCTGGGAGACAGCTGGAACCTGAAATTTGGTGATGACGGTGAGACGGCGGCTTGTTTGTGAGGAATCAACCGACGGGAGAGAAGGGTTTATGTATATGCAATTTTACGGAGAAGATTTGAGGGGAGCAATTTTGTTAAGAATTCGCAAGGGTTTTTAAAGTGGCGATCGACCGATACGAGTATTAAGAAAGGCGCCGACCAAAGAAGGCGGCCCTGCTACTGCCCTTTTTAAATCGGAGTAGAGGAGCCCTATTCACTACCAGCATACTATTAATACAACCGAAAATTTTAATTACAAAAATACCATTGCTTAAAACTACATTAATACC
The DNA here is from genome assembly GCA_016624345.1 of Platycodon grandiflorus. Classification (NCBI taxonomy): domain Eukaryota; kingdom Viridiplantae; phylum Streptophyta; class Magnoliopsida; order Asterales; family Campanulaceae; genus Platycodon; species Platycodon grandiflorus. Next base: position 14,440,846 of record CM028364.1, read on the forward strand.
CTTTTCTTTTTTTCTTTTTTTTCAAACCATCTTCTTCCCTTCCCTTCCCCTACCGCACCGCAGCAGCGACCGGCCGCCCCCTCCCCCATTTTTTTCCAGTTCCACTCCCCTCTCTCCTCTCCCTCTGCTGCCTGAGTTCTCTCCCCCTTTTTTTTTTTTCTTTCTTTCCTTCTTCCCCTCTCCCTTCTCGCCTTCTTTCCCTCTCCCAAACCCACCACCTTGAAAAAAATCCGGCGAAGTCTTGTTCGGACCTGGGGAGAGGGGAAGAAGGAAAGACTGAAAAAAAATGGGGGGGGGGGCGATGAAGAACTGAGAAAGAAAGAAAAAAAAAATGGTGGTGGGGTGGGGGGGCGGTGAAGAACCGGGAAAGAAAGGGAAAAAAAAATGGTGGTGCGGTGGGTTGGGGGCGGTGAAGAACTGGGAAAGTTGTTGTTGTTGTTGTTTACCAAAATTATCTTTAGAAATTATTTAACAAATAATCTCAAAATAATTATTCTATTAATAAAATTTAACGTTGATCTTTTAAATATAAAAATTCAAAAAGTTGACATTTTACTTGTTAAAATGGTCACGGCCCGTAGGGTTGGTCCGTTTAAATCGAAAAAAACAGGGTTAGGGCTCAATATTTTTGGCCCGTTTAAAATCGGGCGTTAGGCTGGCCCGTTAACCCGCGCCGTTAGGCTGGCCGCTAGGTTTCGGGATTGGCCGTCACGCGTAATATTAATTAGGCCGTAAAAAGTTTAGGAGATACGTAAAACAACCACCATGAGAATAAAACTAACAACCTTTTAATCCAAAGTCAAACACATTTATCCTTTGCATTACAGGTCTTCTTTGTGTATTTGTGAATAAATACTGAAATATAAACAAATTTTTTGGAAAGAACTGCTAAGTAGATCTATTACATTATTTATTTTGAGAAAAACAAGTTGGAAATTATAACACATCGATGTAAAAAAATGTCTAGTTTATATTTCTTTTGAAAAACATAAAAAACTATCAAAGTTATGAATGGTTTATCGATTCACTATTTAAAAATATTGTTATATCATATCTTTAATCGTGGCCCGATAGTGGCCCGTTTAGCCCGAAACCCGCTAGGGTTAGGGTTAGGTCTGCAATATTAGTTGATAGGACGGATTTATACTATCTTTTTCCTATGTTTTCCATCCCTATTATTCTCTATTTCCATGTATCTAGTTTAGGTTTGATGTATTTTTGAGTGAATTATGTTTTGTGAGGATGTTGAGAGAATCAATGTAATTCGAGAGAAATTTAGAGATTTATTATGTAATCCTTTTTGGTTCTCAAAGAAGCTCAAGATCATCAATCCTACATCGATGGAAGTCAACAAAGTCAAGACAAAGTCAACCAAAGAAGACCCGAAGCGAGCTAAAGAGTCACGAGGAAATTGAAGATTTCTGGGATTTTAGGCTTGGGGACGAGTCGTCCCCATTTGGCCTAACTATTCCCCAGCAGGGACGACTGATTCAGGAAGGGCTGAAGGTTCAGGGACGAGTCGTCCCCTGGGGGACGAGTCGTCCCCTGTCGAGACTAAAATCGTGGGTGCTGTATTTTTAGCAGTTTTTATTATTTAGAGTTATTTTATTTTTATTCTTTTTATCTAGGTTTTAGGAAGGGAGTATAAATACTATTTCTTTGTTTAGTTTTAGGGTTATCATCTACTTTGGAGAGTTTTCCTAGAATCAAAAACTCAAGCTTTGAATTTCTATGGAGAACTAAAACTCCATAACTTTGGATTTGAGAGCTTGATCCGGATTCTTAATTCTATTGAGGTATTTCTTTTCTTAATTAATTCTTGTTCATAATCTTGCTTGTATTAATTTAGATTGATTTCTAGGGTTGTGGATTTGGCCAATTCACTTGTCCTCTTTATTAATCTTTGCTAGATTACTCGTTCTGTGCCAGAACTAGAGTTTTCATTGTAGCGTCTTCATGAATTGTTTATGTGCCATAGCAATTCGGGAAGTAGGCAAGATTAGACGTTTATCTAATTACCATTAGAAAGCGTTCTTGATTTTAGTCTCTTAAAACAACATCAATTAATCTTTAGACCTTCTCTGTGCCAGTTTAGGTTTAATTTTTAATTAGGGTTTATAGTGAGTGTGTCACTGCTATAAACTATACTGAAAGAAGAGACAGAGATTGAAATATATCTCGTAATCAAGTGAATAAGTATTATGATGAAAAAGAATTATCGATGATATTAGAATTATAATCCGGTGACAGTATCAAATCTGAAGTTCCTTTAAATTATTGTTTTAAACACTTAGTTTATTTTTCCCGTTGTAGGAATTAATCAAGAACTCAATTTAAACCCCCAATCTGGTCAAGTATTTGTTCGCAAATAATCACTGTTCTTCGTGGATCGACCACGACTTACCCTAATTACATTATTAGTGGCCGAGTTTAGGTCTAATTTAGTGGGCGTGCGACTAAGCCTACCAAATTTTGGCGCCGTTCGGGAACGGTGTTATTGTTTGCGTTCTTTTTCTTTTCTTATTTGTTTTATTTTTCTTTTAGTTCTTTAATTGTTATCTCTTTAGTTATATTTATTACTTGTTATCTGTAGTGTGGAACCGTTTATGGTCCACACTCGTTCTACTAAAAATTTGATTGTTTCGTTTGATCCGAAATCGAAAGATCTTTCGAAAGGACGACAACAAAGCGGGAGAGTCAAGGAGATATTGTTAGGCGAAGAGATGCGAACGGAGATAACGCAGTGGTGGTGACCAAGCGGGAGATAATGCGGTGGTGGTGGAAACGCGGTTCCACCACGGACATTGAGCAAAGATCGCTCCGGTGGAACGAGCAACCACATGCCGTCCAATTTCCCGCCTCCGGAGTGACATTTGAGTTGAAGCCGGGCTCGAATCGGCTTCCGCACTTCACGGGGATGCCGGAGAGGATCCAAATCGCATCTCTCGGTTTGTGCAAATATGTCAGAGTATGAAGCCAGCAGTGCTTCCGCTCGAGCATCTGTTATTGAGGGCATTTTCTTTCACTCTAAAAGATAACGCGAATGGGTGGTATTATCACTTGCCACCTAATAGCATCACGACATGGCGGAGATGAAAGAGGTATTTCTAGAAGAGTTCTTCCTCAGATCAGATTAATGTTATGAAGAGGGACATCGGTAATATGGAGCAGAAGGCAGATGAGACTCTATACGACTACTACAATCGCTTCCATAAGCTTTGTAGGAGTTGTCCATATCATGGGTTTACTGAGGACCAGCTGATTGTCTATTTTCATGGAGGGTTGACCATTCAGGATAAGAGATTAGTGGATTCATGTTGTGGAGGGAGTATTCTGAATAAGACCACTGATGAAGCTAAAAAGTTGATTGAGGAGCTAGCTAAGAGTACGAGGACCCATGGCAAGAGGTCAAATATGAGGCAGGTTAGCTCAGTGGGTTCTAACAGTGGGTCGATCAATAAGCTCGAGACAGACTTGGAGGACCTCAAGGGTATGGTAAAGCAGTTGGTTCTGGGACAGACGCCGAAGCCGTGTGGGATTTGTTGTGACATTACGCACCCTACAGATTCGTGTCCTTCTTTGCAGACGGGTGATATGGAGAATGTCAATGCAGTTGGGTTTGCAGGGACGAGACCAATGGGTAACACTTATAACCCAGTGGAGAAATCATCCAAATTTCGGATGGGGCAGTCGGCACAGAATCGGTCGGTGGTCGTGCAGGTAATCGCGGGGTTATCGGCAGCAGTATCGTGGTAATCGGTACAACTCTTATAGGCCACCATATGGACGGCAGCCACCGCAGCAGCCAGCAGCGAATTCTCCGGATGCTACAGAGGCATTGTGAATTCTTTGGCACAAAGTGTTAGCACTATGAACCGTAATTTTCAGGATCGGCCGCACCGATGCGAGCATTGGTAACTTGGAGAAACAGATGGGTCAGGTAGCTGATGCAGAGATCGCATGGAGGCTATGGAGGATAGCATAGCTTTCTGGATCGGCGGATGACACGGCAGAGCTGTGGATGCGACCGATCCGCGATTTTGGGAGCCGCACGAGGCTTTTATTGAAGAACGGCGTGCGGAGAGCTGCCGGAGGAGAGACAGGCTCGGCAAGGCCGGTTTGATGGGGCCTCTAGTTCCCATCGGTGATGGTACCTCCTATCTTTTCCTTTTACGTTTTCATCGCACTTAATCTTTATTTCACACATTGAGGACATTGTGCGGTTTAAGCGTGGGGTATTGGGGATTTGTATATCCGTACTTCTTATTTCTTTTCTTAAAAAAAAAAAAAAAAAAAAACAAAATGAAAAGAAAAGAGAGGCTAGGTGAAAACCGGAACGGCACCTAGGCAAAGGTGAGGAAGTGATTTGTTTTCATATCGGCATATCACCGGTGTGGAGTCATAAGGGAGGTTTCGGAGTTTCGGGTAGGTTCTTGCATTGGAGTAGGAGGTTTGGTTTAGTGGAGTTAGGTTAGAAATCCTCATTCGTTTTGGAGTAATAAGGGGGCGTAGGAGTTTTCCATGAGGTAGTTGTGAGGGATTAACACCCGAGCAACTTTTTATTTTGAGGGATGATGTAGTGTGAGCCAAGCGTGGGGGAAACATAGGTCATATTTAGTTCCCCTTGGCTTTTGTGTGTGGACCGTAGCTTGGATACCGTTTTATATCGGGAGTTGGTATCAAGTTAAGGTCCTTGTTCTCACCGTTGATTCCTATTGGTGATATAAGGAGACGAGTTTCTTGTACTGTTTGTGACTTTTGATGGACTTGTGTTGGCGGATTAGAGGAGACTAGGAATCATTTACCCTCCATGCATCTGTTTTAGACCGGTGTTAGATTGGAGTTTAGGATATTACTCAGGGACGAGTAATGGTCTAAGCGTGGGGGTATTTGATAGGACGGATTTATACTATCTTTTTCCTATGTTTTCCATCCCTATTATTCTCTATTTCCATGTATCTAGTTTAGGTTTGATGTATTTTTGAGTGAATTATGTTTTGTGAGGATGTTGAGAGAATCAATGTAATTCGAGAGAAATTTAGAGATTTATTATGTAATCCTTTTTGGTTCTCAAAGAAGCTCAAGATCATCAATCCTACATCGATGGAAGTCAACAAAGTCAAGACAAAGTCAACCAAAGAAGACCGGCGAGCTAAAGAGTCACGAGGAAATTGAAGATTTCGGGATTTTAGGCTTGGGGACGAGTCGTCCCCATTTGGCCTAACTATTCCCAGCAGGGACGACCGATTCAGAAGGGTGAAGGTTCGGGACGAGTCGTCCCCGGGGACGAGTCGTCCCTGTCGAGACTAAAATCGTGTGTCTTTGTATTTTTAGCGCTTTTATTATTTAGAGTTATTTTATTTTTATTCTTTTTATCTAGGTTTTAGGAAGGGAGTATAAATACTATTTCTTTGTTTAGTTTTAGGGTTATCATCTACTTTGGAGAGTTTTCCTAGAATCAAAAACTCAAGCTTTGAATTTCTATGGAGAACTAAAACTCCATAACTTTGGATTTGAGAGCTTGATCCGGATTCTTAATTCTATTGAGGTATTTCTTTTCTTAATTAATTCTTGTTCATAATCTTGCTTGTATTAATTTAGATTGATTTCTAGGGTTGTGGATTTGGCCAATTCACTTGTCCTCTTTATTAATCTTTGCTAGATTACTCGCTCGTGCCGAACTAGAGTTTTCATTGTAGCGTCTTCATGAATTGTTTATGTGCCATAGCAATTCGGGAAGTAGGCAAGATTAGACGTTTATCTAATTACCATTAGAAAGCGTTCTTGATTTTAGTCTCTTAAAACAACATCAATTAATCTTTAGACCTTCTCTGTGCCAGTTTAGGTTTAATTTTTAATTAGGGTTTATAGTGAGTGTGCCACTGCTATAAACTATACTGAAAGAAGAGACAGAGATTGAAATATATCTCGTAATCAAGTGAATAAGTATTATGATGAAAAAGAATTATCGATGATATTAGAATTATAATCCGGTGACAGTATCAAATCTGAAGTTCCTTTAAATTATTGTTTTAAACACTTAGTTTATTTTTCCCGTTGTAGGAATTAATCAAGAACTCAATTTAAACCCCCAATCTGGTCAAGTGACTGTTCGCAAATAATCACTGTTCTTCGTGGATCGACCCTGACTTACCCTAATTACATTATTAGTGGCCGAGTTTAGGTCTAATTTAGTGGGCGTGCGACTAAGCCTACCATTAGTGGTCCCAAAAAATTGGACCGTTTAGCCCGCGGCCCGTTAGGGCCACAACCCGTTAGGACTGGCCCGAAACCGATAGGGCTAGCCCGTTTAACATCTCTACATTTTACACCTCTATAAAATTTGGTAATAATAATAATAACAACATGAACACTAAAGTATTTAAAGTTATTGTTATTATTACTTCTACTACTACTATCATTATTATTGTTATTGATATTGTTGTTGTAGTTATTAATTTAGGGGTGTGTATTAATTTAGGGGTGTAAGTGGTTTGATTTTATTCGATTATGTCAAAATCATAAATCTAACCACCCCTTATCGGTTACATCTTTTTCAAATTGAACCGAATTAGCATAGAATTTAAAATTGCTAATCGGTTTGGTTCAGTTCGGTTTCATGATTTAATTATTTAAATATTTCAAAAGAAAAAAAGACTTTTAAATAGCAGAGAAATGCTTTTAATACAAAATAAAATAACTAAAATTCAAAATATTAACTTTAAAATACAATAATCCAATTAAAATTTAGACAAACAACAACAGGTTACATATTTTAAAAGCAAATATTTAATGTTAACATATTTCAAATTTTATGCAACCAACACGAACAGTTTACAATAATCCAATCAAAAATTAGTTTCAAAATATTATGTTTCACTTCCATACTTGTTAAATTCATCTCAAATAACAAATTATATCAATGACTATAATAAATAAATAAATATATATATGTATATATATACATATATATATATATACATATGTATGCATATATGTGTATATATATTTATCAGTTTGGTTTAGTTCGATTTCGTTCTACTCCAAAAATCACAAACCAAACAAAACCGACCAATTTTAAAATTTTTGGAACGAGAGATTGAACCGTCTTGGACCAAAACTGAACCAAATTGACCGGTTTGGTTTGGTTCGATGCGGTTCGGTTGTTCGGCCTTATACCCCTAGTTATTGTTGTTGCTATTATTATTATTTTATACCAGATACTATAAATACTAACCTCATTAGAAAAATAAGTTTTCAATAAATTAAAAACTCGTACACAAATGACATTAGACATTTTGGATTAGAAGTATTATTTTTAGAACTTTTTAAATATAAAAAATCTTTAGAGATGTTGTAAATATATGTTAATAATAGTGAGTCTTCCTATTGAGATAAAAGTAATGTAGGGGTCTATATGTAATATCTAGATAGTAGGCCTAATGAGTCATCTCTTGTATCCAAGTGTTATATTTTATACCACATGAATTTTACACACATGTCTATTATCAATGAGAAAACCTCATCCCTCCTAGTCAGTTTTTGGTTGGGTTCTCTCTCAGAACATCTCTCTCAAACTTCCTCTTTCAATACTATGCATGTATAGATCCATCAACTAAATATGTGACTCAATTATGGATTAGAAGCTAAGGGCGTTGATTTTCAACACGTTATCAGCACGCTCTTTCGGTGACGTCCTTGGAAAAATCTGCTCACCCAAAGGTATCAAAAATTCCTAATTTTTTTTTTCAAAAAGATGCATGCTTCTAGCCGTATGTCTTGCACCATGTCAATTGTAACATGTATTTCAACAATCAGGTTTTTTAGTTTCATTGTTTTTCTGGTTTTATTTTCGTGACGAAAAATCAAAAAAATGGGTTTTCTTGCTATTGTTACTTGTTACAATGAACATGAACAAAAACCTAGACTCCTCAAACTCTTCACAAATCACGAAATTAAGTTAGGGCTTTTAACCGAATTTTTCTACGCAAATTTCGCATGAAACCGACCTCATTTAGACCATTTTTTGAGTCACCGGAAAAGGAGACCATAGGTATATGCCGAAACCTCTAACCTATGCTTCTCCTTCACTTTTATATTTCTCCTTCACTTTTATACTAGTTATAGAACCCGTGCTTTGCACGGGTGTAATTTAACTTTTGTATTTAATTGATACATTTTATGAATAATTTTACATAAAATTATCATTATTCGATATAGGCGTGAACGTTTAGTATAGTATTTTTGTTTCAAAATAAGTTTTTTTTATTAGTGGTCAATATATGTATTTTCATTTTTATACATTTTTGTTGGGTTGCTTTTCCTTTGCTTTGTTTTTTTCTTTTTGTTTTCATCTTGCACTTAATAAAGATATTTTGGACATATATTTGAAGAATTTTTTTAAAATTAAAAATAAAATATTTACTTTAGAATTATTAAAGAAAGATATTTTTTTTCTGAACAAATGTGAATTGTTTAAGGATTGAATATAATTATATTTTATAAAATTATTTTTGAAGATCATTCAATTATTAGAAAAAGTTTAGTTGGATACTATATTTACAAAATAGTTTATTTTTTATACACTGAAATAATAATCAAAATAAGTGAATATTATAGTACATGGGTCTTGTGACTCCCACTTAACCATAATATATGTAGTATTCTAAAAACATACATATAATATAATTGGTTCAGTTGGTTAAGGTGAGTATGCATATATAAAAGGTTGTGGGTTCAAATTTCATTACAAATATTGTTTTGCTTTTCATTTGCTTTTGATTTTCTTGTCAATACCTAAAGTTCTTCACCTATTACTATTCACTATTATATATACTCTTTATAATAGGTAATATTATTACTTAATGACTTCCTCTCCTAATAAATAAGAATGGTATAGGTCTCCTCACCAACTTTAATATATATATATATATATATATATATATGGGGAGTATTCAATGGTTACTCCCCCTTTGTAACCATTGATGGCTACCTTTGTACCAACCATTGGATCAATTTTAAATAGCCTGAATTTAATGATTAGTTGGCAAGCAATTAATGAACTTGGTGACTCACTTAATGATGACTCACTTAATGATGTGTCATGCTACTCATTAGTGAAAACTGTTTTTGATTAAATGTCAAAATAATTACTCTTTGACTTTTTAATATAGAAAGAAATCTTTACATATAATCAAAAGTCGACGCTAAACTTAACAAACTCAAAAAAAGAAATAGTACATAAATCATTTAACTTATGAAAGATCGAACGAAAGGAGTCAAGGACAATAGATTACGTACATGTCATCTTTACAAATAAATAAATAAATAAACTGAATAATAACGTAATGTTCATATTATATTATTTCTATAAATTACGAAAAATTCCATTTTTCTAAAAAATGTAGTCTTGTTTGATTTTTCTTTTTAGCTGGATTAAATTTTCTAAATAAAGATTACTTGTCTAACAAATAATAAAATTTGTGATTGATAGAATTTTTAGTGTAGTATCAATAATTAAAAATTTTCACCTAAAACATACTTAATATAGGTTGAATATAGATTTGAATTAGTGTTCAACACTAATTTTTAGACTGACGCTAAACGCAGCCCCCCCTAATGCGCTAAACGCAGCCCCCCTCCCCTGTAAAATTACTAACTTGCCCTCGTTTGTTATAATGTATAATTTTGCAAAAAAAAAAAAGACATGCGCTGGACCGGTGCATGTCTAAAGGACATGCGCTGGGCCAGTGCATGTCTAAGGACATGCGCTGGTGTAGGCGCATGTTTTTTTTTTTTTTCAATTGTTACACTTTTACACCCCGAATTTGTAAAAATTGAAAAAATTTCACAATACCCCTTCAATTTGTTAAATTCGTTAAAAATTTAACGAAATTAACAAATTTAAGGGTAAAGTGCAAATTTTACAAAAAAAAAAGACATGCGCTGGACCGGTGCATGTCCAAAGGACATGCGCTGGTGGAGGCGCATGTCTTTTTTTCAATTGTTGCACTTTTACCCCCGAATTTGTAAAAATTGAAAAAATTTCACAATACCCCTTCAATTTGTTAAATTCGTTAAAAATTTAACGAAATTAACAAATTTAAGGGGTAAAGTGCAAATTTTCAAAAAAAATTGTTGAGTTTGCCCTCGGTTTTTTTTTTTTTGGTTAAAATATACATTATTGACACAATAATAAAGCAAAAAAAAATATTTAACACAAAATATGTCAAAAACAAAATTCTATTTAACACAAAATATATCAAAAACATACACACTAGAGCAAATAACTAAACAAAAAAAATAAAATTCAACACAAAATATGTCAAAAACATACACATTCGAAGCAAATAAAAGTGAGAGTTTTAAGTTAAATATTTTCTATATATAAAAGACGATATAAAAGACGAGGGCAAGTTAGTAATTTTACAGGGGAGGGGGGGCTGCGTTTAGCGCATTAGGGGGGCTGCGTTTAGCGTCTATGAATTTTTAAGTACAAAAAATTAATTCTTCACTCTTTCCGAGCAAATAGTCCACTTTTCATAAAAAGTCAACATGATATTAAATCAAATTAAATTTTAACATAACTTTGTTACTCTCTCCGTTTCATCTACAGAGTCCACGTTTGAAAAATCTACTTATTAAGGAATATATAAATACCATTGGAGTTGATCATAATTACAAAATTCTTAAGCATATTCAACATGTTTATACCAGATTTGAATGATAGAGTTGAAAATTAATGGAAAGTGAAGACATAATTTTAGATAGTGGACTCTTAATATGAAACATCTCAAAATAGTATAGTGCTCTTTGCCTGAAACGGAAGAAGTATGTTTTAGGATATAAAATCTCGTGCCCTAAATATCACACTAAAAATATTATCGACCGGAACTTTTACGCCATTGTAAAAGACTAAAAGCAAGTAAATTAATTTAACTTTTTGGTCAAAATTTAATGAAGTTGACACTAAAAAATCAAAACTGGATTGGTCGAAATGGACGGAGTATATATTGACTGGTTGAACTTTCAATATTGCAGCAGAAAAAGTTGCGTTTTCTACGTGAGCATTTTAAAAAGCTATATTTTTTAGTTTTTTTCCGAAATGCAAGTTTTAAAACGGTGTTAGAAAAAAACGTATATAATACGTTAAAATAAACGTATAAGTTTTATACTATTTTTTTTCAAAAGTTATGACGAAAAAATTTGGCATAATAATACGTAAATAGTAAAAATATTTTTATACGCTTGTACGGATATAATATGAACATAATTGAAGTGTACGAGACTAAAAATACGTCATATTCTGTATGAATTTCTTTATATTTTTATTATTTTTAGGTTTAAATATCGTAATATTTTTGCATTTATACACTTTCTCAAAGCTATTATTTTCATATTATTACATTTGCAAAATAATTATGTGTTAATAGCTAAATAAAAATATGATTAAACATATATACTCTTATGTGTGTACTTCAAGCAGTATGCGTAATAACAAATAATATTTCTTAAACTTCATAATTATTATTTTCATGTTAAATATTTAATTTGATTAATTCGAACAAGATTAATAATATAAATTAAATAATTTTAATAATAAAATTATATCAAAATTCGGTATATATCGAGTTTTATATGTGAAGTACAATATATTTAAAGTTTTATATGTGTAATATACAATTTAACCCAAAAATATAAATATTTTTAATTAAGTTTGGTATGAGTACGGTAAACATAAATATTTTTAATTATTCATATTTACGTGTATTATATACATATTATTTCCAAATTTACTAACTGTGATAGTGGCCTCTTATTTTCGGGAAGGAAAAAGTAAATACAAGCAATATTACATGATTATTATGAAATCAAATTAATGTAACATCATGTTTGCTAAAAAAATCTAGAGATTTCTTTTTGGGTTTAATTACGAAAATCTAGAGGTAGGTTGAGAAAAAAGAGGAGAAAATTTTAGAATTTGGTCAAAGGAGAGAGGACGTGGAAAGAGTGTAGGTCAACAACATGTAACATGCTAAATACTTGAATTAGGAGTATAATTTAATGGGTTAGTGCAAGATTATATATATATATATGTGCAAGTTCATTAATTGCTTGCCAACTAATCATTAAGTGAGTCATCATTAAGTGAGTCACCAAGTTCATTAATTGCTTGCCAACTAATCATTAAATCCAGGCTATTTAAAATTGATCCAATGGTTGGTACAAAGGTAGCCATCAATGGTTACAAAGGGGGAGTAACCATTGAATACTCCCCCATATATATATATATATATATATATATATATATATATATATATATGGATTTCTCCCTATGGAAAGAAGTTAGACAATTAGTCAACACACAGTTGAAAACTGACATTGACTCCTAGGCCCCATGACTGTTAAGGATTTTTTTTTTAAATGTTAATGGTTATGTTATTTCCATGTTTAGGAAATTAATACTAAAGAATTGAGTTATTTTTTTATTTAACGACAATAATAAAAAGAGGCTGAAATAATTAATTAATTTTTCAGAAAGCTGAAATTTTTTATTTTTTTTTCCAGAAATTAGTTTCTAATGGAAATTTTGTTCTAGTTTATGGAAATTGTGTGTAATTTCATATTTTACGGAGTATTTTTGGCAAGTTTTGAAAGCATATCATTATGTTGATGCATTTGGTTGCACATACATATAATTTATAATTTATTTAGTTACTTCTTTATTTACGCTTTATTTTTGCTTTATATTTGGAATGTCTAAATCTTGGGGCTTTAGCTTCCAAATTGTACGTTTATGTTTTCAATGAATTCATTCATGACATGTATAATTGGCGGGGCATAAGCTTCCAAGTTGTAAATCGTACCGTGTGGTTAACGTTTATTTTCATTTGTGGATGCTTACTTGTTTTATATTTATACTCACACACATACATATGCGATATGAATGCATGTGAACCAGAAGATTCACGAAAAACAGAACAACAAGTTCCCCCGAATTGAACAAACTCACAAAACACCAAAAATAAGAATAAAAAAGCTGAAGTTTTTGAAAAATATTTATTATGGAGGAAATTTTCCCATAAAATAATGCTAATACCATATTTTCTTGTTATAGATGAAATTACTCAACAAATTGGATTTTCCACCACTAAACGTCTCAGGGGAAAACTACGTGAGTTGGATTAATGGATGTCAAAATTCATCTTATGAGTAAAAAGTTGAATTATGCTATTTTACCAAATAACACACTCACAGATGCGGAAAAAACAAATGTCATGATACTCATTAGGAGGCACTTAGATGAGATCCTAAGAATGGATTATACATTCATTGAGAATCCCCAAGTTCTATGGGATGTATTGGCAAGTAGATTTGACAACCAGAAAACTATACTTCTACCAGAAGCTAGGAACAAGTGGACTCACCTTCGATTTATGGATTTCAAAATCGTCAATGAGTATAATTTTGAAGTTTGTTGCATAAAATCTACTCTTAAATTTTATGGTGTCAAATTGACGGAGGAGGAAATCCTTGAGAAAACATACTCCACTTTTCCCGCTTCGCATGTCATCCTCTCTCAGCAATACTGAGCACAGAATTACACGAAATTCTCTGAGTTGATCACGGTCCTACTCCTAGCAGAGAAGAACTTTGATCTTCTTATGAAGAATAACCAAGCTCGACCGGTTGGCACGAAACAATTGCCAGAAGTCAATATGGTCTATAAAAACAACCGAGGAAAGGGTGATGGTCCAGGACCAAGCCGCCAAATGAAAGGAAAAAGGAACAAAGGGAAAAATGCCCCTTATAATAGGTAAAATAGACCACCACAGTATCAAAAAAAGGGAAATAACATAAGAGGAGGTCATAATGGTGGTCAATGCAGGGGAGACAGAAATGGTAGACAGGGTCAAGTGAGGTATAATAGAGCCCAAAACCAAAATCAGAACCAGAATAATGATGATTCCTGCTATCGTTGTGGTGGTTATGGTCATTGGTCTCGCACTTGTCGTGCAAACAATGTTAAAGAAAGGGTACCACCAGCTGAGACACACTGCATGGAAACAAGTGCTATTGAGATTGATCCCACACCATCATTTCCAGTCTTGGGTACTTGGACACAGAGTGGAATGTAATTTGAGTAGGTGTTTCTCATGTGTCCTCTTTGTATATCTATGCCCACCTCTTTTGAAATCCCTTGGGCACTCTTTTGTACTCTTAGTCGTAGGACCACATGTAAATATAAGGGATGTGTGCAGTTTGTTCTCTTCTTCTGGTTAACCATTTGGTATCATTAATACTTTAAATTCATATTTATCGCTTTATATACGTGTGTGAATAATAAATGTATTTATTTTTCATTAGGAAAATGACAAGTGGGGAAGAATGTCTAGTAGATAGTGCAACTACGCACACTATCCTTAGGAATAAATCATATTTTGAGGAATTAAAGCCTAGTAAAACCTCAATGACAACAATATCGGGGACTTGTGACTTGGTGGATGGCTATGGAAAGGCCTATCTAATGTTGAATAATGGTACAATATTTACCATTTCAGAGGCACTTTATTCCCCACGTTCTAAAAGAACTCTGCTAAGTTTTAAAGACATACGAGCAAATGGTTACCACGTAGAAACCACTGAAGAAAATGGGACTGAATACCTGTGTATCACCTTTAATAAGTATGGTCTAAAGCGTACTATTGATAAATTAGAGGGACATACCACTGGGCTTTATAGGACTATAATTAGGGTACCAGTAGCTTCTTTTGTTGATAGTTGTAACCCAAGTGATGAAAGTAAATATATTTTATAGCATGATCGATTGGGACATCCAAGTCGTAGTGTGATGCACCGAATAATTAACACATCTTATGGGCATCCACTAAAGAACAAGGATCTAGTCCATAGTGACAAGTTGTGCATACCTTATTCTATAGGAAAGTTTGATCCAATGCCAGCATATACACAGAGTAATAAAGAATCCCTCACTTTCTTGGAAAGGATCCAAGGAGACATATGTGGACCTATCACACCATCATGTGGACCTTTTGAATATTTCATGGTAATGATTGATGCCTCGACCACATGTCACAAGTTGATTTGTTGACCACAAGGAACGCTGCTTATGCAAAACTCCTCTTTCTGATTATACGATTGAGGGCACATTATCCGGATTATCCTATTAAATCCATTAGGTTCGATAATGTCGCGGAGTTCACGTCTCGAGCTTTTGATGACTTTTGCATGTCCTTGGGTATAGTCGTAGAACATCCAGTAGCTCATGTTCATACCCAAAATGGCCTCGCTGAAGCATTCATTAAAAATTTGCAGAGGATAGCTCGGACATTGGTTATGCACAGCAAACTCCCCATCTTTACTTGGGGCTATGCAATCTTGTATGCAGCTACGCTTGTACGTCTGAGACCAACTGCGACCCAACCTTATTCTATGTTACAAATGGTATCAAGGTGTGAACCAAACCTTTCAGATCTACGTATATTTGGGTGTGCAGTTTATGTACCAATCGCTCCGCCACAGCGAAATAGGACCTCAACGGAGGTTAGGCATAAACGTAGGATATCTACATAAACGTAGGATATCTATCACCATCTATTATACGGTACCTAGAACCCTTAACAAGCGATCTCTGTACTGCACGATTTGTAGATTGTCAATTTGATGAAACCGTCTTCCCGCTGTTAGGGGGAGGAAAGAACGTTCATACCAACCTTCCAGAAGAACGGCGTGAATTAGTATGACACGACCCCACCGTGTCTCAAGATCATGATCCCCCTACAACACTTAGAGACTGAAGTGCGTAGGATACTAGATCTACAAAAAGTAGTTAATAACATATCATACTCATTTTCAGATCTAGCAAAAGTGACGAGATCTCATATACCAGATGCAAATGTGTCTGCAAGGATAGACATCCTAGAATGACAAATAACAGGAAGGCCAGCAATCCGAGCTAACAAATAATATACTCTTACCCAGAAGAGGGGGAGACCAGTTGGATCCAAGGATTCGCATCCTCGAAAATGAGTGAGTGCACAACAATCGAATCTCGCTAGCATTAATAAACCTGGGATCCTACCCGATCCATCTCATGAAGTTGTTCCACATTATGGATTCGTCTTAGAGATGAAATCGGGGGGCATCGACATCCATTTCTAAGAATAGAGAAATATCAATTAGTTATACATGCATGAATGAGATATAACATCGGGATGAGATGATTATCAGCGATATATTTGCTTATGCGGTAGCGACTGAGATCATATCTAGTGATGATATTGAACCTCGTTCCATAAATGAGTGCAAACAAAGAATTGATTGGCCTAGATGGGAAAAAACAATCAAGGCTGAGTTTGATTCCTTGAAAAAAAGAGGAGTGTTTGGACCAATAGTTCCTACACCCCCCGAAGTTGTACCCGTGGGATACAAATGGGTATTCATAAGGAAAAGAAATGAGAAAAATGAGATTGTAAAATACAAAGCTCGCCTTGTTGCACAAGGCTTCTCTCAACGTCCTAAGATTGACTATAAAGAGACACACGCTCCTGTTATAGATGTCATCACATTAAGATATTTGGTCAGTTTAGCGGTATCCGAAAAACTGACTATGCAGCATATGGATGTGGTCACAGCGTATCTTTACGGGGACTAGATACAAGTATTTACATGAAAGTTCCTGAAGGACTCCTATTACCTGAGACAAGTAGTTCCAGACCACGAAACATGCTCTCCATTAGTCTGAGGGGTTCACTATACGATTTAAAACAATCTAGAAGAATGTGGTACAACCGTATAAGTGAATACTTGCTCAGAAGGGGATATATAAACAACGATATTTGTCCGTGTGTGTTTATCAAAAGAAAGAGGACTAGGTTTGCTATTATTGCTGTATATGTCGATGACATGAACTTAATTAGTACTCCAAAAGAAGTCAAGGAAACAACCCAGCTCCTAAAAATAGAATTCGAGATGAAAGACCTTGGAAGAACAAATTCCTGTCTTGGATTGGAAATAGTTCACCGTGCAGATGAGATGGTTCACCAATCGAACTACATCCAAAAGATGTTTAGGAGGTTTAATGAAGATAAAACAAAACCATCAGCCACACCGATGGTAGTCAAGTCATTAGATAAATTGAAAGATCAATTCTGCCCTGTGGAGGAGGGTGAGGAAGTGCTAGCACCAGAAGTGCCATACTTAAGTGCAATAGGCGCATTATTGTACTTAGCTCAATGTACCAGATATCTCGTTTTCAGTAAATTTGCTCGCTAGATTTAGTTCTACACCAACACGCCGCCATTGGAATGACGTAAAAGATATATTTCGTTATCTCCGAATGGACATGTGTTTATTTTATCTCTATGCTTCTATAAAGGAAACAAAGCTGATCGAGTATGCTGATGCTAAGCATCTATCGGATCCACACAAAGCCCGATCCCAAAGTGGATATGTGTTCATTATTGGTAACACAAATGTGTCTTGGAGGTCTATGAAACAGACCTTAGTTGCCACCTCTACGAATCAAGATTTTAGCACTTCATAAAGCAATTCGTGAATGCACATGGCTTAGAGCCGTAGTTAAACATGTTCGAAGTACTTGTGGGTTGGTTACCACAGAAGATCCTACGATCATATTTGAGGATAATGCAGGATGCATTGAACAAATGAAAATGGGATCTATAAAAGGTGACAAAACCAAGCACATAGCACCCAAGTTTTCTTTAATCAGCAACAAAAAGAGCTCAAGCAGATAATGATCCAGCAGATCAAAAGTCAAGACAACGGCGCTGACTTATTCACGAAGTCATTACCTAAAGTCACTTTTATAAAGCATGTAAAAGCGATTGGCTTACGCAGATTGTCTGAGCTTCAACCCTTGTAGATTTCAGGGGGAGTATCCTGAAGATACCTATATCCCATTGTACTCTTTTTCCTTCGTGCGGGATTATTTTTCTCACTGAGTTTTGTTACTCGCCAAGGTTTTAACGAGGCAATGAGGGCTGATTGAAAGGATTGTGCGTTGCACTCTTTTTCCTTATCGAGATTATTTTTCCCATAGGGCTTTTGCTCGAAAGGTTTTTAACGAGACAACATGTTAGGCACAATTACCATTCAATAGGAATCCCCAAGGGGGAGTGTTGTAAATATATGTTAATAATAGTGGATTTTCCTATTGATATGAAAGTAATGTAGGGGTCTATATGTAACATCTAGATAGTAGGCCTAATGAGTCGTCTCTTGTATCCAAGTGTTGTATAAAACATTTGCCTATTATCAATGAGAAAACCCCCCTTCCCTCCTAGTCAGTTTTTGGCTGGGTTTTCTCTCAAAACATCTCTCTCAAACTTCCTCTTTCAATACTATGCATGTGTAGATCCATCAACTAAATATGCGACTCAATTATGAATTAGAAGCTAAGGGCCGTTGATTTTCAACAAGAGAGACTTTTTGGTTTTTTTTTTTCCTTTTCTTTGGTCGTTACAACATTTGTTAACCAAGTTTTGACAGGGATCCATTTATACCGTAGCTGAACGAAAAGACTATTTTGGTCCAACTATTGAACATTGTTCCTCTTTGCTAAGTTATCACACCCACCTTTCTCGATAGTTTTCCTGGACAAACAATGAACTTGGAATCAAAATATAAAGCATCTCAAAGGAGGATTGAATCCATGCTTAATTCATCAGTTGCAAGTCCACCATCCACCTGTTAGTCAAGCAGCGAAATTTGGATCGATATCATATATGCCATCTCAATGTTCGCTCCCAAGAAATCCCGTAAATTTCAGCCCAGGCCGAAGGACAGAGGCCTTAAATATAATTATCGCAACTCATGTGCCTAATACCAACCAGAACGATATATTTATCGCAACTCATGTTCCTATTATCACCAGAACAACTAACATGCGCTTGTGAGCTTAACAAAACTTAACCATAGATTTTGGGTACGAGTCTTACGAGTTGTTAAAAACTTATTGGAAAAACTTCTACCGCCACTCATGGTCCTACCCAGTTCATGAGATTAGTCTTGGGCTTTCCGGCCAGGGTACACTTTTGGTAAACCAAAATTATTTTTTTAAAAAAATTAATAATAATAAATTTATCACCAGAACGGTTAACTAGGCTACTATGTTACTCCCATCCTTGCCTGAAGTACCTGCCTGCCTGGACTAATCGGCTATTATGAAGCTTAATTATAACTGGTAGGCTGACAATTGATGAAATTGTTGATTGTGACACAGAATTCCGTATTGGTACCACAAAGAAAATATTTGTTACAACCCAGGAGATAAAAAGACAAGAATTTGTTGCTACACAGAAAATTCAAATGGCAATGAACCACTGGAGCCTCTGATTACTGCTACTATTTGGCCAATATACAAACTGTCTAGCATAAAGGAACAGATAATTTGAAAATGAACAAATTTAACCATGTACCATTTCATGTGCAAGGCAAAGGCAAATGTTCAGGTATCTAAAACTTCCTTCCACTTTCCGGGGAGGAGCAAGGAGAAGCTGCAGAACAGGCCAGCACAATACAGTTGGTTTCGCACCACCTCTAACTCATATAGGAACAAGGCAAACATAAAATGTTATTTACCCAGCATGTTACCTAAACTAAAACATACAGTCAACATAAGAATTGTGATGTCTACGATTAAACTCCAACAAGCTGCCATAGGTTCGATCAGCTATTCCAACAAACAGAGCTTCTGTGTCTGGGCTGAAGGAAATTCCAGCTATCTCTCCAAAGAGATCTATCTCCTGGC
The DNA here is from genome assembly GCA_016624345.1 of Platycodon grandiflorus. Lineage (NCBI taxonomy): Eukaryota > Viridiplantae > Streptophyta > Magnoliopsida > Asterales > Campanulaceae > Platycodon > Platycodon grandiflorus. The sequence goes on from CM028364.1 coordinate 14,460,638, forward strand.
CCATGCCATAATCAGACCGCGTATCAAAGATGTGAACAAAATCTGCTGGCTCAGCCATGGCCATGAACCGACCATCAGATGTGAACCGTATGGCTCTTATTGCACCCATTCTTCCTTTGAGTACAGCAAAGGACTCTGATAAGTTCCTTACATCCCACAATCTGCAAGTAGTGTCCTGATTCCCAGTGGCCAAAATTCGGCCATCAGGATGCCAGGCTGAAGCAAATGAATGGTCCAAATGCCCCTTGAGTTTGCTAAGGACCTGCACAATAGAAAAGTAACCAATCACAGTCATGCAAGATTTACTCAAGCCAAAGCCGTAACATCTAAGGAGGCAACTTGCCTTTCCCGATTGGACATCAGCAATCAAGCACTCTGTGCTGTCCCCAAGCACAGCGAAAAAATTACCATCAGGACTAACAGAGGTATTCTGAAAACAAAATCAAAATGGACATATCATAAGATCATAATTTGAAGATTTAAACCTTTCAAAAAGTGTCCTCATCAAAGCCCATATATCCTACTCACATTGACGGACCATGGGAACAAGAATCGACCAAGGCAAGCAAAATTTCCTCCATCAAACACCCTTACTTGAGCATCATTATTGGCCGCCACAACTCTCACTGACCCACTGAAGAAAACGAGTAACAGAAACGCTATCATATCAAGTACACAGCAAAGGGCACACACGTATACCACTTGGCTGCAACTAGAGGCGTGATCTTACCCAGAACTACGATATATGTCCACGGCATTAGTTATAGCATTTTCACCTGTAGCTACTTTTGTGCAGAAGGCTACTCCTGGTTGGTCCAAATACTGTCAAAATTCATAAATGTCTATCAAATATGTTTGAAGATGACATGTGAATGAAATGACCTCAAGGATCTCAATGATTCTTCCCATCAACTTACCTTGCAAATGAGCTCCCCATGGAAACCACCGGCCACCATTAGATTGTCTTTGACAGCCATAGTGCTTATCTGTACTCTGGACAGCGTATGAGACGAAGATCCAGGATATTTCTGTAGAGAAACCTCTTAGTTTCAGTAAATTGTAGGTGTAGTTTTCAAAGATGCTTGCAATTTGAAGCGGTATTACTTACCAAAGTAGGTGAAATTGGTCTTGCAACATTAAGTACTTCTTTGCCCCTTCTGAGAAGAGGTGACCAGTGCATCAGTGAATAGTTTTGCATAAGATACACATCATTCTTCGAGGTTGTGCATAAAAGATTCCTCAACTGTAAAATAGATAATGGGCGTGCCCATCAGCGACAGCTTACGATCATAGTAAAGCATATAAAACTCCCGGGACATCAAGTATACATCAAGAACAAATGAATAGGGGGCCAGGGGCAACCATTTTTGCACTCCAATCATCATCATCTGCTTACCACTGCGAGAAACGAATGGACAAGGATAGGGATGGCAAAAAACCCGACCCATCCCAAACCCAAAGTGTATTGCCCCTAATGGTTAGGGTTTGGGACAAGCTTTTAAAAACCAGCCGGATCTGGGACGGGTTCAGGTTCACCCTCGGCCCGCCCCAAACCCCCCGTTTATAAGTAAAGTTTCATTCTATTCTATGGAACTTATCTGGATTGTGATGTAATTTATTGTAACTTTCTTGTTATTATTTTTATTTTTCTTAATATTGGTCCCTCCCTCTCTCTCTCTCTCTCTTTTTGGGGGGGGGGGGGTTAATAGCTGGGACGCAAAGGGCGGTTTTGGGAATTGGGGGTTCAAGTAGGAGCAGGTATGGGAAGGGGCAAACCCGTCCCGTTACCATCCCTAGACAAGGAGGAGTGCAACCTGGTAAGCTCGTACGCCTCGTAGCAATCATTTTATCTAAATAAATGTGCTAATTTCTCAAAAAAATCTTTTCGAATTGCCACAATTCAACACAGGTCCTTCCTACTTCCAACTTATGCAGTGGTTGCACTAAATCATTTTGCCATAATGTCAATATGATCACAATAATCACAGGACAAATATTCCATCAAAATAGTCAACACGCTTGCTTTGTATTTTTATTTTTTAGGGAAATAATACAGAAGGAAATAATACACAAGATAACACCCTTGCAGACAAACACTTACAAAGAAGGTAGTCACATTCCTAATTTGACAAAGTAGAAGAATAGTAATTCATCCTATACTTCCTAACACATAGATGCCAGACCAAACAAGGAATGAATTCATATGTGAACAATGTACATTGTCAACATTTCTTCAAACCAGTAAATGATTCCCCCCCCCCACCACAATAATAATAATAATAATTATTATTATTATTATTATTATTATGATAATAATAATGAAACAAAAGACAGTGGTGCGTAAACAAAAAATCAAAACTCCCATACGAATAAGAGGAAATGGAACGAAACCAGTCATGTTAGATACTAAATTCAACCTCTCAAAAGAAATAAGACCAAAACAACACTACACTACACCAAGGAAAACAAAATGAAGAACGGCAACAGAGACCACGCTCTTCTTACATATTAAAATTCAACCTCTCCAAAGAAAAAGGACCAAAACATCATTACACAACACCAAGCAACAGTTAGCTCACCCCTATCATGGATGGCCAAAAGTCGCACTATCTGTACCAAGCGGCAGTTAGCTCACACATACGTTCATTGATATCAATATATAACCCAGCAGAAGGATTAGGTGACGTTACTCAAAACTTCTTGGGAGCCAGTACATCCAGCAAGCACCTCTAAATACGATAGATGTGACATCTTCAAGAGCAAGCCATGAATGAATGCCACCAAGACAATTGAGATTATGTAATTTGTAATGTAAAAGAAAGGGTGATCGGGCTCCTTAGGAGCTAGCTAGACGCAGGGTACCGCAATTTAGGTCCGCACACAAGAAACAGTAATTTAGTAAGCATTTGTGGCTACATACACCAAGAAACAAAAATTACTCTAAATACCAACCATACGACCAAGCACCTAAAGAATGATTCCGAAACTCAAGTACTTGTAGACATTAATCCTCACTTCGCTCAATACACATGTCAGAAAAGTTGTCGCAGAACATGATACAACGCTATTAATGAACTGCCTAAGGTGACTTACAAATGCAGAGATACTGGTAACAATAAAATCGGGTAAAAGAATAGTACCTAGATACACAGAATAATTCAGCAGCCTCCGTCCAAAATGAATGTGCATTTTATTTTTTACTAAAATTGAGGAAGTTGACTTTTATGCCATTTTAGTAGCAAATATATATTTTACCCCAAGTGTCCATGCTATCGCATTGCAAGTGACTAGGACACGATAGTTTACAAAGGTGAATTTTGTAAATTTATGCAAAAAAGGAGATTCATTTTGGGACAAGAAAATTTCAAAAATAAACACTCATTTGGGACCGAGGGAGTACAAGAAAGGAGGAGTTTAACACTCTTCAAGAATGACCTGAAAATCAGGAGACAACCATGGGAAGTGGTTTACGCACTGTTCTTTTTATTGCAAACTAACTAGAAGTTACCCATCCTCTATGTGGCACAATGGCCATCAAAACCAAATTAGGGCCACGACAACCGACATCAGAAGCCATGGATTTCCAAGTTGCAAACCAGATAACCTAATCCACAGGAGTTTACTCCGTCCATTGAACTAGTAACTGCTAAACTTAACAAAGAACCAAGCCACCATCATTTTAAACTTAACATACCCAAACATTCCAGTAAAGCCTATAGTAACTTACACACCTAATGGGGTTGCAGACTGAAGAAGCCAGTAAAACCAACAAGTATAGGTCAAAAGACGACCAGTGATCAATTCAAGATAAAAGGTTAATCCGTTCAACAGGGAACAGATAAACTATGGCAAAAAAATTAGATAAACACACTACTCTCAAACACCATACGATCCCCACTACAAACTGATACCATCCTCAAATTTATTCCTTGACACTACGATAGATCTGCTATCACAATATGAAAACTCATATCTGGGCTGCAAAATTAATGACATCACTCAATTCATGACAAAAAGCAAATAATTATGTAATACCACTCAGTCAAGAGGTATGAGCTTTGTAAATACTAAATAGCAACGCTAAGCACAATCATTCTCCAACAAGTTTGTAGCTATCATGAGTGAGCTTCATTTTCTTCGAAATCACTGCAAGTAGATACAGGCTAAACCTACATGTCGATGCACAGAAAATAATTGAGAGAAATAAGGGAGATATAATAACAGAAGATCAAAAATCATAACAAGTCTAAGTAAACTAGTGATAGAGACAGTTAAGTGTCCACAGATACATATGGCTAACAACTAGGACAAGCATGGTTCTGATTAGCTCCTGACGGCCCAGCTTCAACACTAAATAAAGCAATTTCTATAGTCCTCTTAAAGGTCCATATATTTCCCTATCATACCATATGAACGGTGAATCCTTCTTATCCCGCTTGCCGCTCAAATAAGTGCCACCTTTCTTCTATGGCTGAAACAGATAAATTAGCAGTCCCATGTGCCACATTATAAAGTTAAAATAACAAATCAACAAACCAGTTAAAAGGGAAAATTAATCTTGCAAACACCAGAACTTGGCAATTACAAAGAATGCATACAAAAAATAAATGCTAATGCAAATATATGAGCAAAGGGGAATTCAAAGCAGTGAAGAATGAACCACCATAACATCGTGGTTGAAGCATCATATATGTTAGACACCGGCCTTCACCACATCATATTCATTGGTGTCACATAACTAAATTCAGAGCAAAAAACATGAGATAATCCCAGCCCCATACACTGGTATCTCCAAAGTCAATACAAGTGTTGAAGACCAAGCTGCAAGATATTTTTGCCTAGCCACAAGAAGCAATAGTCATAATCATATCTGAAACTCAGCTCACTTCCCACAATGACAAACACAGATGATATTTTTCATGGATTGATCTTCATATACTCCTTCAAGGAGTCAGAAACTCAAAGAAGCTTAGTAGCAGCCAGCTGCACCGAACTTGTGAGCCGATTCTCTGTTTACTCTTTTTCTTCTTTCTTTTTTCCTCTTTTTCGGGAGGGCGAGGTAGCCACGTTCAAAAGATGGCGATTAGCAGCTCAGAAGTCTGCGGTCTATGCAAAATGGATGAACTCGCGACAAGACCACTCAAGATATTGTAAAGACGTGTTTTGTCAGTAGTCTAACCAAATGATATTTTGGAACTAAATCCCTACGTCAAAGATGAGAAAAAAAAGTCATTTGATGAGCACGATGATGATGATGATGATGCATGCATGCACATATGCTTATGCACGTTGACAATATATAATGTGTCGATGACATTAATAAACTCCAAAAGACACCCTCAAGGCACATAGACTGCAACCACGTCCTGTTTAACAGACTCATAATTACTAATCAAATAATGAAGGTATCTGAAAATCAATTATGAGCACACATCTAAAACTGGGAAACTGCAGACTCTGAAAACCATGCTATACCTCACCATAATGCTTCCAAACCCATAACTCGGCATAAAATATAGTCGGCTGTTGAAACCAACTCGTACATTTTTAAGGTTGCACCTTCCAAATAAAGATCTTGTAGATTTAACAAAATTCGTGCAACATTTGGCAAGTTAGTATAATCTGCACAAAAAGGATTCAGTGAATACAAGACCCGGCTCAACACTACTCGAACCGGGATAAAACTTGATGATAGTAATGTAGGCTAATTCAGAAGCTAACACTCGAGAAGTTGTTGACAAAAAATGAAAGCTCATTTAAATAAAAAATTATGAACCAAGCATGCAGGGCTTCTATCATTAACACTACTATCAGCTATAATTGTTATAACAATCAGTATAACCCTGTCTCAAAGCATAGGCATTAGTAAATAATTTAACTGGAACACTGGTTGCTGTAAACTTTAAGTTAGCAGTAGCGATCAAATCATTTTCTGCAACAAAGCATCAAGCATATGTTGTTGCACGAAGACAGTACGTATAATCCCTTACCTTCTGGAGTAAGATTGGCAATGGAGGGACAGTCGACTTAAGAAATCCAAAAATGCATTATTAACATATACATACCTGCAAATCTACCATGCTGAGGATATATGCAGTCAAGCTCGAATTGATTTGCAAAGTAATATTCACTCCAAAGGCGTAAATCCGAGCATAAACATGACAACCTAAAATACTAAATCTTATTTCCCTCAACAACCACTGAGAAATGTAAAATCAAAATGAAGATTACTTAGGTGGGAAAATGAGTTGAATTATTGCTGTAACTCCTAACCATGAATCTCAGATTCACAAAGTTCAAGAGAAAATAAGGATACATAAAATGCAGTACTTGGCCACTAAATGAAACAAAATTCATCTATGGACTACTTCTACCAATAAATGTTTTGAGCGTGAAAGATGTAGACAAATCAAGCAAGATGCGCTGACGTGATAAGTAAAAAAAAAGGTTAGAAACTTTTTTTATTTTTGGGACTAATAAGAAGAAAAAAAACACAGAGAGAGAGAGAGAGAGAGAGAGAGAGCATAAATCTGTGGGTTGATATAAAGAGAATATGGAAGGCTAGATAGGTGGTTCAGTTGTTTAAATTTATCATGGTCAAAATATTTACTGAGACACGGGCTAAATAGGGGTAAATTTTCCATGTGCAGCAGGCAAAAATGAAACCTTATATGGAAAAAGTAAAGCCTCAACCAGTTGAGAGTGTCTCTACCTGAAAATGAACAATTGTTGACTTGACAAGCCTCGTATTGAACTGAAAATCATACATCTTGTTGCCCTTCTGTACTGGCTTGCACTCCTGTCAGCATAACCCACAATACTTGAACATCTCAGTAATGCAATGATTATATAATAAGAAAAAAATAGAAGACCTTCAACAAGAGAATACTAATTGTATCAATTAGAGTAACAATCAAACTGCCATTTCAGATCTAGTACAGAGTAGAACCCTAAAATAATCTGCGACTTCCAACATCTTTATCATCAGAAAGAAGACAACCTTACGTCACTCATAGGACAACTCTGTCATTGATATAGTAAATTAGTAAGCCTACCAAGAATATCATTCAGAAGAAGTTGATCAGACAACTATGAACAAAGGCCATCAGAAACATAGAAAATTGAGCATTGGTACATGGCTTATTTATTACTATTTTTATTTTTCTCTTTATCTTCATGTGGGTCTCTTCCCATGAACAAAATTACTAAAGCAGCCCAAGTTTGCTTCTAAATCAATCATATAAAATAAAACTGAGGCCATCCAACACTACACAGAATAAGTATTGAAAAAGAAAAAAAAGAAAAAAACAGAAAATTGGTATAACTGCATCCATGAGAGAAAGACAAACCTTCTCAAGATTATCGCGAGATCGGGAGAGGCTCTCAAAATTCTTGTACTGCTTCAACCTTATTTGGCGGTATTCGTCTCTGCTGAAACTGAGCCTCTCCCAAGGAATTCCCTGGATATCTTTGCCATTTCTAGCTTCTGCAGCTGATGTATCAGTCTTTGAATTGCTCTACAAAACCCCCACCATAACCAAACATCAAAAATTCGAATTCATTCTACTAAAAGAATCATCTGAAGATTCCAGAAATAGAGAAGAAAGAATATTCATGTGATATTTTGTATCTGTAAAAATACCAGTAACCCGACCTGGTCAAAATCGTCCTCGAAATCAGAGTCAGGAGAATCATCAAGGGTATTCCTACGAGACTGGCTGTCCTCAAAAGGGTTACCGTCGAAATCCGCCATGTCGAAATAATCATCAACCATATACTCAAGCTCGTGGGTGTGAAACTGCGCCATTTTCTCCTACAATTTTAGATTTCTTTATCCGAATTTCACTTTAAAAAAAAAACAACTAAGAAGAAATGTTAAAAACATCGATTGTAAAAACACCTTTTTTTTTTTGTAAAGTTAGAGAGTAGTAGAAGTCTCTGGAACTATGCCGACATGAACGAATCTTAATTCAAAATTAATCCATAACGTGTTAAGTCTAAGACTTCAATTACAAAATTACAGTTAAATTAAACTAGTGAATTTCACACACCGTCAAATGGATTAGCGAAAGGTAAACACTTTGACTTGTTATTCAACAGGTCAAAAGGACAGACTTTAATGCACGTTGTACCACAGCTTATTGAAGCCAATAAAATTCGGAATAAATGGATGTCTGGGGACGAACCTCAAGCGATCAAAGTTGAGAAAATTACCTGTAGCGAACCAAAGGATCCACGAAAAGAAAATTGGAGGGAAAAAAAGGAGGGGAGCCTGAATTTTGCGAATATAAAGAATGTTTTTTGAGACGATTTTCCCGATAAACAAACAGAGTATCTTGCAGGCGTCCGGCTGAGGTTTCTCTCCGTTAGGAATTGGGAATAACGAAAGAAACAGTGAGTGTGAAATGGAAAAGAATATATTTAGAGAGTCTCGATAGAGAAAAAAAACCGACAGGTGAAAAGGGTGCTGGTGTGCTGCTACTTATATGAAAGATGTGTTTAAGAATTGTGGGTCCCGGAACCTAATTTATAAAACATGGGCTCCACAAATACAGTAAATGATTTACCGGTTTTTATATCTCAAAGATAGCCGACATATTATATCCCAAAGTTTCAAAATAAATGTCATTTATTTATTTTAAAATAATTAAATTTTTATATAGCAATTTTTAAAAATCATTTAATTATATTATCCTTGATCAAGAATGAAACGATAAAATAAATATGGTCCATTATTGTCACATCACTAGAAAAAATACAAGAGTATTAAAAAAATATTAACCAATTTATTAAATTCAGGTAAAATCTTATTCCGGAATTAAGGGAGTAACAAGTATCCTAAAAATAATTTTGGAATTTTTAAAAAAAAATTTAGTCCTTTCAAAAAAAAAAATTTAGTCTTGAAATTTATACACTAAACTTCAAAAAGGGTTTGTCACTTAGTGATGGATTCTCAAAATCTATATTCCCACCAATGCAAATGTGAACGTGAAAAAATTAAATTTTATTTAGGATTTATACATTTTAAAAAAAAAACTCTTCAATGTAATTGTGTAAAAGAAATGTAAATATGATGTGTTAACTAAATTGTTTCCAATTAGTTATTAGATAATTAAATTTTTGATTTTCAATGCACATCTTTCTTCATAATATGCATTAAAATTCAAAAAATTAATTATTTAATAACTAATAAAAAATAATTTAATTAACACATTATATTTTATAATTATATTAAAAAATTTTCTTTTTAAATATATAAATTTTAAATAACACTTAATTTTTTTACATTCACATTTGTGCAGAGCAATTCAGAGCTGGCAGTTATGCAATCGTCACCTACTTCTTTTGGGCCGCCCTTTGATAACCTTGGCAGTGCCAGGTGACACCACGTGGCTTGCCACCGTTTACCAATCACCTTTGAGTCATTCTTTTATTTTATGGGTAAACTTCAAAAAAGCCTCCCTCAACTATGGTTCAATTTCAACCCGGTACCCTTGTCTATTAACCAGGGCGGGTCGACCCTTTCTTCGGGTCACGCCCGGACAAACAAACACAAATCATTTTACTGTTAGTGAAATTAACAGAAATATCATGTGCTTTAAACATGCCTAATGAAAAATATTAAAAAGACTATACCGCCCGCAGCTCTTTATACCAAATTCTCTTGTCTTAAAATATCATTTCTTCTACAAATGAAAAGCTACCGTGTCTTCTATGCCGGCTTTCCATCACAGTTACACTTTAAAAGCAAATTAAATATCATGATGGATTAGATTAAGCTGCATGTGTTTCTTCAACCTTGTTAATGGCTAGAGAAATTAACAACCAACAACACCATTATTACTAACTAGTTTTACATCTATGCGTTAAACGCAAGAACATATATATATTTTAATTAAATTAAATTTAAGTAAAACGAAGAAGAATAAATAATAAATTAAGAAAAATTAATGTTAGTTCGATAATACTATAGATTCTGAAAAATATTCTAATATCAACATTTGTTGTTTTATTCATTGACTTTCCCTCTCCATCGCATATCAATATCTTCGGACAACACAACACGGTTTGATACTCTAGAAACTGCGACATACAGCTCTCCATGGCTAAATATTGGTTTCTTCAGGAAGATTCCTACATGCAACAATAATTGACCTTGACTTTTGTTAATTGTAATTGCATATGACACTATAAATATATCAATAAGCAAATAATTGTAACATAAAGTTTATGAGTTCGATAGATAAATCAAGGTCAACTTTAGATTATGCTTTTATATAATTTTTTTCAAATATACATTTAAGGCGTTTAGATAGATTTTTAGTTTTTTCAAAGCATAATCTAAAGTTGACCTTAATTTGTATATGAAACTCATAATCTTTACATTTCAATTATTTGACATACATATTCGTAATTGGGTAACCAAAAAAGAGATTTTTAAAAAATTTTAGTCATTTGCAAAAGTTTCAATTTGATGGATAATTTTTTTCAAACATTTTTCATAAAAAAGAAACAATCTATTAGATCTAGATATTTTGACCAGTAGAATGGCTTCTTAATATTGCGCATGTTCATGTGTTATCGTTTCAAATTTCCTTTCCATTTTGTTCCCTAGGGTTTTAATTATACTTGATCTGATGAAAGGAACCAAAAAAACAATCATAACAATAATTTTTTATAATCGATCTGAATTTTTGTTACAAGTTTTTTTTTTTTTAAATTAATGAATTTTTCATCGCAACTTTGGATTTGATGAAATGGACAATTTTTTTTTTAGATATACATAGTTTTCTCTAAAAGTTGCTTACAATAGACTTTTTAGCTAACATAAATCATTTTATTAAACGTTCTTTATACTATGTAGATCTTGTAAAATCAATCCGGCCCGATGGGGAGGCACATCCAAACCCGACATGTAGGCAAGCTTGGACTCACTTTTTGGAGGCCAAAAAAAAATGGGTTCGGACAAAAAGCCCAAATTTTTTGGCAACCCGGCCCAAAACTATATTATTATTATATAAAATTTTATTTTTTTACAAATCTAAGACCCATTTCATTTACATTTATCAAATACTTCACACATTCCGCTCAAAGAGTTCATATTTGAAAAGTCTACTAATTAAGGAATATGCAAGTGTCATTAGGAATGATCATAATTACAAAAATACTTAGAGCAAAGTAAAGATGCTTAAAGTTGAATTTATTTTTATTATAGGCATAATTTTAAAAAATAAACTCTATAAATGAAACATCATAAAATAAAATAAAATAGTCGACTCTTTATCTGGAACGGAGGGAGTATCAAACAAATGCTCTCGCTCTCTCAGATGAGACGTCGTCGTTCCCCTTTGGGCTTTTCCTCTCTCTGTATCGCTTTTGCAGTTCGCACCTCGTCCCTCATCTCTCATCTCTCGTCCCTCGTCTCTCATCTCTAGTCTCTTAAGTCACACTCTTACATGAACACTACTCCCAATCCCAAATCGCCGCCACCACCACATCCACAGGCTCCACGACTCCACCAACGACCCCTTTCTCCGCCACCGTGACTCCAGCTTCTCCACTCGCAGACGTTGCAAATTCGTCCATCTAGCTCTCTCGCCATCGCCGCGCACTGGTACAGGATCTACCGGTGTTCTAAAAATCACTAGGCGCCAGAGCAGGGCTTAGGCGGGGCTTAGAAATCGAGGCATAATTACACTATAGGTTTATACCATACTTGCTGCACCAATATTAATAACTAAATATAACCAAATAAACTAAAAGTAATGCTCACATTACAAGATTAAAAGTTAAAAATTAACATTTAATTCAATAATAAATACCTGCTGCAACAATAGTAAATAACTAAATATGGCCAAATAAACTAAAATAATGATCACATTACAAGATTAATAGTAAAAAATTAAAACCAAATTCAATAGTATCATTCCAAACTCCAAAGTTTACACTTTAAAACAAAATAACAATACTACATCATATAAAGTATGGAAAACAAACTTACTTAACTTAGGTTTTTCTGTGTTTTTTAAACCAAAACGACGCTGTTTTTTTGGGAATTTTTTTTTTTAAATGCAATTCGGCTAGGTGGCCAGGCGGGCGACTAGGTGGCGATTTTTCTCGGTGACGATTTTTTACCCGATTTGGCCCTAGTCGCTACGTTTTGGGGGTGCCTAGGCCGATTTTTCGAACACTGGGATCTACAGGTACAAATTTATTCAAGACTTAAATTAAGTTAAAGTGATTTTGATGATGTTAGGCAGCAGGTACTTTAGTGTAATATTTATTGTTATGTTTGTTTGTGACCCTTTCTTGAATCTTTGAATATTAAAAATAGATTGATTTTTGAATTTATTTGTGGAAATTGGGTCTTCTTTCTTGGGTTTCAACATTTATTTCTTCTCTCCTGGGTGGGTGTTTATTGGCCTTTGACGACTCTCTTGCCACATATTTGACCAATTGACTCTTTCAAGAACTGAGGATCATATATGAGACTGCTTTTCAGCTCCCTTTGTGTTGACAATGTTTTGATGTGTCTGCTTGAATTGAATCCTTATTCTTGGTCAAAGTCATGGTTCCTTGATTTTGATTGTTGTCTGAGTTCATGATTCATTTGGGAAAAATGCGCTTTCCCAGTGTTCATATTGCGTCGATAATTCGTTTTTGTAAACTCAATTCTCGCTGCCCTTGTAACTAATGTACTTCTTTCTCTAATGTTAAAAGTTTTGGCAAAAATTGTACGTCAATCTGCTACTCTTATGTTCAATGTAGTTCATCTTCTTAATCTATGTCAACTTATTGCTTCTAATCTGCGATGTATATCGTTCTTTCACATTCATATTGTTCTCACTACTCTTGACAATTTATAGGACCCGTTAAACCTTTTCTTCTCAATAATGTGCGTTCACCTTTCAAAATTCTAATTGCAAGAGTTTGAGTTCAACTCGTTTTCCTTTATGTGCATGGTTGAAATGGTTGCTAAAGTATGTTGCTTTTCTATAAGCTTATTATGGTCACTGCAGGACTGTGAAGCTACGCTTCCTAGTTTCAAATGGTTATTCCTTAGAGTGAGTCGTTTTGTTAAGCTTGATATTGGAGCCATAGGAACTTGCCTACTTACATTCTCAGCTCAACTCAGTGTTAATCTGCCTTGCTAATTATATGTTAAACTTCCATAGAAGATCATCAAGTACATCTTCATTGGTTAGTAGCGTCATTTCACTTAATCTGTAGCTTCACTTTTACGGGCAAGACTGAGGTGAAAAACTTATGATATCGAGCGAAAGATAAACAAATGTGCTTTTAGCATCTATTGTGTGATGCTTACAATATGTTTCGTGTCAACATCTACAGTGTTGATGTTACTATTGATGCCATTGGAGATCTCAAAAATGTGAACAATACATTGAAAGAAGTGATGCTACCACTTTAAAGGCCAGAGTTGTTTGGTAAATGACAACAGACGAAGGTAAATAAGAAATATCCATTAAATGCTTAGTCTTAATTGAAATTAATATTATTGTTGGATATGGCTAGAAGTAAGGCTAGTTTTTTTTTTTTTTTAATTTGCTTTTCTGCTAAAGAATTTCCTCTTTTCGGTAAATGCAACTTAACTTTTTATCACTTTATAAAGTAATTCATTTGTTTAATTTTCAATTTATAATTCTTTTCCGTATATACTACAATTGAATTAAAAGGAAATGAAGAATAAATAAAAAAGCATAACACTAAATGATTTTCATTACTTCTTGATTGCCATGGATTTTGAGGAAAGCTTTTGCGGCTTCTTGTAACATGAAATTAATCTTCATTTTATACTTCCATAAAAGTGTTGTTACTTGTAACGTCCGCATCATTCGCATCATTTGCATGCATTCGATTCATACGTCTCTTCGTTTGTCGTCGTCATTTCATGTGCAAATTTCATTTAAACATGCTTGCAATTGAGTTGATTGCATACTTCTCATGAATATTGATCTGTGGTTGAAGTTTCGTAGTCTTCTGTACTTGTAATGGATTGCATTCATAGCTTTTTTTTATGTGGTTTTGATTGTGTTTCAAATGTGTTTTAAACTTAGTTGAAAGTTAGGATCATCTTAGAATCATTTGAAAACACTTAGGAATCATTTTTGAACACTTTTGGAGTTCCAAGTCGCGCCCTAGCACACCCCAGGCGCGCCCTAGCGCGTACACGACCAGAAGTTTGATAAAAATCCGAAATTAGACCAAAGTCCAGCCAGGTTGTGCGCCCTAGTGCACATGATTCGCGCCCTAGCACGCGTACGGACAGATTTCACCCACTTGTAGTAATTTAGCCATAACTTTCTGTAGAAAACTCATATTTGCAAACCGTTTGATTCTGTGCAAACTAGACTCAAAGAGCTTTCCAACCACACCTTACTTGTAATTTTTAGAGTTGTATATCATCCTAGGCACGTCTTTAAAGTTGACTACAAAATCAGAATTTTGACAGCATTTTGCCATTTTTGGTTTTGTCGAACCTTTGACCCCTTTGACCTTTTGACTCATTTTCTTTGACTGAGAGTAGGGCCAAAAAATTAAGAGTCTTTGACCAGCTGAGACTCTATCTTTAGACCTCAAGAGAGTAACCAAATACTCTCCATTTCACCTTCTTCATCCATGGAAGTTAGAGAGAGAGAGAGAGAGAAGAGCTTAGAGAGAGAAAAATGCATATCTTGAGTTTGGAGAAGACTCTCAACAATCCAAGCACACCATTTGAAAGCTATTGACATGGGGATCATTCTCTACCAATTGCATGTTGGTTTTCTTGAGTTTTCTTGGAGTGAATTCATCAAGAGGTAAGTAACTATAATGTTTTGAATGTTTATAAGTTGAATTGGAATAATAAAGCATATAGGATGTGTAATTATTCATCTTTGTGTAATTGATTGAAAGAAATTAGTAATTGACTATTCCAAATGATATTGTGTTAGTTGTTAATCAATGGCCATGTGTAGAGGTTGTCATGAGACATGGTGAAGTGTTGGTAACATGTTAGAAAGTGAAACACATGAATTTCAAGTTAGTTGCAGTCCCTGTTTTGGGCTATTTTCGTGAAAATTTTAGTACTAATCTACTATTGAGAATTTTTTGAATTTTGGATATGTTGTTCTTATATATGTTAGTTAATTATCTGTAATTTTCATAAATTTTAGAGGTCGGAAAGTACCTCGTTTAGGTTGTATTTTATCGCTGCGCCGAGTAAACTGTTGCTGAAAATTCTGGGTATTAGTTTCAACTTTAAATAGCTGATTCTTGATGATTATAAGTCCAAATGAGGTGATTCAAAGTGGTAAAATATAGCTCCAGATGTCTAGTTTCTAAATATGGAATAATTTTAATATTTGGATTTTTGTGGAATATTTGGTGAATTTAATAGGAATGTCACGCAGTGTTGTAAAATTTATCATTGTTGTTAGTCTTTGGGATTTAGAGACTTGTTTGAGTGGTAAATGTTGTTTTTGTTAAATATCGAGTACTAGTAACTTGTTGGGATTTTTGTAAGTGACTACCCGCGATGAACTCGTGGGACTTATATGGTTGGTGACTGACTTTGGCGGAGTCGCATTGAACGTATTAAACAAACGTCGGATCTTGTAGTTAATTTATTAATGTGTAGAATTGACTCTACGGAGTGGATTAATGAGTAGTATAATTCACTACGGGTTGTTATTTAGTCTCCTAAGATATTGGATGACGTATCCGACGACGTATTGTGAAAGTGATCATACGTGAGATGACATACCGTGATTATCGTTCTAATTCAGACGAAGTGACTTGTTATGAGTTGTGATATATATAGTACACGACGATAGTGTTATGTGATGGTTTATGCTATACATGAGATAAAGTGTATTGAGTGATTATAGGAAACTGTAGAGATCCTAAGTTGAGTTACATAGTAGGCCTACTTTGCCTATTGTTTTGTTTTGGTTATATGTTCAGTGATTATGGACATTGTGAGATTGTTCTAGTATGTGATAGGACAATCATCCTACTTTGATGATTGATTGTGTGTTTAATGTTTACTAGCACACTTTGTTGATTTGTTGTTGTAGGCTTATTGTGACCTACTTGAAACATTCGTATTGTTATTAAATGTTGTTGTTGTGGTATGCTCCCTACTTTGGAGTATGACCGTTTATTTTAAATGTCGAGTAAACATCTATTTGTGCATTTAGTTAAGTCCATGGCATTTGTGTCGGCGGTGTAGTGACGCTCGATTATTGCGAGAGCCGGGGCTGCGTAATAGTTGAAGGCCAATACATCGGGCTTCGCCCTACCGTTGGCCACGGTAGGGGTATAGCGCCATGTGTTGTACGGAATAAATGCAAACTTGGTAAGCTATATCCGTGGTTGATTCTTGGGTTGTACGGACCAAGATCACACGTCGACGTGGATACAGAAAATGGTTCATACAGTTTCATGTTGTTTCTTGTTCTTGGTTCGAGCACGTCAACAACAGCTTCGATATTTGGTATTATATAGGTTGGTTGGTTGGAACTATTGGTTTGGTCGGAGGTGTACCTCGACGCCGTATCCCTTTAAATGTGTTTACTTACCGCTCTTATGTGTTTCCTATATAAGCGAATATTGGTCATGATTTCCAACTGGTATGGGACGATTGGCGATCATTGAGCCTCTCATTAGTATAGGGTTGGTTGCCTTTATGTGCTCCTTCATGTTTACTTTCCTGTTATATTGTTGTGCATAATGCCATGCCATATAGTCACATGTAGTAACTTGTCGATTAATGGTTAAGATAAAATTGTTACCAAGATTAGAGCTTTTAGAGTCTTGGTTTACTGTTGCATTCATACTCATAGCACACAATACATTATAATATCTTACGGAGTCTTTAAGACTCACCCAACAACCTCTTCAGTTTGCAGGTTAAGTTCCAGCGCAGCGAGTCTTGAAGCTTGGAGTTAGCAAGAAGTTTTTGTATTGTTATTTTCTTCATATTTCATGTGTTGTGAGATCGTGAGGTTCACTAAGTTATGTAAACTTAGTGTATGGGTAGAAATAGTTGTATTCTTTAGATTTGTATTTTGGTGCCGACTTGTGTGATCGTGCCGGTTGTTGTACTTTATTATTTTGGGTTTCTGACTCGTGGTATTTTAGTATTATTGTTTCTCCGGCTCGTATATTTAGCCGTCGAGGTTTTTATTGTCGAGTTTATCTTTTATGTTGTTCTCCGGCGTATGTTTTGGCCGTTGAGGTTTATTTAGTTGTAGTTGTTGTTCGAGTTTTTGAAACTCACCTTTTAACTTGTATTCCGCTGCATAGTTTTAGTTTTGAACTTTTGTGACTCGCTCTTTTCGGTTGTTCTTGCTAGTTTTGCGCACCGAGTTGGGGTTCAACATCGAACCCCAGACTCGGGTCGTCACATTACTATTAGAAAGTGAAAGGGGAAGAAAAGAAGAAAACACGATAACTATCAGTGCATTTTAAACTATTGTTCTTTAGATGGTTATTTATGGTCTCTAGTTAGTATAATTCAAGTTATTGGTAATGCCATTATTTTTACTAACCTTTTAATAATGTGCTCTTACTCATAGAGGCTTCAGGCCAGGCTGCTCATCAACTCTTCAATCGGAGTTGCGTTGACATCCTCAAGCAGATTAAATGTCTTCGGGCACTCCTTCCTTGGCATGAGTTGATTTTGATATTGCCATTAAAGGCTTAAAGGATTGTTTGGGCTGCTGCATACATGCTCTCTATATTTTTAAACCATGTAGGGAGGGGAGGGGAGGGGGGGGGACGCTGAGAGATAGAGAGATGTATAGAAGAAGTTTATATGGATATAGATAAATTGAAGTGGTTTCAGCCGTCTCTTTAGTTTCATTTTGATGAGATCAAATATGTGCGACATTTTAAGTGGATTTTGTGCTTTTATTGGTTATAAATGTTGCACTTTTATGGGTATTCTTGTTTGTGATGTTTTCAGGTGTGGTGGAAAATTGAAAGTGAGAAAAAGATAAAGGAAGCAGTTAGTCCAGCACCAAATGGGCATTTGGTACTTGAGGAAAGTCTGGAGCAGGGAATTTAAAAGAAGGTCACGTGCTGTAATGGAGTTTTGTACTAGAGGGCATTATAGACATTTAATCAATTTCGGATTTGAGTTAAATCCTTGTGGGTTACATCATTATTTGTTAATTTAATTCTTTCTATGTAAATATTAGAGAGAATTAGTCAAGAGAGGAATTAGGGAAATTGACAAAGTCAATAACGGCTTTTGCTAATGGATGAGGAGAAGAGGTCGTGGCCTCTACTTTCTGGGAAATGGTTGGGCGACTTGAGGAACCCGTTATAAATAGAAGATGGCGCCAACCTACAGGGACACAGAGAAAAGGGCGCATACACGCAGTGGAAGCTGTTCTATTCCTTGGGTTCAACACTTGGTGATAGGATTTTTCTATTTCATTTTGTAAGTAATTTTTCATTAAAGTATGTTAAGTAGCTAAGTTCTCTCTTTCCAGCTTAATGTGTGTAGAGTAATTCCTTGGGAAATTGCTATGGGAGATTCGATTTTTGGTTTTAGATTAATAACAAGTATTTGTTCATCCTCTGTTTTATTTAGTTGCAAGAATTTGCGATTTAAGATTGTTATGTTTAATTATTGTTTAAGGGCCCGAACTTTAATTAATCTAAGAGTCTATTGCTAGTTAAACCCATTGATCCGTAATTGTCCTTGGGGATAACGAAGTAGCGAACAACGCACCGATTAGGCATCACAAGCATACTCGGGTGGCGTTGTGGGGGTGAATAATCTAATTTAAAGGGTGTTTCTTAAACATGCACTGGTTAGAATCGGGTTTCTCTAGTTTAAATGCTTTCAAAATACTAAATCCTACGAGCGTCTCGGGGGTTGTCTTTTGATTAGGGAATAATTATAGAGCTTCTCATAATTATCGACGCTG
Source organism: Platycodon grandiflorus (assembly GCA_016624345.1). Taxonomy (NCBI): domain Eukaryota; kingdom Viridiplantae; phylum Streptophyta; class Magnoliopsida; order Asterales; family Campanulaceae; genus Platycodon; species Platycodon grandiflorus. Next base: position 14,479,579 of record CM028364.1, read on the forward strand.
TAAGGAGAAATTGGGAGTTAGGCGTTCGTTAAACTCCTATAACCGGTTTACTTGTTCATTCATTAAGATCATTTTTGAATCGATGATCGGTAGAAAACTTTGGGGAATTATTTTGCACTAATTAACTGGACCTTTGCTCATATTTGAATTAAACTTGTTGCTATTTGCTTACTTTAAAGTTCATAAATTTCAGTTTTCGTTTTCGTAGATTAGTCGGTAGTTAGTTTAAAAACCACAAATCATTGTTTTTACTTTACAAAATTCTTAAGGGCATAAGAACATTGTTCCCTGTGGATACGAACCTTACTTACCTTATACTTGTTATTTGGGAAAGAAGAAAAAAAAATTATTTTTGACGGTTTGACACCCGCCACATTTTCAACTAATCTGATTATCAAAGAAATGAAGAGTTTTTCAATACAAATTAGAAGAAGTTGAACTGATGGGCCTATTCTTTCCTTCTTAAATGATGGAGGTTTAGTTTTGTATGGAACTTATCATAAATTAAGTAATATATTAAATGGTGCATGTTCCGAGAATTGAAGAAATCTGTATTGTTTTTTCTTTGTAAGTAGTATATTAAATGTTTAAATTGTTTCTTAATCCCATGCATGACAGATGTAAATATTAGATAGATAAGAGTTTCTATTTTTGGCACGAGATTTTAGGCGGAAAATTGCCTTATTTAGTTGGGCTAGAATCACGGCTGTTATATATATATATATATATATATATATATATATATATATATATGGAGATATAGATTTTTGGCAAGAGATTTTAAGCGAAAGATTGTTTTATTTAGCTGGGCTAAAATCATGACTGTTATTATATATATAAATGTAGATATACCCTATTTGATCTTGCGTTTTGGCCAAAAAGATGCGTTTTCAAATCGCAACTATGTTTTAAAACACTGAAATTTCTAAATTTTTTTTCCCAAAACGTACATCTTGTGTTTTGGCCAAAACGTTGCGTTTTCAAATCGCATTTGTGTTTTAAAACGCTGAAATTCTCAGTTTTTTTCCAAAACGCTGCGTTTTTAAATCGCAGCTGTGTTTTAAAACGCTGAAATTCCGAGTTTTTTTTTTCCAAAACGCATCCAGCTTTTTCCAAAACGCATGTTTTAAAACACTGATAGGAAAAATATACTGCATTTTGAAGCGATATCAAACGCATTTATAAGAAAAACGCTTCGTTTAAAAAATCTGCACCAAACGGGTGCATAGATATAGATAACCCCTTGCATTACTTGCATACTATAACCTAAATTATGAACAAATTGGAATACACTGGCACCAAATTGGTTTAGCTCTCTGCCCAAAAATAGAATTTAAAAATAGTCAACTTTGCTTCCCACTCCCCTCCAATCCCACCATGAATCCTTTGATTCGCTGGTAATCAAAATCAAGTAAAGCAAGTGGCAACAGTTTACATAAGCCCAAAAAGAAAAATGGAAAACGAGGTAGTCGTTAATCAGTAGCATAAATGTATTTATACATCAGCATGTATCTTGAATTTGAAGTTGATCTCAACGATCCTTTATAAATTCTGATTTTTGCTAAAAAAAACCCCACTTTCAATTTAAGATTGATTTGAGTTGTAGATAGTCAAAATCGCTTAATCCGCTTACCAATATAAACCCGCTTGAAAAACTTAACATGCTGTTCACCCTTCTAATCTACTTGATCACGCCAAAAAAGATTTGTGTGAACGTGTCTGGTCCACGTGTGTAGTCTAGTAGGATTCCGGCTCTATGTTGCAGGGATTGTCCTTGAAGTGCAAGTAGCTTCGAACCTGTGATCAACAAAGAACACCGTAAGGGGTGCTGGGTTGTCCCAACAATAACCCTCAGGCGTGAGAATCAGCAATACTTCGTGTGAGAGGTAAAGCTAAGAAAGTATGTATGCAAGTAATTTTCATGTACCTTATGAGGCCTATTGAGGGTGCTATTTATAGGGAGATTGGCCATAATCCTAATTAGTTTCGGAATGGGAGAGATAAGATTAATCCCCATGTCCTTCGGATTATGTTTCCTTGTCTGCTTGGGACTGATGTGTATAGAATCACAGCAGGACTCTTCCCAAGCGAGAGGTGATTCCGTAAAAGACTCTGCTTCGCCGAGCCGAAGGGGCTGTATCGAGGTCGGCCTGTATGCTCCCAGGTCGCTCGATGTAGTCAAGGTCGGCCTGGTATGTTCAGCTCGCTTGACACTGATAAGGTCGACTTGGGATGTTCCCAGGTCCCATCGAAGATCCCTGTGTCAGCGCGCTGGGAGAGTATACTGGTGAGGTGGGCGACCTGTCGTATTGTGATTTCCAGGCCGTCATGTTCGAGGTGGGCGTATGTCACCTCGGCGCTTGCCCAGCTGGAGCCTATGAAGCCGCAATGTCTGCCACGTGTCCAACTGAAGACTGAGGTCGTTCACTGTTTTTTCCTAATCACGAGCATAGCCAATTTGGTCGAATCGCATTTTGGAGCTTCTTAGCGTGCATGCTGAATGGATCTTCTTAGCGTGCTTGTGTGAATCGAAGAGTAATTTTGACGAACGAATAACTATTGCATGTTGAATAGAGATTCTTAGCATGGATCGAAGACGACAAGTAGTTGAGGATGATCAGTTTTCCATCGTCGTGGCAGATGAAGTGATCATAATGGGGAGAGAGAACGACTTGTCCACCGATATAGATCAAGTGAATCTTGAGCGCACTTTAACTATACCGGTGGTGGGTTTCTTCGATCTTGGGTGTGGGCAAAGAAGAGGATAAGGAAAGAGAGAAGGGGGGGGCAGAGAGAGCGGCGTCTTTGACTACCAAAGTTGGGTTTTAGGGTTTTTGTTTATGGAAAAGAGGGGAGGGCAACACTGACATTTACCATTTCCCGTTAGCTCCTTTACAATGAGTGAGTCAAGTGGACTGACTCACTCGAGTTAAAAGTTCAAGGGTAAATTTTTGTTCGTACATAGTTGAGGGGGGTTTGAAGTTTACCCTTCTTTTATTTAGCAATTAGCACAGTAAAAACGTTTGTATATTACTCCCTTTGTTTCATGCAAAGTGTTTATCCAAATGGTCTCTGTACTTCTCGACTTTTTTGAGATTGATCCTTAAACTAATTTTTGTAAAAATTAGGTCCCTGTACTAAATGAGTAAAACGCAATTAGTCTTTCCGTCTAATTCCATTAATTTTTTGCCATTAAATATACACACGTGCCTCTCACGTGATTTTGCTCAAGGATAAAATAGTTCATGTGTTATTTTCTTATAAATAGACAAAAATATCCCTAATATTTTAATTTTTAAAACCTAATAAAAAGTATTGATGTAATTAGCTAAAATCAGTTAAATTATAATTTTTATAACTCTTTCTTCTCCATTCCCAATCCCTTCCACTACCGTTCCACCATGTTGCCACCATCACTACCATCGCCGGCGACCACAAAATTCAAAACTGAAGAGATAATGCCAAATTCAAAAATTTAGACAAATTCATTCTTAAAATATCCCAAACTTCTTCTACTGAAGATAGCATTGTTTCACCACATTCAACCCACCAAACAATCGGTGGAGATTAAGCCAACAATCAAAGTTAACAAATAAATCATTTTCTCTACGATTTCAACAGTAAAAGAAGAAGAAAAAGCCTGGAAGAGGCTTACTTTTATTAATGATCCAAAAGAGGAAATAACAGAGGAAATAACAAAAAATAGAAATTCCAATTCGAATTAAAAAAATAGCCTCCAAATCTTCAATTGTTCTCACTTGCTGGAACCCTTTCTTGATATCCCCACTACCGGCGCCTTGCTCTCGTCCATCACCTCCGCCACCGGCTTCTTCCATAGCATGAAGTTTTGCTTCCCTAATTATTTAATCGTCTCCCATGGAAGTAGAGCTATTATTCCTTAACCCTAATTACACCCTAATTATAAACCGCTTTGAGATGACAAGAAAGGGAGAGAGAGAGAGAGAGAGAGAGAGAGAGATGACGAGAGATAGAGAGAGTGCTAGAAAGAGAGACGACGAGAGACTGAGAGAGTGCTGGAGACGGTAAGATCTGAGGGTGATATCATTTGATTGATCTGAGATGAGACCTTGAGATCGATTTGAGATGAGAGAGAGAGATAAGAGCAGTGGTGGTGGGTTAGGGGAAGAAATCAAGTTATCAGTTGGGGGAAAAAATGATTTTGAGGGGTTTAGTCTAGGGCAAATTACACAAAAAGATTATGTATTATTTATAAGTAAATGATTAATATATCTTAGAAAAATCACAAAAAATGTACTTAATTTTGTTTTATGAAAAAAATTAACCGCAATAGACGAAAACACTAATTGCATAAAAAAAAAATTTGAATTCAAAGGCTATTGGCGTAAAGTTACGAGCAATCCCAAAAAAAAAAATCAAGAAGCACGGGAGCATTTGTGTAATTTGCCAAAATAAAATAAGAAAGAGAGTTGTAAGTTGGGTGACAGTGATGGGGAGGGAAGCCAATAGTCCACAATCTTCCACTCTATTCAAGTCTGGTCGGTTTGTTGGGACCCACGAATTTTAGTACCCCACTTCCCCATAGATAGATAGCATTAATTTGTCGTTTTCCACTAATTTGTTGGAGTATAAACTTGGACTAGCTCAGAGAAAATAAAAGAGAGTATTAATATGACACGTAATATTTGTGCTCTATCTAGTGTTACACGATAAGCAGGGCCCCACGACACATGATGGGACCGGATTGTGGAAAGTACATAAAACAACAGTAGCAAAGGTAATGGCTTTTGCAAAGATTCATCGAACGTACGACCCTTGAGATTGAGACGGACGAAAAAGAAAAATAAAATAATAATTTTGAAAGGATTGGAGTAGTTTGTTTGATCTAAATTAACATATGTCCTCCAGGGTGATTACTCGCACTTTTCGAAAGATATTAATTAATGATCTCTTTGGCTTCAAAAAAATAAATTTTTTATTTTTATTTTTGTCCATTTTAAATTCTCCTGTTTATAAATAGTAATTTGTAGGAATTTTTTTATTATTTAACTTTTACTTTTTTATTTATTTTAATGATGATCTCACATGAATATAAATTTCAAAATATTAGATATTATATTAATATTTATAATAGCATTAATTTATTTTGCTTAATCTATGTACCAATCAAATAAAATAATTATTTAGAAACGGAGAGACTATAACACTTTATTATACTCCCTCGGTTTTACCTAAAAAATCAACGTTCAAAAAAATAAATAATTAAGAAATATATTAGTTACAATAAAGGTAATCAAAATTATAAAATTAGTTTAGAGCAACACTAGGGCTGTGTTTGGATTCTCCATTTTTACATTATTTTGCTATTTTATTCTTTACCGTCACTTCAGAATATTTGGACATGTTATTTTGTTTTTTTATTTTACGTGTATTTTATACTCCCTCCGGTCCTAAATTATTTTTTTTGATTTTTTTTTGTTTGTCCCTAAATAATTATTTTATTTAAATTTTTTTTTTAAAATAATATTTTTACCATTTTATTCTTACTTTTTCTCTATTACTTTAATTATAGGTCACATGCACATGAGCATTAAAGGAAACTACACACTATACCAATATTAATAAACAAGTTTTTTTTTTTTAATCTGTGTGCCGAATCAAACAAGATAATAATTTAAGGACAGATAGAGTAGTTTTTTTAAACACAAATAGTGATTAATATAGCAAGTACCAATTAAGCACTCGACATTAAAATATAGAGTAATGCTATGAGTACTTAAAGAGTACTAATTTTTTTATATCAAATGATGTATTAGTTGATGTGACAGCTGATGTAATGTATTAATTATAATTTTTAATTTTATTTTTTGTATTACATCAGCTATCACTGACACATTATTTAATATAAAAAATTTAATACTCTTTAAATACATATAACATTACTCTAAAATAAATGAAAAAACAGAAATCCAATGGGTCGAAGTGTTGAAAATCCGTTGAGTACTGATTTTTGGTAAAGAGTACAAAGTGAAATAAATAATGATAAGTACAAATGATTCTTCAAAAGAGTGGCGCTAAACGCAGCCCCCCTTAATGCACTAAACGCAGCCCCCTTTCCCGACGAAATTACTAACCTGCCCTTTTTTTATTTTATTTTTAAAATTTTTAAAAACTAAACTTTAAATTACAGTTTTCCCCTAATTTTAGAAAATTTAAAACCGCCCCCTGGACTTTTTTAAACTTACAGCCGCCCCCCCCCCACTATTCAACCTCAGAAAATTACTAAATTGTCCTTGCTTTTTTCTGAGAAAATTACTAAATTGCCCTTAATTTTTTCTATATATAGAAAGGACTTCTAACCTAACAAACTCACAATTTTCAGTTCATCTCTCTAAACTTAACATATTCTCTCTCTCTAGAAAGTTTTTCATCTCTCGCTCTATTTTTCTGCATTAAAGGTATATTTTTCGTATACTTTGTATTAAATAAAATTGTTATTTCGTTATTTGTTTTGAATATATATGTTTGTCGCATATTTTTGTGTTAAATATAAATTTTGTGTTGTTATTGTTGTGTTATAATGTACCATTTAGACCAAAAAAAAAAAAAAAACTGGGGCATATGCGCCTGTACCATGCGCATGTACAGTATGTCATGCGCATGGTACAAGCGCATATTGCACGATTTATTATAATTTAATTAAAAAAATTTTAAAAATTTAAAAATTTCATGCACATGCTCCTGTACCCGGCGCATGGAGACTTGTACATGCGCATGGTATGGGCGCATGTACAAGCCTCCATGCACCGGGTACAGGCGCATGTTGCACATTTTCAAATTTTTGAAAATTTTGCACTTTAACCCTTGTATTTGTCATTTTTTTAAATTGTTTCATTTCACCCCCTGAGTTTGTTAGTTTCGTTAAATTGAATAAAATTTTGCATTTTGCCCCTTGAGATTGTTAGTTTCGTTAAATTGAATGAAAATATGCAATTTTACCCCCTGAATTTGTTAATTTAGTTAAAACTTTGAGGTATATGAAAATGTTACACTTTTAATAAGTTATATGGTTAAATAATTATTAATATCTTAATATTAAATTTTTATGTGATTTATTAGATGTTACACTTTATTCCTAATTATTGCTTTATGCTTAAATAATTATTAATAATATCTTAATTATTATTAAATGTTACACTTTATTAATATTTAAATATTAATAATTGATAATATTAATTTTTTATGCGATTTATTAAATGTTACACTTTTTTCCCAATTGCATTATGCTTATATTATTATGCGAATATTATAAATATGATATATATATATATAAATATATATATTTAAAATCAATTTTTTTGTTCATGTAGATGGCTGATGACCGTGGAAAGAGGGTCATGGAGCATAGTTTAGACTATGAAGGGCGGGCGAAAGATCGGCGTGTTTTTGCATCAGCACGAGCGAGAGAGGACCTCCGCAGACAAAGACAGCGACAGGCTATGATGGATGAGCCGCCGGTCCCGCCTGTCATACTTACCCCAACCCTTGTTCAGTGACACGGCTATCAGCCTACTCCGATTCCGTTTGGGGTAGGTTTTGATGCAACCTCCTCAGTGGGAGATTCAGCTTTGTGGGCTGAACATCACTCGCATTCTCCCGCAACGACCAATGAGGAAGAACGTCGTAATGAAGAATTTATTCGGCAGTTGGACGACGATATTGAGCCGGATATTGACTTACCGGAACCAGTTCCTCGTGGTCGTTGTCGTCGCCCTAACCCTATAGGGCTGGCACTAGTAGTGGAATCAGCGGCCCCGACAATTGGAGGTTGAGGGAGCCACAAGACGGATAAATTGTTTCATCTATAGGGAAACAATCCTGTAATTATTTAACCGTGTGTAAGCAAAATTTAATATTAAAATTAATTCAATTAATCGGCCCAAACAAATAACATAGGCCACAAATAATTATTGTTTAAGCAATTATAATCAACATTTCATAGTAATTAACAAAATGTAAATAATACAACTATATTAATTCATTTAATAGACCCAAAACTAATAATTATGTAACATAAAAGTTAACAAAGTTAAATTAAGAGGGAAAATAATTATTTAAGCATAATGCACAATGCAATACAAAAAAACAAAGTGTAACATTTAATAAATCACATAAAAAAAATTTAAGCTAAATTACTTAATAATGCAATGAGTAAAAGTGTAACATTTATTAAGAAATCAAATAAAAATTAAATATTAAGATATTAATAAATATTTAATCATAATGTTATTGAAAGTGTAACATTTTCATAAACCTCAAAATTCTAACTTAATTAACAAACTCAGGGGGTAATTGCATATTTTAATTCAATTTAACAAAATTAATAATCTCAAGGGGTAAAATGCAAATATACATACAATTTAGAAGATATTATTGATTCGAAAGTTTATGGTGTAATGAAATATTTTCGTATGCAACTTATAAAGTATTCATTCAAGATTTGGATTTGATTTTATTTGTATTAAGAACCAGAATAGTAATCCATTTTGTATATAACAAGAGAATACATTCAGTTCAGTTGTGTGCATCGGATATAAAAGTTGTGCATCACGATATACAAAATTTAAAACCCTACAAAATAGTGTTTTATATTTTCAGTGAACGCGATGCATCAAATAATGCATCGCGATGCATAAAAAACAACAAAAGTTGCATTACGATGCACAAAATTTGAAACTCTACAAACGTTGATTTATATTTAGATTTATATGCAAATTTATTTAGATTTCAATCTATTCAGGACTTTGTGAACAAAAAATTCAACTATAAAATGTATTCAGCTATAAAATGTATTCAGCAATACTAACCTGCTACTTCATTAACTTGTTGTTTTGGTGTTTTGTTTGTTCTGGTACTTGTTGTTTTTTTCTTAGTACTCTGTTGTAGTTGGGAGGATTTTTTTGCTTTATTTGATAATAACTCACGATAATGTTTTCAAATCTTTTTGCAAAATCGCCAGATGTTCCTTCGTTGAGTAATCACCGAAGGTTTTTAAGTTTTTTTTGAAGTGAAGAGGGTTTATTGCAGTGTGTTTGTGTTAAGCATTCAACTAAGTAGTTGTTTTTTTAGTATGAAGTCGATGCAATGGGCACGTGTTAGAAGGAAGGGCATAGATGACATTTCGCAAATAGAGTGTCTTCTTCTGGTTCAAAAGAAAAGGTTATGCATCGCGATGCACAAAAATAGTACGTTTTAATTTAATTTTGTGCATCACAAGTGTAATGTTGTGCATCGCGATATGTTGCGATGCATCAATTTGTGCATTGCGATGCGTTCCGTGTTTTTTTAAGAAAATAGATGACATTTCACAACAAAAATGTCATTTTTTAGTTTAAAACAATTATAGTGGACTAAAACGATTGAAAATTGTCTGAAAGGTACCGGCCCGAATTTCACCAAATATAATTCTCCACCCATTCCTAAATATTGTCTTTTTTTTTTTTTTTGCAAAAATTGTATTGTTTCTAAACTTTCTTTTTTAGGAGAATACATTTATCACTTTATCCTTACTTTTTCTTCCTACTTTAATTATAACCACATGCACAAGAGTTTTAAAGAAAATTACATATAATTATACTAATAGTTATAAAAAACCAATTAATTTTTCTTAATCTTGTGTGCTCAGTCAAATAAGGTCATTATTTAAGATCGAAGGGAGTACATAAGATATCTATTAGTCACTATGCAATGAATGCATATTGGAGTAATTAGAGAAAGGAAGAGAGAGATAGAGAGAAGTTGGCGAGGTCCAAAAGAAAACATATAATAAAAATTTATAATTAAAGTCCTAAAACTATGTAAGAACTAAGGAGAACTGATGAGATCCTCCCAAATACTCATCGCATGTGTCTTCCACGTCAGCCTCAGGTGGGTCCTAAGATCCACGTTGACAGTGGAAGCCCAGACCTCGGAGCGATCGAGCTCTCCAGCCGAGGTCCCAATCGAGATCCCTGAATGAAGTCTCCAGCCAAAGTCGCTGAGTCAAGGTCTTCGGCTCAGCCAGACCTCTGTATAATCCATTAATAACCTTGTCAATGACAAGACTGCCTCTGTAGCGAACATCTGTTATCCTCGACACAGGTCAACATCATGCATTAAATGCCCACCGCTTGTCAGTACTTAGCTTAGGAGAAGCAAGACATTCTCATTGGAGGAAGATATTCCTTCTCCATGAATCTACAACGACATTTATGAGCTTTTCATCTTCCTAAGAAAGAAGCTTTTATTTATCTACTTTATCCTGACAACGGACGTGGGATCAATAAGTGAGCATTTACATTTCAGCACAAGTGGCCAAATTCATATCATTTACACGCCACCTTCGACTATAAATACAAGGTATCACCTTCATTTATAACTGAGCCACATTTACTCTTAAGAACTTACAAAAGTGTTGTCAAATTACATTTACTCACTGGCCTTCAGCATACTCACTTATTACCATTCTTGTGATTATTAGAAGGCAATTTGCCAACTAGCTACCTTCCTCATATTTAACACTCAAACTAACTCTTACACCTGAAGGTAATAGTTGGGTTAAACCCCGACACCCCCTAATGGTGTGTTATTTGTCAAACAGTTGTATGCCCAGTCACCTTGTGATAGTTCAGTCCCAGTAAGAAGAGTCTTTTGAGAACCGAGGTATACTGACTGTATATTAATCGCATATGTGGATCCGATGTCGTAGTCAATAATAACTTTTTTGGCGTGATCAAGAACGAACCTTAATGTTCACATTACAAATGTATTTTAAGATACGATAAATAACAAAGTTAAATTTAATAACTTCATATGATTTATATTTGGAGAACGAAATGTTTAATAAAAACAACACAAATCATTTAACACATGGGCATTTGGTCTAGTGGTATGATTCTTGCTTTGGGTGCAAGAGGTCCCGAGTTCGATTCTCGGAATGCCCCTTTCAGTGTTTCAATTTTATTAAAACTTTGTTTAGTGGCTTATTGAAGTGGTAATAATAGTAATTGTTTACATCTCACATTCACAGATTACAAATCAAATAAAAAAAACTAAAAGTTAAATCCAACTCTCGAGTCTAATAATCTCATTTTCCTTCTTTTGTTGTATCCCCTCATTTTCTTTTATTTGTATTTTGCCCGAGGGTAGAAAAGAACTTAAATCAAATTTTCACATTTTGTAAAGTTTCAAAGTTATTATTGTTCAGCCCTTAATAACTATCTCTTTAAGTAATCTTACGATTCTTTTCTGAAATATTCAAACTGACTTAGGTGCTTGTGTATAAAATTGATTAGACATTACATTGTTTAAGTTTATCGCTACAAACTAATCAATCACAATTATTACCTCATATTTTTAGGAAAAATGTTGAAATCTTTGATATTTTTCTTTTCTTTTTTCTATCCTTTGCTACCGCAAAATTGAGAAATGGAGAATATAACCATCAAAATTGATTCTACCAATCAGAATCACCAAAACTTCTATCGCCAACTAAGTTTCAATGCTATGATTTGTTCTTGTACTCGGGCATAACCTAAAAATGGAATATATCGTACGTATAATCCCTTCCTCGTACAAACAAACAAATTAACAAACAAAAAAAGGGTTAAGTTACACTAAAAATATCGAACTTTTTAATAGTGTAACGTGTTACAAATACTAAGAATATAACATTACATATAGGCAAAGAATCTAAGCATGCTCCTTTTTTTTTTTTCCCTTTTCAAAACTAGACGGACAACCGGCGCTCTCCACAAGATATTTTTTATCAAGTACTTATATTTAACATGTTACAAATATTTTACATGATGAAATTAAAATTTTCTTCAAAACTTTTAGTGTAAAAAGCAGACATATTGTCATCACTTAAAATATTGGTCGATGTCACGATCCAAAACTTATTTTTCATCGCAATCAACATGCCTTTTTGATAAGGTTGTCGCACTTACCGTCCCTATATAGTACTCCTTCCGTTTCATGAAAAGAGTCCATTTTTTTTTTTAGAAGTCAACATATAACTAAATCAAATAATTTTTTTTTACATATTTTACTTATGTTTCAAGAATTAAAATTTCATGAATCATAAGAATACTATGAATTACAACTTTTATAAATTTTTAAAACTCACTAAATTTATGTTAATTATTGGTCAAATTTTAACTAAGTTGACAAAAAAATATATATCAAAAGTAAACTCTTTGCCTAGAACGGAGTGAGTAATTTTCAGATGACTGTTCCTTAGTAGAGCTAGGGCATCAAAAACATCATATAAATACTTACTTGCTTGAAGAAAACATGTAAATTTAATATACATGTTTGAATATCAACATGCCTAGCATCTTCCAAAATTAATTTACACATTTTGTGAAAATTAGAGTCATTAATAACTCTATTGCCGATCTCCAAGACATCAACCACTTATCCCATAACACCTTCCAAAATAATAATAAAATAAAATAAATTAGAAAAACCCTAATCTATGGAGTATCTAGATACGAATTCAAATAACATGAAATTGACATTTACAAATTAAATTCTTCCCACGATCTCCAACAGTTTCTAACCTTTTGAATGAAACGACGCCTTGGAATATCGGGAACATTTACGATGATTTCTCCTCTCGAATGCCCAACCACATCTTTGTAAATGATGCAAGCAATATGCATTCATTGAATAGTGACTTATAGATATTATAACTACTACCCTAGTAGTATTTTACAATGAAGAGTTGTATTGTAACAATTATATGTAAATAGAATGTTTATGTACATTTAACATAATAGTACTCCTTATAGAATACTCCCTCTGTTTCAAAATATTTGTCGTTTTAGCTCTAAAAATTTGTTTCAAAAAGATTATCGTTTTAGGTTTCCAATGCATGTTTTACCTAATTTACCCTTGTCTTCTCACAAGTTCCAATAATTAATCATCTCTTCATTAAATACTTTATCTTCTCCCAATGGCTATCTCCTTCTAATTTAACTTTTCAACTACTCCTAGCACAAAAATTAAAGATATTTAATAAGGGTATATTTGTTAATTTATAAAATTTCTTAATATGTGTACACAACTCTAAAACGTCAATCTTTTTGAAACGGAGGGAGTACTACTTCCGTCCTAAATTAATTGTCGTTTTAAAAATTTGTACAGATGTACCCTTATTTAAATTTAATCATTGTAATGGTAATTAATTTTCTCTTTCCTTTTACATCATCCTACTTTCTCACAAAAATCGTGTATTTTAGCAATTCACTTTTTATATTTAGGAACCAAAATCAAAATTTTGAATTTTGCTTAAATTTTAGAATGGAGCCAAACTTAATCAATAAATAAAGGTTGTTACTGTCTTTCTCTACACAATCTGCAACTTTCCAAAGAGAAAAAAATGTCTTCAAGTTAAAGAAAATTTTCATTTGACTTAATCAAATTTTTAGCATCTTCATTACTTCATTGTCATGAAATTCTTCATCTTCATTACTTCATAAAGTCCCGAGTTGTCATGAAATTCTCCCTCATCGACGTAGAACTTGTTCAAATCGAACCCGATATTAGTATTTGAAATACTTACCTCTTGATTTTCCATTTGAATATAGTTCACCTTCAAGTTTTGCATGTTCTTGACATGAACATTAGGTATGAGTTCATCCATTTCATTACTCTTCAATATTTCGAAATCTGCATGTTCGTTTTCTTACTTTCTTCTCTTTTTATCTTTAGTGTGCTGTGTGTATTTGAGATGACTTTTGATTTTTTTTTTAAAGAATTTGTTCATATTTTCAATGTTTCTTGAAAGTATAGTATTTAATTTGACAGGAGTTAATAAGACTAATAAGGGTAGTTTTGAAAGAATATGACTAAATGTTCCTTGAAATCTTATAATTATAATTAGTTTGGGACAAATTATTTTTACTAAAACAAAAATTGATTTGACACGGAGGTAATGTATGTTACACTCTTCTTATAGAATATTTTGTAGAGGAAAAATCATGGACGAATCGTCTACGGTGAATCTTTTTATAGTACTATATTATTGGTAGTATCTTTATTATTTTTATTATTATTATTGGTAGTACTTTCTTTATCTCAAATAAATGTTTATATTTTTTATTTTGGGATGTTTTAACTAATATTTTTAAAGACTTTCGATGTACTCTTTTCGTCCCAGATAAATATTTCTACTCAATTAACGTTCATGAGTATTATGGTCAGAACACATTTTACAGCATATCATTAGTTACATTTCTTAATTCCTGTATTTTATCCACTAGAAACATATATCCAGGACGGAGGAAGTACGTATTATCTATCATTCTTCTTGATATACCCTTAAAACCTCATTTAATATAACACATATATAAAAAATTTAATTATTTAAAATAGTTAAAATTAATTACTCCATCCGTCCCTTAATTATTATTTTGTTTGACTCGGCATACGGATTAAGAAAAAATAATTAACTTGATTATTAATATTGGTATAATGTGTCATTTCTTTTAATGCCCATGTGTATGTAATCTATAATTAAAGTAGGAGAAAAAGTAAGGGTAAAATGATAAAAGTGATGTCCTAAAAAGGAAAGTTTTCAAACAAGATAATTATTTTAGAACGGACAAAAAAGAAAAGAAAGACAATAATTTAAGAACGGAGAGGGTAATATTTATGAGCATTATTGTTAGAAAATATTTTATAATATATCATTAATTATATTTTTTAATTTATATGCTTTATTATCTGAGAATATTTATCCAAAATGGAAAAAATATCTTATACTGTTTTGCCTATTGTTTTAAATCATTATACATTAGCTATAGGATGAATCTCATATTGGATTATTTATTTCAAAATGGTATTTTATCTTCTATTTCAATCGTTAGATGTACACCACATGTACATGTAAATAAATAATATTAATTATTTCATAATTTTTTATACACATATGACACACATCTAATAATTAAAATAAAAAATAAAACACCATCTTAAAATAAAGGATCCAATTTGGGATGAATCCTATTGAAGATCTTTATAAGGTATAAAAACTTCATGTCAAACATATTATTGTCAGACACATAATGACCGAGAAACGAAGAATTGCCCAAGGGCGTACACAGTGGATGGCCTCCATCTACTCTTTAAAATCAATTTTAGAGATTTTTACCCTCCTTTGATCTTATAGTAGTTTTTTTAGTTCATCTTCTATCTCTAAAATCAACTAAATCACCCTCTAAATATAGGGGGAGTTTTAACATGAATAGTGACTCAAATCCTCTACATTTTCCTCACTTTATTTGAGCACAATATACTTTTGTTTAATATTTTAGAATAAAAATTATTAAAATATACTCTCTGTCATTAAATTATTGTCTTATTTTTTTTTCCGTTCCAAAATAATTATCTTATTTTTTTTATCCGTCCTTAAATAATTGTCTTGTTTGAAATTTTCATAGGGTAGGAGATCATTTTTACCATTTTACCCTTATTTTTTTCTCTATTTTAATTATGTATCATATACACATGGACATTAAAAGAAACTACACATTATACCAATATTAATAATTAAGTTAGTTATTTTTTGTTAATCAGTGTGCCGAGTCAAATAAGATAATAATTTAGGGACGGAGAGAGTACAATATATTTTTCATAGTATATAAAATTTAAAATATTTTATTTTAATTGTGGTAGAAAATATAAATAAAAAAAAATATAATAGTTTGTTAGTTGAGATGAGAGATATTTAATTTTTAGAGGGTTATATAGAGAGTGCTTGTTGGAGTGAGTTTTTTTTAGAGTGTTAAAAAAGTAAAATTTAAACGGAAAATAAAGTCTTTAAAGTGTGATATAGAGATATATATGGAGTACTTATTATGGGCGCTCTAAAGCCGTGGATGCCTGAGAATTAACCGAGATTCGTCTCCTGATGTGACGCAGCAGCCATCGGCAGCCTTTCTAACTTTCATTACAACCCAGCCAAATAAAATGAAAATAAATATCTCAGCGTTCGGATAAATATTTTTATTTTTTATTTTAGAATATTCTAATTAATATTCTTAATGATTTTTTATCTACCTATTCTCTATAATTCTTCCTAATATATCTTTAAAACTTCATTTAATATAACACATTCTAAATAAATTTAATAATTTAAAATAGTTAAACTCAATTAATGTTTATGAGTATTATGGTCAGAACATATTTTACAGTATATTATTAATTATGTTTTTTAATTTTTATATTTTATCCACTAAAAATATTTATCCGAAACGAAGGAAATAAGTAACAAATATAAAGCGAACACATAAAGGAGTAATTATTGAAGAAAAAGTAGTTTATGATGAATGCTAAGAAATAAAAGTGAAAAAGCTAGTTGAGTAGATTCTCTCTCTCTCTCTCTCTCTCTCTCTCTCTCTCTATATATATATATATATATATATATATATATATAATAGTTTATATAATATATTATTGTATGTTTATATATTAAAATTTAAATTCGCTAAATTTTTTACAAATTACATATATGCACACATATTTATCTAAACATATTATTCATATAAAATGTCAAAATTGGTACAAAAATACTCTCTCCGTTTTACCTAAAGAGTCCACATTTGAAAAATCTAATAATTAAAAAATATATAAATGTCATCAGAGTTAACTATAATTATAAAAATACTTAAGAGCAACCAAAATAATTACGACAAAAGTGAATAATAAAGATGAAAGATTATGAAAATTGTAAGCATATTATTTTGAAAGTGTATTTTTTAAGTAAAATAACGTGTCAAAATAGTATAGTGAACTATTTACCTGAAACGAAGGGATGGGGTATGTTTTGTTTCTAATTATGAAGAGGTATTAATACTTGTTCAATGAGGATAGTCTAAATTTTAATTATTTACTCCCTTCGTTCCACCCAAAGAGTCTATATTTGAAAAGTCAAATTATTAAAGAATATATTAATATCATTAAAGTTGATTATAATTACAATACTTAAGTGCAACCAAAATGATTACAACCCATGGAGGGTAAAGATGAAAGATTATGAAAATAGTAAGAATAATTTTTTAAAAGTGGACTCTTTAAGTGGAACGTCCCAAAATAATATAGTGGACTCTTTGCCTGAAACGGAGGGAATATAATTTGCGTATTTATGCACAACAGATAAGTTTAGTCGAGCGAAATGAGGCTCACAAACAAAAGAGACATGAGTAGGAGCTGACCATTAATATATGCAATTTGGGGCTTGGTGTATAGTTAGTTACTCCCATTTGACAATTGTGGAGATGACATTGGTTCATTAGTCAGTCGTCTTGATTTTCCTACTAGTAGTAGTAGTAGTAACCCAATTCAAACGAGGGAACTGATCGGGCGTCGATATGAACTGAAGTAGTGGCTGTAATTAATAATCCTAATCCTAATAATATTGCCAATAACATGACAACTTTTCACAAGAAAATTTCAAAGATGATAGCCTGACAATTAGGGTGGGTTCTTCATAGTATTAAGCTATGAAAGAAGAAAACAATAATATTATTAATATTATTAATAGAGTAATGCTATGTATATTTAAAAAAATATCAAATTTTTTACATTAACTGAGGTGTTAATTCATGTGACAATTAATGTTATACAAAAAAAAATAAAATTAAAATTTATAATTAATGTATCACATTAAAACATATCAACTGAAATATTATTTAGTATAAAAAAAATTAATAATACCTATAACATTACTCTCCTTGATAAATACGAAAAACATCGATCTACTCCTTGGTTCAGCCATGAGCTCTTGTCACTTTCAAATTCATTCTTTTGATGAATAAATAATAAATATAATGTCTGTCGTGTCACAAGATATATACCCCTCAGATCTATAAGTATAAGAGCAATCACAACAATACCTCCTTATATTACATTTTAAACACCTTATTTTTTGTTCAACTTTTACTTTTTTAACACTCTAAAAATAAATTCACTCCAACAAATACTCTCTATATAACCCTCTAAAAATTAAATTTCTTTCATATCAACTAACAAATCTAGCTATTATTCTATTTTTCTCTTTTTTAATTTCTATTTTTCTACCACAATCGAAATGAACTATTTTATATCTTAAATTTATATTCTATGAAAAAATATGTTGTATTTTTTTAATAATTTCAATTACTTTTATTTAAAAATATATGTCAATCTAAGAGACAATTTATGTTTAAAATTTTTTTGGTTGAAAATAATTTGTAGTTAATTCACAAATTTCATATATTAAAATAAATATCTTTTTATTTGACTAATTGATAAAATTTATGATGATGATGTAACAAAAAAAAATATGTATATCAGTTGTTTGTAACAAAATGAAAACTTTAAAATATATATATATATATATATATTACTAATTTTTAAAGCTTATGTTTTTTTTTGAAGTAACAAAAAATGAAAAATAGCCTAATAAAAAAAATATTTTTTTTTATTACTCCCTTCGTCCCGAATAAATGTTCTTACTTTCTATTTTAGGATGTCTCAACTAATGTTCTTAAAGACTTTTAATCTACCTATTCTCTACCATTCTTCCTAATATATCCTTAAAGTTTCATTTAATATAATACATCCCAAAGAAACTCAATTATTTAGAATAGTTGAACTCAATTAATGTTTATGGGTATTATGGTTATAACACATTTTACAGTACATTATTAATTATGTTTATTAATTCATGTGCTTTATCCATTAGAAACATTTATCCAGGACGGAAGAAGTATTAAATTTTACGTAGCACGTAATAATATACTTACTAAAATAACATAAAATGAAAATTGCTCCGTATAATACAAGTATTTACAATAAGCAATTCTATCGATCGATACAGAGTTTATCAATAGATTTAATTTACATCATACCTTAAATTCCTGTACAATAGGTGTAATGTATAATGTTTTATATCACCTCTGCTTCAAAATGTATGTCGTTTTAGCTCTAAAAATGTGTTCCAAAATGCAGACAGAATTCTCTATTCCAAAATAATTGTCGTTTTATATTTATAATGCATGTTTTACAATTGTCTTCTCCCAATTTTCAACAATTAATCAACTGTTCGTTAAATACTTTATATTCTTCCAGTGGTTATTTCCTTCTAATTTATCTTTTCAACTACTGCTAGTATAAAAGTTAAAAGATATTTAATAAAAGTATATTTGTCAACCTACAAAATTTCTTAATACGTGTGCACAACTCTAAAACGACGATCTTTATGAACAAAGGGAGTACATAATATGTAAACTACTACTCCCTTCATACGACACAAAGAGTCCACGTTTGAAAAGTCTAAATATTAAGGGATTTATTAGTCTCATTAGAGTTGGTCATATTTAAAAAAATATTTAAGTACAACTAAAATGATTACAACACAAGTGGAGGATAAAGATGAAAAATTATAAAAATTGTAAGCATAATTTTTTAAAAGTGAACTTATTAAGTGAAACATTTTAAAATAGTACTCCCTCCGTCCCCAAATTATTGTCCTGTTTGACTTTTTTTGGTCAAACATAACATTTTTCAAACACAAATTTGACATATATTTTTTTTACTTTTTTCAAAATCGTAAAACACGTAATTCGTAGTACTTTTTAAAGTATTACGAATTACGTGTTTTATGATTTTGAAATAAGTAAAAAAACAGGGTCAACCTAGCTGGTTCAGCAGAAAAAGGATTCTAGAAAATTTGTGCAACTGATTGTGTTGGATTGAAAACAGGGTCAACCTAGCTGGTTCAGCAGGTGAGAAGTTGCGGTGATCGGATTTGATTTAATAGGCAGACTTGTAAATTCTGGATTTGATTAACAACTCAATTTGGATTAGGTCAATTACTGAGAATCATAGAAAACAGACAGATTCAGGGATGAGGATGAAAGGGTTCAGAGGTGCTGTAAGACTGATATGGCTTTGCCATGGATGCGCAAACAAGACTGGTTGCTGGGCTTTGCTCTTGCGTGAGGTCGTAGTGTAGCCGAGAGGAATGGGTTTGGGTCTTATCGTTGTATGGGTTGAAACAGTGCGTTAGCGCACTAGACTCTATCGCAGCTTCGATCGAGAGTAAATATTGGATCGCTCGTTGGTTGCTCTTTCGAATTGTGATTTCGCGACCTTTGATTGCCATGAAATTGCATTCTCCAACCTTGGATTAGAACAATTCTTGCCTGAGTTTGATGGATATTGAAATTTGGAATGATTATTGTAAGTTTCACAGTCCAGTTGTGGCGCCGTGGTTTCACGACCATCTAATTCGTGTTTTACAGCCTAGGTTTGTTGGGCATTTACTTGATTGGGTGTTTACCTTTGATTTTTGCCACCAATTGATTGATTTTTGTTTGAGATGTGGTTGCTTACTGGTTGTTTAGGGAAGAAGGCTTCATAGCCTTTTCCCAAAACAATAGGGACCCATTTCCTTTTTTGAAAGACTAACATTATTATCCAAGTGGAATTCAATCATCATCAAGTAAGGGTATTTTTGTCTTTCTAAAAAAAATTTAACGTGTTCAGTTTAAATATCACAATAGAAAATATCATAATACTATAACTTAATCAGGAAAACGTTGCAAGTTCAGGACCAAATTGTATATTAATCCAAGGGAGTATAAAAACACTCTTTGAACACTTCATAAATAAATAAATAAAAAATACAGCTTTTTCTGCTTGAAAAAGACTTTTCCCATCTCTCCCTATTTTCCCTTTCCCCAAAAGCTTTCGTCCACAAACCTCCATTACTCCCACCATCCCACTCCCATTCTTTCATCTCCATGTACTATCATATATATATATATATGTGTGTGTGTGTGTGTGTGTAGAGAGAGAGAATGAGAGTATCTTCCGACAGAATGTAGATAGTGATCAATATATAATACATGCATGTATTCACTTGTTTCAATGTACAAACAAACGCACAACACAAATGACGCCTCGGAGAATTGGTTTTGTGATTAACCTAACTTGGCACTTTGTCATCAGTCATCACCATCCCGCTACTACTTTCCATCTCCACCGAGTCAACTCAGCTTCCGTTCTCGTGTGACTCAACCAACTCCCCGTACCCATTTTGTGATACCACGTTACCCATTTCCCAGCGCGTCCAAGACATCGTCTCTCGCCTCACGCTAGACGAAAAAGTGCTGCAACTCGTTAATGGTGCACCCGCAGTTACCCGACTCGGTATACCGGCTTATGAGTGGTGGTCAGAAGCGTTGCACGGCATCTCTAGGCACGGGAAAGGCGTCGGGTTTAATGGCACCGTTACCGCTGCTACTCAGTTCCCTCAAGTTATTCTTACTGCCGCTTCTTTTGATTCCAATCTCTGGTATCGAGTCGGTCAGGTGAGTCATTTATCACGAGTTGACTCGTTTAATAACCCCATTCAAAAACTGAAAAATTATAAACTTAGTGCTCTTATCTTAATAATGCCATTAACACAAAATTATTACAATAACGCAATGGTGAATGGTCTTCTAATACCAAACTTTATTTTTCTTTTATTTTGTGTACATGTTAATTCCTATATTTATAGCTAGTGATGTCCACTCACTTAATTTGATCCTTACTTAATGTCAAAAGTAACAATTAGTCATATATATGTTTCATCCGTGAGTCACTTTGAGTTTGATGATTATATATGGATCGATTTGGCTAGTTACATGCTTATATGAAGAATTGACATCCATTTAATGACAGCAACAGTAACAAAATCACACCGACTTGGAATGGTTCAAAATGTATTTATGTATCCACAACAAATTATTACACAAATTAAACTAGTGATTTTTTTTTTTTTTGTGAAATACCAGCATGCATACTACGTTGGATCATATCATAGGACTAATTAAGACCGCCACGTACCAATTACGGGTCCAGGCAGCGTTGGTAACGTAGTCGTAGTGTGCGTAAATTGGCACTAAGACATGCGGGTGTAGTTTACCATGCACGCTCTCTAGCTCATTTTACTTGGAGCACAAGAGATTTACAAGGGAGGTATATTTACTTTTGTCTAGTAATATTGACACATCACCTCTAGCTAGGTGTAAGTTACAATTCTTCAGGTACTTAAGTTTGCGTAAAGTTGGGGAATTCATATTTCGCACTAAATCTTTCCATGTGTGGAAATTTGAATTAAGATAAGATAATATTAGGCTTACAACAAATTCAGGGTGAACTATATATAGCACAATAGTAAGGTTATTTTGAAGGTCTTATCATGCATGATTTGTTGCATCTGGTTATGATTAGGCAATTGGAGTAGAGGCCAGAGCAATGTTCAATGAAGGACAAGCCTGGGGATTGACATTTTGGGCACCTGTCGTAAACGTTTTGAGGGATCCAAGATGGGGAAGAGCACAAGAAACACCTGGTGAAGACCCAACGACTATTGGAAAATATGCAGTTTCTTATGTTAGAGGGATTCAAGGGGATAGTTTCAAAGGTGGGAATCTTAAGGATGTCCCTCTTCAGGTCTCTGCATGTTGTAAGCACTTCATTGCCCAAGATTTGGATAACTGGAATGGTTATGATCGCTTCACATTTGATGCTATTGTAAGTCTCGTATATATGGCATTTGTTTAATTAGAACAAATGTATGTTTTTTTTTGGTTGTCGTTAATTCTTACTACTATTTACATTAGTATGCTTTATTGATTCGATCAGCTCAGTAAGCAAGATTTAGCAGACACATACCTACCACCATTTCAGAGCTGTATACAACAAGGACAAGCCAGTGGACTAATGTGTGCTTATAACCGCGTGAATGGGGTACCAAACTGTGCTGACTACAATCTCTTAACCAAGACAGCCCGTGAACTTTGGGGATTTCAAGGGTACATTGAATTTTATGCAAAAGATGAATTCATTTCCAGCAAGTAGCATGGGCAAGCATATCATTGATTATTTGTTTTTCATGGTCAGGTACATAACCTCGGACTGTGATGCAGTCGCAATTATTCACGATGTTCAAGGATATTCTAAAATTCCAGAAGATGCAGTAGCAGACGTCCTTAAAGCTGGTACACAATAAGATCTGTTTAATTATTTTTTCCCAAGAAGATTGTGAACCATCATATTGAGGTTACAATAAAAATAAAATGCAGGCATGGATGTCAATTGTGGCGCCTACTTGCGGAAATACACCAAATCGGCAGTTCAACAGAACAAAGTATCTGAATCTGAAATAGATAGAGCCCTACACAACCTCTTCTCTATTCGAATGAGGTTAGGACTGTTCAACGGCAACCCGATTAATAACTCTTTTGGCAACCTCAATGCGAAGCAAATCTGTTCTAAAGAACACCAAGAACTAGCCCATGAAGCTGCTCGAAATGGCATAGTCCTTCTAAAGAACTTAGATGGACTCCTCCCACTATCTAAGTCTAATACCAATTCCCTTGCTTTAATAGGTCCCAATGCCAATGTTACGCAAACATTTCTTGGAAATTACGAAGGCCTCCCCTGCAAAAATGTTACCATTCTCCAAGCACTGCAGAGGTATGTGGTAAACACTAACTATCACCAAGGTTGTGTCGATTCGGTGAACTGCACCTCTGTTGCAATGAATGCAGTTATGGAGATTGTGAAAGAAGCAGATTATGTGGTGTTGGTAATGGGTTTGGATCAGACTCAAGAGAGAGAAAAGCAGGATCGTGTGGAGTTGATGCTTCCTGGAGAGCAAGAGGCTCTCATCACGAGTGTTGCTATAGCTGCAAAGAAGCCAATTGTATTGGTTCTGCTTTCTGGAGGCCCAATTGACATATCTTTCGCGAGAGATGACCCAAAAATTGGAAGCATTTTGTGGGCTGGTTATCCTGGTGAAGCCGGAGGTATTGCGCTTGCTGAAATCATCTTTGGCAATCATAACCCCGGTGAGTTAATTGACATCTTATTTTCTTGCTGCCAAACATAGTAAAGACATTATAAGGCTTTAATCTATGCCAAATTCTCATGCAGGAGGAAGATTGCCGATGACTTGGTATCCCGAAGAATTCATGAAAGTGCCGATGACTGACATGAGAATGAGGCCGGATCCATCCACTGGCTATCCTGGTCGCACATACCGCTTCTACAATGGCACAAAGGTATTTGAATTTGGCTATGGCCTAAGCTACACAACCTATTCTTACGAGTTTGTCTCAGTCCCCACAAACAAGAATTACTTAAATCAAATATCAACTACACGGGTAGTTAAAAACTTGGGTTCAATAGGTTACATGCTGGTTTCTGAGATAGGTGCAGGGGTGTGTGAAAAGGCAAAGTTCTTGATTGTTGTAGCAGTTAAAAATGACGGAAAGATGGCTGGGAAGCATTCGGTGTTACTATTTGCAAGGCCGAATAAGGTTAGAAATGGGGATACGATCAAACTGTTGGTAGGTTTTCAAAGAGTGAATTTAAGAGCAGGGGAAAGAGGGGAAGCTGTATTTGTGGTGAGTCCTTGTGAGCAACTTAGCAAAGCAAACAAAGATGGGTTGATGGTGGTTGAAGAAGGGCCTTATTACCTTGTTGTAGGAGATAAAGAGCACCCCTTTGAGATTGTGTTGTGATACTTGAAATCTGCTAACATATATGTGTACAAAGAATAAGATTCTCCTAAACATACATGATGATTCGTCATGTATATTTCAGAATGTTCAATGTGGCAATAAATATTAGAGAATTGCTATTTACACCTATAGAATTGCTGAGTACACCCCCTAATAAAAATTACAAAAATGTCATTATAAATTTAGACCTAAATACCATTTTTTTTTTAGGCTGTTCGGCATCCCTACTGAACATTACTATGGCTGTTCGGCACCCCTACTGAACACCCATAGTAATATCTGGTAGGGGTGCCGAACACCCATAGTAATGTTCGGTAGGGGTGCCGAACACCACTATGGGCGTTCGGTAATCTAGTGCCGTGTCAAATAAACTGTTTAAAAAAAAAAGGAAGGGATCGGGTTGTGTGTGGGGGAGGGGAAGGAGGTGGGGTGGGGGAAGGAGGAGGAGAGGAGGTGTTCAAAAAAAAAATCAAAGCAAAAGTAAGGCTGAGTGGATTGTGGTGCGGGCGGTGGGTGGGGGGGGCAGGGAATGAGGAGGAAGGAGTCACTGTGTGGGGGGCCGGGGAGGGCAAGGGAGGAGGAAGGAGGTGGGGTGTACCAGGAAAGAGAAGGATGGGGTGAGGTGTGTTTAGGGTGGGATCTACTTAGTATTTTGAGAAAAATATTAGTAAGGGTAAAATAAAAAATTAGTGGAGGGTGTACCTAGTATTTTGAGGGGTTGAAAATATTAGGGTGGTTGTACTTAATAATTGGGTGTACTAAATAATTTTTTAAGTATAAATAGCAATCCTCTAAATATTACTCCAAGATTATTTCTGTTAGAATTTTACTTTTGAGCAATGTCAGTAATGATAATGTAGACAGAAGCAGTTAGTTCGTGAGAGTTTGTTGGGGCTGGGGGGAGCTGAGTCTGAAGTATAAATAGCTAGCTCTCTGAATATATTTCATTCATTGCAAGTAAATGTGATCTATCATCAGCACACCATCAGAAACTGCATTTGTTAACAACCATGATGTCACACATATGCATATGAGTAATGTTCTGAGTATTTAAAAAATATTAATTTTTTTTATATTAAATAATATATTAGTTGATGTGGCAGCTAATGTGATGTATTAATTATGATTTTTAATCTTGTTTTTTGTACTACATCAGTTGACACATTATTTGGTACAAAAAATTTAATACTTTTTAGGTACTAATAACATTACATATATATATATATATATTAATAAGTTTTTTTGAGAATCAAACTTTGTTTTATGTTGGATAATGACTACGTAGTACTATTATTTTATAATTAATAAATTTTGGAAAAAA
Source organism: Platycodon grandiflorus (assembly GCA_016624345.1). NCBI lineage: Eukaryota > Viridiplantae > Streptophyta > Magnoliopsida > Asterales > Campanulaceae > Platycodon > Platycodon grandiflorus. The sequence continues at coordinate 14,505,484 of CM028364.1, forward strand.
ATCTTGTGTGAATAGTACATATTAGACTCTGATATGTACTTTTTGTAGAAAGATCAAAAAATTGTAAATTTAATTTTTTTATTGTTGTTGTAAATACTAAATACCCATGTATGTAACCTACTAACCTGCAAAGAAACTTTTTTTTAGTTAACGACAGTAGGAATAAACTTAGTAATTAAACTTTTAGCCATCAATTTTCGATCGAATTATATAATTATTTGGTCTCTTCGTTTTATAAAAATTATGTGTTTGGTCTTCTCTTATCAAAAAAAATTCATTCTAATCACTTGATTTGTTTTTTTTTTTTTGTGAGATTCCTCCTTCGGACAATAACATCAAATTTTCCGTTTATTTTTTTGAAAATGCCCAAACTACCCCTAATACTTCCCCTCCCCCATTCATCTTCTTCAACTGATCCATTTCAACCATTGCAACTTTCGGTGAAAAGAGTTCAAAAATCCCCACAATTCAAACTTCAAATTCAATCAAGAACGAAACCCTAGAACATTAATTTTGTCGAAATTTGTTTTTGAAAATTCAATCATTCATTACAAAACCCTAAATTCGTCAATGGCTTCAAGGAAGAAAGAATCGGAAGGCATAGCCCTTCTACTCCACATTTGTATAAGAGGTTTATCTAAAAACCAAAAACTCGATAATGAAGACAGTTGGCGAAGTGGATCAGAAGAAGGTTCTGCACTTCTGCCTCCATCTGATGAATTTATCTGCCCCTTTAGATATAGCGAACGCGCATGTCAAGGGTACAACTGTCCAATTATCACTAAGGCGCAGTCTTTAGGTTTTAATAAAACAGTCATCGAACGTGGGGGTTGAAAAAGGAAGAGGTTCTATATACGGTGATGAAAACGACGACATGGACGAAGACATCGACGAACCCGAACCAGATGAACCTGAAGCTGAAGAACCAGAAAAGCCCCAAAACGATCCGAATTCGACACTCTCATCACAGAAGACGATTCCGACGGGTGAATTCTTCTCTTTTCTTGTTCTGGACGGGTGAGAAAGAGCTCTTCTCAAGATGAAAGAGATCGCTGTCACTTCTGCATCCTCGCTTTCAAGTGGATCTGTGGTGGGTTTTGATTCAGCTAACGATAACACGCCGCCTATTTCTACCAAAAAATCCACCCCTAAGCCCTTCAATTTTGGTACCAGTAGCAGTCCAAGGCCGCCACCCCTAACCTCGAAGCCTTCACATGTTTGGTATGCATGATGCTCGTACCTGTATGCCGGAAAAGATCTTGTTGTTTGCATGTGATTCTTTATTCTTATTCTTTTGAGCGTGTGTGTGCAATGTGCAGTTTGTGTAGCTATTTTTTTTTCTCCTTTTTCTGGTGTGGGGTGAGAGGTTATGCTTACTAAGGGGTTGAGCGCCTTTTGTGAAAGCCATCCAGCTGTTCGATGAAATGCCTAGCAGAGATGTTGTTTCTTACACTTCTTTAATTGATGGGTTTGTCAAGAAATGGAGAAATTGGTTGTCGGGAGTTCTAGTAGAAGGTTTCCGGTGGATGGACTGGCGGTGGTCATAGATGCCAACCAAATCACATTCAAGGAAGAAAAATGAATCATCCGCATTGTGCAAAGAAGGTCAGAATAATAGAATGGGCCTGAAGCCACATGGAGAGTGGAGACCAAGGGTGGCCATGGCCCCCCTAGACTTTGAACAATATGTAATTTACCCCCTTTAAAATATCATTCTTACTATTTCTATTATATATTGGCCCCTTGAGTATTGAATGTTATATTTTTAATTAAGTTAACTCGGCCCCCCTAAGAATCAAATCCTGGCTTCGCCACTGAGCCTGAGCACTGTTTAGGGAGCATTCAATGACAGCCTTTTTAACTACAAGTGTGAAGGTCGCTGTTATTTTGAAAACTATCACATAGTCCATGACGTTTGCATTTGGAGCCCAGGCGCAAGCGCTGCCACTGCCACAGTGACTAATCTAAGGTCTTGACTCGAGCTTGCCTAAGTTCCAAGCCAACATCCAGACTATGTGTAATGGCCTGATTGTAGTGATCATGAGCCTGCCCAAGTTCCAAATTTTCCGGTTACAATTGGTAAGTTATTTTTTCTTTTAATTATTTTTTGGTTCCCCGCTTAGTAAGGGTAGTTTGGGTATTTTATTATAAATCAGACGAAAAATTTAACGTTAACGGCCTGAAAGTGAAATCTCACAAAGAAATGCAAATCGAGTGACCAGAATGAATTGTTTTGATGAGGGGGGACCAAACGCATAAATTTGTTCAAGCAAGGGACCAAATAATTATATAATTCTTTTTTATCTAATGGATAATAATAATAGTAACTATCAATAGTAGATGTAATAACTATTAAAAATTTCCCCACACATATATGTATATATATATGTATGTATATATATATATATGTATGTATAGTTTGTGGAAGTTTCCATTTCAAACCCCAAGTATCCAATACCAGATGATAAATCAGAGATATTTTGGACATAGAATTCATTAATCCTGTGCTAATGACGGATACAAAGTGAATAATAGATTATGCGTAGAGTCGGTACTTTAATAATTAATATTTATGAATGATAATAAAATTATTAATTATTAAAAGTATTAATTACTAAGTTTATTCTTACTGTCGTTAACTAAAAAAAAGTTTCTTTTTAGGTTACATACATACATGGGTATTTACAACAACAACAAAAAAATTAAATTTACAGTTTTTTGGTCTCTCTACAAAAGGTACGTATCAGAGTCTAATTGTTGAGATTCGATTCCACCTTGTACGTATGAGATCGAAGCACCAAATCTAGAATATTATTACAATAATAAAGAGCCTAATACATTAAACTAGGAGATCCTCACAAGACGCTCGTCTAGTTTAAAAAAAGGGGGGAGGGGGAAGGGGAGGTGATGAGTATCTAAACAGATCAGCACGAATCTAGGCCATAACTTGCAAAACAGAGTCGTTAGTCCAAGGAAAAAAACCGAAGGTGAAACAAACTGAAAGAAGCTGAGACAAAGGAAGACAAAAGAAAACCACGCCGGTGTCAAGCCATTGACTCGCCGTCACAGGTGACTAGCACCTCGGCTCAAAGCTACTTCGGCTCAGTAACCCTTCTCGACTCAGTCCACCAAACGAGTCCTAAAGACCAAACTAGCAACAGACCCACGGAGAAAGCTACTTGCACAACCCCAAACCCGACTTCGGCGGCCACACCGAAGAAGGTAACCGAACAGTACCCTCGCGGCCTCTCTCACCCTAGCTGAAACACCACGACACTCACACCAGCAAAGCTACTAGCAAGCTCACCGAAGGCATAACCTTCAAGAACCAACCGAAGTGAATACTCACTCACACACTCTCACACACTCACATAGAGAAGAGAGAAAAGAGAGAAACCCACACAAGGATAGAACGCAGAAGAGAGAGAGACGGTTGAAGACCCAAAAATCTAACCCTAGATTTCTTTCAGCACTTTGACGCAAGGGGGGAGAGAACCAAGGATCAAATATGACGGCTAAACATGAGAGGACAACAGGAGCGCACAAGGAATGCCCTAGAAGCAGCCTTCCGTGTTTGCGCCCTCTCACACACTCACATAGAAAAGAGAGAAGAGAGAGAAACCCACACAAGGACAGAATGCAGAAGAGAGAGAGACGGCTGAAGACCCAAAAATCTAACCCTAGATTTCTTTCTGCACTCTGACGCAAGGGGAGGGGGGAGAGAACCAAGGATTAAATATGACGACGAAACATGAGAGGACAATAGGAGCGCACAAGGAATGCCCTAACCAAATCTAGTGGTAAACATCTAAGGCCGCATAAGACAAGTAATCATGACCAATCCCACGTTTTGCCACATAGATTGGAATTCGAAACCTCTATAGTTGTGAAATGGTGCAGTTCTTATATTAGTTACTAGGTAAGTCTTTAGCTATGATTAATGTTACGTGCACCTAAAGTGTACATCAAATGTGCACTAAAATTACACTTGACATCTTCTGATTGATTAAATAATTTGTAGGTCCTATCACTTAAAAGTATCTCACCAACCAAAAGATGTTAAGTGTAATTTTGGTGTACATTTGGTACACACTTTAGGTGCATATAATATTACCCTTTAGCTATATAGTGAATATGTTTATGTTTTTCGCATGCAATAACAAATGAGTTTTATGACTTTTGCGCTTTATTTAAATCCATGGATCTTAAACTTCAATGAGGTAGCTTGATCCAAACCATGAACTACGGAACCTAGAACATTTTACAACTGCAAAGATTTAGCACTAAATTGAGATGAAAATTCTGACCTTAATACGTTCCATCACTATTCACAATTATGAAGCTAGTGTCATTAGGTGAATTTCAATGAAATACTTCTTTACCGACCAAATCTCAAAGACTAATTGGTATTTTTAACACAATCGTACATTGGATGGGTGCATCTAAAGTACAAGCGTAGAATGCATTAGGGGTGTAAGTTCGAATCACTGAACCGCAAAATCGAATCGAACCAAATCAAACCGAGCGGTTTAGTTCAGTTTTAGACTAGAGTAGTTCGATCACAGTTTGAAAATTTTATAAATCGATAGGTGTGGTTCGGTTTGTGGGTTTAGGGGTCAAACTGAACCAAACCAAACTATATATATATATATATATATATATTATTTTTGTTATTAATAGTCATTTGATTTATCTAGAAAATTTTGAACCGTTGACTGAAATCTAAAAAATTTTAAGAATAAATTAAGATGGTAATCTCACACCTTGGTCTCTCAACTCTTTTTTTTTCTCACACCTCATAGCAATGTCGCACCTCACCATTAGTCCGCCATTGTCCCTCGTATCTCGCCGACACTCTCTCTCTCTTTCACTTCTCTGATATTCTTTCTCACATCTCATAGAACCAAAATTTTCTCTTAACCATCGTAAGATCTCTCTCTCAACCTTAACGAAATTAGTCTCAAATTTCTTCTTCTTTTTTCGATATTTGAAAATTAACGTTGTCATCTTCTTTTTCAATATCTCTTTAGTGGTTCTGAAAAAATAATTAATTAAAAAATAAATTTCCTTTTATTGGAGAACAACCAATAAAAGGAATTTATAATCTATTTTTTCAATTTAAAAAGGTGAAATCTTGAAATAGTTATGGATTCGAACATTAAAATGTTCAGATCTGTGTAACATGACAGATGAATGTTAAAAAAAATTTATTAAAAAAAATTTATTCAATAAATCTGACCAAATAAAAGTTAATATTTATTTTATAAACTTATCAGTTGGGAACATGTATGCCAAATAGAGTATAAAAAGGATGAGATCCCGATTTTTTAACTTATGAAGGTGAATGTTTTGTTTGGATTTATCAAAATAGAACATATATGCCCAAAAATATTATGAAAAAAAAAAAAAAACAGATCTAAACTCTTTGACTAATTTATGTGAATATAATATTTTAAAAAAAAAGATATATTAAAGAAAATATACACATTAAGAATTTTTTTCGAATTCTACTAAATCTAAGTATATACCCCAACAAAAATGACCAGATCTGATGAGGAATTTTAATTGAAATAACATTCATCTTTCATATACTCATCCATCATATATTCAAAATCTTGCTCATCCATTTTTATTGTTGTTTTGCTCTAATTGTTACTTGCTGAAACATATGTCATAATCATCTTGTCATATTTATCATATTGTCATCGAAATCATCAATTATGTCTCGTTTTCATTCTTGCTTGCTCTATTGCGAAATTGCTAAAATTGTGTTTCATTTCTTTTCTTGCTTTCATTGTGAACTTGAATTCTAACTTTGAAATCTAGCCAAAAGAACCTTGAAACCCAGATTTGTAATTGTCAATTTTGATCAAATTCGGAACACAAAATTCTGCACTCCCTATTGCTAATTTCAAGGAAAGAATTCTCTCCAAGGAATTAAACATTTGTGAGTTGAGTGTGATACACGAGTAATTGTGAGTTGTTTGTATTGGACTAAAAAAAAAACATGTCACAAGCTAGACGACCATAATAACGAAGTACCTTTGCATGGAAACAATGGGGGAGAAAATACCATGAATATTAATGAACAATTGTTGAGGATAATGGAGGATATCACTCAACGATTAACTAGATTAGAAGAAGGAGGGAAGCACAACCTCGATTCCAACCGAGGAGAGTAACCTATGTTGAGGAAGAAGATGATTGGGTAAAAAGGGAATTTGAGGGTAATATGAGGAATGATAGGAGGGAGGATGAGAGAATAAACAATTTTTGATAAGAAAGGGGAATTTCAAACATAAAAATGAAAGGTCCTTCTTTCAAGGGTAAAACTGGTCCGGAAGAGTATTTGGAGTGTGTTAGGAAAGTAGAAGTCATATTTGGGTGTAATAATTACACGGAGGCTCAAAAGATCAAACTTGCATCTTTAGAGTTCACCGAATATGCTAGTATATGGTGGGAACAGTTAGTGATTAATCGGAGGAGAATGGGAGAGGGACGCATTAACACATGGGAAAAAATGAAACATGTTATGCATAGAAGATTTGTCCCAAATTACTACCACCGCGATTTGTTGAGAAAGGTTCAAACCTTGACTCAAGGGAGTAAATCGGTGGAGGAGTACCATAAAGAGTTAGAAATGGTACTTATTCAAACCAATATCAATGAAGATGTTGATGCAACTATCTCTCGATTCATCAATGGCCTGAATAGAGAAATTGCAAATGTGGTAGAGTTAAGGGAATATGATGAGATTGAAGATGTTGTTCATGTCGCCGTAAAGGTTGAGCGACAACTTAAGAGGAGGGGTCCTTATACCAGAAACTATACTTCTTCTATTCACAACTCTAATAAACCCAAGGTAGAGTTGAACAAAAACTCTAGTGCTGTACCAAGTAGATCCTTTGGGGAATCATCAAAAGGTAGTGAGGCTGAAAAGGGTAAGAATGTGATTCCCAATCCAATCAAGGCAAGGGAAATTGTTTGCTTTAAGTGTAATGGAATGGGACATATAACTTCACAATGTCCAAACAAAAGGGTAGTATACATGGAGGGAAATGAATACTTTTCGGAGGAAGATGTGAGGGAAGAGAAGGAAGAAAGTGAGGAGGAATACCCATATACACTTGAAGCCTTAGTTGTGAAAAAGGTTTTAAGTACACAAATTAAGGAGTTATGTGATCAACAAAGGGATCACATTTTTCATGCCCGTTATAACATCAAAGGGAAAGGGTGTGACTTGATAATAGATAGTGGGAGTAGCATTAATGTGGTGAGTTCGGAGGTGATAGAAAAATTAGTCATTCTGGTTATTAGACATTTGTGGAGAATTGAGGGTGCCAAAACAAGCTTTGATTTCCTTCTCCATAGGAAAGTACCAGGATGAAATAATGTGTGATGTGGTTATTATGCAAGTAGGACATATTCTTTTGGGCAGACCATGGCAATATGATCGTCATGTGATTCATGATGGTTTCCTAAACCATTACACCTTAAAACACAATGACAAGACTTTTACACTTGTATCCTTGACTTCTCAACAAGTGTATGAACTCCAACTTGAAAAGGCCAAGAGAAGTAAGGTTAGTAAGGCCGAGAGGAAAAATAATGAGAGTGGGAAGTTGGAAGAGAGAAAAAACCTGAGTGTTGAGAGAAAAAAGAGTGAAGATAATAAAAACAAGAGGAAGGATACACGAGGGAAAGAAGAAGAAAAGAAAATAGTTGAAAAGCCAAAGGGTAAAGAGAAAATAAGACAAATTTTTTATGCTAAACCTTGTGAGGTTAAGAGAGAGTTGGAAAATGAAGGAGTAGTATTAATAATTGTTTTCAAACAAAATCTTGTTTCTAACGATATATCAAAAAATATGCCTCCATTTGTCTTATCTCTCTTGCAGGAATATGAAGATGTTTTTTTTCAAAGACGAACCAAATCTTTCCGAGGGATTGAACATCTCAAATTGACTTCATGCCCAGTGCCACTTTGCCAAATCGGCCGACTTATAGAGCTAATCCCAAAGAAACAAAAGAAATTCAAAGGCAAGTGGAAGGTCTACTCAAGAATGGTAAGATAAGGGAATCTTCGAGTCCTTGTGCAGTATGGGTAATTGTGGTACCTAAAAAAATGGTGAATGGGGAATGTGTACAGATTGTAGAGCCATTAACCAAATAACTATAAAGTATCGTTATCCTATTCCGCGATTGGATGACATGCTTGATGAATTAAATGGCGTCATAATCTATACAAAAATTGATCTTAAAAACGGATATCATCAAATCCAAATTCGTGAGGGAGATGGGTGGAAAATAGCATTTAAAATTAAATTTGGGTTGTATGAGTGGTTAGTTATGCCTTTCGGGTTGACTAAGGCACCTAGCACCTTTATGAGGTTAATGAATCATGTCCTTAGGGAATTCATTGGAAAATTTGTGGTTGTATATTTTGATGATATTCTGATTTTTAACAAAAACATGGAAGAACACATGGTGCATCTTTGCGCCGTTTTAGATACTTTGCGAGAACATTCTTTATATGCTAATTTTAAAATATGTGATTTTTGCATGGAAAGAATTATTTTCCTTGGTTTTGTCATAAGTGCAGCAGGTGTAGAGGTCGATGAATAGAAGATTAAAGCAATTAAGGAGTGGCCTACTTCTACAAATGCTAGTGAAGTAAGGAGCTTCCATAGTTTGGCAAGCTTCTATCGAAGATTTGTCAAAGACTTCAGCACCATTGCAGCACCACTGAATGAATTGGTAAAAAAAGAGGTTAAGTTTCATTGGGGCGACAAGCAACAAGCTGCCTTTGACCTCTTAAAAGAGAGATTAATTTCTGTTCCTATTTTAGCTTTACCAAATTTTAATAAAAATTTTGAGTTAGAATGTGATGCACCGGGAGTGAGAATTGGTGGAGTTTTGAATCAAGAAGGTAGACCCATAGCATATTTTAATGGGAAATTAAATGGTGCATCCTTAAATTATTCCACTTATGACAAAGAACTGTATGTTTTGGTGAGATGCCTTAGAACATGGGAGCATTACCTTAGACCTATGGAATTTGTGATCCACACGGATCATGAGTCAATTAAATACTTGAAACGTCAAGGTAAGCTGAATAAAAGACATGTTAGGCGGGTAGAATTCATCGAGTCATTTCCTTATGTGATTAAGTATAAGAAGGGTAAAGATAACATAGTGGCTGATGCTTTATCTCATAGGCATTCTTTAGTCACTACTTTGCATTCTAGATTACTTGGTTTTGCATTTATCAAGGATTTATATTGTGATGATTCTAATTTTGTATCCATCTTTGAAGCGTGTGAAAAGGTAGCATTTGGGAAGTTCTATAGACACGAGGGTTATCTTTTTAAAGAAAACAAACTTTGTATACTTAAGTGTTCTATTCGTGAAGTGTTTGTTCGTGAAGCACATGGTGGAGGTCTTATGGGACACTTTGGTGTCTTTAAGACACTCGAGACCTTAAAGGATCATTTCTTTTGGCCAAAGATGAAAGTGGATGTCATGCGTGTTTGTTCTAGTTGTATTAATTGTAAGCATGCCAAGTCCCGAGTAGAACACCATGGGTTATACACTTTATTGCCTATCCCACATGCTCCTTGGACTGATATTTCTAAGGATTTCGTGCTTGGACTACCAAGGTCTAGGCGTGGTCATGATTCGGTATTTGTAGTAGTTGACAGGTTCTAAAAAATGGCACATTTTATTGCGTTTTATAAAACCGATGACGCTAGTTATATAGCGGACTTATTTTTCAAGGAAATTGTGCGTTTGCATGGCATGCCAAAAACAATTATGAGTGATCGAGACACTAAGTTTGTCAGTCATTTTTGGCGTGTGTTGTGGAGCAAATTGGGCACTAAGCTTTTGTTTTCTACCTCGTATCATCCTCAAACGGATGGACAAACAAAAGTTGTGAATTGAGTCTTGTCACAATTGCTTAGGGTTGTTTTGAATAAGAATTTGAAAACATGGGAAGAAAGTCCTCCATTTGTTGAGTTTGCATACAATGGTTCTGTTCATTTTGCTACTAATTATTTTCCATTTAAGATTGTTTATGGATTTAACCCTTCTAGTCGTTTAGATCTTGTTCCTATTCCAGTGAAGGAACGCGCTAGCATGGATGGAAAACACAAGGCGGAAGTAATCCAAAAGTTACATGAACAGGTTCAATTGAACATTGAAAAGAGGACATCACAATATGTCAAACAGGTAAACAAAGGTCGAAAGAAGGTTGTAGTTGAACCCGAAAATTGGGTATGGTTGCATTTGAGAAAATAACAGTTTCCAATGAAACACCGTTCTAAGTTACATCCTAGAGGCGACGGCCCATTCCAAATTCTTGAAAGGCTAAACGACAATGGTTACCAAATTGACCTTCCAGGTGAGTATAATGTTCATGCAACTTTTAATGTTGCTGATCTATCTCTTTTTGACACAGGTGATGATTTGAGGTCGAATCCTTCTCAAGAGGAAGGGAATGATGAGGATCAAGGAAGGCTAGGCTTAAGTCAAGATGCTCGTGGTCGTGATCCGTTGAGCATCAATGAAGGACCTATGACAAGAGCACGTGCTAAAAAGATTCAAGAGGCCCTAATGTCACTTGTAAAAGAGATCAAGGCCAAGACTACATTCAAAGATGTTCAAGACCAAGAGAGAAGGCCCATTTGCATGTTGAAGAGTCAACAAAAGGCCTAAAGACTGAATAGTTCGCGAAAATACAAAGAAGAATCAGCATGGCCCATTCTGCAAAGGTGCGGCTGCTCCTTAGCTCGCGCCAAACATCAGCTAGTGCAATTTTGCCTTGACACCATCATGCCAGAAGGCCGGTGCGATCGCGCCCGACACTGAATTCGAATTTTTGAGTTTTTTCTTATCTCTTTGACCAACTTGCACCTTGTTTTCTCCAAAACCCTTTGGGGTTTCAAAGTGCACGTTTTTGTTGAGTAGTATGAGTCCTTGTAAGCCTATAAAAAGCGCATGATCAACTTTGTTTTGAACACACAAGATTGAATCAAAGTTAAGTTATTTTATTTCACATATTCTTGAAAGAATTGTGAGAAATCTGAGATTCTTGAGAGAGAACTCACCTTGAACTTATCAAACTCGTGAGTCGAGAGTTTGTGGCGTTCCGTAGTCGTGGTTCATAGACAATTGCGTCTATTGGGTCTCGATTGCACCCCGAGGTTCCTATTCAATAGCAAATAGTGGGTCGAGGGAGACTCATGATCTATCATTTTCATTCCGTTGTTGTTGAACTTGGGGTCTTCGTTCGTGCGTGTTGGACTTCTTCGATCTCGATCTTGGTCGAGTTCACATCAATTGTCCCTCGTACCTCGCCGACGCTCTCTCTCTCTCTCTCTTTCACCTCTCTGATATTCTTTCTCACATCTCATAGAGCCAAAATTTTCTCTTAACCATCGTAAGATCTCTTTCGACCTTAACGAAATTAGTCTCAAATTTTTTCTTTTTTTTTTTTGATATTTGAAAATTAACGTTGTTATCTTCTTTTTCAATATCTCTTTAGTGGTTCTGAAAAAATAATTAATTAAATTTCTTTGAACCACTACTTGTTTTCTCCAAAACCCTTTGGGGTTTCAAAGTGCACGTTTTTGTTGAGTAGTATGAGTCCTTGTAAGCCTATAAAAAGCGCATGATCAACTTTGTTTTGAACACACAAGATTGAATCAAAGTTAAGTTATTTTATTTCACATATTCTTGAAAGAATTGTGAGAAATCTGAGATTCTTGAGAGAGAACTCACCTTGAACTTATCAAACTCGTGAGTCGAGAGTTTGTGGCGTTCCATAGTCGTGGTTCATAGACAATTGCGTCTATTGGGTCTCGATTGCACCCCGAGGTTCCTATTCAATAGCGAATAGTGGGTCGAGGGAGACTCATGATCTATCATTTTCATTCCGTTGTTGTTGAACTTGGGGTCTTCGTTCGTGCGTGTTGGACTTCTTCGATCTCGATCTTGGTCGAGTTCACATCAATTGTCCCTCGTACCTCGCCGACGCTCTCTCTCTCTCTCTCTTTCACCTCTCTGATATTCTTTCTCACATCTCATAGAGCCAAAATTTTCTCTTAACCATCGTAAGATCTCTTTCGACCTTAACGAAATTAGTCTCAAATTTCTTCTTTTTTTTTTTTTGATATTTGAAAATTAACGTTGTTATCTTCTTTTTCAATATCTCTTTAGTGGTTCTGAAAAAATAATTAATTAAATTTCTTTGAACCACTAAACCGAACCGAACCAAATTATACCAAATGATTCCGTTCGGTTTCGAACCACAGTCGATTCGATTTGGTAAAAAAAATAAAACTGATAGGAGGCGGTTTGGTTCGTGGTTTTGGCTTAAAACGAACCAAACCAAATCATTTACACCCCTGAAATGCACCTTGAGAGGTCAAGATTACACAAAAATCACAAGGGGTAACTTGGTCTTTTGAACCACATGTAAAGTACAAACACGAAATGCACAAATTAAGACAAGAGCAGTCGTGGTAAAATCACAAGGGGTAACTTTATGTTTTTGAACGACGACGTGGACACAGAACAAACAAAAATTACTGGTTTTTAGCTCTTTAGTAGCACCTTTATAAAGGGGGAAAGCTTCTCTCTTTCTCACTCCTCTACAAAAAAAAAAAAAAAAAGCCTTTGAAACCATGATGAAACTCCGTACCAGTACTGCTCTCATCAAACTCATATGCCTCACAACAACAACAACAGTACTCCTCTTCATCCTTGCTGAGTCAACTCAGCCTCCATTCTCCTGTGACTCATCCAACCCATCCACCAAATCCTACCCATTTTGCAAAACCACCCTACCCATCTCCCAACGAGCCAAAGACCTCGTCTCCCGCCTCACACTTGACGAGAAAGTGTCCCAACTGGTTAACGACGCTCCGGCCATCCCCCGGCTCGGTATCCCGGCATACCAGTGGTGGTCGGAGGCACTGCACGGCGTCTCGAATGCCGGGTTCGGTATTCAGTTCAATGGGAGGATTAAGTCGGCAACCAGCTTCCCGCAAGTCATTCTTACAGCGGCTTCATTCGATGCCCATCTTTGGTATCGGATCGGTCAGGTGAGAGTTCGATCAGTACGGAGCGAGTGAGCTAACTCAGTGCCATTATTAATTATTTCATTTCTTCCCTACATGATCATGTTTTAACTTAATGTTCAAATATCCATAAATAAATGTATCACTATTATTGCTGGTGGGGTGGGGAGGTGAGGGGTCGGGTTGATGACTTGGGATGTTAACGTTGCTTTTATCACTAATTTGCTTTAGCTAAATTTCTTTTTTTATTATTTTTAAAAGGAGTAATGATACTACATTAATCAAATATTCAATAGACCCCGTTGTCGGCGTCGTCGTCGTCGTCGACAGAATGCATATATCAATGGTACAAATTAAAAGGTACAACCTTATAAATCATATGCGGTTGATTGATGCATTGTGTGGATGGATGGGATGGGGGGAGGTGCTTTAGCATTTTTCTACTTTTTTTATACTATCAAAATAAATTTTATAATTATTTAATATAGAAAAGTAATTATTATAGGAGTACTTATTTTACAAAAGAAGTTAGTCTCATATGTATGACAGTGTATATTATAAATAATAATGTTGTTTTGGCTAAAAAAAACAGTACTCTAGTGAAAATATATAGCTAGCGTATTTGAAATCTTAATTAAAAGCTTAATTATAATAAAAATAATATATAGAGTAGATGTAGATGTAGATGTAGATGTAGATGTAGATGTTTGTTTGATAGTACGTGGGAGTAGTAATATATAGTTTTATGATGATGATGAATCATACTGTGTTTATTAATTAGGTGATTGGAATAGAAGCAAGGGGAGTGTACAATGAAGGGCAAGCAGAGGGGATGACATTTTGGGCACCAAACATAAACGTATTTAGGGACCCAAGATGGGGGAGAGGGCAGGAGACACCTGGCGAAGACCCATTGGTTACGGGGACATACGCAGTGTCATACGTGAGAGGAATACAAGGTGACAGTTATCAAGGAGGAGGTGGAGGTGGAGGAGGAGGAGGACCCCTTCGAGCATCGGCTTGTTGCAAGCATTTCACTGCCTATGATTTGGATAACTGGAAAGGTGTCAACCGTTTTGCTTATGATGCTCAGGTAATTAATTATTCATTAATTACTGGACTAGTATTTTTTTTTTTTTTTATGGATTCCATTACATTACATTAGTACTACGTACTACTCCTATGTTTTTTTTTTTTTTTTTTTTAGACACCATTAATTTCGTCCTTTTAGTTTTATGTTTTTCTTAATTAATTATATTAGTAGCAACTGTACTGTACTATATACTATATTATTCTTTGTCTCTACTAATTGTTTGATTTACAATTTACAAAAGATTCTTTGCCTTGAAATCAGTGCTCCTCAGTCAATCTGATACTCATGTTTTTGAAAAATCATACGGAGTAAATGAAACAGAGTATTGTGCTCTCTGATTGATTTATTTGATTAATGGGTGTTTTTTGTTTTTGTCTAGAAGTATTTTTCTATTAACAAATCCCTAACTGTACTCACTGGTTGGTTGGTTGGTTGGTTTGTTGAAGAGAAATTTTGGACCATACCCCAATATCCAAAAAAGTACTGTATTTTGTATTGTATTATCATACTATTAAAATCAAATTAAGGGAGGGTCACCTCTTGAAAATAAGAACCAAATACTCCTACCATTTAAAAAATAACTGTCGTTTTAGAGTTGTGCATACATATTAAAAAAAGATAAAGAATCCATTTCTATGCTGCCGCGGTCATATTCATTTATTTACCTACTACTACACTTTTGTGTATGTGTGATCCCTCAACTTATGTTACTTTGTTTTGATAACAACAACAACAGGTGGAAAGTAAAACCTTCCTTTATGCAAAGGAAAGGATGAGGATTGAGTATTATTTTAGCACTTTAATTTTGAACCAAAGTGCAGTTAGTGCAAAAAGTATTTTATTTATTTATGATATACAAATAGAGAGTAAAGCAGTGGTTTAAAGTGCTGTGGTAGAACGACCCGAAAGTGTGATAATTAATTTATGGATAATGCAAATGAAGATATATATATATATTTTTTTGGCGATCCATTTAATTTCTCCTATTGAGAGCAGAGGTGTAAAAATATATACTCCCCTGTAATGTAATGTAATGTAGGTGAGTAAGCAAGATTTGGCAGACACATACCAACCACCATTCCAGAGTTGCATTGAGAAAGCCCAAGCCAGTGGTATTATGTGTGCTTACAACCGTGTTAACGGTGTCCCTAATTGTGCCGATTACAATCTCCTATCCAACATTGCTCGTCACCAATGGAATTTTCAAGGGTACATTACTTCTGACTGTGATGCTGTCTCCATTATTCACGATGTCCAACACTATGCTAAACAACCCGAAGATGCTGTTGCTGATGTTCTCAAAGCTGGTACGTCCGTATTCCTGTTTTAAACGTTCGTTCCAAGATAATAGTTTAGAACAAAGTAATGAGCCCCGGCCACTCTCAACTCAAATTGGTATTCTTGAAAAAAGGTAAGATTTTCTAGAATTATATACTAGTAATAATTCTCCTCCTCTTCCCCCTATGGATAGGTGGTCCATCATGCGTAATTTGCGCATGGCAAAAAACTTGGACCATCTTGGTCACTGCACTTTACTTTTAGAATGAATGAGACCCATGCATGGGATGGGACCAAAGAAGTCAATATCAGAAAGAAAATTGGCCCTCGACTCGAGATATGGACCCTCGTTTTTTGGATGTTCTCCTTTTATTTTATTTTATTTTTACTTTATTATTTGTTTGTTTGTTTGTTTGTCGGTGGGGTGAGTGGCTTAACTGTTCAATTGGAGGATGCATGCACTTAGGACCGGTGGTGTGGGTAGAACTGTAGAAGCAAGCTAAGCAGTCAGGTGTTTTCATTGTTTTGTTTCCACTGTAGAGTTTATGTTAAAATCAAACATCTTTGTATGAGAAGATTTGCTATATATGTAAAAAGAGGAGTCATCCATCCCCCACATAAGTGTAACAACATTATTAACTAGTAATAACTTCACACTCTTTAATTTTATCATTGGTTATCACATTCTGAAAACAAATATTACTACTTACAGGCATGGACCTAAACTGCGGCTCCTACTTGAAGAACTATACCAAATCAGCAGTCCTTAAGAATAAGCTCCCTGAATCCCAAGTTGACAGAGCCCTTCTAAACCTCTTCTCTGTTCGAATGAGGCTTGGATTGTTCAATGGCAACCCAAACGCACTCCCTTTCGGCAACATCAGTGCCAACCACGTCTGCACCAAAGAGCACCAAGACTTGGCACTTGAAGCTGCTAGGAACGGCATTGTCCTCCTCAAGAACTCTGCTAAACTCCTACCCCTCCCAAAGACCAAACCCATTTCCCTTGCTGTCATAGGCCCTAATGCCAATTCTGCAAGCACTCTTCTTGGTAATTATGCTGGCCCTCCCTGCCAAGCACTCACACCCTTCCAAGCACTACAGGGATATGTCAAAAACACAGTATTTCACCAGGCCTGCAACTTTGTCAATTGCACTTCTGCATCTATTACTCAAGCTGTGGAGATTGCAAAAACAGTGGATTATGTTGTATTAGTAATGGGATTGGATCAGAGTATAGAGAGGGAGGATCACGATCGGGTCGACTTGGTGCTTCCAGGGAAGCAACAGAGTCTCGCTGCTAGTGTTGCAAAAGCATCAAAGAAGCCAGTTGTCTTAGTGTTGCTTTCTGGAGGTCCTGTCGATATTTCCTTTGCCAAACATAACCCCAAGATCGGAGGCATCTTGTGGGCAGGATATCCAGGTGAAGCAGGAGGGGTTGCAATTGCAGAAATCATCTTTGGAGACCATAATCCAGGTGATGTGTAAATATACCCAAGTATTCATGGTAAAACATGGTGTTGCCAATCTTGTTTTCAAAAGAATTCAACACTCAATGCTGCACTCCATTTTGCTTTGCAGGAGGGAAGCTACCCATCACATGGTACCCCAAGGATTTCATTAAAGTACCAATGACAGACATGCGGATGAGGCCTCAACAATCCTCTGGCTATCCTGGGCGCACTTACAGATTCTATACTGGCAAAATGGTCTACGAATTTGGCTATGGTCTTAGCTACTCCACATACTTGTATGAATTCGTCTCCGTCACAAAAAACAAGCTGTATTTAAGTCAACTATCGAGTACAGCCTCAGTTAAAAGCTCAGATTCAGGCCATTATATGTCTGTTTCGGAAATGGGGACCAATTTCTGCAAGAAAGCCAAGTTCTCAGCTACTGTGGGTGTCAACAATCATGGGGAGATGGCGGGTAGGCATCCTGTATTACTATTTGTAAGGCAGGATAAGCCTAGAAGTGGGAGCCCGATGAAGCAGTTGGCAGCATTCCAGAGCATAAGCTTGAATGCCGGTGAAAGAGCTGAAATTAAATTCGTTCTAAACCCCTGTGAGCACCTTGGCAGAGCTAAGGAAGATGGTTTGATGGTTATTGAGGAGGGCTCTCATTATCTTGTTGTAGGAGACAAAGAATACCCTATTTCTGTTTTACCCTGATTTTTACAAAATGTCTACACTTTTTGATGGTGATTGAGGAGGGCTCTCATTACCTTGTTGTAGGAGATAAAGAACATCCTATTTCTGTTTTACCCTGACTTTTACAAATTGTCTACACTTCCAACTGTCGCTACAACCTGCAAGAAAAATCACAGCTTTCCTTTCTATCAGCAGTTGTTAAGAATTTTACTATCTAGGATCTGTTCATCAAAGCAGTTGTTTCATATTACCCAATGGTATTAAGGATAAACTTATAGGTCAACGAACTTGCATAAGTTTGGGAAGGTCTTTTCCATTAACTTCCTGAATTTGTTCGATGTGTTGTGTTTGTTACAAGCATGGTTGATATTAACAAGAGCATAATGGAGAAATAAAATAGTAGTACATGAGATTCTCTAGAAAGGATGCAGTGGCTAACAATTACAGTGCTACCGTTGCTTCTGAAAGTGGCAGCAACAAACCCAGGGTCATCTCCGGCATCCCAAGACATAGCTGGAACAGTTATTTCACGAGTCCCGTCTGAATGAGTGCGATCACAAAATTTATGAGCATGTGCACTGAAAATCATCCTGCAGACAGAAGGAAAAATGATTTAGATATGAATCAGTTGGAAAATTATTTAATTTTCTGTTTGAGATCTAACTTGATCAAAAGGAACAGATAGAATTGCATACCCTCTAGAAAGTTAAATGGCCTAGCCATTAACCTCCCAGAAAATATAAAGAGACGGCAGACGTTCATACATGCGCCTTCTAATAAAGTTAACACAAGTTCATTCCTTCTAAAATTTCCAAAAGGTTAATGAAAAATCGTTTCTACGACTAATACAGCACAGTCGGACTTCCCCACTAACTAAATTCAGCTATTCTTCAAGCTTTTGCTCCAAACTCATATCAGAGTCCATTGATCAGACCTTTGGGCCATCTCATTAGGTACCAAAAACAACATGATCAACCACTTTCTAACAAATTAATTTTTTAAAAACCATCGGTCCCACTATTTAAATTTGCCTCTTAGTCGTGGCAAATTTAGCTTCAAAATTACGATGCAGCCCACTGACCACCCCTTTAGGCTATTGAAAATGATGACCTATGATTTGGGGGACTGTATTACGTATAAGTAGCAGTGTCAGACACTATTCTTTATATATCTCCTTCGATATTATACATACAACGCGTGTCCTTGTGTCTAGTATTTTGAAGGTCGCCGTGTCCAACACCAAGCGTCTATGTCCACACTCACTCAACACTTGTGTTTGCATCCAGAAAACATAGGCTCAATCACATTTGGCATTCATCTTACTGGGCTTGCATCCTCGGACGAATTGCACTGACGTGCCTGGTATACACTTGTTCCGTAAAAAGGGAGGAGACAACGATGCTGGGGTTGATAAACATGGATGCAGTCTTTCAGAAGTTGAAGTTGAGACGTTTGAGTAGTCTTCTGAGTTCTGATGGCAAGATTCAACACATATGAGGAAGGAAAATGGCCTAAATGCTTTATTAGAAAATATAGAAACAATGGGACCTATCCAAATGTTCAACAATTGCCACAACATTTTTACACAATTGCTACTGGGCCAAAGTTAATGATTCCAAAGATGAGACAACTTCATGATGGAAGTGACTACATGATTCAAAGACGGGTACAAAGTATAAACAACACTTTGCTCTAGCACCAGGCAAGCCTAACAGTCATGTACATGTACAGCAGAGAGGTGTTTCTGGAACCATAAGCACCCTTTACAGCCTATCTTGCATATAACAACAGAGTAAATGATTTTCTTGGGGCCTCTAACAACCATATAGCTAGAAGATTACCAGGACGTTCTACTTACACTGCTGTTTAGCCTGTAATCCAGACTTTGTTCAAAACTGTACCAGATTTTTGACAGGCCAATCCTTTCTCATAGGCAACTTTAACCTTAGAAGAAGATAAGCATTTCTTCTGCAGACACTAGACACTCAAAGAACATGATCTTCAGTCCTTTGGTCACTAGGTGCTCCCATGCTTTACGAGAAGGAAAAGAATTTGTACTTAATTGCGCAATTATATCACATCATAGAAAAAGAACTTGTCTAGTTGTCTGCACTAAACATACTTGTCTGCAACAGGGAAGTTGTTCGAATCCTATCTCACATAGATAAAGAACTTGTTAGCACTTCAAGTACATTGTTCTCGTGCTTGTCTATCTCGGAAACTACTATTGTATCCATAAGAATCTACGACAAAGCATAGAAAAAGAGGAAGGTGGACAGTAGAGGAAGAGGGTATAAGGAAGAGGGATGAGAACAGAGTTATATATTAACCATATCTCAAAGTTAGGGACAGTGGTGTGGCTATTCCCTAAAGGCACATCCTTAAATAGGCACACAAGTTACTTGAACAAGAGGAAAATACAGTAATATGATCAGCAAGTTACACCAAAAATACATACAAGTGAAGTTAGGGGTTGATTTACCAAAAGACAATATAGTACTCCCTCCGTCCCGGATAAATGTTCCTAGTGGATAAAACACAGGAATTAAGAAATATAATTAATAATGTGCTGTAAAATGTGTTCTGACAATAATACCCATGGCCATTAATTGAGTTCAACTATTTTAAATAGTTGGGTTTCTTTGGGATGTGTTATAATAAATGAAGCTTTAAGGGTATATTAGGAAAAATGGTAGAGAATAGGTAAATCAAAAGTCTTTAGGAACATTAGTTGGGACATCCCAAAATAGAAAGTAGGAACATTTATCCGGGACGGAGGGAGTATAACAAAAAGAAGTGAAGAACATTACAAGTGGACCACCGAACAGAGATTCAAAAAACCTGTGATGCATAACCATCAATTTAGTATAAGCAAGACAGATGACTTGAACAATGATAAGTAACATGAAGTTACCTTGGCCTAAGAGCTTGAAAGATGTACTCGCTTGCATTTGGTGGAAGAGTGTGGGATAGATGATAAGGTCCAGGCCCAACAAGTTGCCTAAAAGAAAAAAATCAGAACATGTTAAACCTGTCAATTCAGTGGCCGCAGTAAATCATCTGTAAAAGTCCAAGAACCAATTATACACAGCTTGGCTTATGCAAAGATCCCCTCCTACCTGCTCTTTGATGTTTTTGCACTCTCGTGAGAAGTGTCTGAATTTCCGTCAAATACATTACTTTCCCAACAGATTTTTGATGTTTGATGTAGAGGGAAATGAATTAAGACGACAGGACCGGAACCAGAAGATGCAGCATTTTCTCTCCACCCAGTGTCACCTGAATGAAACCTGATTCCAGCAGAACCATTCATCAAGTTTGCTCCATGCTCACTTTCCATTTGCAACTCTATACTTTCTCTTTCCACAGCTTTTTCAACACTGAAGCGTAGCTCGTTGTTGCCACATAGCAGTGCCACGGAATTAAGTGAGACAAAATTGATATTACTAATCTCAAAAGCACCCGAACCAGCAGAATCCAATCCTGGAAAATTGCTCGATATCAAATCTACAGATCTAGAGTCTAGTCCACTGCATCCTCCAATATCCCTATCTCCAAGTACGACATGAAATGGTAGGCCAAGAAATGGACCCAACAAACTGTGAAACTGCTGGAGCACAGACGACCACTTGCTTCTACTCAACTCTGCTCCTCTAGCAGACACATCTCCTAATACAAGGAGCATATCAGGCTTCAGGATTTCAAATGATTTCTGGTTGAGATAGTAGCAAGTAAATGATTAGATTGGGAAGCATTCATGAAAGAACAACTCTGAGTAGGAAAGCATAAAATTGACCAGGGGAAAAGACCCCACAGACATAGATTAAATTCCTCCGTCCAATTTGGAGATTCCTGTTCCTCTTTTTTAATGTCCTGCTTAGGGAGTCTATTCTCAAAAATTAAGCTAATTGTTACATGTTATTCTAGTTTATACTTCATCTATCAAAAAGATAAGTAAATTGCCCATCACAAGGGTGATGAAGTATTAAATTTACATACTCTTCAAATGGGATTGAGGGAGTATAACAAAACAAGGCCATGAAAATACTCTTGCAATAAGTAACTGAACATTCTAAAGTAACAGTCCAAAGTAGCAGAACGTTCTTAACTTGCAATGATGATTCTAACAAATGCCTTTGCAATTCTCTATCTAATTACAACAATACGTTCACATACCCTCGGAAATTACATATGCATCTGCCACTGCTAACCATCACTTCACAACTTACAGTACGACAATATCCATCAGGGAAATGCTAATATCATTCATATTCAACTAAAGCACTCAATCTGATGCATCTATTTACCTGATGATAATATATTGTACTGCAGAGTGCCATGTTTGAAAAGTTGAGTGCTAATAGCATTACCCTATCAATAAATGTACTCCATTCTGAAATCACACATAAATGTTGAATACTGTTTTTATTCTCCCAACTACATCCAAATCATGTGGAGTTGCGGGGATATCCTTGTATCATCTCAATATCAATACCAATGAGATACTAAGTGTGACACTGTCCACCAGAGACTTCAAGCATGGTCATCTACTAATAACTGGTTTCAGTCTTCTAAGTTTATTCCACTTCACATATCTGAGCAAAGAACAGATTCCTGCTTTGAGCCAATCCCGCAGAAGTAATTCTTCTGATGGGAAACAATACAACAAGATCTTAAAGATTTGGTACGAGATTTTTGGATATACTAACATTTCTAGATTAAGTTGGAAGATGGGTTAATTATGGTTACGAGAGTTGAATTACCCCAAATTGGTATTGGGTGCATCATTATTTAGGTTCTAGAATTGGCCAGCATTTGCGCAAAGGAAGTCCAATTAATCATTCAATTAGCCCACAAGAGAGTGAAGCACGAGCCATATATCAGCACTGTAAAGGCCAATGGCCAAACAATCACAAAGTGGTTGTACAAGTGAAGAGAAAATCTTATCCTCAATAAGATTGGGCAATCGTTTACACACTTCTGCTGTCCCCAAAACAAGAAGCCTAATCATATATTGTGTAATATATTTCCAGAAGGACCATGGGCTATCTCATGATTCATTAAGTAACCTAAAACTCAAGTTGCCTCCCTGAAACTATTTATTATCATTACATAACCAATGAACCATCTCTCCGCCCCAGCTCCAAATCCCACTATTAATAATGAAAAACAAAAGCAATAACATATTAGTTCTTTGCATAGGGTTGTTTGGAAACTATTACTCACTTCCAGTTCTCTATGTAGTAAAAGTTAAAACATTTACAACCTGAACTCAGAGCATACTATTCTGTATATCCTCCAGCCTAATTTTGACAGACTGCAGCAGATCACTCCCTCCAGAACAGGATCATAGCAAACTTTAGATCATTAGCTTATACACTTCGAATTAATTAACAAAGAATCACGTGTTAATATATTAATTACTTTCATCATCAAAAAGACAAAAAAAAAAGGTTCCATTTCCGGTTCCAAATGAAAGAATATACTCTTTACATTTCACGTAAAGGAGACCTACTATCTGTTTTTAGATACACCACTCAAAGTGTCCCATTATGAAAGCTAAGCTTGCAATTTTTATGATGTTCTAACTTCAGAACTGGTATGTAAAAGAAAACTAGTTGGATCCAACAATACATTAGTTACAAAAGTTACTTCCAAAGGTACTAATTTACGTCCTAAAATATTTAACTGTTCAAGCATGTACTCTTTGAGTGTAACTAAGACCATATCAAACTAAGCACCAGAGTACATGGGTTCCAAACATTTGTCTTTGCTACAAATGATAAATAACAAGCATAGCAAAGTCCCCGAACTATATATGGGGCTGAAAATGAGAATATGTATTGAAATATGAAAGTTTTCTTCAATAATTGACTTCCATTATCGCCCATGCCATTGCCACCTAACCTTCTACTCTGGTTAAATACTGACCCTGTTTACTTATGTACTTCCTCCCTCCCCAAAAAAGGTTTCCTACTTGAAGCAAGACTCCACTCTAACGTAGCCCGCCTACTTGCATTAGGCAATTGCCTCAATTAGACATAAACCTAACTGATGTACTTTTATCATCTTAAAGAGAAAATGGTAATTCCAACAATCACGTAAAACTAATTTGAAGTTTTTTAAAAGAATCATTCACAACATAAATATAATCAAATTGTTCATCCCCAAACCTATATTACCAAAATTAAACTTAGACACTCACCTTGAAGAATTTGGACAAGTAATAGTCTCGAAAGAAGGTATTCACATAACTAGCTTCCGACCCTAGCAAAAGCAGATTGGCCACCATCATCACATTCAAATCCTCCTCCGTACTCTCTCCTCCGTCGTCTTCCACATTCCCAACGTTGGGATTGGCGCCGGGGACGACCTTGCACGACGGGATCGATACCCAGTCTTCGTAGACAATTAATGCGATGACAACCATGATAAGAAAAACTCGCCTCATCGCTTATAACTGCTTCCGGTGTCTATGGCGGTTGTTTATGAGATTAGGGAGAGAAACAGGAGACTGAAATCTAGGGTTGTGCTGCTGTGAATGAGTTTTCTCCATTTTTCTTTCCCAATTCTTATCTTGCCAATTTTCTATTTTGCAAATAATGATGTTTTTTGCTTTAAGATAAGATATTTTTATTATACTTTCTTCTTTTTTTTCGTGTTAAAATATGAACAAGAAAACATCAAGTTTAATTTGGGTACCAGTCGAGTTTGCTCGTACAATTATCTCATCTGATTTAATCGATAATAATTTTTATTTTAACAAATCTAATGTGTCTAGATACGGATGGGAACATTTATAGTTTATCTCCTTTTTCTTTTTTGGGTATATATATATATATATATATATATATATATAACACTCTCTCCGTTCCACCCAAATACTTTCTCCGTTCCACCCAAAAATTTTACGTTTGAAAAATCTAATAATTATGAGATACATAAGTAATATTGAAGTTAGTCATAATTATAAAAAAAAATTAGCATAATTAATACTCCCTCCATTCCGGATAAATATTCCTAGTGGATAAAATACATAAATTAAGAAATATAATTAATGATGTACTGTAAAATGTGTTCTGACCATAATACACATGGACATTAATTGAGTTCAACTATTTTAAATAATTGAATTTCTTTGAGATTGTTATATTAAATGAAACTTTAAGGGTATATTAGGAAGAATGGTAAAGGATAGGTAGATCAAAAGTCTTTAGTAACATTAGTTGGGACATTCTAAAATAAAAAGTAAGAACATTTATCCTGGACGAAAGAAGTATGTTTGTACCACACGTGGATGGTAAAATTGAAAGTTTTATGAAGATTATAGACATAATTTTTTAAAGTGAAACATTTTAAAATAATACAGTGGACTCTTTATAAATAGTATAGTGAACTCTTTGCATGGACGAAGGAAGTGTGGTTCTTGTCATGAATGGAAAGAGAGCCTCATTTTTATTAATACGTGTTCTTATTAATTAATATAAGCTCTTGATCAAAATTGATGTTCTTTTTCTTTAAAATAATAATCTCGGAGCATATTATTTTTTATTTTGAATTATGTACAACTATAGGGTGTTATGATTTGGTAACAAGAAGATTATTTTTTGGTTTTGGGAACACCGTTGGCAAAACACCTCAAACCAAACCATCATTGAAACAGATTCTTCACACCTTGCTTTTGCCATTTTCTCCTCCTAAACAAGAACTAAAGGTTCATTCTTAAAGTATATATATAATCTACTTCTAGATAGTATTGCATATAACATTATGCACCTTTTTTTTTTTCTACTTATTTTTTCTTTTAAAGAGGATCAATAGTGGTTCTCCACTTAACCCCCATATAACATTATGCACTAGTTGACTATAATTTGCTCAATGCATGCCACTTTAATTTGCTCAATGCATGCCACATTGAGATAAGAAAGTCTTGCGTATAAAGAGCAATTTAGTGTCACTGTTAACTCCATTGAAAAATCACGATATTGACTCGTTACATAAGCAAGTCAATATTTCATCTCAACTTATATGGTAAACCGAGACTATATATTACGTAGAATATAATGTTGGAATCCAATCCCTAGTTTTTTTTTTATATATATATTGAGCAGGGAGTTGAAAAAAGTTAGGTGGGTTTGAAAATATGATGTTTGTTTTGTACTATTTCGTGGTTTTGATTTTAATTTTCTAATGATTGAAATACTAAAATAAGAAGAAAAATAAAAAGTGAAATAAAAAAAAAGAGAAAATGGAAAATTGGGAAATCCCTAGCCACAAATACAATACACACCTATGGTATCAATGCACCCCTTTAATGGACAAGGATCAAGTAGGAAGAACAAATGGTTTGGAAAGTTAATTAGAAGTGTTGGAAAAAGGAGTAGAATGGCATATGTATCTAACGTGGGATGGTTTCTCTTTGTACTTTCAGAGCGTAAGAGCATCGACAATAACAATACTTTATACAATATTTTAAGAGCATCACTAATGTAATTGTGAATTTAATCTGACGTAGCTGTAGGTAATTAACATTCTCAATTACATTTGATATTTTTTATCTCTTCTTTCACATTCAATTAGAAGAGATCTCTCCAATGCAAATGTAAATTTGATCTCATGTAGCATAGATCCCACAACCAAAGTGAAGAGAGAGATGAGATCTAGTTATTTTTTAATTTAAAAAATAATAACTAGGATATTTTCACACCTTTAACTAAAATGTGAAAAATTTACATTTTCATCCACAATGTGAAAAAATTTTGTTGTAATGTTATATTCACAAGTCTTCTTCACATTTACATTGGAAAGATTTTTTTTTTCCAAAGAGATGTCAATCTTAGGTGACACCTATTTTTTTTCACATTCACATTAGGATTGGAGATGCTCTAAACACCTCGTTTTCTGTTTCAGTTTCACTTTTTCAACACTCTAAAAAAGAATTCACTCCAACAAGCACACCCTCTATACGACCCTCTAAAAATTTAATCTCTCTTATCTCAACTAACAAACCTAACTACCATTATATTTTTTCTCTTTTATTTATATTTTTTCACCACAATTAAAATAAAATATTTTAAATATTAAATTTTATGTACTATGAAAAATATATTGTACTCTCTTCGTCCCTAAATTATTATCTTATTTGACTCAGTTTACGGATTAAGAAAAAATAATTGACTTGATTATTAATGTGGTATAATGTATAGTTTCCTTTAATGTACATGTGTATGTGGCTCATAATTAAAGTAACGAGAAAAGTAAGGGTAAAATGGTAAAAGTGATTTTCTAAAAAGAAAAGTTTCAAATAAGATAATTATTTAGGGACGGACAAAAAAAGAAAGTAATACAATAATTTAGGGACAGAGAGAGTATATTTTAATAATTTTTATTCTAAATATTAAACAAAAGTATATTGTGCTCAAATAAAGTAAGGAGAATGTGAAGGATTTGAATCACTGTTTATATTAAAACACACTATATATTTAAATGGTAATTTAATTAATTTTAGAGAAAGAGGGTGAACTAAAAGAATCATTGTAAAATCAAAGAGGGATAAGAAAATTTAAAATTAGCTTAAGAGGGTTGAGGGAGAGCGCCCATTATAAAGGCTTTTATATTGGGTAATCCTAAGAGCAAATTTTCATTTAGTCTTCGATACTTTTAAAGGGGATGGAATATGATAAGATGCGATTCTATTAAGGGTTTTAGTTTTTTATTATTATTTATTTCATTTAAAGAGTTCACGTTTAAAAAGTCTAATAATTAAAAAATATATAAGTAGTATTAAAATTAGTCATAATTACTGATGATGCCAAAATAATCACCATACCGGGGGTGCCGAAAGTGTTGTAGTATGCATGTGTCCGTTGTCGTCGTCGTGGTAGGATATCTGCGAGAGTAAACAACCGTGAAAAGGCAGGGAATTTTCCCCGCCAAAACTCTCCGGTGTAAGAATCAGTGTCTCAGGATATATAGACATGATATATATAGAGAGATAATAAAAGTGAATTTATCATGTGTGTGAAGAGAGAGAAGGAAGGAAGCTTAAGGGCCAAGTCCCCTTTTATGAGGGGGGAGCCCCCTATTTATAAGGCGGCGAAACTTCTTGGACACACTTCGCGTGCGTGGGTCCGTTTCGGACATTTTTCGAAATATTTGGGAGTATACTTTTGGGGTGTATATTTTTGGGTCCTTCAGTAGCCCCCCACTCCTTACTCCTCGAGATTTATCTCGAGGGTGAGGAGTAGTAGATGCCAAAAGTTTGCGTTTTTTGTCTCGAATTTGAAGACGTCTCTTTGGTATTTAGTACTTAAAGAGCAAGGTTAGCTCATTTGGCTCGAATTTACGATCGAGATTTCTAATTTGATTTACTCGGGTTTGCCGAGGATTAAGATTTCTCGCTCAGTGAGATTTTATTGGCTCGAGCGTGTCGAGATTTTATTTATTCGGGATTTGATCGAGTATTGATTGGCTCGATCATATTGAGACTTGTTTTGCTCGGAAAGACCGAGGCTTTTTTTGCTCGAACTTATCGAGACTTTTATGCCCACTGAAGCGAGTCTGATTACTTGAACATATCGAGATTTGTTTTCCTCGCTGAAGCGAGGACCAAAATATACTCGTCAAACTCGAGTGGCAAGGACCAAATCTACTCACCGCGAGTAATACTCGAGCGGCGAGGATAAGCGCTGGCAGGCGCTGGGTACTACTCGACCGCGAGTAAACTCGAGCGGTGAGGACCGTATCTACTCACCGCGAGTAATACTCGAGCGGCGAGGATAAGCGGCGCGGCCGGGTACTACTCGACCGCGAGTAAACTCGAGCGGTGAGGACCGTATCTACTCACCGCGAGTAATACTCGAGCGAGGATAAGCGCTGGGTACTACTCGACTGCGAGTAAACTCGAGCGGTGAGGACCGTATCTACTCACCGCGAGTAATACTCGAGCGGCGAGGATAAGCGCTGGCAGGCGCTGGGTACTACTCGACCGCGAGTAAACTCGAGCGGCGAGGACCAAATCTACTCGACCGCGAGTAAACTCGAGCGGCGAGGATAAGCGCTGGCAGGCGCTGGGTACTACTCGACCGCGAGTAAACTCGAGCGGGGAGGACCAAATCTACTCAACCGCAAGTAAACTCGAGCGGCGAGGATAAGCGCTGGCAGGCGCTGGGTACTACTCGAGCGGCGAGGACCAAATCTACTCGACCGCGAGCAAACTCGAGCGGTGAGGATAAGCGCTGGCAGACGCTGGGTACTACTCGACCGCGAGTAAACTCGAGCGGCGAGGACCAAATCTACTCGACCGTGAGTAATACTCGGCGGATAAGCGGGCGGCTGGTACTACTCGACCGCGAGTAAACTCGAGCGGCGAGGACCAAATCTACTTGACCGCGAGTAAACTCGAGCGGCGAGGATAAGCGCTGGCAGGCGCTGGGTACTACTCGACCGCGAGTAAACTCGAGCGGCGAGGATAAGCGCTGGCAGGCGCTGGGTACTACTCGACCGCAAGTAAACTCGAGCGGCGAGGACCAAATTTACTCGACCGCGAGTAATACTCGAGCGGTGAGGATAAGCGCTGGCAGGCGCTGGGTACTACTCGACCGCGAGTAAACTCGAGCGGTGAGGACCAAATCTACTCAACCGCGAGTAAACTCGAGCGGCGAGGATAAGCGCTGGCAGGCGCTGGGTACTACTCGACCGCGAGTAAACTCGAGCGGCGAGGACCAAATCTACTCGACCGCGAGTAAACTCGAGCGGCGAGGATAAGCGCTGGCAGGCGCTGGGTACTACTCGACCGCGAGTAAACTCGAGCGGCGAGGACCAAATCTACTCACCGCGAGTAATACTCGAGCGGCGAGGATAAGCGCTGGCAGGCGCTGGGTACTACTCGACCGCGAGTAAACTCGAGCGGCGAGGACCAAATCTACTCACCGTGAGTAATACTCGAGCGGTGAGGGCGAAAATGTAAATCATGAACATATATATATATATTGACTTGCTTGAATGTAAAATGTTTTGGAATCCTCGGTTTATGGAATGTGTAAATTTTAATCTTGTTAGAATTATTGCGGCGTGGCTCTGGCCATTCTTCGGCAATAATTGATTTGTTACGGGGTGACTCTGGTCGACCTCTCATAACATTTTGGAGCCATCACAGAGTGATTCACTATTGACTTTTCAGCGATGACTCGTTCTACCTGCACTGAGTGATTCACTATTGACTTTCCAGTGAGGCCTTTCATACTACTCGGGGTAGTCTGCTACCGAGCTCTGAGTAGTTTTTTATACTTAAGGGGCCCGCTGCCAGCTATAAGTATTTCTATTATACCTCGAGTGGCCTGCTGCCTACTCTAGGTATTTTTATTATTAATGTGATTCCGAACCCCGAGGAGACAATCTTTTGGTTTCTCAAAAGTTCAAGCTGTCATATATTTACTAAATATGCATGTATACATTGTGCGAGGATAAATCATAGTGGCGACATGCTGTGCTATTAAAAGATATGGTAAGCTCATAAAAGTGTGCAAGTTCACGGAATTGAAGCATACAGTAACGCGTGCACGTTATGCTAATATAATTTTATAGGGCTAGCCATGTTATGCCGAGCTTGAGCTCTCGGTAGTCGAGATAAGAATTGCATACTTAAGTTGCGTGTTTGACATAAGTGGGCAGACAATATGTATTTACAAATGAATTATATAAAATGATGCTGGCTTTCAACCATCAATTTATTTTATTCTGTATTGTAAAGTGAGTCATGATGCGATATAATAATTGTGATGCGTAAGCGAAAAGGGCATGTTATCTCGCGCATTTTCAGGATTCAAGTGTGCTGGCAACATGTTAGGAATTTCTTAAATTGTCGAATTGACTGAATTGAAGCATGAATTAATACGTACATCTCATACTATTGTATTTTTCGCGGGGCTAAGCATGGTAATCCGAGTTAATGACAAAGCACAAGCCATTTACAAGATTTATACGATCAACATGAGAGTTGAGTTGCATGGTGAGTTCATTCGCAGTTGAGGCATAGCGATGAATAAAGTTTGAGTCGTTTTTATTCGCGAAGTAGGTGCGCAACATTGCAATTATTTGATGTATTTAAGCGGATAAATAAATGAACTTGTAGCATTTTTAATTTGACTAGCATGTCATAATTTTTATAAAAGAATAAACCCGTGTCTTATCAAATGTGTAAAAGAATATACTTTAAATGAGCACATTAAAGTAATGAAGTACTATTTTTCAAGCTCGATATTCTAGTTTTAATCACGGCGTTGCTTTTACGAGCATAGCATATTAATTTACTAGTGATTCGCATTAATTATAAGCAATTAATATTATATGAATTGCATATATACCTTTAATCTAGGATTCGATAGATCATTTTTTATTTTATATGCTTGATATATAAATAAAATGGACATAGAAGCAACATTTTTAGTAATTGAAGATAGATAATGGAAGGAGATCACCTTAAACCATTAGGAAGGGGCCATATTGTCATTTTTAGAAATGTGAGGGCCATAATACCAAATTCCAGAAATCCAGGGGTCATACTGCCAGTTCCAGAAGTTGAGGGACCATGTTGCCAAATTCCAGAAATACAGGGGTCATATTGCCAATCCCAGAAGTTGAGGGACCATCATGCAAAATTCTAGAATTTCAGGGACCTCTTAGATATTTCTAAAAGACCAGGGGCCTCTGAGAAATTTCCAGAAACTTTAGGGCCTTTATGTAATTTTTAGAAGATCAGGGGCCTATGAACAATTTCCAGGACTTGGAGGGCCTGCCAGCAAATTCAAGGACTTGGAGGCGCGTCAGATCTACTTCCCCTGCGCGTGGCCGGCGCGTGGGGAAGCGGTAATACCTCAGCGGCTATGGGAGGCGCGTGGCGGCGCGTGAGGGCTTCGTTGGTCGCGATTTTCGTGCCGACGTGCTCGTCTTGGAGAGACGCAGCCATGGGTGCTGTTTGATCTCTGTTTGGACGCCAAAATAGTGTGGATCTGCTTCGCCGGAGCTCCGCCGGCTTACGCCTCCGGCAGTCTTTGGATGGCGCGTGCGGCGCGTTTCTTCTCCGATGGCCGTGATTTTTCGTGGTTGGCTTCGTCCGGACAAGGCGCATCTGTTGGTGGTCTCAATTTTTCGCTCCGATCTCGCTTGCTTCGTCTAATCCGTGTGGGTGGCTTTGATTTGAGGGTGTTCCACCCTTTGAACGAGCTTCGCCGTGGTCGACTAAGCCGTCGTTGCAACGGAACCAACTGATGATGCCAAAATAATCACCATACCGGGGGTGCCGAAAGTGTTGTGGTATGCACGTGTCCGTTGTCGTCGTCGTGGTAGGATATCTGCGAGAGTAAACAACCGTGAGAAGGCAGAGAATTTTCCCCGCCAAAACTCTCCGGTGTAAGAATCAGTGTCTCAGGATATATAGACATGATATATATAGAGAGATAATAAAAGTGAATTTATCATGTGTGTGAAGAGAGAGAAGGAAGGAAGCTTAAGGGCCAAGTCCCCTTTTATGAGGGGGGAGCCCCCTATTTATAGGGCGGCGAAGCTTCTTGGACACACTTTGCGTGTGTGGGTCCGTTTCGGACATTTTTTGGGATATTTGGGAGTATACTTTTGGGGTGTATATTTTTGGGTCCTTCAATTATAAAAATATTTTAGCATTGTTAATATATTTGTACCACATGAAAAGGGTAAAGTTAAAAGCTTTATGGAAATTTTAGGTATAATTTTTTTAAATGGACTCTTTGAGTGGAAGATCTTAAAATAATATAATGTACTCTTTGCCTAGAACGGAGGGAGTATTATTTGCCTAGAATGGAGGGAGTATTATTTAGTTGTGAGTTAAAAAAAAAAAAAACAACTCACAACTTTTATGACCTTAGTATAAAATAAAAATTACTGGAAATTGTTTGTCGGTCCACTTTTTAAAACTTTTTTTCTCTCCAGTCCACCATTTTTTTTAAATCACTAAAAGGCACTTTGAAAATTTTCTTCCTAAAATGCCATCAACAACATCGTTACTTCAGATTTGAGGTTCGAATTGATGTATAAATGATTTCATGTTGTTAATATAGTTTTTTCTCATGTTTGGGTATCAATTTTCATACATATAACACGAATTTGATCACAATTTGATCAAAATCAAGCTTGGCAGTGTGCTGTTCAAAAACAGAGGGAGATGTTCTTAGACTGATTTTGGGACTTTAATCAATGATTTGAATTTGAATTTTGTATAATATCAATATCATACTGTTATAGAAAGTCAATATCATGTTTGTATGTAAATTTTCCAACTAAAAACAACTATTTTGATCTATTTTGATATTATATTAAAATTGGGCATCAGGATGCCTCAAATTAGGCATCGGGATGCCTTAAATTCACCAATCGCAGTATATTGGACAACGCAACGGGGATCGACTTACCCGGTCAAGTCGCAGGGGTCGAGGGAACAGCGTCCCTGCCCCCGAAAGGTACACGAAAATCAAGTTTCCTCCAGTAGTTGAAATTCAAACGATGCCTTGATTGCTCATCGCGATGCATTGGTTGTTCATCGCGATGCCTTGGTTACTCATCGCAATGCCTTTGTTGCTCATTGCGATGCCATGGTTGCTCATCGCGATGCCTGTGTTGCTCATCGCAATGCCTGTGTTGCTTATCGCGATAATTAACCCATGAGATGTCTTGGATTACTCATCGCGATGCCTTGAATTACTGATGCGCGCTTGTTTTTCTTTCATTAATGACAGAATTGTCTTTTCGCTCAAAAAATACATTTTTTCGATTTTAAAAAAAGATGAGTGGATTGGAGCGATTACAAATGTTGAAAAAGGGACCGGCCTGTAATTCACGCTAAAAATTAAACAGAAAGAGTAATACTTTGGGCAAAAAAAAGTTACAAAAATTTGGTCACAAAAGCATAGAATAAAAATTAAACAGAAAGAGTAATACTTTGGGCACACAAAAAAGTCACAAAAATTTGATTGATTTTTTTCATTAGTTAGTGGTGGGCCCATAAACTATGCAACCAATTAATATCTGCCAACGAAAATTTTGTGAAAAAAAATTTGTGACTTTTTTGTGTCCATAGCATTGCCCAAACAGAAAATTCACAATTTTCATGACCTTAATATAGAATAAAAAATATAAAAAAAACTCACTACTCTCACGGCCCTAATATAATCACGTCTGTTTTTTTGCAATTAATTCAACACTTTTTTTCTGTATTTTTGTTACAAAAAAGACTAGTAAATACACTATGAACATAACGTAAATACATAATCGATCATGTGAATTCAGTTTCCTTATTCCGCATTGTTATAACAACGAGGATATTTTTGAATTAAAAATTTTATATTTTATCTTCGATGCGGAAGTAAATCGGTCGAAAATAATATTACCAAGTATTTGAAGAAATAATGACAAGAAAATAGAAAATATAACGAAATCAAACAAAAGAGAACAGAGGATTTACGTAACGATGATGAATTATAATAGAAGGTTTTCAATGTACTCACCCTACCTAGCGATGAGGAATTATAATAGAGGGTTTTCAATGTACTCACCCTACCTAGAACAGGGGTTACAAGGATTGACAAATAACGACATACTATTTTATCTAACAACACCAAGACCTCGAGACAACCAACAGCCACGCACTATTCTGTCTAACTACACCAAGACCTCGAGACCCTTCGTCGTCCGTCTCTCAACAATTTGTGTCACTCCCATCACCTCTTTATATAGGCTTAAGAAAAACCTAAACAAATTGAGATTAAGACTTTTAATCCATATCAATAAAAGAATCTTTTTACAATTAGTATAAAATTATTTAACCTTCTCCAATTAACTCTAGGATTAATTAATACAACCTTAGTTTGTATTGAATTCCAAAATTCATTTGAATTTGAGACATATTTTAACACACATCAATTATTTCTCAAGCACTTCTTCCTATGTTTTAATCTTTTCTTTAATTTCTTGATATAAAAAAAGAATTCTATTCAAAATTAAGACACTTTTTTGCCCCACTAACTATACACTTTTTTGCCCCAACTCATTCAAAACTTAAGTGCGCACGTCTCAGAGAGATTTTTTCATACAATGTCAAACTCTTAGAGGTGATGTTTTTAAAATAATTTGACTTTATAAATAGGATTTATTATTGGTCCTTTTATTAACTCATCATTCCAAGTAGAAAATGTTTCTTATTACTAAAATCATTATTATCTCAACGAAACGAAACGAAACGGAACTGAACTGAATTGAGACATTTAGAAATTTGTAAAAGGTGAATCTAAATTTTTATTTTTATCAAAGTTGGTTGTGCACTCTATCTCGACGTTATACAAGTTATATTTTTTGAAGTTCCATTTATCTTCCTGTTTCAAAATTAAACCAACTTTTTAATGATTTTCAAACGCAATGAATATGACTAGACATGGGAAAGTTGGATATAAACTTATGTTGAACTTTATTTGTAATCATTATTTCCATTTAAGTAGCACTGTCTTTGTTACAAGCCAACACTAAGCTTACTAAGTTCAATAATGTCTTAATGTATTGTTATATTTAATTTTAAACATACCCTTTAAAGCTGTGTTTGAATATTGGGAAAGAAAAGGGAACAAAGAAGTCATTTCACTGTGGTGATGCCAAATTTTGCACCGTAGGTTTGTTTGAAAAATTATTTGGTTGGATATTTGGCTCAATGTGTGATTTGGACCTGCAAATATGATAAAGAAGATGGTCACTAATTAAGCAAGGGGTGCCCTGCAAAATCCTTCCGATGAGAGAATGAGTGATGGCGATAGAGAAAAAACAATGCCAAAAGAGAGCAAAAAGTGTACTAGTTCCTACCACTTTGATTACATGGGCCTACTATTTATAGTAGATTGCGGAGAGTCACTTATTAACATCTGTTAGAAATTTTTTCTAAATGTAATGAGTCCGTAATGACCAGTAAAGGTAACCACTCAACAACCTTCCAAAGGTGGCCGCTTGGTCATTTAGACGGTGTTTAGACCGGCCATCTTTTAGGAGCCCATCGGGTGGAAGAGTTTGATCATAGTGACTATTTTGCCCTTGTCATGGGATTCAAGTAGTTTAATCACTTTTAATGTCCGTTTGGATGGTGCCGGAAAATATTGTGACCTTCATAAAAATTTTCTAGGATTGAACTTGTTAAACGAGCTATAGTATAGTCCATAAGATTTATAAAATGCATTGAAGTATTGGTTGTATACAGGTTGTAGTATATACATACATACATATATATATATATATATATTAAATTATATAAAGAATTGTACAAAAAATATTTTAATGTATTGTACTATATAATACTTTAATGCATAAAGTGTTGTATGAGACACCACCTTCAAGTATTTTTTAAAAATATATTTTTTTTTATCATTTTTCCTTTTGTAAAAGATAACTAAGCTTATTGGGTAATTTGGATAATACTTATTTAGTAATGAATATAATTAAATATTATTTAATAATACCTCATTAATATTTAATGAATATAATTAAATAATACCTAAAATTTCTCACAAACATAATTAATAATTTTATCCAAACTTAACCGGCAGTGCCTAATTGCGATCCCTAGTTGTGAATGTCTTTTCCATTCCCCCTCCCTCTTCAGTTCTGGTAGCCGGATGGGCATAATATATAGCGTGCAAAATCTTGACCGATTCCCCGTTGACCTTCATGTTTTATCATTCCCATTTGGTGGGTGAGTGAGACACTGATACTGTGTAATCCTTCGATAGTTGAAGATTATAAGGTAAAAAGAAATCTATCCTCTCCAGTCATCACAGAATAAAAGGAATATTTATCCCCTTGTTCTAAAAAAGTTAATTTTACATTGACTTTCCTTAGTTAAATTTTGACTAAATTTTTTAAAAAATTTACTTATTATTACTATATCCTAAAAAATTATTATAGATAGCATTATTATTATTATTATTATTATTATTATTATTATTATTATTATTATTATTATTAATATTTCATTATATTAAATAGTGATTTATATTGTTTTAAGTTGACTTTCTAATTTGAAAATGAGACCATTTTTCTTAAATAGAGGAAGTATTAAATAAAAAGATGTTTGAAGAGACTAAAAGATACTCCCTCCCTCCGTCCCAGGTAAAGAGTTCACTATTATATTTTTGGATATTTCACTTAAAGAGACCACTTTCAAAAATTATGCATACATTCTTTAAAAACTTTTCAATTTACCCTTTATATGTAATATAAGCATTTTAACATTGCTCAAGTATTTTTGTAATGATGATAAACTTTAGGGAGAGGCTATTTCCACTACAATTTTTGCTAATCTACTACATTATTAATTATTACACTAAACAAATATTTGTTTGGACAAGACTACCCTCAGTTACTTGTCCATATTAAGTTTACTAGCAAAATTACTTTTCTAGTTATTTATTAATATTATTTTCTAATTCAAAACATATTAAATAATATTTGATTAGTGTTCACATAAATCACATAATTATTCTTTATTATCTTAATTTATTTTAAATATTTAATTAATTAAGTTCATGGCTGGAGTCATATTGCATAATAGAAAATCTAATATTTTAAGGACATTTTTTGTCAACCGAACTTTGAAAAAATATGTGATCTTGCTTACGGAAATAAAAAATTCACATTTAGAATTAAAGGATATAATTGTAAGAAATTAATCCGATAGTAAAATCATATTGTGATATGGTATTGTAAAATTTTAATACCTTTTGTTTATCTATATCAATTGATTCTAAAATTTAAATTTTGAATTGATTGAAACAGATAATGAATTCAACATCTATCATATTGCTATTATTGAGTTGATTTATAAAATTAAATTAATTTTTTATTTTAGTATTAAAATATCACATATTTTCTAAAATTTTGATCAATAAATGCTTTTATGAGTATTTTTTTTAGAAAGAAACATAGAACGAGTCGTAAGTATAATTGAGAAAACATATTTATTAAGGGTTAATGACACCACTAGTCCTTCGACTATGGTCAATTTCACCGATAGTCCCATAACAAATTTTTTTTCTAATTTTTTTCCCTTGACTATAAAAATTAGGCACGGTTGGTCCTTTTGTTGGATGCCGTTAGTATTTTTCCGTTAAGTCCGTCTTGTGCCTAACACGTGACTTTGATTAAGGGCATTTAAGGAATTTCACGTACCTTTTGCTTTGTGTATTATTCAAATACTGAATATCCACACATATACTCTCTCGCTCTCTCTATATCTCTATCTCTCACTCTCACAGACACACACACATTCACAGACACACCCCCACACACACATATCCACTGATCTCTCTTCTTCAAACCCTAATCTTCTAATTCTGATCATCTTTTCCGGCGCCGTTGTCTCCCACCGATACGAAGGACAACCCCTTCCCTCGTAGCCATCAACCTCTTCTCCGGCGTCATCGTCTCTCAAAGGGGATCGAGAAGAACTGGGGGTTGTGGCTGTGGGTTGGGTTGGGTGAACTGGAAATACGGGTTCTGGGTTGTCGTTGAATCATGGCGACAAGCTCGGTAGATCTAACAGCTCTTTGCTTGGACTACTACTTGCGTCAATTGGCTATTCTAACCCCCCAGAAAGCATTAGAACGATCTGGGGTTTTGATGCAATCGAGCAATGATTTTGATCCGCAGCAGCAGTCGGTGACGGCGGCAGGTGGGGTTCAGGCGGTGGTGCCGCAACAACAGTGGATCCGGCAGTGGCAAAAAAAATAGAACGATCTGGGTTGGAGACCTTCATAATTGGATGAACGATCTGGGTTGGAGATCTGAGTTTGACAGCATTACCCCTAATATCAGAACTAAATTGCTTTGGATCTATTTATGAATTAGTTTACGTGCTTGGGCCCGAAGAGATTTTTGTTATTCTTGGCAAGGAAAAGAGAGGCCATTTTCGTGGTGGTTGAATGGTGGTGCTGTAGAAGTAGACGGTGGTTTGTGGTGGTGATTCTGTCGTGGAAGGAGTGTGAGTGGAGAGAAATGGAGAAAAAAGGCTTATTAAATGTAGGAGTAGACGGTGTGTGTATGTGTGTGTATGTATGAATCTGGTTTTGTGTGTGTGTATGAATTTGGGTCTGGGTTTTGATTAAAGAGCCATGGTTGAATCTGGTTTTATGTATGTGTGTGTGTATGAATCTGAGATTGGTGTTTGAAGAATTGGTGAAGAAGATGTAGGTGAAATTTCATTTTTGCCCTTGGTTAAACGCATGTAAGAGGCACGTGACAGACTTAACGGAAAAATACTAACGGCATCCACCAAAAGGACCAACCGTGTCTAATTTCATAGTCAAGGGACAAAAATTTGAAAAAAAAAATTTGTTAAAGGACTAATGGTGAAATCGGCCATAGTCGAGGAACTAGTAGTGTCATTAACCCATTTATTAATAATAAGTATAAATGGAAAAAAGTAAAACTACCTTGTTTGTTGATATGTTAGGAATTAAAAGGTAATTTAAAAATAAGCTATCTATAACTCAACTTCAAATGACAAGTAATTAGTTAAGGGATAGTTTTGTCCAAACATATATTAATTTAAAGTCACAATTAATAATGTAGTGGAAAAGTAAAAATTGTAGTTAAAATAGTCTCTCCCTAAACTCTAATGACAATTATATATCTCTTAATTATTAGTCTTTTCAAATAATTACTCTTTTGTTATGTCCAAATAGGCTCAAATAGGCTAGAAGGGGGGGGG
The DNA here is from genome assembly GCA_016624345.1 of Platycodon grandiflorus. Classification (NCBI taxonomy): domain Eukaryota; kingdom Viridiplantae; phylum Streptophyta; class Magnoliopsida; order Asterales; family Campanulaceae; genus Platycodon; species Platycodon grandiflorus. The sequence goes on from CM028364.1 coordinate 14,544,856, forward strand.
GGGTTGAATAGCCTGTGTCTAATTTTTAAAACGTTTAATGAAAATTACTTCACAAAGTAAAAAGTATTTAGAAAATAGTTTGTAGCGGAAAATTGTGAAGTATAGGACAAGTCAGAAACAAGATCAAATGTTTTTTAGTGTGTTGAAATCTGAAAATATCAAACTAAAGAATAAAAACAAGTGCTGGAAATAAATGAACATGTATTTGAAGTAGTTCACACTATGAATAATTGCTACGTCCACTACCAAAGTGGTCAACTTTGGATTTGAAAATGTGCACTATACTTTCCACTAGAATCTATACAATGATCACTAATGGATCATGTACAAAAGTATTTTGACCAAGTGTTTATGGTGAGAGTAAAGATCTAGAAAGATTTTACTCTCATGTGCCTTGAAAGCAAATGATTGCAATTAATGAAAAGCAATAAAGACTAGGAGTCTAAGATCAGTTCTTTTCAAAGAATGATTGAAATAATTTAGCTTTGAAGCTCTTAAATGCACTTAGAGTGTTGAATTTGATCGAATCTGAAGATTTGCAGAATAGTCAAGTTGTTGGTCTTCAAGAGTTGTCTTCAATGCTTCATCAAGTGTTCAATTTATACCCAGAGAATTCTTTGGAGCCGTTGGGAGATTCAGACTTTTGAGATGTTTGAATTAGGTGCATTTAATGCAAAGAGACTTGCATTAAATTCCCTAAGCCTGTTGTCGAAGTCTGAATGTGCGTTCTGCTCAATCCAAGCTATTTTTGTACAACGCCTACAGACTTGCCAAAAATAGGTAGACAAGTACTACTTTCAGAATGTCCTTTTTTTGAGATGAATGCCTAAAATGGAATGGTCCAATAAATGAGCCAACATGTTTACGTTACACCAAAGTCAAATATGTACTTTATTGATAATTAAGACATTTCTTCAGACAAGTCTTGATCAGTCGATCTTCAGATTTTCATACATTGCTGATGAAGCTTGGATGGAACGTTCTTGACTGATAGCTTATTGGACACGACTGATGGAGATGGCTGATGGACAACAGCTATCTTTTGAAGAACTTAATTAAGTATAAGATAAGCAATCCTAAGCTATTACAAGGATGTTGTCTAAGGACAAGTTGCCACCCTAACAGACACGCAGGACCAGGAGACACTTGTATCAAAGACTTAGGTTATGAATACAAACAAATCTAAATAATATACAACACTTTGGTTGCACCAGAGCGAGTAAATAGTAGTGGACTATGGGGGTTTATTAATTATTAACAAGTAATGCGGCGTACACGCAATGTGGGCATATTTTATAAAATAAATGCAGTTATTGTGCACGAAAATTTTATAGACGAAAAATATAAAAGAGATTGAAAGTTGGGTATTGGGTGATTTGTGCATAAAATTGTAAGATATAGAGTCAACGTGATTAAAACTTGTAAACTCAAAATAGTCTAAATAATCAATGCATGAGAAGTCTAAGAGCTTGTTTGGTGTAGCGTTTTCAAAACGCAGCGTTTTAAAAATATTATGTTTTAAAAACGTAATTTTTTTATTTATAAATGCGTTTGGGATATTGTGTCAAAACGCAGTTTTTTTTCTCAATTGCGTTTTAAAATCCGTGTTTTAGAAAAAGCTAGAAATTTTAGTGTTTTAAAACGCAGCTGCGTTTTGAAAACCCAACTTTTTCTACCACAGCATTGAAACGCTAAGTTAAGGAATACATTGCGTTTTAACTCTGTATTTTGGCTAAAATGCACAAATAAATGAGCTCTAAGAGTTCAATAAAATCCTCAGACTTAAGACATAGTACTTGTACATATTTATTTATTCTCTCTTCAAATTAACCGTCCACTCAGCGTATGTTGAACAATAACTATCCACCTGGACAGTTAAAATATACTCCCTTTGTTCCAGACATAGAATCTACTTTTAACTTTTTGAGTCAACTTAGTTAAAGTTTGAACGATAATTTACATAAATTTAGTTGTGTTTACAAAGTTATGAAAGTTGTAATCTATAGTATTCTTAAGATAGTTTTTAATTAATGAAATTTTATTTCCTAAAATATAAATAAAGTATGTAAAATTTTAATTTATTTAGTCACATGTTGACTTATAAAAAAAAAAAATGGACACGTTAAAGGCCAAATTTAACAAATGCACAACACGCTATGAGGGAGAAATAAAGAAATATCAAATTTTTGGGCAATATGTTAAAGGCCAAAATAAGTGTTTATTTTTAATTTTTTACTAAAATTAAGAAAGTTAACTTTTGAGTTTTTTCAATAACAAATATACATTAATGGTCTCGGTATCCCTATATAATATTGCAAGTTTACATTAGGACATGCATTGTATGTGTCAAAAATAAAATTAGTCAATTTATTATTTATACAAAAATAAACATTAATTTTGAAACTTTTTTAAAAAATAAACATTTATTTCAGGCGGAAGGGAGCTGTACCTTTGTATATCATTGTATGGTCTACTTTATTACAACCTTCAGTTTATTTTAGTTATCATTGTAGTAGGATGTTGGACCAATAATAAAATTAATTGGACATTATAAGCCGAAATTTGGACAGAATATGTACACTTTATATAGGGCCAAAATATGAAAAATTCTCTAAAGTATTTACTCAATCTCATATTGGTACCCAAAATAAAATATTTTTCATCTGGGTGTTCAATGTTAATGATTATCCAGTTTGGCCCCTAGCCTCGATGCCCGTTACAAAACTCACGTTAAAGTACACGTGGTCTTCACGTGCCGGACATTTTCGTCATTTCCACCGAGAGAATTGCAATTTCAAGTGCTGAAAATTTTACCCCCAAATTGCAAGCCTCGGGTTCCATAATTAATCTTTCCGCGGCGATGCTGTCGCTAGCTCCATAACTAATCTTTCCGATCCTAAATTCGGTTCAAATCCAAAAGAGTATGATCGTTTCAAGAGAAAATCTCTGCAGTTGAATCGGTCCTCTGATTAGTTCCTGCGTAATTTCTGCTTAAAATTTCCTTCACGGTGATTGGTTGCCGGATATGATTGTTGTTGTTGAAGATGGCAGCGACGCGAGTGGTTGAACGGAGGGAACGTCGCCGTCGTCTCTGTTGAAGACGAGTGTAGAGGACGGAGAGAGCATGGTGAGTTGCTGCTACTGCGGTTGCTGTGTGAGAGAGGGGAAAAAATTATATGAGTGTTACTTACATTCATGTAATCTGCGTATCAAATTACATTAAAACTGGAAAGACCCACTTCGATTTTTTGTGTATTTCTTGGTTCTGGATTATAGGTTTTCTCCAATGACAGTTTCTGTGTACTTAAACAATTCAATTGATCTCATTATACATACCATTTCAACTGCAGATCTAATGCCCATTTAGGAATTTAGCAGCACTTGATATTTTGTTGTGGAATTAAATTGCTCGGGGCGGTAGGGGAAGCTAGGCCATGGCTGTCGCCGACATTGGATAGAGAGAGAAAGGGGGAAAATTGTGTTGTCGGATAAGAGGAGAAGGTTGGGTACGAAATTTTTTACAAGACCTCCCTTGTTTTGATGATGTTACCCAAACCCCCTTATTTGAAAATTGTTTAACAGACCAATCATCGACTTACCTCTCACAGTAGAAATGACGAAAATGTACAGCACATGGAAGACCACGTGTACTTTAACGTGAGTTTTATAACAGACGTCGGGGTTAGGGGTCAAACTGAAATAATTAGTAATATTGTATACCCAGGTGAAAAATATTTTATTTTGGGTACCATAATACCATTATGGGATTGGATGGATACTTTGAGATTTTTTTTTTCTTCATATTTTGGCCCTTTATTTACCCACAACATGTTTTTTTTGTGGCCTTGACTTGATATCAAATATTGAATGCAAACCAACCCGAGTGTCATCAACATCTATATTACAATAACGCTCACTTCGTACGTGTGCAATTGACTGAGGCTAACTATTGGCCCAGATTTACTGAGTTATTAAAATCCTACGGCTGTAATTTAATCAATGTTTCGCACGTATGAAAGCCGGTTTACGGCGTCTGACTCTCCTCGTTCCCTTCCCCGTCTGATTCTCTCTCCTTCCTTTCCCCAATGTTCGCTTCGCCTCTTTCACCCAACTCGCTCTCTCTCCGAATTTCCTTCCGCCATGGAAACAGAATCCAATTCACAGTTTGTAAAGGATACAAAACCCACGGTATAGCTCTCTCTTCACTCAGTCTCCACCCTCCAAGCGCTGTCCTTCCTAAAACTCTCTCTCGAGCGCACTCCTTCTAAGCTCCGCCACTGTGCATCTCAACTGTAAGTCTCTTTCTCTCCCTGTTAAATTGTGTCCAATTGATTTTGATTTTAATTTTGATTTTGATTCCCTTTCCCTCTTCACTCAGTCTCTCCCTCCCTCGAAGCGTTGTCCTTCCGGCCTCCTTCTTCGACAACTCTCTTGCTCTCCAAGGTTTGATTTGGGTTTTGATTGTATTGTTTTTCAATTGATATTTTTTTCCATTCTGAAAATTGGAGAATGTAAAATTCTTCCAATTAATTTTGATTTTTTGATTTTGATATGGATTTTAGTCTCTCCCTCCTTCCAAACGCTGTCCTTCCGGCCTCCTTCTCTGACAGCTTTCTCGCTTTCCAAGGTTTGATTGTGTTGTTTTTTTTTTCCCAATATTCTGAAAATTGGAGAATGTGAATTTTTTCTTTTTCTACTGATTTTGGTACGCTCTCTAGGTTAGTCTGATATCTCTCTCTCCCTCTCTCTGTATGAATCAATTTTCGTCAATACACATGGTTGTCAATGCAAGACTGTCACAAAATTTCTGTATGTATTTGTATATAGTTAACCAAATGTAGTTTAATGTATGTAGCTTAGTTACAATCAGGTTTGCTCATGGAAAAATGTTAAAATATTTGGTATATCATCTCATAATAAAATTCCTAGCAGCACATCTTTGAGGCGGGTTAGGTTTTCTAGGATACAGTGATCTCTGAAATTATAGCATATGAATACTTTGCGGATTCATGTTATTATAAATGATAAACAGGCTGAACTCAGTTGATTATATTGAATAGTTTTTATTTTTTTCCCTTCTGTAATTTTTGTTTCAAAAGCTACATTAAAGTAGGTTAATATGGAATTAGATTTGTAAATTTGCAGTTTCATTAATAAGTTTTTGGTGGATAGGCCTAGGATACGTATTCTCCAAGTATGTTTTGACTTGGCATCCTTTTTATTTTTTTTGGATAAGCCAAGGTTTGATGTCTACTGACTAGACATGCATCAAATACAGCACATTTTCCTGTTTGAAGTATCCATGTTTGTTCTTCTTCACTTTCTCCTTCTTAAGCGAGTTTATTTCGTAGTACTCTATATTAGCAGTGAAGAGCTCTTAGCTGGCCCACAAGCTTTTATGTGCTGCAATGGGTTACCTCATGCATCAGAAATTGTGTTTTTGAATGATATCTAAAATCTGCTAACTGATCTTCATAAGAATGGAGTCAGGACAATCATACTAATTAAATTGTCCTTACCCTTTGATGTTTGGCCTACTTGGATATGCAGTTCATTCACAGAGTTGATACACTTTGATGTTTTTTTCTCTCCCTCTCTTTCTTTTGAGTTTTTAACACACACATACATACACACACATGGAGTAGTAACTTTTTTAGTTATGTTTCAGATTTCATTTTTTGTTAACTTAGTTGTTGCTGCTTCCTGAATTACTAAATTTAAACTATTTTAAGTTGTTTAAGTAAGCATTTAACTGGACTGTGCTGATTCATTTATAAGTATAGTTTGGAGTTATACTTTGCTTAATTTGGTGGTTTTTATGTCTACTTGGATTGCCAATTTAGAAAATTGAGATGTTATTGGTGTTTTGAAGTTGCAAGATTGGGAGTGTTAGGCAGGAGTTGTTTGGTTTAGGAAAATTTTGGAGATACTTGAAACACTTCTTTCCCTCCGCAACCATGTTGTCTCATAATGCCTCTTACGTGAGCTTTATGTGAGCATCAACTATTGTCTCTAAAGGAAACCCGCTTTTTACGTGCACTGCCTGAAAAGCCTAAAATGCCAACTGAGAAAATCGAAAACAGTCACACATAGTATTTAGATTTGTATATTGCTTATGTAACATATTTAAATTGAAATACTCAGATCAGTGCATGTATCCACCGTTACTTGATTGCAATTTCAATACTACGTCATTCAGAATCATGAACATAGAATGTAGTAACTCTTCAAATAGCATTAGTGTATATTTCAATTGTAGGTTCCTATGTAGAGTATCATAGATATGTATGGACTATTATCGTCCTGTAGCTGAACAATTTGTCGTGTGTAGTATTTATCATATGATAGTTTGCCTGCTAATTTCTGTCATTGAATAACATATGTAAAGGGCAATCAAGAAATTTGGGTTAGGTTCGGAACTGTATTTTGCTATAATCTTTGCATTAATACGGCTATTTCTATTGCTTATTTGGTTATGTTTTTTTTTTCTTTTTCTTTTCCTTTTAGGATAATTGGAACCCCTACTTGGAGCTGTAGTTTCTTAATTGGTCATCAATGAATGATTTTGACTTTCTGCACTCTATGATCACTGATTACAGGTTTTTAGCATTACAGAGCTAAGATTGTAGGCTTTGTTATTTTTTTAATTATTATTAGAACATCCAACGTGAAACCACGTGGTAGCAAAAGCTTGGGAGCCCATACTCAACAAATCTGGGCTCTCATGTCAGAACCTGGCTCGGGCATATAGCCAATGCAAAAACAAGTTAAACAATTCAGACATGTTGATGAGGGACTAGCCAAATTAGCTGAGGGACTTGACCAGAGATCTCTGGAAGCCCAGATCGGATTTCGTGCATGGTAGTAGCTCCTTTAGTGATTTAAGATGCTAGAAAGTGGACCCAACAACATGTAACTTGCTTAGCATCTATAATATGTATAGAGCCATTTAGATTTTCACTTATGTTTGCCTGATTTCTTTATGTAGTACATTTTCAGTTCCCTCATACCCTAAGAACCTGCTCATGCTTTTTTCGTTTTCTGGTATTAACTTTAAATTTGTTACATTGCAGTTGTAAAGTCTGACCCTGTACAATACTAATGTTCTTTATTTATTGAAGTACTAGGTTCTTGATAAACACATTCGTTCAAAATCATGATACCCTATGGATCTATTTATGAATAATAGCTCAGCTTTCCATATGTTTTTGGAACAAAGCATGGATCTATTAAAATCCATGTAAAGTCAATATGGGCACCTATTTTGGAACAAAGGAAGTACTATGTTTCATATTTTTCCCTGAATCCACGTGTATATGCTTATACCTCGATACTAATTAGGGATGAAACTTTATCACATTTAACAATTGCTCCACTTCAGGATGCCCATGAAACCTTCCTTACTAGCCTATCTCCTCATTATTTTAGCCAACTTTGAACACAAAAAGTCTGTCTTTACTCCCACATTTTTACTTTAAAAGCATGTTTTTGCGCCCCCCCCGGTGATATACCACATTGAAAATCATGAGGAGATATTAAAAAACATCCATGTTTTTACACGACTTTTTGGTGCATTTTTTAAAAATGTAAAAGGGCTTCTTAAAAAACATCCATGTTTTTAAATTAAAGTCAACAATTTAAATATTGTACTTTTATTTATATATTTTTCTTTTTAATTACACTAAAATTATATCCTTTTTGTATGACATATAAAAGGAATATTTTATTTTCAAAAGAAAGATAAAAATTTAAAATATACCGAAAATTTGTAGAATTTTCAAATTGATGATAGAATTTTTGAGATCTCAATCTTCTTCTTCATCTTTATTAATTTTTTTTACTTCTTATTCATTATTTATGCACCATCAAGTTTTCATTAAATATACCACCATTCAACTTCAAGAAAAGGAAAAGAACCAGCACCACCGTCTATACAAGAGGTATTCTTCATTAACCATCTTTTAATCCTTATTTAGCACATTGTCAATAGGAATTGAAATATTTCTATCAAAATCTTGGTCATAATGTGGATTATTATGTGTAGAATATGACTCATTTAAATTTGTTTTGATTATGTAAAGTTTGGATCTCACTAAACTCACCCAACCATAATACTTTTTTGTTACATACATATGTTCACCTATATCTATTATATCGTTTATTTAGTTAACTTAATTGGTCTAGGACGAAGATGCTGAATTTTCTGAGCAATTGAGTCATGAACATTTATTAATTAATTAAGGTCCCAAACCTGTTGCAATTATCTGCGTTGGCATTCCCTTTTCATATTTGATACATTTTCGTATTTGGTCAGTTAGTTTATGCAAAGTGAGGAGTGAATATGCAATGCCCAATCTACTTATCAATTTTCACTCCAAGATTTTGGTCCCAACATTTTGAGTGTTTTTTTTTTCTTCCCTTTTATGTTTAATGACAAAGACCTTTTCAGTTGCATTTGGTCATTTTATTGTTATGTGTGTGTGTGTGTGTGGCTGCTGCTGTGTGTGTGTGTGGCTGTTGTTGTGTATGTGTGTGTTGTTTTGTTAGTTGCTGCTGCTTTGTGTATGAGTGTGTATGTTACTGCTGCTGCTTTGGTGCTAAATTAAGGTCTTTGACACAACTTTAAATATATTGCTTTCTTATTCCCTCCCCCATTCCTTTTATCATCATTATCAACACTTGGCCCTTTTGATTTTGTTGGGTCTTTCAACCTTCTATCTCTATTAGTAGCTTTGCTCTCTTACTCCTCTGATTGTTGTTGTAATGCCTGTTTCTTCTCCTTTGCGTGTGTTGTATTTTAGCTTAGATTTGCTTGAATCCATAACCTAAGTCTAAGACAAGGTGACTAATGGGCCTGCGTGTCTGTTAGTGTGGCAACTTGTACTTAGGCATAGCTTGAATAGCTTAGTGTTGCTAATTGTATAAGTCTTGAAGAAGATAGCCTATAGGACATCGGACGTCCTCTGCTCAAATAGGCAAAATTTGAACCAGCAGTCTTACTTTGGATATCGGACAAGCTCGTATCAGCCAAGCTTCATCAGCAATTTTGAAGAACCCCAAGAACGTCCGATAGTCATCTACTGAAGACATGTCCTAACTTAAAGACCTCATTAATTGCGACACAACGTTAACCTGCAACTAACAATTAATGAAGGTTTCCATTCTTGGCATACACTCAGAAAAGGACATTCCTCCTGCAAGCGCAGACCGCCTATTTTTAGCAAAAAGTCAGGAGACAGACTGCAAGCTGCAGGACAGCCTATCAGGAGCCAACAACCAGATTAGAGCATTAATTGCTCTTAAATTTAAATTTGAAGATCACCAACGGCTCTAAGCTCCCTCCTGCATATAAAAGGAGACTTCATTGCTGCATTAAATCGCTCTTCAACACTTCAACTACTCCTACTACTAAATCTCCATTGTCTTCAAGTTCTTAAAAGCTTAAACGTCCTATCTGTACTTAATCATTGGAGAGCTTCACACTTAGACGTCCAGTCCATTAAAGCTCTTCATTGATTGCAACACCTAGCTTATCATAGCTCACGAGAATTGTATCTTATTGATATCAATTCTCCCACACAAACACTTGGTCAAACAAAATTTTTTGTACACAATCCATTAGAGATTTAGTTTGTAAAATATCTAGTGGAAAAACTTAGTACACGATTTTCAAATCCAAAGTTGACCACTTTGGTTGTGGACGTAGCACTTATTTATAAGTGTGAACCATATTAAATTCTCTGTCTACTTGTGTGTGTGATTGTGACTCGTTTGTGTTGCTTTAAATTTCCAGATTTCCAAACTGTTGAGAAGCTGCGATCTTGACTGTGAAGATCGCCATTCTCAACTTGTCCTATACTTCACAAGACTTCCGCCTGCAAAACTTTATAAAACCATAGTGAAGTAAGGCTTTCAAAAGCATTTTCAAAAATTGGAGATAGGCTATTCAACCCCCCCCCCCCTTCTAGCCTATCTTGAGCAACCTTGGACCTAACAATTGGTATCAGAGCATAACTCTTTGAAAACTTGTTTTTCCGAGATTAACCTCTTGAGAGATTAAAGATCATGGCTTCTCACCAAATGTTGGAAACTTCAAATGTGAACCATTGTCCTGTCTTGGATGAAGTTCACTTTGACATCTGGAAAGATAAAGTCAAAAGACATATGAACTCAATTGATAAACGTTTGTGAAAATGTGTTACGATGGACCCGAATTCCAATGAAGCGAATACAGCGGCCACGGTAGATCCAACTGAACTGAAGTACCAAAGCCGAAGAAGAGTGGGATGATGAAGACGAAAGAATGATGCCGGATGGAAAATCCATCAACATCATTACCGGTGTGTTGATATAAGCACTTATCGGATTATCAACCTGGACACGCAAAGGAGATGTGGGAAGCCATCCTTGAATATCTTGAAGGTGATGGTGAGACAAAGAACAACAAATTATATACTGCATCCGAAGTTTGACTCCTTCAAAAGGATCCCAAAGAGTCTCTACGAAGCGCCTACGACATTCTATGAGGTAGTCAACTCTTGTTACTCCTTAGGAAAGAAGTATGAAAAGAAGGAAATAAACATAAGATTTCTAAATGCACTAGGCAGTTTATGGCATGTTAAAATCACTGCCATGAAAGAGTCAAAAGATTTAAACAAATTGACTCTTAGAAATCTTTATGCTAGTCTTTCAGTTTATGAGCTTGAGATCCAACAAGCTCAAGAAATGGAAAAGAGTTTTAAAAACTTGTCATTACCAGCCATGTCTAATGAACCTTCATGTTCAACACCTGATGAAACCCCATCTACATCATCCATTGATGGTGATGATATTCTTTCGACGAAGCATTTGCTATGTTTGTAAAGAAATATCAACGTTTCAAAAGGTTTAACAAATCATCATCACTTAGGCGGTCCTCTCACAAAGCCGTTCCTCATAGAACATTGCTCAACCTAAAAGCTCGCTCCTTATAAATCAGATCATCAAAAGGATAATGAGCTAGTTTGTTTTAATTGTAGGAAACCAGGCCATTTTGCGTCTCAATGTCCTAAGCCAAAGTATGAATTTTATAAGAAACGTCCCGAGTCAAAATTTCAAAAGCAAAAAGGGATGGTGGCTGAAGACATTGATGAAAGCAACCTACCTACATGGTGTGACACGACAGCGATGAGGATGACTCCTGTGATTTTTTGAAGAAGCAAACATATGCCTTATGGCCGGGAGTCGCCACATGATTCGGTGAGGTCACTACCATTTCAACAAAATGACGATGATGATGATGATGAGCTTAATGAACCTTCAAAGGGAGAGCTCATCAAAGCAAACAAAGATATCTTTGGAAGAGTTTTCAAAATTCAAAGTGCCTATGTAAAACTAGCCAAGAAGCATGAACTAGTTGTCTCGAGAAATCAACCTTGATGTCTAAGATCAAAGATCTTGATAGACAAAAGTGAAAGTATCAAATTGCAAAAGAGAATAAAACTTTGATGAAAAGTGGACTTCCTACTTGAACACATCAAGAAGATAAATTCGAGAAAGATGACCTTCAAAAGGTTGTCAATACTTGGAATAACTCTAAAGGAAACTTTGATACCATTCTCTTAAACCAAAAACTTTAGATGACAAAGCGGTATTGGTTTCCAAAGTGAGTTCAATGAAGGTAGTTCTTCGGTTCTCAAAAGGATGAGACATCTGTTGTGATTGAAGAATTGGGTAGAAGTTTCTTATGACCGGTATCCCAAAGGCAAGGACTTGGCTTTAACAAAGTTCCTTTTGTTTATCCCAAGAATACAAAAGGCAAGTCCAAAGGAAAGCAATGCCGGAATGACTCGCTAATAGGAGTCGAGCAACTTAAACCCTATTAGTCACCCTAAGAAAACAGGGATGACTAGTGGCAAGTCAAAGAATACTCGGCTCAAGCCTATTAAATTTGTCGGGGCAAGGCTGCGATCCCAACTTGCCTATAAAAGGGTGAAAGGAATGAATTCGCTAATAAAAAGCTTAAAGGACATGTGCATGAAAATGCAAAATCTTTTGATAAGAGGTCTACCTATGATAAACCTTACATCAATAAGAAAAGGCATTATCGGCCTAAGTCCTATAGGCCGATTATCGCACAAAGGTCATTCCAAGGCTGGCGATAATAAGAAGCCTCAAAAAGAAATCATTACTCATGTTGAAGGATTTCACAAATGCTCTTTCTGCAAAGGCCATGGTCATAAGATTCATGAATGCCTTCGGAGATTCACACCTAAATCTAGAGGATTTACACCTTCAAAGGTTAAACAGGTGTGGATCCCAAAAGGATGCTAACCTTGAGGACCCAAAAATAAAAGGGGACCATATTCTTAAATGTCTATATTTCAGGAATGCTTTATGGCTGTCAATGAAGAAGAGAAAGATCTATGGTATCTAGACAGTGGATGCTCAAAGCATATGACTGGTGATCCAAATCTTCTCTCAAGTATTGTTGAAGCAAAGGGTCCTCGGTCATTTTTGGAGACAACTCAAAGGGAAGACCATTGGTTATGGTAGTATAATCGGGGCAATCTCTCCATCAACAAAGTCTCTGGTTGAAGGTTTAAAGCACAATCTGTGAGCATATCACAATTACGTGATAAAGGTCTAACTGTCGGTTTTCTCAAGTCATTGTCTCATAAAGGACAATGAGACATGTTCAACTATTGACGAGATAAAAGGAAATGTCTATCTTTGTTGACCTAAATCTTTGTTGGAAGAAAATCAAATCTATGCTTAGTTGCAAGGTCATCAACCGACAACAATGGTTATGGCACAAAAGGCTTAGCCATCTCAACTTCAAATATTTGGAGAAACTATCAAAGGACAATCTAGTTGTTGGTTTGCCTAAAATATCATTGAATCACGGTCTCGAGCATGTCAACTAGGCAAACTACACAAATCTTCATTCAAAAGCAAGCCTTGCTATCAACAATCGACCTCTACGGCTCTTGCACATGGATTTGTTTGGACTGTAACTACTACAAGTCTTGGTGGCGCAAGTATACCCTTGTGGTAGTTGATGATTACTCAAGATTTACTTGGGTAGAGATGATGTCCTCCAAAGATGAAGCATATGACATCATTCGAACTCTTGAAGACTTGGACTCGAAGTGGATGATATCTCGATGTCGATCGGACAATGGAACGAGTTCAAGAACAATGGTGTCGCCAAATATTGTGATGACCATGGAATTGGTCACAATTTCTCTGCTTGGCACACCTCAACAAAATGGAGTTCTTTGAAAGGAAGAACGAACTCTCATTGAAGCAGAAAGACAATGATTCTGAAGCCAAAGCGCCTATGTATTTACGGGCGAAGGCGTGAACACCGCTGCTTCACACAAAACAGTCTATCATAAACAAATTTCATAACAAAACTCCATATGAAGTGTGGAGAGGCAGAGCTCCCAACATTGGATTCTTTAAAATATTTGGTTGTAAATGCTATGTTCTTTACAATGGTAGAGAACATAGAGGTAAATTTGAATCCAAAAGTGATGAAGGAATTTTTAAGGATATGCTAAATTTTCAAAAGCTTATAGAGTTTACAATAAAACATCTTTAAGAGTTGTTGAATCTGTACATGTTTCTTTTGATGAATTTGATTTTATTGGGCCACATTTGGCTCCTAAGGTTGCTAATGATTTTGATGAGTATGAGGCAGTCGGACCCAAGCACAAGATCTGCAGATCCCACTCCTTCACAAGTTCCTTCAAGAGTCAACTTAATAGAATCCTCAAATGAACCAACAAATGAAAACTCTGAAAATCCTGAATCCACTTTGCCTTCCACACCAAAAGTCATACAACCTACCTTGGAATTAACCTATCCTTCAGAAAACCAAGCTTCAGACACTTCTACTTCTCAAGAATCCAACTCTGCAGATGCAATAGGACAAGTTCAACCTGCAGAAGTTAGGGAAGTAAAAGATCATCCTATCACTCAAATCATTGGAAATCTTAATGCTGGCGTTCAAACTAGACAAGCTTCAAGGAATGAATGTATGTATTCTACTGCATTTGTATCTAACATTGAACCCAAAAGATTGATGAAGCTCGGAAGATCCAAGTGGGTGGAGGCTATGCAAGAAGAGCTAAACCAATTTGACGGATGCCAAGTCGGTCATGGTCCCTAGGCCTAAAGGACAAGTCGTTATTGGCACAAAGTGGGTTTTCGAAACAAAATGGATGAAAACGGCAATTACCGAAACAAGGCGGCGGTAGCCCAAGGATATAGACAGGAGGAGGGTATTGACTATGATGAGACATTTGCTCTGTTGCAAGATTAGAGGCTATCATTATTCTTGGCCTATGCCTCTTACAAAGACTTCAAAGTTTATCAAATGGACGTGAAGAGTGCATTTCGAATGGAGAACTTCAAGAAGAAGTCTATGTAGAGCAACCTCCGGATTCATTGATTGCTCAAGAAGAAGATGTCTACAAGCTGAGGAAAGCCCTTTATGGACTCAAACAAGCTCCAAGAGCCTGGTATGAGACCCTTTCAAAGTTCTTGACATCTCAAGGCTTTGTAAGAGGTCAAATTGACACTACTCTTTTCATTATGAAACATAAAGGTCATTCCTTACTCGTTCAAATTTATGTTGATGATATTATTTTTGGTTCTACTAATGAAAATCTTTGCAAAAGGTTTGAAAAGCTTATGCAGAGTAAATTTGAGATGAGCATGATGGGAGAGCTCAACTTTTTCCTTGGTCTTCAAATTCAACAAAGTTCAAATGGTATCTTCATCAGTCAAGCCAAATATGCAAAGGATGTTATTAAGAAATTTGGTCTTGAGAATGCAAACAGCTTCAGCACTCCTATGGCTACTAACTGCCATCTTGACAAAGATGAGAAGGGCAAGAAAGTGGACATGACTCTTTACAGGGGCATGATTGGTTCACTTTTATACTTAACTGCTAGTAGACCTGATATAATGTTTGCTGTTTGTGTTTGTGCTAGATTTCAAGCTGATCCAAAGGAATCTCACCTACAAGCAGTCAAAAGAATCATCAGATATTTGATAGATACTTCCAATTTGGGAATCTGGTATCCTAGGAATTCATCTTTTAATCTTATAGGCTATTCTGATGCTGATTTTGCTGCATGTAAAGTTGACAGGAAAAGCACAAGTGGGACATGTCAATTCTTAGGAAATAGACTTATCTCATGGGCCAGCAAGAAGCAAACCTCTGTTTCAACTTCAACAACGAAGCGTAATATATAGGCTGGTAGGCGCTGCTCACAATTGCGTGGATCAAACAAGAACTTGTTGACTATGAGATTAAGGCTGGCGATTGTCCTATAATGTGTGACAACACATCAGCAATCTCAGTATCTCAAAATCCTGTCATGCACTCCAAGACAAAGCACATTGATGTGAGATATCACTTTCTTAAAGATCATGTTGAAAAAGGTAACATCAGCATGCAATATGTGCCTACAGAGAATCAGGTAGCAGACATCTTCACAAAACCACTTGATTCAACCAGGTTTGCTTATTTAAGAGGAGAGCTTGGGATGCTTGACCTCAATCCTTAACCTTTTCTAGCAAATTCCTTAAATCATTTCATAAACTGCTGCTATAGAACTGCCTATGCAATCAACCGATCGCAACTCTGCCGAATATATAGCCTTGAGTAAGTATCTATCTCCATGTCGGCAATCTTTATAGAAAATAGGCAGACCTAAGTGCGTTGTGCAAACAGTCACTCATCAGGTCATAAATGCGGACTTCAAAAATTATCAAATACCATTTATTGACCGTCAAGTACAAAAGGCGAATGATACAAGATTTCTTCACATTTTTCAAAAACCGCCATTTGCTAGTTTTCAAAAACCTCTCGACTTCCAATCTGCAATCTTCCCAAATCCTCTCAAATCTTCAAATTTCTCTGGTTCTCAAGCAGAAATCATCAATGGTAATGATTTCTACACATTCTAATTTGTTTAAATCAAGTTTTATGGTTTGCATTAACCTAATTTGTGTAATTTCGAACTGTACATCATTGATGAACTGCAAAATCTTGAAATTGGTGTTTGAATCCTGTTTGTGTGACATAAAATTGTGACTTCAGATTTCTGTGATATTATGTCTTCAGCTTATGCAATCCTGTTTACTTAAAAGTGACAAAATCAGTAGATGTTTTGAAACCCAGTTCATGAACTGTTCTTGTCAGTTGTCATCATACGCACATGTTTTGGGTTTTAATCTGAACAGTACCTGTTTGTGTTAATATCGGCTGATTACTTGTATCGGATGTTTTAAACATACCTTCCTATATCTATGTGCTGTTCTCATATCCACCAACTGTATAGGCAAGGACTAAATCTTCCAAGGCTACCGACACAACGTCTTCCTCTGCATCTGCTAAGCCATCTAGGGCTAAACAGGCTGCAAATCTTCCACTAAGAATTCTCCCCAGGTCAAATTATCACCCTGGGATGACAATCGATCGAGACTCCATCATAAGCACAACTGCTGGCGATGCCCTGCTTAAAGATCTGACAGAATATGGGCTTCTTCCCTTGTTTCAACTAAATGATACCCACTACAGCAATGCTCTAACCGAGGAATTTTACACTCGAATGATCCTGCCTCCTCCTCCAGCTAATGCCTATGAGCCGGTTAACCTAAGCTACATCAAAGGCTACATCAGAGGCCACTACATCAAGTTAACCTATAAGGATATTGGGGCAATCCTTGAACTGCCGATTGAAGGCAAGCTAGAATTGACCGATGCTGAATCGACGCTTGCTTGGGAAATGATGCGAGGATCAGCTCAACCTGAAAGATTCTCTGAGATGTCAAGGAACCTCTTTCCTGAAAATGCCTATCACATCAGTCATCTGCTCGATAAGAGCATCCTCTTCAAAAATGGCGCAAGGGACATTTTTACGTCTCAGCAGCTACTGTGGACCAAAGCTGTAATTCTTCGAAAGCAACTTAACTGGTCCAAAATCATCTTCTCCATGCTATCCCAGAGTGTTGCTGATGTTCAAGCTCAACCCTCTATGCGACGACCTTTCGTAAGGGTCATCAATGTCATTCTTCGCAGATTTGAAGAGATCGATGACAAGGTTACCACTGACGACCTTATCAAAGTGTCTAACACCTACGTCTTCACAGTCAACAACATCACCCGTTACCGGGATGATATGACCAAAAGATCAACCATTGCTGCTGCTGCTGCTTCTTCTACTACTGGCACCTCTACCCAAGCCAGCAAGGGTAAACGCAAGGTCACTTGTTCTGAAACCAAGGTATCTGCTGAGGAGGAGCCTAAACCCATAGGGGCTGAACTCCCTGACGACTTTGATCTCAGTAAACTTGATCATGATCCCTATGAGCCTTCTGAGCCTCCTTCCAAAAAGGCCAAACATTCCTCCACTCTCACCCTCCGTCTCAAGAAAAACCCAAGTCTCGCACAAGATCTGAGGTTGAAAAGGATACCACTACCTTCAATCCCGCAGATCTATCCAAACCCTCACTCAAACAGACTCTTCAGCCCACGGATGAATCTTTTGGTCTACCCAAAGTTACATCTATCGCTCCCCCTACACAAACAGTCTCAAACCAAACCGATCCTTCTCCTGCTGTTCCTCCACCTGCAGTTTCAACAGCAACTACACCATCTCCAACTTCTGCAACCTCTACTCATGCACGTCGTTTTAAAAAGAGTGCCAAGAAGAACGTGCATTTTGCTGAAGCCACTGATCCCTCTTCTCCATCTTCACCTACTCATACTCCTTCTCCTTCTCCAATGATACCCACAACCACTTCCACCTCTCCTACTTCTTCACCTTCACACTCTGAATCTCTCCACACAACTCCCATCCAAACGCCTTCCACTTCTCCAACCTCTCCCACTCATCAGCCATCTTCGAAGCGTCCTATCTCTCCTTCTTCTGACATGCCTACCCCAAAACGCATCAAGATCAATCCCTATAACCATCTTCATCCTGAGGTTCAGGATCTGCTGTCCTTCCGAGACAGCAGACCTAAACCCAACCCTGCCGATTCTGACCCAATCCTTTCTCTCCTTGACTATCCCTAGAAAATTCCCTGTCAGCCAATGTCTGCAGGTGAAATTATCTTTCAATGGGGTGCTTTCTATGAACCCCTTCCTCCAGCCTGGTCCCAGCAATTTTTCTCCCACAACTCCGCGGTGCAAGATCTCATGATCTTCAACCAATGGGTTGCCATTCATAAGGACCTAGATCTTCCTATCCCCACCAAGTCAGACATCTCTCCCTTCCTTTCTCTGCCTAAACCCCCAGTCTTCACCCTCATCTGCCATCCTTCTGTCCTTCTTCAGCCTGTGGTCTACGACTTCTTTGATGTCGTCACCACCTTTTTAGGCTTTAACCCTCTCATCCCTATTCTATACCATTCCCCTCACCCTATTTCTATCCCTACTCCTTTTCTCATTAGTCGTCTACGGACTCGATCCCGTGCACCTCTCGTCCTTCCACATTATCCATCCCTTCGTCTGACCTACCCTAGCCAATCTCCACCCTCTACCAGCCATATTTCCATTTCATCCTCCAGCCATTCTCCATCATCCTCCAGCCAGTCCCAGTCTTCTCCCAGCCATCCTCCACCCTCCCCTACCCAACCTACCTGCCAACCTTCCTCCTTCACCAGCCATCCTTCCCCTCCAGCGAGTCATCCTGACTCTTCTGATACATACCCTGCTGAGGCTGTTCATAAATTCTTGAAAGATTTTGAGGTCATCTCTGTTGACCTAACCAAGGCCCTGCACCAGCTCTCTGCAGATCAGTCCCACATCACACATGTCCAGGCTGACTGCATGACCCAAGTCATGGAAATTTCAGGGGGTGCAAAGGCCGCCTTCGATGCCTGTCTACGCTCTATCTCTGCCAGCCAGAATGCGTTAGCCAGCAAGATCTCAGCAACTTCCTCAGCTAACACTGCTATCTTCAAAGCCAATTGGGACAACCTCTCAACAAAGATGATGCAGACCATCGACATGATTGACGCTGGCTACAAGCTTGTGCTTCAGTCCCAACGCCGAGCAAATCGCTCTGTTCACTCCTCCGTACGAGCGACACGCACTCTCACCTCAAAGCACTTGGCTTTCTATCGCAAGGAACACAAGACTACTGAGGACCGCCTCGGATTCATTGATACCTCGCTTGCGTCCATGAAGGAGGAGATAGCTAGACTCAACAATGATCAGCGGACTAGGCTCATTGAGCATAATGCTCTGCTCAAGCAGAAGAACAAAGAGCTCTCCTCTGAATTGGCAGACACTAAAGAAGAGCTAGCAGCAGCAAAAGAAGAGATTGCAAAACTTAAGGCTGCTGTTGACTCTAAATGGGCATCAAGAGGTTATGGGCAATCATCAGGCAAAGGCAAAGGTCATACTTCATCTCGATCATCCTCTCGAACTGGCCGATAAATTCTGGTATAAACTTTTGCAAAAACTTTGTAATTAAACTCCTTGTTTAATTAACAATGTCTATATTTTAAATTTTCATGCTTTGTTTATGAACTGCCTATTCTGTGTGTGCATAAAATTTAAACCACTGGTTTAAAGACATGTTCTATATTGCCTATTCTGCCTAGTCTGCATGTCTTTAAATTCAATCCAATTACAAGTGTCTGATGCTTAATTTCCCATTTGTAAACACTTTGTAATTTTCGAATACAATGACCTTTGTGTAAGTTCATCTAGGGCATGCTTATTGAATGTATCAATCTTACTAGCATGTTATTACTAGACTTGAACATGGTCAGCTGATATTGTATTCGTAAGGTCATGGACTCAAGCAAATAGGAGGAGATTGTTGTATTTTAGCTTAGATTTGCTTGAATCCATAACCTAAGTCTAAGACAAGGTGACTAATGGGCCTGCGTGTCTGTTAGTGTGGCAACTTGTACTTAGGCATAGCTTGAATAGCTTAGTGTTGCTAATTGTATAAGTCTTGAAGAAGATAGCCTATAGGACATCGGACGTCCTCTGCTCAAATAGGCAAAATTTGAACCAGCAGTCTTACTTTGGATATCGGACAAGCTCGTATCAGCCAAGCTTCATCAGCAATTTTGAAGAACCCCAAGAACGTCCGATAGTCATCTACTGAAGACATGTCCTAACTTAAAGACCTCATTAATTGCGACACAACGTTAACCTGCAACTAACAATTAATGAAGGTTTCCATTCTTGGCATACACTCGAAAGGACATTCCTCCCGCAAGCGCACCGCCTATTTTTAGCAAAAGTCGAGACGGCGCAAGCGCAGACAACCTATCAGGAGCCAACAACCAGATTAGAGCATTAATTGCTCTTAAATTTAAATTTGAAGATCACCAACGGCTCTAAGCTCCCTCCTGCATATAAAAGGAGACTTCATTGCTGCATTAAATCGCTCTTCAACACTTTAACTACTCCTACTACTAAATCTCCATTGTCTTCAAGTTCTTAAAAGCTTAAACGTCCTATCTGTACTTAATCATTGGAGAGCTTCACACTTAGACGTCCAGTCCATTAAAGCTCTTCATTGATTGCAACACCTAGCTTATCATAGCTCACGAGAATTGTATCTTATTGATATCAATTCTCCCACACAAACACTTGGTCAAACAAAATTTTTTGTACACAATCCATTAGAGATTTAGTTTGTAAAATATCTAGTGGAAAAACTTAGTACACGATTTTCAAATCCAAAGTTGACCACTTTGGTTGTGGACGTAGCACTTATTTATAAGTGTGAACCATATTAAATTCTCTGTCTACTTGTGTGTGTGATTGTGACTCGTTTGTGTTGCTTTAAATTTCCAGATTTCCAAACTGTTGAGAACTGCTGATCTTGACCTGTGAAGATCAGCCATTCTCAACTTGTCCTATACTTCACAAGACTTCCGCCTGCAAAACTTTATAAAACCATAGTGAAGTAAGGCTTTCAAAAGCATTTTCAAAAATTGGAGATAGGCTATTCAACCCCCCCCCCTTCTAGCCTATCTTGAGCAACCTTGGACCTAACAGCGTGATTGGAATAAATTTATCATCATTCGAACTTTCAAGGTTTAATTTTTTTTTTTTTTTTGGGGGGGGGATTCATTTTTCTCATTTATTTGACATTCACCTTTACCTATTCCTATACTTCCTTTTTCAAATTCAATAGTACTGAATATTATATATTTCTACTGCCAAAAATTAGGTTGTTCAGTATTTTAGTTATATTATTTCCTGGGTATTTCACTACTCTATACTGTAAATGACGGCAGGGTGAATCTGGAAGAAGGATCGCACAAAGGTTTGGCTAGGATTGTACGTTTTTCTTTGAAAACAATTACATTTTTAATGTGATTTAGAGATGGGGGATCATTTTGTGTTACTGGTGGATCGATTGATTGCTTACTGAATCCACCCTTGAAGCTGCTATTGAGAGTAAAAACAAGTTGCTGCTTGCCACACCCGCTGTAAACAAAGATACATGTCTCTCCTTTTTTATGATACCCAATTACATGTCTCTCTATATATGCATATATACATATATCTATTCTTCTTTTGTAATTTGTGTTTGATACTCTTTTCTATATATTTTTTTAAAAAATTTTAATCACCTTTGATTGGTTATTTACTTATGGGTATAGGAATTGCAATTTATGTTGGGTTACTTATTTTTTTTCTTATTTATTGGTAACATCTCCAAGGCAAGTTGATCAATGTAACATCAAGCTAATTTAAATTGTACGAAACAACAAAGTATATTTAAGACTTGGTCCTTCATCTTCCCCTTTCCTCATTTATTTCCTCATTTTGGTTTGTTCTAACATTGTATATTTTACCTACTTCTTCAGGAAGAATAAGCTTCAAAGGAGCATGTTATGGGTTTCAAGGTTCAAATTCTTTCTTCTTATAATTTTTTTCCCTCAATCCAACTATTTGCTGCAACCATACCAGCAAGCACTGATACATTCTCTAAAATTATTACAGGGAAAGTCTACATTGAAAAAGCATTTTGGTTTCCTGCTCCGTTACCGGCAAAGCTGCTCTAGAAAAGTCAGGTAAAAGCCCACATTCTGCTCGCATTGCTTAAATAATCATAGAAGGTCAAATTATGATCTATTACTTAATGCGTATGTGTGTGTTTTAGCAGGAGGTTTCCATGGAAGAAAGTGGCAATGAGAATGGGAATAGGGGATGCTTGCTGAATTTGCGGATGCTACTGCTACGGTTTGATTCTTTACTTGCTCTGTCGTACAGTGAGAAAAAATGTTATTACAGAGTTGCTTGGTTGGCAGCAGTAATTGGTGTAATTGATGTTATTTTTGCTGTTACAAGGTAACTCCAGCATGCAACTTCAAGTATACTGCTCTATCTTTCTTGATTTGTTATATGCTATATCATGTATATATAGTTAAATGTAGTTAGGTAGGTGGTTTTTCTGGGTATTGTTAATTATTGGATTTAGCTAAGACCTGATATTTTATTTGACCTATTCCCCATATATTTTGGTGCTTATACCAATTGGGTACTTAAATTTAATTGAATTCCTTGATGGGTTGAGATGATTTGCTCTGAGATGGCAACTAGACCTGAACTTGATTTCTCTTTGTTGGGTCATGCTTCAATTGTCACAGATCTCCTATTCATATGGCATATTAAGCTCATAATAATATATGATTAATTTAGCCAAACGATGAGTAATTGGGACAAATGTCAGGTTGTGTTGCGTTTTTGGTCATATAATTGGCTAACCATTAGTTGGGTTATTATGCCTATAATATTGGATGATAATATTTGGGAGGATTCAAGTTTTATAGACGAAGTGGTAAATTTTTTTGATATTTTAATTAATTGACTACTATGAATAAAATATTGTTCAATGAATGTGTCTGATATCTTTTTTGTCTCATGTGTAGGTGGAAGTAATGAAAAATTTTATTGCAGCTCACGTTGTTAACAGACAGTGTTGTGAAGTAGGAGCCTCCGAAAGAAGATTAAGTTTTTGTTATTATGAAAACAAAAAACTAATGTTGCTACATTTCAAATCATTTTGTTTACAATTTTAATATTTTATTATTGATTTTCTTACAAAATAAATGAATTAATATTTCATTATTTTTGTGTCGTTTAGTTGTATTCACCCCCTCCAAAATTACGACCACACATTAACTTCGAGCACACATTAATTCGATGTCATACTTACACCGTGCCATAGGCACGGGCACAAAACCTAGTACAATATAATATGGGTACGTGACTTATCTTTTCATATATAGCTTATTTAATGGTAGTTTAGTCACGCCAAAAATGTAACTATCCTTATAACCATGAGTTAAGTAATCTCAAAACTAACATTTCCAAGTAATATTACAAAAAGTACTACTAAAGTGCAAAAATTTCACATTACTTAAATAAAGCAAGAATAGAAAAAGAGGAAATTGGTGTTGTTGAAGTTATAGAACTAACGTTGAATTCATCGAACAATGATTAAGGGATGCCAATGATACTTAAAACGTTGATTTGTTTATATAAAAAAAAATAATTTGCTTTGCAAAGAAAAAAGAGAGTTGTTTAATGAATATTATAAGTGCCTGATGGGATCCTCCCAAATACCCCTTCCACGTGTCATCCACAACAGCCCTAAGTGGGTCCTGAAATCCACGATGACAATGGCAGCCTAGACCTCAGAGTGGCCGAGGTCCTCAGCCAAGCTCGTAGCCGAGGATTCTGGGAAAATTCCCTGCCAAGGTTATCAGTTGAGGTCTTTGGCAGTGGGCATATATACCTTGACCAAACTCAATGACTTCCTCGTCGAAGACGGGAATCACCTCGGCAGCGGTCATCCTCATCCTCGACAAACGTCAACATTAAGCATTGAATGTTTACTTAAATGCCAACATTAAGTCTAGAGGAAGCAAGACATTTTCATTTGATGAAGACATTCCTTTTAAGTGAAGTTACGACTGCATTTATGAGCTTCTTTTTTTCCAATAAGAAAGCTTCTATTATATCTCTTTCGACTAACAGGAGACATGGATTCACTGATGAGCATTAACTCCTAAGTAATCAGGTGGTTATATCCAGACCCTTCTACAAGTCACCATCAGCTATAAATAGCAAGGTATCACCTTCATTTATGGCTAAGCCACATTTACTCCCAACATGTACAAGTGCTGCCTTAACACATTTACCCATTTGCCTTCAATACATTTTCATTCATTACCTGTTAATGATCATTAAAGGTCAGTTTGCATTAATTAAACACAAACTACTTTTTCACATTTACTCCGGTACTGACTCTTACACCTAAGGGTATAAGTCAGGTAAAACCCCCAACAACCCCTAACAGTGCTATTATTGCCAAATAGTTGAAGGTCTAGCTCACTCCCGATACTCAAGTCCCGACACGAGACGCCTTTTGAGAGCCGAGACATCCTAACCGAAGATTAGCTGTCTACGTGGATCCGACGTGATCACCAGTATCATTTTTGGCATGATCAGTGCCTATGAATGTTTGTTTAATACTCCCTCAGTTCCAGGCAAAGAGTCCACTATCCTTTTTTAGAAGTCAACATGTGGCTAAATCAAATCAAAATTTTACATACTTTACTTATGTTTTATGAAATAAAATTTTATTAATTAAAAACTATCTTAAAAATACTATAGATTACAACTATCATAACTTTCTAAAAATCACTAAATTTATGTTAATTATCTGTCAAACTTAAACTAAGTTGACAAAAAAAGGTCAAAAGTGGACTTTTTGCCTGGAACGGAGAGAGTATTATCAACAAAATAATTATACTTATTGACCAGGCCAAAAATTGTTTAGGCACAAGTGTAATAAGAACCTGTCCTCCGGTAGATATTTGAGATGTCAAAGAAGGCACCGTTAGGGAGCTGGACGTGGTCCACCTAAAGCACTCCAGTGAAAGAGTCTGTGAATGTGATAAAAAAAATATGATCTGCGGTGAGAAATCAGGCTACTCTTGCGAGTAAATGCACTGATGGCTTTTGGAGATTTGGTAGTTAAGAGTTATTCAATGGAACTTTGACTATAAATGAAGGTAATCACCTTATATTTATACTGGAGAAGTGTTGGTTTGAGGCAAGTGGGTTTGCTAGATGTCAGCTCGGGATAGGGGGAATATATCCATTTGTAACCGTCGTTATTTGCATTGATGAGCATTTAAAGGAAAGTGATCAGCATTGATGTAGAAGATAGACAGACCTCTTTGGGGAGTTGTGCTGATCTTTCAAATGTACCTTTACTTAGAAAGTAAGTTACTTGCTAACGAATGAGAAGTTTGTTAGTGACCCCCGGGATGACGTAGGAGCAGGTGGGCTTTAAATGCGGCAGCTGTTTGTTGACTTTTTATTGTTCCCCGGATTGAAGACCTCGGGGTCAGAACTTGCTAGCTCTGGCTATGACTCCGCGAGCTAGGGGCATGGGAAGGATGTTGGGCTAACAGTTCATCCCGAACTCGTGGAAAACTTGGAGAGCATTGACGGTCGCCTTGGTGCGATTTTTGAGCCCACAATGGAGCTAGGGGTAAGACTTATTGACTCCCGAGCTCCAAGTCAGCATAGTCACGTGTCCGGGTACTTGCCACATGACTGAAGAATATTTTGATATCTTCACTTATTTATGCATGTGTTGTATACCCTCTCATCTTGTTTTTTTTTTTTAGGATTATCTAACAACAATTATTTACTTGTATGCTAACATTGTTACTTTTCTTACAAGCAAATAGTTATATATATTTCATCATTTCTCCAAAAGAAAAAAAATTAAGAAAACGATGTACATTGATCTTAGAGCACATGAATGCTTGTTTAATAGAGACTTGTAAGGCAAGTATGATTTTCAAACAAGAAACCAATATTGTTTTTTTTACTCCCTCCCTTCCGTTCCAGATAAAAAGTCAAATTTTAATTTTTTTGGGTCAACTTAGTTAAAGATTCATCAATAATTTACATTTATTTATTTATTTATTTTTACAAAGTTGCGAAAGTTGTAGGAGTAATATATAGTATTCTTAATGTAGTTATCAATTAATAAAATTTATTTCCTAAAACATAAGTAAAGTATGTAAAATTTTAATTTGATTTAGTTATATGTTAACTTCTAAAAATAGAAAATAGACTCTTTACCTGAAACGAAAGGAGTAATTTGCAACGATGGTAGCTATATAATGAGGGTAGCCCTCTCCTTCCCAAAAGCCCTCCCCTCCCCATGAGATTTAAACTTGTGAGTTTCGACACTATTACTACTATGCCATATAAGCTAATA
The DNA here is from genome assembly GCA_016624345.1 of Platycodon grandiflorus. Taxonomy (NCBI): domain Eukaryota; kingdom Viridiplantae; phylum Streptophyta; class Magnoliopsida; order Asterales; family Campanulaceae; genus Platycodon; species Platycodon grandiflorus. The sequence goes on from CM028364.1 coordinate 14,571,144, forward strand.
TTGGAGATGATAAGTTTGGGGATTTACTGTAATGAACTTTTTTTGTAGGAAAATGCTTGGACAATCGACCAGATCAATGGCTCCATTCACCGAATTTCTTCAAGAGGTTGTATAGTACAACATCTTAAAGTAGTTCAGTGGATATGGTGGTTGATCTGGTCGGTAAGTGCAACATCACTCTTTCAAGTACTATATATAAGTGTTGTTAATTTTGTTGTTACGATGATTACGGATTTTGCATTTTGCAAGTAATACTCATGAGTCCATAGAATTAAATTTGATAAGATATGTGCCCATGAGTTGAGCATAATAGATATATTATTAGCAATACAATACCTAAATTCTTAAAAGGTTCTTGGCCATTGGATTATTACGATGGGCACACGTTATGCCTCCTCATATACGAGAGCGATCATTAATTTAAGTCACTTATGTAAATACATTAATATTGAATTATTGATGCTTATTAGACAAAGTTTACTGAACATGACCAGATACTTAAGAATATCTATATGGAGTTTTATACACATGTCAAAAGTATGATATCTTAAAGTAGGACTATTTTTTTGAAACAGAAGAGAGTATAAAATAATATAATCGAAAGTATGATATCTCTATGATGTTCAATATCAAACATTCTAATTTTAGAATACTAATATTTTTTTAAAAAATAAAAAAATGTTTAAGTTATCAGAAGATATTCCATATTAGAAAAATGAGTTTACCATTAAAAATACTAGATTATGAATAATGAATGGACATAACATTCATCAACTAATCTACCAACTATCAAACATAGTAATGTCACAATTTTGAGTGAGTTGTGGTTAAAAGTCAAGTAACTTTAGTTTAAGGGGGGTAATGGTTGCGTAAAATAGCTTAAGGGTGCCAGAAACCACAAAATGGCATCTTAAATATTTACACTAGGACCCTTAGAATTGGATTTATGTAGTAGACCCCTATAGATTCAAAAGTAAACCTAAAATATTAATTTTCTTTTTTCAAATTTTGATATGGACTCAACTAGGCATTGTTGGTCTTGTCTTGGTGGTGTAAGGTGTTGTTTTAGTGGTATCGTTGTTGCCTATTGAGATGTATGACCATGGTCCTTTTCCTCCTTCCTTGCGACGGTATTGATTAGTTACTTTATTTGGTGTTAGAGCTTTGTCTCGGGCAAACCAACTCTCTTTTTGTTACTTCATCAGATGTGTTTATCCCCTCTCCCCTCTCATTTTGGTTAGTATGCTAGGGTCCGCCATGGTGGCCTTCCCTTACCATAGTGAGTTTTCGCTTCCCTTTTCCTACGCCTTTTAATCGCCCTAAGAAAATAAGTTCTCTTTCTCTACCCCTACGACAGTTTTACTTTCAGTTTTGTAGGTATCTTCTCTTACAAGCTGTAGTTGGGGTAGCTGACCCTACTGGCCATTTCCTCCTAGCTATAAGTGCCACTTGTTTCGAATTTTTGTCATGGCTTCTACGAAGCCCCTCTCGAATAGAAGGTGTGGTTCCCACAAATATAATATTGCTGAAAAATGTGTCATGACAAATGTTAAATATGGGCTAGGTGCATATTTTGACGTTGAATTAGATCAAGTGATTATTTTAGTATAGTAGTAATTGCACATTGTCCATGTATTCCATGTCTATAAACTGGACACATGGTCTCCTGAATTGACTAGAGGTTGTTTCAACACGTTAGAGCATCTCCAATGAAGCACTCCATCAAACTGTCAAAAAATTTAGAGTGTAATTTACACTACTTGAAGCCTATAATGAGTCTCTTTATTAACACTTTATCTCCATCTCCAACTCGTGCGATATGTACAGAGTTTTGTAAATGTATTTATGCGTATGAGTGAGTTACCTTGGCCTAAGCAAATATTGCAGCAATATTTTTACTACTTTTATTTTTTGGTTTTGAGATTGATAACGAGGGAAACATTTTTTTTTTTTTGTGAAGCCATAACGAGGGAAACTTAAGAATACTAAAACTAGTAAATTGCACTAAAGTTATGAGTATTGTTATTAACACCCTCAAATGTTCTAAGTACACTCTTTTACTAAATACATCATCCCCTAAAATTATCACCCTCCAGAAAATCTAAGTACACCCCTTATTTTCTATATTGCCCTCATAACATTTTTCCAAAATTAACCTAACCCTTCCTCCTTCCTCCTCCCAATGTTCACAACAAACCCACCACCTCAGCCGCCCTCCATCGCCGCCCACAACTTCCATCGCCGTCAATGGGTGCCTTTTTTCCTTCCTTCCCCCCAACGTTCACAACAAAACCACCACCTCAGCCGCCCTCTTCCTTCCTCTTTCTTGCGTTGTTCCGCACTATGTGGTCAAACACTCATAGTGGTATTCGACACCCCCTATCCGAACACCAAAATTGGTGTTCGTTACCCCCTTATCGAACAACCTTAACTATGTTTGGTAGGGGCCGGGCTGCGGAACTGTACAAATTGTAAAAAAAAAAAATTTAACCTAAAAATTAAAGAATACATAAGGTATTTAAGTCAAAATTTATAATAGCATTTTTGTAATATATGGGTGGGGTGGGGGGGGGTTGTACTTAGAGCTATTTGAGGTGTTAATAGCAACGCTAATCAATAGTCTATATTTGAAATAAAAATGTGCTCAAACTAAAATAGAAACCAAATTTTGGAATGGAATTAACAAATGAAGATGTGCCCGAAATTAACTAATGGAAATTTATAGTATAGACAAGAATCAAAATATGAAATGTTTGAAGTTTGAACGGATCGGAAAATATGTATCCTAATCCTATAACCATGGTTGACCGTCACTGGAGCTTTGCCCAGAATGGCGGAAGTAAGAATTTTAAGAACTATAGACTACCTAGCTAATAATGCTGATTACTCACTCAGTCCTAGCTATATATATAGATATTGAAAGATGAATTTGCAGTGTGCTTGTTGTCCTTGATTCCTCCTCCTCCATTAAATAGCCATGCATTAATCAAGCTCCCTAGGCAGCTTGGCCATTCCGCCTTTTTCTCAGTTCTCCTCCCGTCTTCAATACTGCAGTAATTATATATATATATATATATATATGTGGTTAATTAATGAGATTATTGACCTTCAGTCGTCTATTTTCTTTAAATAATAATATCTTGAATATAAAGCTTTTTCTAAAATAAGAAATGTATGGTTGGCTTAGAGAAAAAATTAAAATAGGAGATCAAGATAATCTCCATGCCAAACACATAGATAGGAGTAATTTAATTAATTACTTGCCCAAAATGTCAGGTCTCGTTAATCAAAAAGATTAAAGTAAGATGATTTTATTGAACACTTTTTATCAAACTCTCTTTCATATGCAACTGGTAAAAAGTTAATTTCCAATTTGAGGGCCTAATTAAGCTTGGAGGGAGGTTTTATTTTTTGGGTCTTTAATAAAATGAATAACAGTGCTAGCGCTAGCGCTGATGTACTTAATAATAATTTATATTCTTGCCATAGTGTGATATGATAGCATATTAAATAGGAGATTAAATGGGTAAAACATTCTCTATGCCATGCATCTAATTCTCAATTCACTCGAATTATCATATTTTTTCTTTTTTGGTGTTTAATTAAAAATAATGTGCAATTGCAATATTTTGTAATTGAAAGAACAGCAGCAAGCACATACGAGACAAAACATTCTATGCCATCTAATATTCAATTCACTCAAATTATTTTTAGGTTGTTTAGTACTAGAAAATTAAGAATTTACTGCATTTATTCTAAAATGTCCTATTTTGTTCACTATTACACCCTCCCTCCGTTCTAGGCAAAGAGTTTACAATACTATTTGAGAATGTTTCACTTAAAGAGTCTACTTTCAAAAAATTATGCTTACAATTTTCATAATCTCTCATCTTTACCCTTCACTTGTGTTGTAATCATCTTAATTAGTTGTACTTAAGTATTTTTGTAATTATAACTAACTCCAACGACATTAATATATTTCTTAATAAGTAGATTTTTCAAACGTAGACTATTTGGGTAGAACGGAGGGAGTATCATTTATTCGACTTGGTATCTTCTGATAAGATGATCCAGTTAAATGTCATTGGACGAGTTTTGGTGATGTGGTCTTTTTTTGTTCGTGTTTATAAGTGTTTTTTTTTTCCTACTTCGTGTTTTTAATTTTCTTATTCGATGGTTGACAATCTCTCCCTCTCTCTCTCTCTCTCCCTCCCTCCCACGCACATATATTTTGCTTCAATTATTACAAAGTTAAGAAAAAAAATACGTATCCAAGCGCACCCATTGATTCCACCCTTATAACATCTTTGCTTTGATATAAAATACAATGAAAATCTACTATTTTTGGATCATCATTTGATAATTCATCTACACATAATCTTGACCTACCTCTACTGAACTTCATGTATGCACATTGCTTAATTTGAATGTAGCTAAATCATCATTATGACATTTTCTTGAGCATGCTCTTCTTGTTTCGATTATATATAAATTAGGTTACAGTTTAAACATCCTACTTAAAGATGATGTTATATAACTACTTTATTTTCAAACCGTAATAAATTGTGATAATTTTGAGTTTGATGAGTTTTACGAGTATATTGTCGGAACTAATATTTTTTAATTAATTCAAGTAGCTATAGACACTATAAAGTGCGAGAGACATAGACTTTCTTTTTTGCTATTGAATAATTGTTTGTTTTCGAGTCTAGTAATTCTTTAGATTCCGCCAAACATAAAGATATATATATTTGCGTGAAAAAAGTTAAGCCCTTGATAATTAATGGTTTACATTCAATCCTTTATTTTTGGTGACAATTTGACAAGTAATTAGTCATCCCAAATTTTAAGGAATAAGACTCTAAACAAGAGCTTCAGTAATTTTTTTTTTTTCTTCCAATTTTCATATTGGAATAACATGCGAGTTTAGTTTCTGTTTTATTCTATATTTCTACAATTAATCGTAATTAATGAATATTGAATATTGATATTTATCAATGAAAAATGAAATGGCCAGTGGAGGGAGGGAGGATCGGTGATAGAATTGGTGCGGAACAAGATCACTGGTACACATGTATTACACTTGAAACAAACCTCATACACACCTAACTAAATACCAAATATACCCTTCATTTAATCTGAAACCTACTTGATTCTAGTTGGTCGTTCCGTCATTTGCAACGAAGGTAAATAATCCCAAACTCCAAGGGCATTTCCGTTCTTCATGGTCATAATTATTTCCTAGAAAGGATAAACGAGAATTAAAAAAAAAAAAGAAAGAAAAATAGAACCCCGATAAATACGCCGCCGGGGAATATTTTAACGGTGACCGGAACACTATCCGACCGGTTACTTGGCCTCGATATTTCCTATATAAACCCGTCTCCACACCCTTCTTTTCCTCTCATATTTGGCTTCGCCTCTCCTTCTCTCTCTAAACTCTCTCTCTCTAACAACACCCTGTCGACTTATACACACAAAGACATACATATCATTTTTTAATTTTTATTTTCTCTCTCTGGAATTTGGTTGCTCCTGAGAGGTAATTTTCTCTCTCCTACTTGACTATTTAATTTAATTTAGTTTTTCTTTTTTCGTCTTCTTCATGGAACAAATATTAGGGAGACAAAAAATTTTGTGTGTTTCTTTGTGGTTTACATCGAACAACTAGCAAACGCGATAGACAGATCGATTAATCTCCTTTACCTATGTGGCGGTGTTACTGAATCTATGCTGGATCTGTTTTGGATTTTGTTTTGAATTTGATGATTAATGTTCACCCGGATTGAATTAAGTGTTTAATACGCTGATTAGGTGTTTGATTGAGGGTTTGTACTGGCTTACGTTAGAAGAAGAGGGTTGAGTGTTTGATTCTTAAAATGCTATTGTTCGGATTTAGGTTTAGGTTTAGGTTAGTCTTTGGTTAAGAATAAAGTATAATTGGGGAATTAATTTGTGGGTTGTGGCCAGCTGTCATGATTCATCAGAAGTAGGTGGGTGTGTATCTTACTAGTATGTTTGTGCATTAGGGTTCCTAGTGCCAATGGCTGCTCTGCCTTTATAATGTGACTACGTAAGTAAACATGTTTATATAAACTTATGCTAGGGTGAGTATCACATTTGAATTGATAAAGGATTTGTTTTGTAATTAGATCTTGAGGTAGGGGATTTTAAATTATGAAATGATGATTTGTATGTTTGAAGTGTCGAGATCGATTTAGCATGTGTAGATTGAGGCTGGTGTATTTGTTCTCTAGTAAGAGATGACTCCTATGTTGATATAACTTACAATGCTCTAGCTCAAATCCCCCTTATGTGTGATGCCATGATGGTCACAGGTTTGAATTGGGGTTTTTTTTGGATTGAAACAAATACAATGTTTGGAATACAACATGGAGTGTAGGTTAGGGTGTTAAAACTTAGTTTGAGATCTATTTTGATTTTTGAGTCTGAGAATCTATCTCTTTTGTTTGTTTCATTTGTCTAAGTTTTTGAGGTTGCATGCTACTTTGAAATTCATTTTGATGTTGCTTCTCTATCTAAAGGCAGTGCCTGTATATGCCAATATATTTGTCCACATGTCTTTTATTGAGTTTTGAACATTAGTTCCATATTCTGTCAAAAGCTTTAGGTTTTGTAAGGTAGTTATGTCAAAAGATAAGATTGATTTCAGTTTGTCAAGATAATAATGAGTTCTCACTGGTTACTCCTGTGTGCTATCCTAATAGACTGCTTTTTTTGAAATTGACCTGCAGAAGTCGTCTTGCTTGAATTCATTTGAACACATTGCTTTCAGCTCTGAGGGGTGTTTTGGCCATTTGCCCCTGCTGTTGGCATGTTATGTACATATTGTGCTAGAAAGAAACTGCAAATAGTGAGAGGGAGACCTTTTTGGATAAGCAATATAGTTTTTATGCATATATATATGAGATGGGTTCTAAAGGAAAGCTATTATTTGATCTTAATGAACCCCCTGCTGAGGAGGTTGAGGAGAATGATGGTTTCTTCTGCTTCCAGCCCCAAAGGGCAGTTCCTTCTTCAAGCGCCCACACTGACTTATTTACAACATCTACTAGTTCCCAAAGAATAGTAAATAATCATGCTTTCTCTCACGCATCTTCTGTTTCGGGCTTTCAGCCTTTTATTCGGCCAAAAGGAGGCCAGGGATCTGAAGTCTGTATTGGGCAGAAGAGGGCAGAGGATATGAACTCCGTGGCTGTCTCGTGTAGCCCAAGTAATGGTGAAGACAGGAGTGCGGTATCACAGCTTCATTTGGGGTCAGCAGATCCTCAAGTTGTTGAAAAAGAAGAAGGTGAATGGTCTGATGCAGAGGGCTCTGCTGATGCTTATACTAGCAATAATTTGCATGAACGGCCAATTACGGGCAATGTTAAAGATTCAGATGAGAAAGTTGTAGGCGATTCCATGGCTCAACATAAGTCTGACGTGATTGCAGTAAATAATTCGTGGAATGTGGAGGCTGTTAAGGGCAAAAACAATATTAATTCTTCTTTAGGACTAGATGCAGATACAAGTGATAGGAAAAGCAGTAGTAGCCGAAATTCAGAAGGCAGCGGCAAAGGTGATATTTTCATGGATGGTCAGGAAGATTCTGGGTTGGTTCCTAAACAAAAAGACATTAAGGGAGCTGAAGCAGTTCATGCTTTAAAGTGCGCAAATAATCCTGGAAAGCGGCCTAAGTTTGACCAGCAGAAGGAAGCTATGCTAGGAAAGAAGCGGAGTAGGCAAACAATGTTTCTTAATTTGGAAGATGTTAAGCAAGCTGGGCCAATTAAAACTTCAACTCCAAGAAGGCAGAACTTCCCAGCACCTGTTACCACTCGTATTGTGAGAGAGACACCACGGCCTCTGAATGCATCGACTGAACGCTCTGGAGAAAAGCAGTTTCAGCCGGCGATGAAGGATGCAAAACAGGTTGATTTATCATGTAATGAAGGAAACAATTCTGTGGAGTCTAATGATCCTAAATCTGAATGTAATGGTGACATGAATTCAGGACTTCTAGCTCGTCCTAGGAGGCTGAATAGTTCAACAGATCTTGCTTCAGAGGCTCAACCACATCCTGTTCCTAGGCAGAGTTCATGGAAGCAGCCGATGGATTCACGGCAGCTGAAGAATCCACAAGCCCCTGGTAGAAAGCCTGCTGTAGTTGGTCAAAATTCTATTGATTTCAAATCAGGAATTAAAAAGCTTCCTTCAAAGAAGCCACCTGCTGTTACCAACCAATACCAAGATACGTCAGTGGAACGCCTTCTGCGCGAGGTGACCAATGAAAAGTTTTGGCATCATCCAGGTATAAAATAATGTTTCTTTATCTGACACTTACGCCATGAATGTTTTTATGGCCTCAATTGTGATCAACTTTACCATTACATGGTGCTACTCATAATGAAGTTTCCCTACTTCTTGTTCCTTTTGCCGTTTTGATTGGTTTCATTATTCTAGATCTCTAATTGTGTAATTACAAAATGGTCGACTGAAATCCTCTATCATGCATATTTTACTGGTAAATATTACCATTTAAGCTGTTGGACTTGGAATCCTCAGAGGAGATATGAAGTTCTCCTACAACCTGAACCAGATTTCAGAAGGTGGTTGATGTTTAATCTTCAGGTTCTAGAAGTCTCTCAGAATACTTCTTTCTTGAGAAGCACCATGTTTGGTTGAGAATAGAAATTTTTTATGTTGAATTTTTCTTGCAAGGTTTGGTTTGCTTACATATAAGAGAGAAATGGGAAGAAAAGACAAAAGATATACAATTTTCCTGACTTATGAGTGGAGAAAGGATTAAGGGAGTTTATTTCTTTGGGGCTGCAGATTGCACTGATTGGAAGAAAAGAAGAGAATGTAGGAATAATGAAAAGTGGCTTACTTTAGGTTTTCCGTTCTTGCCATTGTTTCACCTTATCTTTCTCACTTCTCCTATTCTACTGATCAGACCTCAGTGTCAAGTGAAATATCTGCTCTTTCAATTCCATGCCTTCAAATTTTGGTTTTAATTGCTGTTAGTTAGTGGTGATAGTGTGGGTTGGTGGTTGTAGTCATGGTCGTGGCCGTGGTGCCAGCACTCAATCTGGATTTGAAACTATATATTTTTGATTAAGGTTTGTAATGCGGTCATTTGGTAATTATGGCTGAAAGACATAGGAACTAATGGTCCAACGGGTGCCTGATCACACTTTCTACTCATGGTTTGCTGGAAATTGGTCTGTTTTCAAACCCACCGTTCCTAATTTTTTTTAGCTTAAAGTAAAGTCTAGTAGTGTTGATGCTCTTATTATAAAAGCTTTTAGGTTTAGAATGTAAGATGACAACATTTGCTTGCATCTTTTGATATCTAATGGTATTATCGTAGGGGCAAAGTGGCTGCTGATTTACATGCTCATGATGTTCTAGTTGTAGTCCTTGTTTTCCCAAATCACGTGTGTTCCCCCACAATGTGGAATGTGGTGTAGTAGAGTTATCTGTATTAGTTATTGAATAAGTGGTAATGTTTGTATTGCTCAGGCCCACGCATAGCAGAGGGGATCCCTGCAGCTTCATGTGGTGGGCGTCCAACTCTCAGGAGAGCCTGTTGGATGGAAGAATATTTCTCTGATAAATTAATTTTTGAATTTCTAGTAGCGAGCTGTAGCCACGTTCTTTGCAGGGATTCTGTACTTGTTAAGTTAAATAATTTTGTTCTCAACCGAAGTAATGGACTTTTGAGTATATTGAGTTGCAGAATCAAGATATATAAGAGAAGTTGTTGTCTGGATATTCATTTTGTCATTCTTTTTTAGCTTTACATCATATGAGCTATATCAGAAGAGATTTAAATTGGCTATCATGTTGCATCTTATCGAGTATTCGAGTAGGTGTCATCATCTTAAAACTTTGCTAATTGAATTGGGCTCAGTGTTAGTGGTTGTTGCATTTTTCTTCTATTTTTCTTTTACAGGTTCATATCTTTTGAGCTCATTATCAGTTTCTGGACCTTCAGTTTTCTTTTTGTCTTTCCTTCATCCAATGTAATGATTAAATTTTTTGCACATTCAGAGGAGGCTGAGCTTCAATGTGTTCCTGGACGCTTTGAATCTGTGGAGGAATATATTAGAGTGTTTGAGCCCTTGCTCTTTGAGGAATGCCGGGCACAACTTTACAGTACCTGGGAGGAGTTTACTGATACAGTCTCTAGAGACTTGCATATTATGGTCCGCATAAAAGGAGTTGAGAGACGAGAAAGAGGTAGAACTCCTTTTGTCTGTCCTAAATTTATGCAGTAATTTCTACTAAGTCGATAAGTATAAAATGTCTTTGTACAAATTTAGATTCAATAACTTGGCTGGTAATGGTGATTTTGTTAGACATTACCAAGTTTGGAAGACTGCTTTTCTGAACTTGGAGATAGTGTTATTTAGTGTAACCCATCCGTAGCGAAACTCACTGGCAGGACTATTAATAGGTTTTGGAGGGCCATTATATAGTTTTGAACTTTGAAGGTAGGAGCTTGGGCTGAAATAAACAAAGCTTCGAGTGATCGAGTCTTGTACGAGCCTTTTTCTGCAGATCAGACCAGATTATCCTAACCAGTACTTTGCCAACCACCATTAAGTATAGCTTGTCAAATGGTTATGGGATGTGATATCTTCTGTTTCGTATTGTGGAGTACTGATTTTCTGTTTCTTGTTCTTCAACTTGTTAGTGGTAGCTAATCTCATGTTATCCCTATGTTCCACTAAATGAATCTTGTCTTCGAAAAGTTAAAACATTTTAGGAGATAGACCTCTACCCTTTGGATTTTGCATAATAATTACTCCTCCATCCCATAATAGAGTCCCTTTCTGTTTTTAAGAAATTCTTTTGGCCTATTGAATGTAGAACCCATTTTGGCCTTGAGATGAAAATGCAATGGGTCCTACTGATTTGACACCACTTGAGACTATCTGAAGGGCATTAAGGGATGTTCACATAAAGTCATATTTTCTTTAAACCTGTGTAATGTCAATAGGGGATTCTCTTTGGGACGGAGGTTGTAAATCTTATGTGTATATAACTTGTATGTGTAATATATGGGGCCATCTTGGAACATCATGGGTGTTGTAAGCTTGATTTCTAGTGAGGATCCCAGAATGGAACATGGTAAAAGGACAATTTTCTTAGTATAACTTAAGTAGTACTAGTTTTGGTTAGAAGAGTCAATGCTAGTCATGATTTTCTGTGTGTTTCTTAGCTTCTGTTAGAAGACTCATTGTAGAAGTCAACAGGTTGGTATGATGTGATAGTGTTACCTGCAAATGAGTGCAAATGGACGTTCAAGGAGGGTGATGTTGCTGTCCTCTCAAGCCCAAGACCTGGAACGGGCATGTTATGTGAGTGTTGTATATTTTGCACGTCTCAGTATTAGTATCAAATCAAATAACTTTTAGTTCAATTTTTGATCTAAACTTCTGTATCATTAAGCAGCCAGATCCAAGAGGAGCAATACTTCAACAACTGAGGAAGAGTCTGAGGTCAATGGACGTGTCGCTGGAACAGTGAGGCGGCATATACCAATAGATACTCGTGATCCGCCTGGGGCAATCCTGCATTTTTATGTCGGGGACTCGTATGATCCTAACAGGTAATTTTAAATGTGCCATTTTCTTTTATGTTTGATTGGTACCAATTTTCAGTAGGTTTGCTGATTAAGATATTTACTGCTGTAATGATCCCAGTAAGGTTGATGATGATCATATTCTGAAGAAACTACACCCCAAGGGGATCTGGTTTCTAACTGTACTTGGATCTCTCGCTACCACCCAAAGAGAATATGTTGCATTGCATGCATTTCGTAGACTCAATTCGCAGGTGAGGTTTATAACTTACACAGAAATCTAAAAGCATCTTATTGAAGTTCTTTTAATGTTTCTTTGGATCACTAATCGGCGGGCATCCCTTTTGATAGATGCAAACCGCAATCCTTCAGCCAAGTGCAGAGCAGTTCCCAAAATATGAGGAGCAGGCGCCTGCAATGCCCGATTGTTTCACACCAAACTTTGTTGATCATTTGCACAGGACCTTTAATGGGCCCCAGCTAGGTGCAATTCAGTGGGCTGCAATGCATACTGCTGCTGGTACTACTACTGGGGTGACAAAGAGGCAAGATCCGTGGCCCTTTACACTAGTCCAAGGGCCTCCTGGGACAGGTAAGACACATACAGTCTGGGGTATGTTGAATGTTATCCATCTTGTCCAGTACCAGCATTACTACACTGCATTGCTGAAGAAACTGGCCCCGAAAGCTATAAGCAATCAAATGAGAGCAACTCTGATAATGTAGCAACTGGGTCCATAGATGAAGTGCTCCAGAGCATGGATCAGAATTTGTTTCGAACACTTCCTAAGCTTTGTCCAAAGCCCAGAATGCTTGTCTGTGCCCCTTCAAATGCTGCAACTGATGAGCTGCTCACTCGTGTTCTTGATCGTGGTTTCATTGATGGTGAGATGAAAGTTTATCGTCCAGACGTGGCCCGAGTGGGGGTTGATTCGCAAACACGTGCTGCTCAAGCAGTGTCCGTTGAGCGTAGGACTGAACAGCTTTTGGTTAAGAGTCGCGATGAAGTTTATGGGTGGATGCACCAGTTAAGGGGTCGTGAAGATCAGTTGTCTAAGCAGATAGCTTCTCTTCAAAGAGAACTTAATGTTGCAGCATTTGCTGGTCGCTCTCAAGGATCAGTTGGGGTTGATCCTGATGTTCTCGTGGCCCGCGACCAGAATCGGGATGCATTGTTGCAAAATCTTGCTGCAGTTGTAGAGAATAGGGATAAGGTTCTAGTGGAGATGTCCCGTCTTCTCATTCTAGAAGGCAGGTTTCGCACTGGTGGTAACTTCAATTTGGAGGAAGCTCGTGCTAGTCTGGAGGCAAGTTTTGCCAATGAGGCTGAGGTTGTTTTCACCACTGTCTCGAGTAGTGGTCGCAAGTTGTTCTCTCGGCTCACTCATGGTTTTGATATGGTTGTGATTGATGAAGCAGCCCAAGCCAGTGAGGTAGGGGTTCTTCCTCCCTTGCTCTTGGTGCAGCACGATGTGTTCTTGTTGGGGACCCACAGCAACTTCCTGCGACAGTTATTAGCAAGGCAGCTGGGACTTTGTTATACAGTAGAAGCCTCTTTGAAAGGTTTCAGCAAGCAGGCTGCCCAACAATGCTGTTATCTGTTCAATACAGGATGCATCCTCAAATAAGAGATTTTCCTTCTAGGCACTTCTACCAAGGACGCCTTACAGACAGTGAGAGTGTTGTAAATTTGCCAGAGGAGGCATACTACAAAGACCCTTTGATGAGGCCGTACATTTTCTATGATATTACGCATGGAAGGGAGTCACACAGAGGTGGGTCTGTTTCTTATCAAAATATACATGAAGCACAGTTTTGCCTTCGTTTATATGAGCATCTTCAGAAAACTGTTAAATCTCTGGGTATGGGAAAAGTCTCTGTTGGCATAATCACGCCATACAAGCTGCAACTGAAATGCCTTCAACGGGAGTTTGAGGAGGTTTTGAGTTCGGAAGAAGGGAAGGATATATATATTAATACTGTAGATGCCTTCCAAGGCCAAGAACGCGATGTCATAATAATGTCTTGTGTCCGTGCATCGAGTCATGGTGTGGGCTTTGTTGCAGATATCCGTCGAATGAATGTTGCCTTGACTCGTGCTAGAAGAGCTCTTTGGGTATGTTTTTCAATCCTTCTTCTATTAACAGCTTGATTGTGATAATGAACAAAGATAACAAACTAAAAAGGATAAAGTGTTAGGGGATTTGAATTTCCATCTAGCACGATGCAAGGTTTGATATTTTATATAGGATCAAACATTAATAGATTTATCATTATATACTTTGAGGCTATTGATATGCATCTGTATCTGAATTATTTAAATGTAATTCTGTTTATGGAGAATTAGTGGAAGATGAACATGAAATCCATGATTATGTTCAGTTTTGTGATTGCTTTAATGTCTTAACAGGTCATGGGGAATGCCAATACTCTGACTCAGTCTGATGATTGGGCTGAATTAATTGCTGATTCAAAGGCTAGGAATTGTTATATGGATATGGATTCCCTTCCAAAAGACTTTTCGCTGCCAAAGGCACCACCGGCCTATGCTCCATTGCCAGGCAAGTTTTCAAACCCAAGGGGCTCAAGACCTGGAATGAGATATAGATCATATGATATGCAACACATGGAATCTAGGTCAGGCACACCATCAGAAGATGACGAGAAAACAAATCAATCACTCATAAGTAGGAATGGGCATTATCGCCCCTTGAAGCCTCCAACGGAGAACTCGCTGGATGATTTTGATCAGTCAGGTGACAATTCCCGAGATGCATGGCAATATGGCATTCAGAGGAAACAAAGTTCAGCTGCAATTGCGGCAAAGAGAGACTTTTAGCAGTTGATGGATTGTCCAGAAGTACTTTCTTGACATGGTTGGAGCTATAAAGCATTAACTAGAATGTTTATGCTTGCTCAAAGCTGGCATAGTAACCTCTCATGCTGATCCCTTGGGCAAAAACAAACTGAGTTGGAACAAGTGCAGTGGACTGAAATTATACACCGAACCGAAGAATTCAAGGAGACAGCGGGTCCTAGAGTTGCATGGAACTCCAAAATTTGGAGTTGGAGACATTTTGCTGACAATTGCAAATTTAAGCGTTGGTCCGAGATGTCACCAAGCTCCACCTAGAAAATGATTGAACCAACGTATTTTCCTTGATGGGTCTTAATCGCTACTGTGCATCAGAGCTGCTGCTGGGGGTCACAATGTTGAGCTGTGGAGTTGTTTCACAACTTTGACTGGAGCCAGATCCACCGACTCGTTCAAGAAGCTGTTTGTGCATGTGGAAGATCGATTTGGCTTAACAGATATGCTATGATTTGTCACGAGGTTCAGAACACATTTATTGTTCAGTATGTGTGGAAGATCGTATTTGGCTTAACAGATTTGCTATGATTCCCCAAGAGGTGCAGCACCCCCTCTGGTTAGGTGGACAAAATCATACCCTTATTCCTTGACTAAGTAACAAGGTACGATGGTTTTTTTCAGATTTGCATGTTTTGACATGTAGTCCCATGATATGACTCACTATCCGAGGATTCCATGATTTGATTACATGTTCCTATAAATCAGGACTTGAGTTTGAGTGGAGGGTCAATGAACAATTTCCTGTATGCTATCCAATTGAGTTTTATGCATCTACTGACCTTTGAACCTTGAAGAGCTGATAAAAGGAGCTTTCGGTTGTAGAAAGTAAATGGAAATGACATGTGATATACAATCTTGACAAATGCAAATACCTTGGATTCTTGTCTGATATACTACTTAATATTATTGGAAATCCCAAACATGCAGTTACTGGTTATATTTAGCATGAACATTCTGTATAGAAAAGGGTAGTGAGTATAGGCTTGTTGACAAAGGATCTTACTGGAGAGGAGGAAGCTTTGGTGATGATGCTGGACCTTTGTGGTTGTGCAATGTAAATATCTTTTGCTGGACTAGTTATAGATTTTTAATCACAAAAATTCTTATTATTGATTTATCCAGTTCTTTTACAACGATGTAAATTTCCTGCGTTGGTTTCTAAAGTATCTTGCATTCACTTTGCTTGTCTGGAGTCCTGAAATACATACATGATGTATGATCTGATATCATTCCTGCCCTCAATGATTTGAGGGTTAATTATACAGATGCCCATATCCGTGACTCAAAAAGGAGTTGTACCCCAAACCTTTGAATGTGGCTGGTATACCCCTACAGCTATCTTACATTATGAGTTGACCATGTCAATCTCCTCAGGAGGTTGGTGGTTACTAACATGAACGTGAAATTAATTGCTCTGTAATCAATTTGACATGCTGTTACTCACAAAGATCCCTACCACCTTCCACATTAGCACACTGATCTCCTGTAAACGAGAGTGGGGCATTTGTAGAACGTCGTATGCATAGGCAGGTTTGTATGTGCACACTTTTCTGATTTGTAGGTAGATAGAATTGAACTTGGGGGTATTGATGTTGATCCTTTATTTGCTTGGTTCGGTCAAAAGAGATGGAAAGAAGTGGAAATTTTAACTTTTAAGTGAAGGTCTCTTTACATCGGTTGGTTGGCGGCTCTCACAAGTAGGTGTGAATCTGAAGCTCTGAAGTCAGATTTTTGAACTCCGTAATTGAACCGTAGGAGCCGGAGGGGATTATGTGGGTGTAGTTTGGTTCTTAATTTAAAGGCGGTGGAACAATGGTTATTGAGAAAATGGGCATGTTGATTATGGCTATTGTGTTTGTTAATTTTGGATTTGAATTGAGGAGTGCATGGCAAAGGCTGGGGTGTTAAAATGCAGGTGGTCATTTTCGTGATAACAAGGGTGGTTCTTTTGGTTAGCAGCAAGAATGGGTTTGTTAATTTCAGGTGTGAATTCCTCCTGGATTATTGTAGAAGAAAAGAAAATGCGGGTGGTTGTTGTTTTTGGACGTGAACTCTATTGTGTGTGTGTGTGTGTGTGTGGGTGGGGGGATGTATAGTTATTTTCGGGTTCAAGTAAGAGTGCTGGCTGGCATCAGCTTGTGGTAACCTGTTCCCGTGCGGGTATGTGTTTGTAAAGAGATGGAGAGGCGTGAAAACTGAAAACATGCGACTGACCAACAGACGGGATAATTGTAGGCAATAATGTAACAGAAATGGTTGGTTCTTCTCTTCTAAACTGTGTCCGGACCGGAGTTGTTAACACAGTTTAATACTAAGTACTAGATTGTATAGAGTAAGTGCAACTACTACTAATTTCTTCTACTACCAACTCGTCACTCCCACTTCCTTCACCTCGATTCTCTTTCCACGGACTAAAAACATCAAATAATATGAACATCATTCATCAAATATAACTCACACGAATCCTTTTCCTTTTACACACGCCACATGAACTTGCATAAATACATCAACTGAAAAACAAAATTAGTTTCATTTTTAAAAAAATAAAAAATATGGCTTTTCAAAAGACATCAATTTTTCAAAAAGAGACATCCGCAAAGATGTTGTTGACTAACTTTGCCCAAGTGGTGATGAAAATATAGGGGGTATTATGAAAAGTCTATTAAAAGTAGATTAGGGCTGAATGTATTACTCCCTCCGTCCCTTAATTATTTTTTATTTGATTCGGTACATAGATTAAAAAAAAATAATTGATTTGATTATTAATATTGATATAATGTGTATAATTTTCTTTAATGGCTATGTATATGTGTTCTATAATTAAAGTAGAAAAAAAAATAAGAATAAAATAATAAAAATAATATACCAAAAAGAAAAATTTTCAGAAAAAATAATTATTTTAAGACGAATAGAAAAGAAAAGAAAAGAAAAACAATAATTTAGAAAAGGAGAGAGTACTATTGTTGGCCACTTCAATTATGAGATGAGATGGTTTTGGGTTGAAGTTAGCCGTCTTGGGTCAAAACCTGTTTCATCTTTCTTCTGTTACTCCCTTCATTTTAAAATACGGCTTAAATATCAAGTTGATTATGCACTTTAAACTATAATTCATTAAGATTACTTTACTACTCTTTTCGTTCCAAAATTATTGATCTTCTTTTCCTTTTTGTTCATTCTTAAAAAATTATTTTGTTTAAAAATTTTCTTTTTAGAATATCACTTTTATCATTTTATCTTTACTTTTCGATTATACTTTAATTATGGGTCATGTGCACATAATTTTAAATGAAACAACATACTATTTCCATCTTAAAATAATTGTCATTTTAGTAATTTGTGCACAGAGTAAGGAAGCTTACATAAAGAATGTCTACCCTTATTTAAGTTTATTTATTTTAGACAAGTTGCATGTGTATTTTTTTTTTCTTTCCTTTTAACAAGTATTTTTAATAAGGGCAGTAAATAAGGACAGTTTTGGTAGAATGTGAACAAATGTTTCTTGAAATTCTATAACGACAATTATTTTGGGATAAAAAAACTTTGTTAAAATAATAATCATTTTGGGACGGAGGTAGTATTATATCATTATTAATAATCAAGTTAATTATTTTTTATTAATTTGTGTGTCGGGTCAAACAAGACAATAAATTTGAGAGGAGGAAGTATTTTCTTAGTCAATTATTTACCATCCATTTGGTTCGACAACTCCCAAACCAAACCCTTCGCGGGTGTCACTTGATTGAATTGACAACTCTCGGTCACAAATTTTTTTTTTTTTTCCCTCCCTAGCATGAGGTGTTCTCAAATTGCATTGATTTTGAAACTAAATCCTGCATGTGGTAATGAACCTCCGCAAGGTATTTCTAAACTATATTGGGTCTGATACTAATTTTTGCTCGTAGCATTAAACCTATCGTTAGTGTTTTAAAAATCGATAAGCGGGGACTAGAATTATGCCATAATTATCCTAATTTTTGATTTTTTTTTTCATAATATAACCTAATTATTAATTAATAAGTACTAAACTTTCAAATATACTAATAGTAAATATTATCGAATAGACAAATAATCTAAATATTATTCCAAAGTTTATAATAACTCAACAAAAATTAATAACTTTATACACTATAGGTGCATAACACATGCTGCAACAATATAAATATTACCAAATAATTTAAATTGATATATATATATATATATATAAAACATATAATGACGTCTTAAAAAATAAAAAATCAGTGGGTTGGACGCCCTAGGCGGCTTGATTCTAGGCACCTAGGCCTTTTTTTAGAACATTGCCTACAGCTGGCTCAGGAAAATTTATATCTAGTGAAATTTGAACACTAAACATTTCACAAAATAAATCTTTTCATTTATAAATTCAGTAATGGTTAAGCCCAGTAAATTAACCAATTAAATTAACTCTCAATCACAACCTACTCGAACCTTAATACCAACAATTTATGGTCTTGATAATGACCCCAGAACCTAGTTGCCTAAACAAGCTCATTTAAATTAGAAAGGCGCTAAACACAGCCTCCGAACAAAATTACTAACTTGTCTTTGAAAAAAAAAAAAAAGAGGACATGAACCTGGGTAGTCTGAGGGGCTTGATTTGGTCGGACATTCGTGTCCGCAGGTCGCACTTACACACGAGTTCACTGGTCCGAACCTCAAATCGAATCGAGATTTGCACCCCCTGCAGGCATGCGCGCGAGAGAGAGCCTCTATGCTATACAAGCTTACTCCATACAAGAAAGGAGTTTGTATATAAAGTAGCTTTGCTTTTGCTTTCTTTTTATTGTAGGATAAACTCACTTATCAAACTTCAACCCACCTATTTTAGACATTAAATCATTCAAATATTATTTTAGACGAATAAATATACGATTTCGATGTTCATACGGAGTAGAATACATTTTCACAATAAAAAAATAAGAACAAGTTAGTAATTTTGCAGAAGAGGGCTGCGTTTAGCGCATAGGAAAAATTGCATTTAGTACTTATGTTAAATTACGATGCACAACGAGAAATAATAGGTTTTAAATTTGAAATTTTAAACTTGTCCAAGCACTCTAAAAAATCGATTATTCAATGAAGAAATCGGAAAAGTTGTTTGATTCATAATATGATACTGTACTAGTTGTTATTCTACTTATATTTAAATTATAAAAAAATCAAGTGTCTCCATATCACATCAGGTTGATACTTTTCAAATGTGTGTGTTCTTGAAGTTATTCAAATTGAGATGAGGTCTAAGTTGATACAAATTAGACCCACAGGGGTGAATAATGAAGTTATTCTAAAACATGGATGGGGCCATGCCAATTGTCGTCAACCCTCTAGAAGAAGAGCCATCATTACCTAATTTTCATGTCGCCATTCTGTTTTATCTGCCCCACCTTGTAATCTATCTCTTTCTTTGTGCAACTACAACTCTCTCTCTCTCTCTCCCTCTGGCCAAGTTCAACAATTTTGATACCTAATCGAGGCGCTAGCATTTTTAATAGTTAAAATGAATGATATTAAATTTTACCTTAATTCTAAGAGGGGTAACAAACTTACTACCTCTCTTAAAATTTTATGTTGAACAACACGTTAATCAATTAAAATTTATGACACATGTGAATTATCGTTAATACATAATTTATTTTAGTTTTTATATCATAACAAATGATGACTTATAATTTTTCTAAAATGTTTTTTTTTAATTTAATTAATTAAAATAACTGTCATACTTTAAATAATTGATATATATAAAATATCAATAAAGTTAATAAAAAATTAAAAATAAATTTAATACCATAAATTTGATACCTATTGTTGAAAATAATAATTTAATACCTTATAAATAGTATCAATAGGTATCAAAATTTAATTTTGATATTTATGAACCAAGACTCATTGTTGGAGTTGCCCTTACGGGCTCCTTGGTTAAAATCTTCGTGCCATGCTAGAAAGGCCAAAATATGATTTTCCCCCACCCCCAAGTATTCATCCAATTCTACTTTTGCCCCCAATATTAAAAATGTCTCAAGTTCATACCTAACGTTGCCATTTTTTTCATTTTGCCCCCTCCCGTCAATTACCGTTTGGAAAACCACGTTAAGTTGCACGTGGTCTTACACGTGCAGGCAATATGGTCATTTCCATACATACCTCTCACTTGGTACTTTCTAACCCTAGCCCAAACTGTGGACAAATTCAACTCTCAATTTGTGGTCAAATTAGCCGGTGAGCCACATTTCACACCCAGAAGCCTGCCGACATGTGCACTATTTATCCAACTCAATCACGAGCTTGACAAATGTTCGCCGACAAAATAATCCGTCAATGCCCCATCTCGAGACTCCAGGCATGAGCTATCAACCAAGTGTCATGGCAAAAACTTTTGCATGCGGTCCCACAAAGTCGAAGGTGAAAGCACAAGCCCCTGGTTTTTTCTTTATTATTGATATGGTTTCTTTACAAAAATGATGAGCACTACCGCCCCAAACCGAGGAATGAAAGCTGATGTAAATTAAATCAAAATTGATGACTGAGATTGAAGAGAAGGGGATAAGAGGAGCCATCTCTGATTTCATCGATAATGGCGAGAGAAGGCTTGAAGTTTGGACTCTGCATTCCGCCATCGCACGCCGGGAATTTTGCCGGGTGATTCTCACGACCAATTATCTATCTTCTTTCTCAATACTTGATGTTTGTTCTGCCAAGGTGTTTAGCCCTGGAATTTTGAAAAACTTTAGCCCTAGAAATGACCATATTGCCCTGCACGTATGTGACCACGTACAACTTAACGTGGTTTTTCAAATGACAATTGACGGGTGGGCGTAAAATGAAACAAATGACAACGTTAGGTACGAACTTAGGATATTTTTAATATTCGGGGACAAAGTGAAATTGGGTGGATACTTTTGGGGGGGGGGGGCGCATACTTTGGCCTTAATAAAACATAGGCTCAGCTAATAAGTACTCCCTCCGTTCCAGGTAAAGAGTCCACTTTCCTTTTTTAAAAGTCAACATGTGACTAAATCAAATCAAAATTTTACACACTTTACTTATGTTTTAGGAAATAAAATTTCATTAATTAAAAACTATTTTAAGAGTACTATAGATTACAACTTTCAAAACTTTGTAAAAATCACTAAATTTATGTTAATTATCGGTCAAACTTCAACTAAGTTGACCGTAAAAAGTCAAAAGTAGACTCTTTGCCTGGAACGGAGGGAGTATTTGGCAGAAGCCATATCACAATATCGATCAAATTGTTATGCAATCACTAATAATTTGAACAACACAATAACATAAAGATTGAATAACGAACTACACAAAGACCACGACGTACTCATCAATAACTTTTACTATAATGTCGTGAAATTATAAGTAAATGGATTTTAATCAAAAAAACTCACATTTCTCTCTCTCTCTCTCTCTCTCTCTCTCTCTCTCTCTCTGCATTTTGCTCGTGAATACAAATGTACTCATCCCCTAAGGGAGAATATCCCGTGAATACAAATGTACTCATCCCCTAAGGGAGAATATCCACCCCTAAAAGAAAATCTCCACGTGGCACTAAGGCACACCCTATACAACAATCCATATATACTTTATATAGACAGACTAATAAAAGCTTGGTATATATCAACTATAGTCTTTTGATTCAGTCAGTTATTTTTTATGACCTTTGATCAACAATTAATACAAATTTCTCAAAATACTCTTTTTAAAACTCACGCCCTAGTCCTCTCACGTCGAAGTCTCACACCTTCTCTTCTCTCTTTCTCTCTCTCCACTCTTTCCTCCTGCCATTAAAGCACTGGTATGCTCTTCTCTCTCTCTCTCTCTCTCTCTCTCTCTCTCTCTCTCTCTCTCTCTCTCTCTCTCTTTCTCTCTCTCTCTATCCGTTCTTTTTTACATACACTACCTCTATTGTTTCTTCTTTCGAGGTTTATTTACGAATCGTTCGATAAAAATTATTACATTGAGGGCAAATTTGATCTGCTCCTCTAGGTATGCTCTATCTCGACTTTCTGCACGGAATGAAAAAGCCTTATTCCCATTCCATTTATGAGGAAAGACCTCCAACGGTGTAGAGATCTAAGTTAATTTGATCCAACGACACTAACACTAAAATTTGTAGTAATATAAGAAGCTTGGGCTTGTTATATCATTTGCCAAAAAAAGAAAAAAAAAAAAAAAACTCTAAACATTACTTATATTTTTTGTTTAACAATGTAATCATCTAACGCAACTATTTTCGAGCATATTGATGAGACATTTCAAGACCAACTCCCATCCGAAGTTTTTATCATCACCCCTGATGGTCCATTTTCGAGCATATTGATAAGACATTTCAAGGCCAACTCCAATCGGAAGTCTTTATCATCACCCCTAACAGTAGAATTGTAGAAATATATAACTCTGGTTGAAAGAGAAAGACAAAGGAAAGATTAGTTTTTTTTTTGCCAATTTCCTAATCTAGTACATTTTATCCATAATAAGCAAAGGTAAAATACAAAAAAATAAAAATAAAAATAAAAGATGCATTTGGATACCTATTTTTTATTTGTTAATGATTGAAATTACAAGAGAGAAAGATGGAAAGAAAAATAGTTTTATTGAACGGGTGAGAATGTAAAATTCAAGAAAAAATTTACAAAAAAAAAAAGTCGTCTAACCGAAGGCAACAAAAAGAAAATCATTGATATATCAAAACTATGTAAAAAATACTTCAACTTTGTATTAAGCAAAAAAAAAAAATTAACCTCAACTTTATGTCCAGATTTGACAATTTTGAGTCTATTCAATGAAGTGCAATAAAGTCCCTAAATCTGCAATTCTACGCTAAACCGCTTTAATTTAAATGTACAAAATTCCTATTTGACATTATTAATTTTGGTGTTGAGTCTTGAGCAATGAGCACTGCATAAAAATATTTTCCACGAAAGTTAAGAAAAACATAGTCGTGAAACAGAATTTTCTCATGGCCATCTCTTTTCATTCCCACACAAAAGAAAAGAAAAACAATTACTCCAATAATAATAATAATAAGTTGACAAATTTGACCTTGTCTGTCCAAGAAACAAGCTTTGAAATCATCTCAGCTGGTAAACATATTTTCGGTCACATGGCTTTCGCCATTGCCAAACCAAACAAATCCTTCCCCAATTTCTTTACTCTTCAATTCAATCCCAACAAACGCAACATGACAACCCATCTTTGATTCTTTGATCCCTCTATACCCTCTGACCCCGCAAAATTTCTCGTGATTCCTACTTTCTTTGCTGAGATCTCCATTATTTTTTGCCATTGTAAGTGCAGGTAAACAGCTTCTCCACACACACACACAGTTTGTTTGTGGTGGCATGGCATGCAAAAGTTGTTTGAGATACCCAGTTAGTTGTAGAATTGTGATGGTCGTTGTGTTGTGTTGTGCTGTGTTGCATGGATTGGATTTTGTGGATTTGTTTATGTGGTCCATTTTGGATTTTGCTTGTTATTTGATGATAACCCATTTTTTATTTTGACTTGGTTTCATCGGCTTAATTTTGTTTCTGGATTGGTTACTACTATGTGGGTTAGCTGAAATTTGAAGCTAAGATGCTGATGTCTTGTGATTTCTCAATGGTTGCTATTAAAATTTTGTTTTGTTTTTTTTTTTTTTTCAGTTTTAGTTTTTTAACTTGTGTTTGATTCCGAATGTTTTGAATTTGATGGAAGATATGATATGGGTGGTAAGTCCAATTGTCTGGGTAAACAAGTTTATTGGAGTATGTCTTCACTTGTTGCAGGAAACTTGTATAAAATATTGCACTATAAAAATGGAAGAAAAATTAAAGGTTTCTATGGCTCACAATTTTGATTGTAATTCTTATATACTGAAAGTTAGGGTGATTGTGACTGACGGATGGATGAATATACCAGATGTTTAACCTGATGCTGTATTTATTTGATTGCTGAGAAATACTCAGTAGAGAATAAAATTGATTAATACTGGAAAGGGATTTGTTTTCGCCTCTTTTTGGATGGTAAGTGTTTTTGGGAACATGGAATGAGAATCAAATCCATATTTGAATTTGAAATTGTGATACTGGATGCAAGTTCTTCGCTTCTCAATCACATAGTACTAGTGTATTGTACCAGACACATCCACTCCTTGGACCCATGTAATTTATAAACTTTCAAAATGGTAGGCTTGTATGGTGTAGGTTTCTGAAAATAAGTGATCTTAGTGCTTGTTTGGTACACAATAATTACGATTTGTTTCTCTTGTATTTGAACTATCATGTAATGAACTTTGTTCTAAATTGCCATGGAAAGGAAGAGTCATCATTGCGTACCAAATGAGCATTTAGTGTTCTCTGGAAATGGCAGAAAAGTGTTTTCAGTAGTACCTTTGGCAAGAAAAATGAAGTTTGAATATGCACATAGGACTATATTTCAATTTTGTTTGGCAGAACTGATCAGGTTTTTAGTTGTGCTTCCTGTTTCGAAATCCTGCCAGATAGCCAAATGAAGAAAAATAAAATAAATAATCCTTGAGAAAGTCACAGTTTTAATGAGCTTTAGGTTTATGCGAGCAGACAGTTTTCAATCTCCAATTAGTTGAGTTTTCTGTATTTGACCTCTATATTTCATCAAGAAAAGTAAACTGGGAAGTAACTAGCTACATGGTGTTAGAAGAACAATGTACAATGATGTAGATTGATTTTGTATTTATATAATAGAAATGATTTTGTGCTGTTCAATTAAGTACTTGGAAACCCCCCCACCCTTTTCTTTTCTTGCCTTCTATCTTCTTGACTGGATGGATTAACAGCCGTTATGACTTGTAAGCATTTCCTATACGTATAATGTGAGTTTGTTGTAATATTTAGTTTTTGATGGTCATACTTTAGGAATTGTTATTAAGCTATGAGTACAGCATCAAAGAAATCAACTTCAAATGGCTTTGAGGACTCTGTGACACTAGAGGAGCAGCAGAAAAAGGTCTTTATTATCTGCTACCAATCTACATGCATTAAGTACTTCAATTTATCAGATTAAATGTTAGCACATACAGTATCTACTGTTAGAGATGAAACAAAGGCTTTGAAGCTCACAATAGCTTATATTTGTCCAGATTAATGAAGTGCGCAAGTTAATTGGACCACTTTCAGATAAGATGTCTCTTTATTGCTCTGATGCATCAATTTCAAGATATTTGAAGGCACGGAGCTGGAATGTTAAGAAGGCAACTAAAATGCTAAAAGCGACCTTGAAATGGAGAAAGGAATACAAGCCTGATGAGATTCGCTGGGTAATTTCTTCCTATATATAGGAGTCCTCTTAGAATTCTATGTGTGCTTTTTTGTGACATACTACTAGCCTGTGAAGCTTGATTTCAGGAATAATATGCGAAAACTAGAAAAACATATAAGAAAAGATACACGTTCCATGGCCTTGTTTTATCACCATACATGTTGTGCTTTGGTAAATATTAATTTCTCTTAAGTTTAATTTGAAAGGAAGCAGTATAGAAGTAAATAGTAATTGCCTGTATATTTGCAAGATATCAGTCTGCTAAGATTAGAACGGATGTTCTCTCTTCAGTCAGCTTTACAGGCAGGACCAGGATATACCTTTCGGAACAAACCTTGTTTCTTCATAACTTTTATATTTAATTGGTCATCTTCAGTTTCTGGAGAACAAGTCGTTATTAAACTGTTTGGTTTACAAAACCAAGTTAAGCCAAACCAAATTTAAGGTTGCCTTATGAAATAATATAGCATGGTTTTAAAAGAACAGTTTTTTTTTAATTTTTAAAAGAGGATCAATAGTGGTTCCCCACTTACCCCCTGTTGACTCGAACCCACGGCCTATCGGTTGTAGGTAAAGCGTCTTACCAACTAAGCTGAACTTACTTGTCTTAAAAGAACAGTTCACTGAGATGAATAGTGAAGATTTGATATAATGTACATAAACTTTAGATACAAAAATGTGTTACAGTTTATTTATTTGGCTTAAATCATGTAGTAGTTGCATTCCTTGATGGTCAAATGCAGCACCATAGATGCAATACACTACGAATCGCTGCTACTCTAGACGCATATAGATGAGTATCTAGTAATTGCATATCTAAATCTTGTTCTGGAGTCGGATTAGGACCACATAAAACTTCCTCTCTTTTTTTGTAGCCAAGAGACTGTAGCCACTGTATTGTCTTCTTTTATAGACATGCATAGATCGCTAGTCCTCTAGGTTAAGGGTGAAGGTGATCATATTATTTAAGGTTGACAAAGTAGATGATATTATTTGTTATCTTAGCACACTACTGGCATCTATCAGAAAACATGCATCTACCGGTTTTTCCATGTACTCTGGGACGATTGTCACATGAAAATACGTGTACAAGTATGTAAAAATCTGAGGGAAGTAAGCAAAAAACTAGAATGGATTTAGGAAAGGGGAGGTTCATTCACCCAACCATGTAAAAATCATTAAAGCACTCTTTGTTGTCAAACCTGAGCTCTTCACAGGAGCAGGAAACAGAGGATCCATGTGTCCAAATTGGGATGAAGTGTTGCTCAGGTGTCTCATACTTACCAATGTGATATTATATGACAAAAGGTAATTAGAAATTTCATGTAACAGGGACATCTATGTATATGTCAGGACCCAGTGTTTGTGTCTTTTCTTGATAAGATAATCTCAGTTCTTGAATAAACTCTCAAATAATTTACTAGGATTGAAGAATATTTTCCTCTTTTTAAATGTATGAATTCAAACTCTTTTCATTGTTTGTTATTTATCAAAAGAAAAAAAAGAACAGAAAAATCAGATAGACATCCAGGAATTACCAAAGTAAGGTAGCTTAGTGGTTGGGGCTTTTGCTGGCATCAAGGACATGGGTCGAGCCCTCGAGGAAACCAATTCGGGCCCATTGACCTCAGTCCCCCAGCTTCATCAGTTCATCCACTATGCTTCTTGAAGAGCTGATTTTTAGGTTATGGCTCAAGCTTGCCTTGGGGAGTGACTTCAGTTTTCCGGTGTATTCAAGCCCAAGTAGGCCCTTTATATTGGCTAACTGGCTGAGAGGCTCTATTAAGGTCACCCCAAGCAGGCAAATATGCAGAAAGTGTGTATGGTGTCCCCTGTTTACCAGTAATGGTTACTAAAATGTGGTACAACATTACTTATATGACTCGAAACCGCAGGAAACAATAGGGGAAGGACTTTTTTTGGAGCCGCTTAAGTCCCTGTTCAAACATAACATTTTATGTGTATGATTTATCCGTGAAAACCAATTATTTAGATACTCTTCTGAGAGAGATTTGGAAGCTCAATACTCTCCGGAAGGCCTCAAGTGGGAATTTGTCATGGTTAGAGACTTGACATGCCTTGACACATCCTCAAGGCATCGCTGGGCTTGTCAGAATTTTTTTTGATCTGTTTAAATCCAACAAGCTAAGGACATGCCAGGGGACTTTGGGATATCTAGGGACATGCCATGGAGTCAAAATTTAACTTTTCGAGACTATTTTAGCGGTCAAATTGCAAAACCTTTCTTTGGAGCTATAAAGTATATAACATAGTTCATCTTGCGGTCAAAACTTACATATTTTTAACTTCTAGACACCACAACTCAAGGCAACCAAGGTTCTTTAGTATATGTGTATAATTTTAAAATATTGAATATTTTACACATCGGGTCCGTGTCATGTCCTATTTTTCTGAAAAAATATCTGTTGCCAACATAACAGAATTGTGCCGTGTCTGTATCGTGCTTAAGAACTGAGAGGTTTCACTATGTCTGGGGCCCAAGAAGTTTGTAATGATCCATTTCCTAGGAAATCAAACATGGTTTGCCTCAGGAATAACTGGCTAACCTTTTTAGATCTAGGCACATTGCTGTTACGTTTTATACTATTTGTTCCTTACAGTTTAATCTGGTCTCTTTTGTGATACAGGATGAGGTTTCTCATGAGGCAGAAACAGGAAAAATTTACAGGTCAAATTATATGGACAAGCATGGAAGGACTGTTCTTGTCATGAGACCTAGATGCCAGGTTTCTCCCACATTTTTCTCTTGCCTATATGCAGTTGTTGTATGAATTCTGTTGATGCATTTCTGAGTAAGACTTTTATCATCTATTCAGAATGTATGTAGCCTTTCTTTTCGGAATTGTTAAGTTGGCCTAATAAAAGATTCATTGGTCCATAAACAAATTTCTTGTTGAATAGAAGTTTAAATTCCAAAAAGGACTCCTTTCCTCTTGTTCGTTTGCATGACGACTCTCTCTTCTTTGTTTGTAACCACAGAACTCAAATTCAACAAAAACACAGATTAGGTATTTGGTGTATTGCATGGAGAATGCCATTTTGAATCTGCCACCGGGTGAAGAACAGATGGTCTGGCTAATCGATTTTCATGGATTTACGATGTCAAATATCTCAATCAAGGTGACTCGGGAAACTGCCCATGTTTTGCAAGATCATTATCCTGAGAGGCTGGGTGTAGCAATTTTATATGATGCTCCAAAATTCTTTGAACCGTTCTGGAAGGTAGACCTACTATTTCTCTCTCCTCATCTTCATCACTGACCTTAACAAACCCTTGGCTCTTTATATTTATTGCAGGTGGTAAAGCCATTCCTAGAGCCCAAGACTGCAAACAAAGTTAAGTTTGTGTACTCAGATGATCCAGTCACCAAGAAAACCATGGAACAGTCATTTGACATTGATCACCTTGAGTCTGCATTTGGTGGGAAAGATGATGAGCATTTTGACTTCAATAAATATGCTGCCAGGATGAAGGAAGATGATAAAATGATGACTATTTATTGGACAAGAGGAGTTGGTGCTGGAACAGCCTCGACACCAGCCTCTGCTTGCAGTCCTGTGATTTCAGATTCTGATTCCTCAGAAGAGAAGGCAGATAAGTCTTCTTCTCATGACATTGACGAGGGAGAAATAATGGCCGAAGCTAACTTGCTGATAAATGAAAGTAATGGCAAGGGTAAACTGATTGAGAATTAGTGGTAGGAATCTTGAAATTAGCTGTTCCCTGCTTCAGGTTGTCTTTTCTTCCTAACTTGTTTATGTCTAAGAAACTCCAAATCGAGCAGTATTTGAAGTAGTTTGGCTAGCAGCAAGCAGAGAATTTGTTGTGCAGTATAATGTCCACCACAACACAATACTTTTATGTGGTAATGTTAATCTCTCTTTTTCTGTATTAAGACTAGGTTACATGCTTGGCAACTTGTGTTAAGGTTGTAATAGAAGATGTTCACACGCTATCTAGCATGTTAGAGATGGCACAGTGCCTTAGGTTCATTCACTGTTCTGCCTCGATTTATAAACTGTAATCTGATGATTGTTGTTCGAAGTAATTGCTATGGGTTTCAGCAAGCATTCTGCTAACATGTGATTTTCCTTCTGAATTCTGATTATGGGGTGTGGATTAGCTACTGTTGAATTATATTCAGTTGGTCCAGTACTCCAGTCGATGTGCCTGCTCGCAATATAGATGCCAGTTAAACGGCTTCAGTAACAATTAATGGACAGCTAGTAAAATTATTATGGTAATTTGATCATTACTATCTTCCACCTCTTTTAAGTTTATTCCATGCTCATTTTTAAGTTGTTTTCTCTCCCCTCCTTTACATCGATACTTTGCCTCAGTCGATTGGATCCTGGAGGACCTATCTTCTCTGTGGCAACGGCAATGTCCTCCCCATCAAATCTGTCCCTCAATCTGAGATCAATTCTGAATTTCCCAGCTACTACTATAAAGCTACAGAAAATATGTTGGTTAAATTTAGTAGCTTCAGGTCTTAGCTAGTATTTCTCATGGTAGAAAAGAAAAATCATAACAAAACCCATCTACACTCTCAAATTTAGTAGCTTCAGGTCTTTGCTAGTATTTCTCATGGTAGAAAAGAAGAGAAGCGATACTGGTTCCTCTAATACCTGTTATTCTTCTAATTACAGAAGGTTTCAAACTCCTTTTGATACTTCTACAGAGTTGAGAGAGATGGAAGCATGCTTTAGATTAACTGTAAAAATCTTCTCCAGAACTGATGATTTTCTTAATTACATCAGATACTAGGGTCTCATCTCAATGGAGCTAGGATATATGTGATTCAAAACTCTACCACACCAACTTTGTCGCCCAAGCCAACCGGATCCGAATTCTAGCACTTCGAATAACATCCACTCAAGTCCCAGTCCAAGCCCAAGCCAACCGGCCCCAAATTGTAACTGGGAATAACAAACTTTTCGCCCCTAAGAGATAGACCCCCTAATTTTAAGAGGAACAACCATAATTGCCAATTTGGTCACATACTCGAGATCGTAGTTGGAGAGAGAAAGAAACATAGCAGTATGTTTTCAATTGTCAAGTTCATTTATTTGGTTCAACATGTAAGCTTTCATATATTTGCAAGTAAAATATGAAAGATGAGACAAGCCAAAAATAATACCCAGTCCCTGAAATCCAGATGAACTGCAACAATTCACTCTATCACACAATCTTACAGGAAACATCTTACAAGCTGGAAGAACGAGAAACAGACTTGAGTAACATATAAAAGCACAACAAACAATAAAAACATTATACTGCTACAGCTACATCCATATGTTGTTTCACAAAACTCGTATGTCTAAACATACATTTCTTTTCTACTAGATCAGGATACCCACAAGTATGCAGATCGTAAATGCAACGGAAGGTGAAGCCCCTGTAGAATTACAATATGCACGAGCGTTAAAGCAGTTACCAAGTAAATTCAGAAGATTACAAGTTGAAGAGATAAGAAATTCTTTCCACACCTCCTAATGTCTCAGTTACCAATCTCGTCTAACTTTTGCCTGTATTGAGCCAATCTCTGCATCAAGGACAAGAAAAGAAAAACAAGGTTAAAAATCAGTAACACACAGGCACTATGAAAGACCAAAAGAATTCACTTGGAATCATCAGAAGGAAGTAGTTTCTTTTTCCCTATCTTCTATAAAGTACTCCAAGTCTCCATCCCACCCACCCAAAAGAAAAAAAAAATGGAATCCTGTTTTGTAAGTCAAACTTTTTAATGATGTCCTTCTACTAGGTCATATTTCATTTGAATTGCACTGATCTTGGTTCTAAGGCTACGACCACAGGGATTGAACTCATACCCTACAACCCTTCAAGTGGCACTGGCCAATTGGTGCAAGATTTAAAAATAAAAAAAATAAAAAAATACAATAAAGTCTCCAAGAGTTTGAAAATAGTTGCTAGACTTTGGTGATTGTCAGTGCACAGAGTGCATACAGAACGTATTTTGAACCATTATTCATACGCGACATATCATGGATGAGTGATACTCATGGGATACATACATGGCTCTATCTTACCAGCATCAAGCCCCTTATGTCCTACCCTATTGATAGTCATACTTTTGAAGGCTGAGTGCATTACTTGCAACAACACAGAATACTAAAACAATGAACCGAATTATTAAAAAAAAATTAATATTCTCACATGCCTGTAGGCATGTGATGCAAAGTCAAAACCAAGTAATTATTCAGGAAAAACAAATTCATAGCTAGAAGGAGACTTTAAGAAATGACAATCCTAGACTTGTAGAGATAAAAGGCCAAAAAGTCTTGACTATAGTGATTTTCAGGATGTTAAGACCTCTAATAAAGAGTTTTTTTTATTTAACGTGGCTCTTTGCCAACACCTCTAAATGTCCTCAAAATCCAAGTTCCCAGTCGCTATCAGATTTGTATCCAGTCAACAACTTTCTACATCTCAGACACTTGAAGCATAGATGAACCAGAAATTTTGTTCATTTGGATTTTTTTATTCAAATTAATTTTGGGATTGCGAAACAGAAACTTTCCAATCTCAAACATGTTCTTAACATTTCCTCATTTCCTTCCCTCCCACCCACCTTCTCTCTCTCTCCCTTCTAATGAGGGATGTACCCTATAATCATATGCAGACTGAGGGATGTACCCTATAATCATATGCAGACTATCACTTTGATACTGTTCAAGTAATATTTATCCCCAACTTGCAAGGACAAGGTTACAAAGAATTTATGAGGCTTTGTATTATGGGTTCAAATAAGAATGGAACACAATATCAATATTGGAAAGAGCTCCCTACCTTAGTATAAGCATAAACCCCTGCCTCAGTAGGTGCCGCTGGACTACCCCGCCTGATAAACTCACCCTCTTTGAAGATGTAAAGCATAGGTATCCCGGTCGATAGTTCCAAGCTTATAACCTGAAGAAAATCATGCACAAATTGTCATTAACCAAATTAAATTGACAGATAGGATTGCACATAAGACATTTCCAAACTCTCACCTCTTGAGAAGTCAGCTCATCAAGATACATTATGATAGACCTCAGGGAATTTCCATGTGCAGCAATCATTACATTCTTCCCAGAAACAAGTTGAGGTTCAATCTAAGATTTTTGGTTTCCAAGGTCAGATTACAAATCATAAGAGGAGAGAGAATCAAACAAGGAATAAGAGAAAAAATCACTCTTACTTGTTCTTTAAAGTAAGCAACTGCTCTCTCTGCACACATTTCCAAACTCTCTCCATTGGGTGGAGGTATATCATAACTACGACGCCACTCATGAACTTTTTCTTTACCATATCTATCTGCTGTTTCCTGCTTATTAAGACCCTGCAGTTCCCCATACCTGCGGAAAAGAAAATAAGAAGTTTATATCATGCAGAGAGAACTGAATTTGAGTAGTAAGAGGAAGGTAAATGACAATAAAAGAAAAAATAGAGAAATAAATTACATTCTTTCATTGAGTTGCCAAGCTGTTACAACCGGAATGCATTGCGTTTTGGTCTCTTCACTGAAAATCTGACTCCATGCCTTTGCTTGTTCACTCTCATTATGCATGACAATTGGGACCTGCAAACAGGTTGATGGATTTGGACACATTTTCAGGCTATATAGCTATGAAAGGTAATACATTTTCTAAATAAGTGAACCCTAAATTTCATTTTTTTAAGGAATGCAAAAAACTTTTTGGTAGGAAGAATGTATCATATCCTAGATAGAAAAGAACAAGAAAATGAAAAAGAAAAAATGAAGAAAGAAAGAAAGAACCGATATGCTGTTATTCCTACAAACTACACCGTATTTCTTTTGGACTGCTTAGCGTCAGATGATGTTGGTGAGATATATATTTAGCTTTCAATACTAGGATGCAGAAATCATTTCCATACCTTCTTGCGACGGTGCTGGGTCATGGCAAGCATAGCAGTCATCTGTGCACGAATCAATGCAGAGGTATATATCATGTCGACAGGTATATTGCTGATCCTCTTACCAGCTTCAATTGCCTCTTCCACACCCTTCTTTGTTAACGGCACATCAACGCAGCCTGTGAACAGGTTCTTTTCATTCCACAGAGACTCGCCATGCCGAATCAATATCAACGCGGCTTCACCTGAAAAAGAGCCATTTTATTTCTGATGTTCAATACATAGTCCACTTTCTACAGTTAAATTTACCACAATCAACAATCTCTCAAAGTTATCATTATGAATGAAACAAGATACTGACATACTATAATTATCATATAACGGCTAACATGATTCATCGTGGTAATTTGTGGTGAGAGTTCCCTAAGCTTAAAGATAAAAACTGTACATTTTTCACTTAAGATATAGAAGTTCAACTGAGATTATTATCGAGGGCCAGCAGGATTATGTCTATGCATACTATGATCTTCCCATCCACATCAACTAATAGGAAGAAGTCATACTTGTTTTCTTTGAGGAGTCGCTGGTGGTATTCTTTGAAGGGGTTGAAACGGGGTCAAACACTGTAGTCTGAGAAGATGAGGCCTGAATTACACTAAAGCTCCTCTTCTTAGAGCAATAACTTCCCCTTCTCAAGAGTCCAACATCGACCTTGAAACCCTTTGATATAAATCTCACTGAGGCATTCCCACACTCCTGATGAATGGAAGAGTTACTGATATATCCATGAGACTGAAGAGTCCCAATGGCTTGTTGAAATGCAATAGCAGCCATTCTGAAAATTAATAGAAACCCGCATAAAAGTTAATGTACAGAAATTACCACAAACAGACAGCTCAATCAAAAAAAAAAAAAAGGAATTAATCCCGACTGATTCTACTTATTTTGCAGCTACTGAAAAGAAGGGCAAGATGCAGGGATTGACAAAAAGGGAAAAGGGTGAAAGAATATAAAAGAGAAAAATGGACCAAATATGATCGCAGAACAAGACAAAAAACAAGCCAAAAAACCATAATAATTAAGCTTTCAGGTGTTATGAAAACATTACTGAATTAATCAAGATTTGACAATTTTAAGTCAATCACCAATAACCCACCAATTCCAAGTAAAAAGACCTCGGGCAGAACCAAAATGAGTTGTGAACAAGTCCATACATATCAGAGACACTGAAATTACCCCCCAACAAGATAGTAACAACTAACAACTATTGATCAATCAAATACTAATGTGTAAACAAAGAACAGGAATACAGAACAAATTCAGATCTAACAAGTTTATTGAGTAAGCCTAACACCTAAATATGCATGCAGATATGTAATATCAATAAAATTGACCAGAAATCCAAACATGCATTTCTTGGTCAATGCAAAAATTAAGCAAAAACAATTTAAACAAATGGGTATTAAATAATTAAACAGAACAATCACCAATTTGGGGAGATACGAAAGTAAGCATAAACAAACCCAGAGTATGAAAAAATGCATACAAGAAAACCCAAATAGAGAGAGATTAAGTAAAATCATACCCAAAAACGAACAAAGTGAAGAGACAATAAAAGGGCAAAACAAAAATAAAATAAAATAGAGGAGAGAGAAATCAAATGTTGGTTGCGGGTGAAGAAACAAATGGAGAGAGATCTTACATTATTTATAATTCTGAAGAATCGAACCTCGATCGTTGGGGAGCTGGTGAAGAAACCAAGGTTGAGACAGTTTATTGACGAGAAAAAAAAAAAAAAAAAGGGTTGACGGAGAAGACGATGATGAATGAACAGAAGAATACAGCAGTGAGGAGAGGGCAGTTCAGACGCAACTTTACATCTCCCCCCTTGATTTCTTCAAAGAGAAAGAGTAATGGTGATTCGCGCGCGCGCGTGTGTGTTTGCTTATTGAGAATGCCAAGTTTCTTCTTTCTCAGTTACGCTTACACAGTTGGCGTATTTGGATGTCAGATACAAACAGCAAAAATTTGGCGTCCTTTTTAATTTTAATTTCTTTTTGTTTTTTGGGTAGGTGCGTCTGCGTCTTTATATGTTTTATTGCTTCTTTACATAGTTAGTAAAATATGAAATGCATATAATATGTTAAAAGAAATGTACAAATTTTATAAATTTTTTTTTTAAGTTATGGCAAAAAAATTTGGTATGATAATATGTAAACGGTAAAATATTTTTATATATTTGTATAGATATAATACGAATATGATTGAAATGTATGGAACTAAAAATACGTCATATTCTGTATGAAATTCTTTATATTTTTATCATTTTTAGGTTTAAATATCATAATATTTTTATATTTATACACTCTCAAAGCTATTATTGTTATATTATTACATATTTATGACAAAATAATTATGTGTTAATAGCTAAATGAAAGCATGATTAAACATATATACTCTTATGTGTGTATTTCAAATAGTATGTGTAGTAACAAATAATATTTCTTAGACTTTATAATTATTATTTTCATGTTAAATATCTAATTTGATCGATTCGAACAAAATTATTAATATAAATTGATTAATTTTAATAATAAAATTATATCAAAATTTGGTATACATAGAATTTTATATGTGAAGTACAATACGTTTAAAATACGATTCAACCCAAACATATTAGTATTTTTAATTAAATTTGATTTGAGTATGATAAACGAGAATATTATTTAATTATTTATACATATGTATATTATATGCGTATTATACACAAATTTACTAACTATGCTTCTTTGTCACCGTATTTTCACCTTCATTTTAACCTATTATGACATGATTGGCCATTTTTGTGAAACTTTTCTTTATAATTTTTCTTTGGGGTTTCAGGGTTAGGGATTCAGCATAGTTTGGATCGGTTAAATGTTGAACAATGTTGCACGCACCATACAACATTAAGAATGTTATTCGATATAATATGAAAAATGTTGAATGTTGTATCTAATACTCACACTAGATTATGTTTAAATATTTTTATAATTATGATCAATTTTAATATTATTTATATGTTCCTTAATTATTAAAATTTTCAAGTATAGACTTTTTAGGTAGAATAGAAGGAGTATTAACTTAAAATACGACTTATTAGGAGCAAATCTAACATTGTCCAACAGTGTAATAATTATCTCTCTTTTATTTTTTATTCACAAGGGATGCTCATCTATGCCTTAGAGCTTTTTCAATGCAATCAGTTATCTAGTAAAAAATGTGTATCAGCTAGACACATAGGAAAGATAGATTTTTTTTTTTTTTTAAAAATTTCCGATGCAAACCTCTTATACTGAGGTGAAGATAAGGTAACATTTAGTTGAGAAGACATCCTATATATTAGAGGGTCACCTAGAGGATGATTTTTCATACACGTCATTTACCATCAATAAGAGTAATTTTTAATTTTTATTTTTTATAATTAATTATAAAACAATGCTACGTCTAAAAGAAAGTTTTAAAAGAAGTCTTGTATTGGAGCACGTTTAGAAAAAAAGACTCTCTATCTTTTAAATTTTTTGTCACATATGAAAAAGATCTTCTTAGTTAAATATGCTGAATAAAAAAAATTATATGATAGCATTGAAGATGTTCTTTAGTCTAAACATCCTCCGTAATGGATGAGTCTACAAAATCAATATCTCTAGTATCACATTGAACTAATAACTCTTAAATCTAAGTTGCTAGTAAAGTGGTAAGCTTATGGTTAATATGAAAACCCCTGACTAGGTCTGGATGATATGTATCGGATATAGGTATATTTAAATTCTAGTCAAAATTTTATTTTGTCAACTCGATCCGATCCTATAACCCGATAGATCATATGCATGTCAATCCAAATTCAAATCCGAATTCGTTATTAGTTGATATATTCGAAAAAATATTCGATTTGATCTGAAATTCTCGTTAATGAAATTTTATGAATAAAATAAAAAATATACCACTACCAACATATATTCATGATTAGTGTATATGTATGCATGTGTATAATAATAAATACGTTATTTTCGGATCGAATATAGGTAACTGTATATCTGATCCACTAAGTAAATAGATTATCGAATTCAGATTGAATTCGGGTTATTTTACCCGTCAACAAGGAGCAAGTAACAGCTATTACATTCCAGAAACTACCCTTCCCATTATACAAATTCATATCCAAAATTTTTTATTAAAAATCCGATCCATTGACAGCTCTACCCCAACCCCCTTCTTGCACATGGGAGACGGTGGTGAAATCACACGAGGCCACTTGACCCCCTTTTAGATGTGAAAAAAATGGCATTTATCACCCTTAAATTTGAATTAGGTTTAAGAAAAATTTGCAAATTTTATAATTTTTACTAGGAGTGACAATGACTGACACGACACAATAGTACGAATCAACACGATACAATAGTACGAACCAAAACAAAACAATTATAAACACGAATTATAGATGAAAATGACATAATAAAACACGACATGACACGAAACACGATACAAAAATATGAAATTATAAATTTGGTTAAAATAATATTTATTGTTATATTTATGATCAAATAAGATAGATAACATGAAAATATGATAGTGCAGCACAAACTCAACACGATAACACGAATTGTCACCCTTAATTTTTACCCTCATTTGAATTAGGTTAAGATATTGTCACGTGATTTTCTTATGACTAGAATAATCTTGACCTCTTTCCGACTAAATTCTAATTTCATCACTTGCGATAAACAAACATAGTTTGCTTATTTGCAGAATGCATACTTGACCTATATAGTGTGTAGAGGGAAATTAAATACAAGTAGCTTGACATCTTTCAAAACTATTACTCCCTATGTCAAAAACAACGTATTTTAAAAAAGGGTTAATTACACCATTAGTCTCTTGACTATTAACGATTTTACGATTAGTCCCTTAATTTTTTTTTAAAAAATTTCAATCTTTAGAGTATCAAAAAGTCATGCGGCTAGTCCTTTTGATGGATGTCGTTAGTAAAATTTCGTTAAGTCACTCATGTGCATTGCACATGCCATTTTTAAAGGTATTATGGAAAATTCATACTAAATAATTAAACAATAAAAAAAATTAATGCTCTCTCTCTCTCTCTCTCTCTCTCTCTCTCTCTCTCTACTAACTTCATCTTCAACATTCCAAACCCAGAAGAAAAAATGATTCAACTCAATCACTGAAAAATCAAACCAAATTCATACTTCCACTAAAGATCGAAAATCGAAAACCTCCAATACCCCACCACCATTGAAGATCGAAAATCAAACCCAATCACAAATACCCAACAACATTAATCACAAACCTCCAAATAAACCTTTGCAAACTAGCGAGCTTCACACGCACTGCAGCCATGACAAACTCTGTTGGGTTCGCCGAATTTCGCAAACCCTAGAATCTGACCCAGATCTGTCCACGATTGACCTAAAAATCGAATCACAATTAAGTCTAAGCCGAGATTTATCACTGTCCTCAAAAACCCAAACCCTATAAATGATGCCTCCTCCTCAATTGATTAAAAAGCCCCAATTCAAACTTGAATACCGAACCCATCTTTAACCCATAAAAAAAAACATTAATCAAAACCTAATTTGAAGACCAAACCAAACAGAAGAAGGGATGAGTGAGAACTTGATGGATTTTAATTTTTTTTTTCAATATAAAGCGATGAGATCAAGAGATGCTTTATGGAAATCTTCATAGAATAATCGCATAATGGATGTAAGATTTGACATACCGCTGCGTAAGGGCGGTGGTCGGGAGTATGAAAGTCGGCAAAGAAATCAGTAAGGGTTTGTTCAATGAGGGTTTTATGGTGGTTGGTTAATCGTACTAGATTTTCATTGCTATTGACAATCTTCAAGATTGATTCTTTGAACTTGTCCTCCATGGTTATGAAAGATTGGTTTCTTTGTGCTGCTCCGGCGCCAGCGACGATCGTGGGAGGAGGTCTTGAGAGTGTAAAACGAATGCGGGGTCAGGTTAGTGGTGGTAGAGTATGGTTTATGGAGGGAATTTTAAATTGCAGGGGTTGAGGTCCGGTGACTCCAAGATTTTCAGGATTGTGTTTTTATGTGATAGATTTGGTAAGTTTTTTATTCCTTTTTGTGGATCACCTTTCTGATGACAGTGATTGGTAGCAATTTGGAAGGCCATAGAGAGCTTAAAGAAAGAAGGTGTGTGTGTGTGTGTGTGTGTGCGTGTGAGTTTGCTGCTGCGTTGATTTGGTTGAAGGGGATGAAGATGTGAAGTGGGGTGGGTGGGGGTGTGGAAAGGAGAGAGAGAAAAAAAAATTGTTTAAGTATTACAAAATATCTTGCACATAAAATTTCATAAAAGTCCTTA
Organism: Platycodon grandiflorus; assembly: GCA_016624345.1. Taxonomy (NCBI): domain Eukaryota; kingdom Viridiplantae; phylum Streptophyta; class Magnoliopsida; order Asterales; family Campanulaceae; genus Platycodon; species Platycodon grandiflorus. The sequence continues at coordinate 14,611,197 of CM028364.1, forward strand.
ACCAAAGTTATGTGTTGGGCACATGACTGACTTAATGGAAAAATTCTAACGGCATCTAACAAAAAGACTAAGTATGTCTAATTTTGGTACTCTAGGGACTGAAATTTGAAAAAAATTTGTTAAGAAACTAGTGGTGAAAAAGTCCATAGTCGAGGGACTAATGGTGTATTAACCCTTTAAAAAATATATATATACATATATTGTTTCAAAACGAGTGTTTCTTTTTAAATGAAGTTATGAAATTCACTTTTGTCAAGTATCATATCTCAATACCCGCTTATAATCTTATGGATATTAAATATGCGTAATATTAAATGATTTAAAAATCAACATAATTATTTTCCTTAAGTCACTCGCACCCCCTCCACCCAAAAAATTAAAAGAAAAGAGAAAAACACGCTTACTATTTTGGATCAGACGAAAATATGGTTTATTAGAGTGGGGGGCAGTGGAAGGCTTGTATGCTAGTAGCAAATCTAATTAATTAAGCAAAGCTTATTGCTCAAGTTGGGAGAAAGCAAGTTTTCAAGGTTGTAAAGGGACACCAAACAAATGCAGCCTTTCAAAGTCTCCAATTAAGAAGCCACCTAACCAAACACCCCATCGGCAGGCATCCAATTAAGAAGCCCACCGCCAACCTCCCTCCCCTCCCGCAATTTCTTTCTTTCTTTCTTTCTTTTTCCTGTACACGCAACCAAACTCAATACACCCTCAGAATAAATTTGAGAATATTCCCTCACAATTATTCCTCTCACTACCTCTTAGAATGAATAATTGGTTTGATTCTAGGTAATAGGTCTCTTCCCCAAATGTAAAAAGCGGAGCGTAGTTGCGATCGGAGCGACGTGATCGTACAAAGAAATCAAGTGTAGTCGCTCAGGGCGCCCGTGCAGTGGACATAAGTTACTGGAATTGGTGCAGTGCGGCGCCAACTTCAACCATATGTATTTTCTTTAATTTTTTTGTATTTAGGGTTAGGTCTTATATCTTATATATAAGTTGGAACTTTAAAATGTATATAAGATTAACCGTTTGTTTGGTCGTGCGTTTTGATGCATTTTCAAAACGTAACTACGTTTTATAAAGCTGTTATTCTCAGATTTTTCTCAAAACGTATTTAAAAAAACAATATTTTGAAATAATATCCCAAACTTATTTATAAGAAAAAAAACTGCGCGCATTTTAAAAATGCTGCATTTTTTAAAACGTTACGTTTTAGAAACGTTGCACCAAACGGACTCTAAGATATCAATATACATTTTTCTTAAAACCCCAAATACTATCTTCTCTTTCAATTTCCAATTACTAGATAATTATTAGTTGCTCAATTAATTGTTTATTTGCTTTCGGCGCTGTCGCACAACACTACCTATTTAGATTATTGATTGGTACACAAAAATAGAATTAATTCCGTGAAATCGATTACTGGTAATGAGATTTCACATAAATAAATAGGAAGATGATTCCTAAAAAGTGTTTGATAATATAATGTATTGAGAGATGTTGCATGAAATAGTAATAGAGAGAATCTCAATTTTGGAAAATATGCATATATCTATCTAATTTACGGTTACATTTTTCTTTATTTGCTTGTTTGATGGGATGGCCAAGTGCTGTGCTACTTTCCTCTTTCTTTTCTTATTGTACTTTACTACCTACGTTCTACTCGCTCACATGACATTAAAAATGCATGTTTAAACTTTATCAAAGTGAAAACATTTTCAAAAGTGGTCATGAATCATATGACATCATCATCATCATCATGATATACAATTAATAAGATACAAAGAACTCTACTAAAAGTTTTGATAGATATGGGATGATAACCTCTTTCCATGTAGCTGACATACGACACTAAGACAAAGTATACATTTACATAATTATATAACCAAACAAATAAATAAATAAATGTTACTAATTACTTTTATACTCCCTCCGTCTCAAAATTATTATTTTATTTTCTTTTTTTTGTCCGTTTACAAATAATTATTTTATTTAAAAGTTTTTTTTAGGATAAAACTTTTACTATTTTATCTTTATTTTTTCTTCCTACTTTAATTATAGTTCAATGCACATGAATATTAAAAAAATTAGACATTATATCAATAATAATAATCAAGTCAATTATTTTTTAATCCGTGTGCCTAATCAAACAAGACAATAATTTTGGGACAAAGGGAGTATAATACTTCTTCCATTCCACCAAAAAGTTCATGTTTAAATTTTTTAATAATTAAGAGATGTCTTAATATTATTTGGAGTTGATAGTAATTACAACAATGTTTGAATATAATCAGGATGGTTATAAAAATAAAATTAGTTGGTTTATATTATACATTAGATGGTTATATTTTTAACAAATAAATGTGATGTGTCACGATGAAATATATATATATATATATATATTTTATCGTGACACATCACATTTATTTGTTAAAAATACATTTTCAAGCCTCCTATAGCAAGTGTGCCCTATCAACTTCTAACATAAATATACTCCCTCCTTTGCTAGCAAAGAGTATACTTTCTTTTTAAAAAAAAAGGAACATGTGACTAAATCAAATGAATATTTTACTTATTTTATTTATATTTTAGGAAATAAAAATTTATTAATTAAAAACTACATTAAGAATACTATAAATTACAACTTTCATAATTTTGTAAAAATAAATAAATTTATGTAAATTATCGGTCAAACTTTAATTAAGTTGACTCAAAAAAGTCAAAAGTTGACTATTTACCTGGAACTGAGGAAGTTATTGTTTTGCCATTACCTAATAATTATACTTAAAAATAAACCCTACTATAATTACTAGTAGAGCTGTCAATATGGGTTGAACCAGCCGGGCCAGCCCAACCCGCTACAAAATGGGTTGGGTTGGGTTGGGTTGATAAATTTTGATCCCGCCTAGGAGGTGAGTCAAATGGGTTGAGCCTGCGCGGGTTACGGGTTGAAACAGGTTGGGTTGAGCTAAACCGCTAAATTGCTTGAATATATAAATTTAGTTTGACTCTTTGATTTTTAAGAAGTGTAGTTATATTTCCTTAATTTTTTGGCTTTAGTTTGTTAGATTCTTTCTTGGCCTTTTATTTAATTTTTTATTTCATTAATTAGAAATTAAAAATAATTATGATATATATTTTTTTACTTTAATTTGTTTGACATTGAGTTTATTTTTTAAAAAAAAATTGACGGGTTGGCCTGCCCAACCTATAGCCCATGAGAATTGGTGGGTTGACGGTGTATAAATATTGGCGGGGACAGTGTATAAAAATTGGGGGTTGTGATATGAGTGTGCTAAAATATCTCAAGTACACTAGGAGAAGAACTGGTATTGACAAGGAAATGAAAAGCAAGGAAAACAAAATATAGTGATATTGCCAATGAGATTTGAACCCACACCATTCTGAATATAAATAACCACCTTAAATCAATTCAACCAATTATATTGTATGTAAAATTTTTAAAAAGAATATTACATTATTCAATAAACTAATGTATAATATAAACCAACTAATTTTATTTTTATAAATGTTATTCTCTCCATGTTAGATTATGAGTCTTATTTTCTTATTTAAGACGTCGTAAAATAATGTTTATAATATGTTATACATATCAACAAAATTTAAAATCATTTCATTCAAAGTTGATGTTTTTTTAAAAAAAAAATATTTGTGTAAATTTCTTTATCACACTGAGAGTGTATAAAAAATAAATTATTTTGTAAATATACTATCCAACTAAACTTTTTCTAATCATTGAATGATCTTCAAAAAATATTTAAAAAAATATACTCCCTCCGTCCCTAAATTATGGTCTTGTTTGATTCCGCACACGGATTAAAAAAAACAATTGACTTGATTATTAATATTGATATATTGTGTATTTTTCTTTAATGCCCATGTGTATCTGGCCCATAATTAAAGTATGGAGAAAAAGTAAGGATAAAATAGTAAAAGTAATGTCCTAAAAATAAAAGTTTCAAACAAGACAATTATTTAGGGACGGATAAAAAAAGAATACAAGGCAATAATTTAGGGATGAAGGGAGTAATTATATTCAATTGTTAAACAATTGTCCTTTGTTCAGAAAAAATTATCTTTCTTCAATATGTCTCAAGGTAAATATTTTATTTTTAATTTTGTAAAAATTCTTCAAATATATGTCTAAAATATCTTTATTTAGTGCAAGATGAAAAAAAAATCCAATAATTTGATATCATTAAAGGATACATAAAAAGAAAAATATATAGAAACGAAAATACATATATTGACCACCAATAAAAAATACTTATTCTTAAATGAAAATATTATTGTAAATGACCATCAATTTGCATATATTGACAATACTTAACTTTTGTCAAACATTAAATTAATCAACGCCTATATTTAATAATGATTAAAATTTTCAAAAATATTTTTAAAATATATTAACTAATCTCAAAATCAAATTAAATAAGTGCAGAGCACGGGATATATAACTAGCGTAAGATTAAATTGTGGCAGTACATTACGTGAATATTTTAGGAAAACAACGGATTTCAACATTTACCTTAGCATAGATAATAGGTCAAACGTCGAGGGACTAGAAGGAAAATCAAATAAGAAAATAAAAGTACGTTTTGTGAGTTGTTTACTCTGTTGTTTGAACTTTATTTCATTATGGTCTTCCCAATTTTTTTATTTTCTTTTTCAATCATTATACAAGAAAAAAAGAATTGTAAAAGTAAGTCTCTAAACTAAAGTCAAATACAAAAAAATGTTATAGAATGGTGAAAATACCATGTATTCCTTTAGTTTCAAAATAAATGTTTCTTATTGATTTTAATTTCTTATATAAATTTTAAGAAAATAGTTGATTTTATGTATTTTTTTAATATCCTTAAAATATTATTTAGTGGTATTAAATTAATGAAAAATTCTTATTTCGTCATCTTACGGTTACTAAAGATATTATAAATAATTGGTTTAAGAGATCTTCTTTAGGATGTACCAAAATAAAATATAAAATACTTCATTCGTTCCAAATAATTTACAGCACATTATTAATTATGTTTTTTAATTTTTGTGTTTTATCTATTAGGAACATTTATTCGGGACGGAGAGAGTACTATTTTATTTTTGGACATTTCACTTAAAGAGTCAACTTTAAAAAAACATATACTTACAATTTTCATAACTTTTCATCTTTACCCTCTACTTGTGTTGTAAGCATCTTGGTTGTGATTAAATTTTTGTAATTATGATTAACTTCAATAACATTAATATTTACATTATTTATTAGACTTTTCAAATATGTACTCTTTGGATGCAATAGAGGAAAGTAGTTATTTTGAGTTGAAATTTCTAAAGAAAAAATAAATGGATGGAAAGAATTATCCGGATACCTTTGTAATCTCCGCTCCCTTCATCTCTTAAAACCCTAGTACATGTAGTAACAAATTGTACTATGTATATCACATAGAGTTGGCGATGAGCACTGAATTTGCATCGAGCTTCCAAAATTAAAATCCAGCCTACTCTAATATTGGGTTGGCTGACCAGACTGTTTTTGTTAGCTTTATCACAATATCACGCCTCTTTATCTCCACCATTTTTGTCGCCTTTCTCATTTACTTTCAATGATGGTTGCGGGGAAGGAGAACTGGGTAAAACTGGAAGTTTAAGATCACAACTTCAGAAAAGGAGGCCGTTTGCCTGCAACCTCCCATATTCTGGCATAGTTTCCAAGCTCTCTTTCCACCTTCTCTTCATCTTCTTCTTTGAATTCTCACCATGCCATATCCACAAGCTTAATTAGGTTTAAGATTAGTAGCTAACTCTTTCAAGGTTCCAGTTAAAGAATTTGAATTAGAGCCCGTTTGGCGTGAGTTCAGATCACCTGTGCCGGCTTTGTGTGTGTCACGGGTGTGCCACTAGGCTAAAATCATCACATTGACATTGGGCGGCATTGGGCTTTGTTGAGCTCACGTAATAGTTTAGTCTTATGCCACTAGGTTAAAATCATCACATACTTTACTTATGTTTTAGAAAATACAATTTTATTAATTAAAAATTACATTCAGAATATTATGGATTATAATTTTCATAAATTTATAAAAATAAATAAATCTATATTAATTATCAATCAAACTTTAATTAAGTTGACCCAAAAAAATCAAAAGTAGACTCTTTGAATTAATTATAATTACAAAAATATTTCAACATAATTAATAATATATTTATTTCACATGTGGAGGATAAAATTATAAAATTATAAAAATTATAGACATAATTTTTAAAAGTGAATCTCAAAATAAAATTGTAAACTCGTTTTGAACGAATGGAGTGAATTTACGAACTCCAGAGTACGGGGTTAATCTTAGACAAATTTGCTATTTGGAATTACTTTTCATACTTTAGATGATTAGCTCTCAGAGCTAAGAGCAACCACAACAATACCTCCCTATATCACACTTTAAATATATCGTTTTTCGTTTAAGTTTCACTTTTTTAACACCCTAAAAATAAATCCATTCCAACAAATACTCTCTTATAACCCTCTAAAAATTAAATATCTCTCATCTCAACTAACAAACCATTATATTTTTTTCTTTTATTTATATTTTTCCACCACAATTAAAATAAAATATTTTAAATTTTATATACTATGAAATATATATTGTACTCTCTCCGTCCCTAAATTATTGTTTTGTTTGACTCGACACACGAATTAACAAAAAATAATTGACTTGATTATTAATATTGGTATAATGTATAGTTTCTTTTAATACCCATGTGTATATGGCGCATAATTACAGTATAGAGAAAAGTAAAGGTAAAATGATAAAAATAATCTCCTAAAAAAGAAAATTTTAAACATAACAATTATTTAAAAACAGACAAAAAAAACAATAATTTAGGAACGAAGAGAGTATATTTTAATAATCTTTATTCTAAAATATTAAACAAAAATATATTATGCTCAAATAAAGTGAAGAAAATGTAAAGAATTTGAGTCACTAATTTATATTAAAACTCACTTTATATTTAGATGATAATTTAATTGATTTTAGAAATAAAAAGTGAACTAAAAAAACCACTGTAGAATCAAAAAGGTGAAAATCTCTAAAATTATTTTTAGAGGGCAGTGAGAGGGCTCCACTGTAGCTGCCCTAAGGAGGCTATGCTTTCCAAGTAAATTGTGTGAGCCAGGCCTATATCACTATTTCAGTTGCGAAATCCACGTTGCTCTTTCCGCTTTTAGCTCAGGCCCAATTACAGGTATGTAACCTACCATCTTATGAAAGAAAAAAAAAAAATCCAATAAACATGTTCAACATGGGTAAGAATGGCCCATGCCACAAAGCACCACATGTAACAACTCTAGTTAAGAGTTCAATTAAGAGGATAATAAGCAATATCCTTTGAATCCAAGAACAAACATAAGAATATAAATAAGAAAGAACAAATACATCATATAATATATGGTTTTAATCAACTATAAATAATTCAGAATCATTAGGATTTGCCTAAAAATAATCTAATCATCGAATTCCTGGTACTGCTGGAGCAGTTCGGTGCACCCTGACATGATCTCATCCTGCATGAAACCCATTGCATTGGCAAACCGCTTGTTTGAAACAATTCCATTATAGCTAGTGAGAGTCACGCGGGACCTGTCACGTCCTGGGTCGGCTGTTTTGCATCCGTTCAGTGGGCTGCTAACCAGCATCACCTCACAGAGCCTATCTCTGTGATCTCCTTTAACAAGGATATGGTAGGTTCCAGTAGAGTCTGTTACTCCAGAAGCTTCATACAGGACTACCTTGGTGTTTTTCCTCTCCTTGCATTCCACTTTAACCTCAGCACCTAAGACCACAAGGCAGAGTATTAAAGATGACCAAAACAAACAGTTGTTCAAAGAATTATTCACTCAAGGGTGCATAATAGATAGGAGTCATGTCTCTTAAGGGTAAAATCAATAAAATTAATAAAGCTGAGAACACACCATCCACTAGATAACACTTCTAATACTCAGGTCATAACCTCAACAAATTTTGAATTTCTAACAGGTTGTCAGTAGCTCAGGTTACTACTACAATGATAAGATTGGTAGTGGAAATATGCATATCTCATTTGAAGGGCCAATCTACAAACATAATGAGACGTCCAAAGACATTCAGATTAAGTCAGAAAAATCCTTCAACCCGTTTCCTTTCCATCGAATTAAGTCTATTGCGGCTCCTTTATTCAGGGTGCACATATTGACAGTGGGCCAATGGCAACCAGCCAGCTCATTACCTAAGTTTTGCCAAACCATTCATATAACTTGAGACAGAGTAAACTCATTCACACAATGCCATATCAACATATTCTTGAAAATCAGATCATGTATAAACTCATTTTACTCTCACTAAATGAACAAACAAAAAGCATATTTAGTAACATATCCAATCACAACATACTCATTTGAATGAGCACTCAACTTCAATTTTAAGCATTTTGGGGAGAAAATCGAGTTAATAAATATACATTTTAGAAGCTATTCCTACAAGGAATCTCCTGGAAAAATATATACCTTCATCTGAGTGTTAAATGTTAGACACGAGTGCTTGAACATTTTGAAGAACCATGGGCACATATCTTAACATAGAAGAGGTAAAGTATAAAAATCGAAAAACTAGTTAGTTTAATTTACAAATGGAAAGGCTGTCAGAAAAACAAATTAAAAGAAAACATGAGAAAACCGTTTCGCTAATGTTTGGCAACTCTATCACACACCTTGGATTTGGCATTGCAAAAGCAATTTGAATTCGGCGGGATTCAAACTCTTTCCAAATACAACCCTTGCAATAATAGACTAACAACTTATATAAGTAACTTTGTATGCAGTGGCTTATATATTATCATGGAGAAATAAACTCGTAAAAACACTTTCCTAGTGTATTGTCCTTAACTCAGCCTTGCACAATCAAATCAAAGACTAAGCACCAGATCGGGATGGATCTCAATGTCATCAAGTAAGTCACAACAATTAAACCCAGTCTGATCTCATCTCTTTTATCACTGATTTAAAACATGTATGACCTCCTTCCTATTACGAGTTCTCTTCTGATTTTTTTATTTTATATTAAGGAGAATGTCACTTCTGATCAACCTAACTCATACAATCATTGCAGGAAATCCAAATCCGTGCGTGCGCTTAAGAAAGTAAGTTAACATATCGAAGCACAAGATTCACCAATTAGGCGAGATCTCGAGCAAAACATAAACAAAAACAACCGAATTTATCACTCGACATCGTCCAACTATTTCCGTCAATGTTTGTTACGATCAAAGTTGAAGATCTAGTAAAAGCTCGACCAATATGCACAGAAATCAAGCAGATCTACAAAAGTACTTTATCTATTAACTCACAAGCACATGATTCAATGTAACATACAACATAGAAACATTATCGCTAGTTTAAGTATTAATGCATGGACACTTGAAAGGATATGGTAGGGCGGAGTGATTACCGGTAATGTATTTGGTGGCAGAGGTCTCGAAACCGGCACGGCAAGTGTCGCAGTAGACTCGACCTTCTAAGTGGTATTCGACGTCCGATACCGGACGGGAAGCGATAACGATCGCCGGAAGCACACACAGTGCTAGCATCAACACTAATCTCGCCATTTGTTTTTTGATTTGCGTGCTAGGGTTAGAAATTGCTTTGTAATTTCAGCAAATTGATAGAGGGGAGATGAAGAGGATAAGAAGAGTAAAGTGGAATGGGGGGTGGGGAAGAGAAATATGGAAAGTTAAAGAGGGAAAAGTAATGGGATGGGGTATTTTGAATGTGTGGTCGGGTACATGATAGAGGGATGTTCTTCAGTTGTTCGGTCCAGTCAAAGCATGACGCGTAATAAATTGAGTGGCATAACTGTTGGTATTAAAGTAAAAGCTAAGGTGACGGGTGTAGGCCGTAGATAGTGGGGGTGGGGGTCGGCTACATTCTCTCCGCAATGGTAGCCGCGTTTAGTGGTGAAAAGATATAGAAGGCAGTAGTAGGGGTTATACAGTTGGGGACGTGTGTAGGTGAGTGAGACTCGGGTACAAAACACAATTCAGATGTAGCTGGCGTGTCGGTAGTGTCACATGGGGGTATTGAGCTTGCAGCCAACCGTGTTTATTTTCCAAAGACGGTGGTCTTGCTGTTCCGTGTGTTTTTCTTAACGGCAAACTACACAAATGTTCCCTTTGGTTTTTTTTTTTTTTAATTTTATTCCTGTACAAAAAATTTTTGTCGGTCATCCTTTTAGCAATTAATTTTAACACAACTGATTCTTCCGTTTAATTTTATTAATTTTTTCCGTTAAATCATGACACGCACGTCTCACATGATTAATCTAGGGATAAAATTGTTCATTCTTTCATTTCTTTTAAATAGACCAAAATACCTTTAATATTTTTTATTTCTAAAACTACATATGAGAGTATTGTTGTAATTATTTAAATATAATATTTCACACCTTTCTCATTCCAACCCTCTTCCCTTGCATTCAACCATAGCTTCCACCACCCATCAACCATAGCTGCCACCTCCGATTGAACAAATTTATTATTACAAATTTTTATTTTCTTCAATTTTTTCTGTTCATTATAACAGAGTATCCTTCGGTCCAATAACTTAATATCTCTCTCTAAATTTTGTTGAGAAATCCATATCTGAAAATACAAAACATTGATACGAAAGAGACTTATTTCTTTCCTTTCTATTTCTTGGGAAGGAGAAGAAAACAAAGGAAACACTTGAGATTGAAGAGAGATAGAGAGAGAATGAAGATTTGATTTCCTTAAAGATTGAAGGAGAGAGAAAATTATAAATTTCAATTTGAGATCTGAGATTGGTACTAGGAGAGAGACGAATTTCTCAAAAATGTCTACTTGGTTGCTAAAAGTGATTTAAATTTTTGTGGGTTTTATTGAAATTGCAATGGTTTAATAAAATTTTCTTTCTTTAAAAATCCATCACAGAATCATCTACATTGTCCAATTCTGTGATGGAAACACTTTTTTTTGTACTAATTTTTTGTTGGCTATGTTTTGCTGCTCAATGTCAATGTATTCCTCTTGCTGGTTATCACTTGCTGTTAGATGATACACTTATTTTCGTACATACTATTCGAGGTCCCTTATCGAATTTTCCTAATAAATTTTATATCTTAATTTTTTTTCTAAATTATATGTGTTATTTATTTTATAGCTCAATTTTACTTGGTTGATGCAGGGTATCCTAATAAAATTGGGTTTCTTGCACCGTATAAAAGGGAGCGATATCGTGCGTGCCTATAGTTATGAGAATCAAATTTGTATGGTTTGTGCAACAATGTTGATTCATAATTTTCTTATGAGAAGAAACATTGAGGATGATGAGTTTCGAGCTTATGCTGCCAACCCTAACTTATTGCCCGATGTTGTGGATGATGACCCTAATGTAGTCGATCAAACACTCATCTCCTTTTTGGGCATTGCTGATCCAAAGATGGAAGCTATGAGAAATGCAATGTGTTATCAAATATGTAATAATATTTTCCATTAAATGTATTTATAGGTATAGTAGTTCAATGAATATTTTCATAAAATATGGAGCTTGTTATCAACTTGAACTTATATATGTATCTAATTTGTGTTTCTAGTTTTCTTGATTTACATCATCCATTCATCCGCATGTTTGCTCAAAGAATTTTCTTATTAGCATTATTCTAATTTAAATTATTGGTAACTTTGTTTACAAATTATTTGAAAATTAATTTGTTCATTAATTTGTTAATTATATTTCAACAAATAGGTAAAGGATAATTCTTATTTGAGGGTATTTTAGTTTTCATATTTTAAATCAGCACTTTTTTAGATTATTAATCAAACAATAAGACTACTTTATCACACCTCATCAACATTTCAAAAAGTTAAATCAAACAACATCAATTTATTAGCCCATCAATCATAAGTCATTACTCACATCAGTTAAATCAAACAAGCCCAAAGTGTTCAGAAACTCCGCATCTCTTATTCAGTAATTGTGTATCCTAAGAGAGAGAGAGAGAGAAAGAAACCATAAGAGAAGTTAGGGGTAGTCTGGTGGGAACTAGGTTGGGTGGGTTGGAGAAGAAGATGGTGGTGGATTGGGGAAAAAAAATTATTTGGTTTAGATTGCGAAAAAAATATATATATACTCTCTCCGTCCCTAAATTATTGTCTTCCTTTTATTTTTTATCGTCCCAAAATAATTATCTTGTTTGAAAACTTTCCTTTTTAGGATATCACTTTTACCATTTTACCCTTATCGTCCCAAAATAATTATCTTGTTTGAAAACTTTCCTTTTTAGGACATCACTTTTACCATTTTACCCTTACTTTTTCCCTACTTTAATTATGTGTCACATACACATAGGCATTAAAGAAAATTACACATTATATCAATATTAATAATCAAATCGATTATTTTTTCTTAATCTGTGTGTTAGGTTAAACAAAACAATAATTAAGGGACGGAGGAAGTATTATATATATATATATATATATATATTAAATGTGGGGGGGAAATTGACTATTTTACCCCTGTAAACATCACGTGAAGTGCACATGTTTCGATTTAACGACAAAAATTAACAGAATTAGACGGAAGGACCATTTATGTTAAAGGTTTTCAGTTTAGGGACCATTTGCGAGGTGTAGAAACAAAAAACAAAAAACTCATAAACTACAAGGACCATTCGTGTAGTTTGTCCTTTTTTTAATATGCAAAACTTTCTTTTTAAAAGAAAATTTTTTTTTATTACGCACTAGTTTTCACCTACTTTCTTTTAGAAAAAATGCATTATCTTATTTCAAAGAGTATCCATTTGATTTTTTTGAGTTAATTTAATTAATAATTTATATAACTTTATTTATTTTTATGAAGTCATATAAATTGTAATACATGATATTAATGTAGTTTTTAGTGAATCAGATTCTATTTTTAAGAATATAATTAAAATATGTTAAATTTTAATTTGATTTAGTCATATGTTAATTTTAAAAAATTAAATATAGACTCTTTGGTCAGAACGGATAGAGTATTTTTCTAAGCTTAAAATAATTTCAACTTCTTTGCTACTATTTTGTTTTCCTTTTGTTGTTGATTTGTTTAATGTTTATATTTTTTTTTGTTTTTTTTTCCAAATTTTGTTAATTTGATGATTTTTGTATCGTTTTATTTTGACTTTCTAATTTGATTTTAATTTTAGCTTTTATTATTGATACCTAGAATTGATTTAGGTTTCAATTTTGGTTAATGGTTATTGAGTAAAATTTTGGTTATAATATATTTTATTCTTGATTTTGGTTTTGATTGTCAGTTTGGGTTTTTGCTTTTTTCTTTGTTTAGATGAATATATTTATTTAATTTTAAGATTGTTTGGTTTCTGGTTATATATGATTGTGAGTTTGATATTGCTATATACTTTTGGCGTTGATTTTGATGGAGTATATTTGATTTAGTATTGATTTTTGTTTTATTATTTTTATTGGTTTTGATCATGATTTTTTATTTTTTGTTTTTGTCCTGGCTCATGTTTTTGTTCATTTGATTATTTTGGTTTTCATTATGTTTTACTTTTATTTTATTTTATGATTTTAATTAATTAGTTATAATTTCTTTCTTGTTTATGGTATCATGTTCAACTTTGGGATTTGTTGTTTGGTGTACTTTTCTTTTTATTCGGCTCTTGGTTTTGGTATTGATTATTTGCATTTGGTTTTGATTTTTTTTCATAGTATTCTCAATAATTATAATTATTATTAATTTCTATTGTTCTCACAAAAGTTAATAATATTTATTAAGTTTAAAAGTTGTGCATCGAAATAAAAATTTTGCATCGCGATGTACAAAAATAGTACTATTTTAGTACAAGTTTGTGCATCGGGATGCACAAACTCTAATAATTTTTCAATACTTTAAAACCAGTGTTCTAAAAATCGCTAGGCGAGTGCGAAGCGCCAAAGCAGGGCTTGGTCGAGGTCTAGTCGGGGCCTAGAAATTGAGGCATACTTACACATTAGGTTCATACCAAACCTGCTGTAACAATAGTAAATAGCTAAATATGACCAAATAAACTAAAAGTAATGATCACATTACAAGATTAAAAGTTAAAATTAAAAATTAAAATCAAATTCACTATCATTTCAAAGTGGAGGGAAGAAGAGAATAATTTAATAACTTGAAGGGGAGGGAAAATACTTAGTAAAATATTTTAATAACTTGAGGGGGGAGGTTGTCATTTTGAAAAGTGAATTAAAACCCTAAAACTAAAACCTGGCCGCATGTCTCTCTCTCACAATTCACAAAGTTTTTACAATGCCTCTCTCTCTCTCCCACTGTGAGAGACAACGGGATCTCGACGCCGACGACAATCTCTCCCTCGCTCTCTCTTTCTCTTTCTCTCTCGCTCTCACTCTCGCTCTCTCTTAATTTCTCTCACTCTTACTCTCTCTTTCACCTCTTCATCGGCGTATCGCCTCCTTTCCCACCGTAATCAATCTAGCCATTTCGACTACTTTCAAGCTGTGGATCTCAGTAACGTTGACTCCCCTTCCTCCGACGCCGAACTTATCGAAGCCCTAGCTGTCTAGAAGATTGATGACGTCATTCATCGCATCGCGACCCCTGATTGACTCCCCTTCCTCCCAAGTTCCTTATACTGGGTCCCTCCTTGACGAAACGCGTACGACATCGCTCAAATCGGCTAGGTGTTAGGTGGCGTCTAAGCCAACTAAGCGGCGATTTTTCGCGGTGGCCATTTTTTGTCTGATTTAGCCTTAGTCGCGGCATTTAGGGGGCGCCTAGGCTGATTTTTTGAACATTGTTTAAAACTGTAATAATTGTAATTTTTATTAATTCTTATTGTTATCACAAAAGTTAATAATTTTTATTAAATTTAAAAATTATGCATCGGGAATAAAAAGTTATGGCCGATGGGTTTGAAAATGGTGAGAAATGGGGGGTGGCTTTTGGGGGGGTGAGAAATGGGAAGGTGATGGTGAGAAATGGGGGTGGCATGGGGGTGAGAAATAGGGGTGGGGTGGTGACATAGGGAGTGAGAAATGGGGGGTGACTGATGGGGGCAATTGATGCACTGTTTTTAGTTTGTGATGCACAGTTTGCCGTTCCGTGTTTTATGTGCATCGTGTTGTGTTGTGATGCATTGTTTTTTGCTTTTGTGATGCACAACGTGTACTGTTTCGTGTTTTTAAAGGACATAGATGACATTTCGCAACAAAAGTGTCATTTTACGATTGAATACAATTATCGTTTCCTTAAGCGATTGTGAATAGCCAGGCCCAAAGAGCCGGCCCTGGGTCTAAGCCCAAGACACAGCATAGGTCAGAGCCCATTACAGAGTGAGCAGACCTGTAGTGTCGAGCAGCCCTGACCACCCTAAGAAGCAGACGAGCACAACCTACTTATGGAGGGCAGGATGCAGCGAGTAGGATAGGTCTCCTCGTCCTGCTCCCTCGAGCAACATTGGGACGTAGCCACGTGGCAGGACGCCGTCAGCTGGACGAGCCCGACGGTTACGCCCACTACAACGGCATTTACGCCCACTATGCCAACATTCATGGCCACTACTCGGCAATTATGCCTATTGATATTCTTACAATAATGAGCATTTAAGATGGACCCTACAAAAGCTGGGGATCAACCCCAAGCCAAGGTACGCACATTTTTACAAGCAAGTACACTCTGCCAACTGGTGATTTGAGCTAGATACTTACTCTCACGCCTGAGTGTCTTTGCAGAGTTAACTCCCTGCACTCACCCTAGCGCTTCACTTGTCTTGGCAGGTATCAACAAAGCCCAGATATCCAAATACGATCTCGGTGCAGCCCATCACATTCTATGTAGCATCAGATTGGTTCCATTGCCGGGAAACGGTTATATCATATACATTTGTCCAGTTTAACACTTAGTTGGTCCAATGGCTAGAAATGGAAAGGAGACAGCGACGGAGAGCCCCGTTGTGAGTGTTGTTGGGGGTTCATCTATGCCACCTCAGACCCCGGGTGATAACGCCCGAATAACACAGTCTAGGTCGGTACGGGTAACGTCCTCGGCATCAACACAAGGGGGAGGATCCCCCAATACTCATAATCAAGCTGGCCGGCGAGTAGAGCTTCGTGACAAGCTCAACGTCAAGAAGGAGCAGGCGAGCACCCCAGACGTTACACAGCTCACAGAAGTGGCCCGCTCAGCTGCTCTGGCTAATCAAGCTCTATATCTTAGCCAGATGTATGCCCTTAATCAGCAGCTGCTCGCTCTGGGGCATACCCCAATGCCGGTGGAGACTCAGCTCATCCTCGGGGTATAGTTGGATGGAGCTCAGGGAGAGGTGCCTGCGCGTTCCCAGGGTAATCGCGGTGTGAGGCTAGAAGAGGTTGTTAACCTGGGCAGCACAGGGACTGTGAGAGCTCGTAGGGAGGCTGAGAAGGATGCTCGGGGAAAGGAGCTGGCGAGACCAGAGCCATCGCGAGCTCGGAGTGTTCACAGCTGCTTGGTCTATTCTGCTGGGCGCGACCGACCAGAGGGCTCGCGGCGACGGGACAGAGCCCGGAGTGAGGAAGCAGAGTCAAGTCCTAGATATGCTCGTAGGGAGGCGCGAGACAAGTCGCACCGTGCCCGATGCACACCCTCCCCGAGGCGCAGGTCGCCTGTGCGAAACTTAACGAATCCGTTAATTTTTTAACAGAATTGTGAATTTAAGGGGCTAAATTAAAAAAAAAATTAACGGAATCGTCAAAAAAGACCACCTAGTCTAGGGTTTAATATATATTAATAATTGTTTTTCACAACTAATTATTTTTTACATTTATAACAATTAATTTTTGCATTTATAACAATTAATATCAAATTATAATGCTAATAAATAAAATAACTAACACAAAAAATAATTAGTTACAATAAATATTAAATTATAATGCTAATAAATACAATAACAAACACAAAAAATAATTAGTTGTGTTGAAAACATACATTTTTTGAAAAAAATCCTATCAAATTATAATGCTAATATATCAAATTATAATGCTAATAAATACAATAACAAACGCAAAAAATAATTAGTTGTGTTGAAAATATACCTTTTTTGAAAAAAAAAAAGCCCAAAATTCAATATTTCTAGAGAGAGAGTTAGAGAGAATTTAGAGAGAGAGTTAGATTATTTATTTATAATAATAAAAGGGGTGTGTCATTTAGGAGGAAGGGGGTGTGATTTAGCACATTGGGGGCCCATGTTGGGGGAGGGGGGCGTGGGGGCGGGAGGGGGGCTGGTGTCTGGAGGAGGAAAGGGGGGGCCGGTGTTGGAGGGTGTTGGAGGGGGAAAGGGGGCCTTTGGAGGATAGGGGGGGCTGCTAGGGAAAGGCTGGAGGGTGGGGGGTTTCATGGGCAAAAGAGTCACTTTTCATGGGGGGTGTGATTTAGCATATAGGGGGTGTGTGATTTAGCATGTATGATTACTTAACACCGAAAAATTGAATCATGCTCCCCTTGTCAACCAATTACTCAACAAAAAATCTACAATTCAAAAGCTCCAGAGAAAGGATCAAAATTGAAGAGAGAGAGAGAGAGATGGATCACCTCGTTTGCTTTGGGTTGCGATAAAGTCCCCCTTTTGCACTGTTAATTTTTCGATGGTCGATTTGGGTTGTGTGGGACAACGATGATAGTGGTGGTGAATAAAATCAATGGTGCTTGTGATGGTAGCCTAATAAAAATTTAATTTTTTATTATGTTTTTTTTTTCTTTTCATATTTCACTTTTTCCATTTCTTTTAATTCCCTTTCTTTTCCTTTTTTTTTTTTAAAATTTTCTTTTGCTCATATAATCCATTTCAGCATAATCGTCCACGTGCAATCTCTGTCAACATTAGCCAAGCACATTTCTGTCTTAACAATAAAAAGTAACGCCTCAACTGAATGCCGTCAATTCAAGTACCGAATTAGAAAATATCAAAGTTTAGGAAACTAGGTAGGAAATGCTAGAAAGTTTGATCAGGAACCAAATTATGTATTAATCCTTAATAAAATTATGATATAACTATCTTCTAATTGCTATTGGAGATAGTTTACAAAAATAAGTAAATACTCCCTCTATCCTGAAAAGATAGTTTCACTTTTTTTTTCGCTTACTTGATTAAACTTTGAGTAAAGATTAAAAAAATACTTATCTTTAGGAAATTTTAAAAATTGTATATTCTATTCTTAATACTGCATCAATGATTAAAATTTTTGATTGCCTAAAACATAATAAATGTTTGTTAAATACTCCCTCCGTTTCAGGCAAAAAATTCACTATACTATTTTAGGATATTTTACTTAAATCCACTTTCAAAAAATTATGATTACAAATTTCATAATCTTTCACAATTATCCTCCACTTGTATTGTAATCATTTTGGTTGTACTTAAGTATTTTTGTAATTATAACCAACTCCAATGATGTTAAAATATCTCTTAATAAGTAGACTTTTCAAACGTGGAGTGTAATGAAGAGAGTAGTAATTTGGCATTATTTTTAGGTTTACTTCACAAAAAGGAAATGAGACTATATATATATATATATATATATATATTGGAATAAAGGGAGTGTGTTTATTTTGGTCTTTAAAAGGAAAGGGTGCGCGGACTATAATACCCCTAAATAAGTGTCATATCCATGCACATGTTGTAGATAACAATCATTTATCAAAAAATATGGATTTAGCAAAAAAAAGTAGATGGAGGGACCTGTAAAAACGCAATATCAAAGTATGAGGGCAAAAGTTGCAATTAACTCATAGTGTGCATGTTGTAGGTAACAACCATTTAACGAAAAAAGTGTATTTAACCAAAAAGTAGATGGAGGGATGTGTGATAACAAAGTTCAGGGGCAACGTTTATAATCAGTTCAAAGTATAGGGACGTCGTAAAACGCGATAACAAAGTACAGTGGCAAAAGATGAAATAAACTTATAGTGAGACGTCTGAAAAATTTGACGGCTGTGGGATTTGAACCCACGCCCTCTCGGACCAGAGCCTAAATCTGGCGCCTTAGACCACTCGGCCAAACCGTCCTTGTTGTCAAGACCTTCTTTGTTTATAAGAAACTACAATGGCAAAACATGAAATTAACTTGTAGTGAGATGTCTAAAAAATTGACGGCTGTGGGATTTGAACCCACGCCCTCTCGGACCAGAGCCTAAATCTGGCGCCTTAGACCACTCGGCCAAACCGTCCTTGTTGTCAAGAACTTCTTTTTTTAATAAGAAACTACAGTGGCAAAACATGAAATTAACTTGTAGTCAGATGTCTAGAAAATTGACGGCTGTGGGATTTGAACCCACGCCCTTTCGGACCAGAGCCTAAATCTGGCGCCTTAGACCACTCGGCCAAACCGTCTTTGGCTGATGTTCTATCCAGTTTTTTATTATAAATAATTATTTTAAAAGAAACCAATAAGTAAATCGAGGTGGATTCCAATTTGGATTATCTCCGCAAAACTAATAGTAGTGCTATTTATTCTAAAGAAATTATTGGATCTTTCAAAATTATCATATAGTTTTTTTTAACTAATTCAGCTCCAATTTTAATTATAAAATTTTGTTTTCAATGCTATCATTTAGTTTTTTTTTTTACGTAGTACGCTTAAACAAGAAGACCTCTTCCCACGTAACACGCTTAAACAAGAAGACCTCTTTTCTATGTGGCAAAAAAAATTAAAAGATAGATAATCCTCCAATGCCAGACACATTTTAGAACATTTTTTCAAATGTGACAGAGTTTTATAATTAATTACAAAAAACTAAATTAAAAATTACTTCATACCGTAACTGATTAATGATAAAAAATAAAAGAAAACTGACGGTAAATGATGTGAATGGAAAGACATCCTCTAAGTGACCCTGTAGAGGTGGACAATCACGTAGAGAAGAAACTGAATGCCACATCATTTTCACCTCAGCATAAGAGATTCGGATTGAAATTTTTTTTTTTTGAAAAATATATTTTTTCTACGTGTCTACTAGATAGATGATTGCATTGGAGAAACTATAAACATGCCTAAAAATTAAATATAATAAGTGGCTCCACTTTCTTTTTCAATATTTCATAATCTATATACTATCTCTGTCCTAAAATAAGTTTCGTTTTAACAATTTTTTTTATCCGATGTCGTTATAAAATTTCGAGAAACATTCGCCCATATTCTGTCAAAACTGTCTATATTTACTACTTTCATTTAAAAGGGTTGTTAAGAGAAAAACTACTCCTGCAACTTATTTATAATAATTGAACTTAAATAAGGGTAGTATAATATTATAGTTTTTTTTTTTTTAAATTTTTTCTTAATCTATGCACAAATTGATATAATGACATTTGTTTTGAGGTAAAAATAGTATAATATTATAATTTCACACGACCTTCGAGATTCGAACCTAGACACCAGATTTAAATTACTCGTCAGAATATGAATTTTACTGGAACCTTGAATTCCTCTTGCATATTCAGTGAGAAATTACTCGTCAGAGCATCTCAAAATTTAAGATCACATCTTCTCATTTCATTTTAAAAAAGGGTAACAAAAACGGTAACCAAAAAATAAAAACAAAAAAATAATCAAAAAACGTCAACCAAGTCCAAAAGCATGTGTTTCAGCCGGTTTCTCCCCCCATCTCACGCTTCGGCTTCGGCCGCGCGTGTAATGAACCCGCCTCTCACAGGTAGAGATGTTAAAAAGCCGCGCGTGTAATGAACCCACCTCTCACAGGTAGAGATGTTAAAAGGGCGATGACCAGTGGGATCGATCCGTTTAAATCAGAAAAATTAGGATTACGACTCAATATTTTTCGTTTATTTAAAATTAAGGCTTTTTGCCTCGGTCTGTTTAACCTGCGGCTCGTTAAGGCTGGACCGCCAGGTTTCAGGATTGGCCCGCCGACCCGTGTAATATAATTAGGTCATAAAAAGTTAAGGACATCGTAAAATAACCACCATGTTAATAAAAACAACAACATTCTAGTTCAAAGTTAAACACATTTATCTTCTGCACTACAAGTTTTCTTTGTGTACTTGTTAATAAATACTGAAATATAAACAAATTTTTTTGGAAAGAACTGCTAAGTAAAGATATTACAATATTTATTTTGATAAAAATAAGTTGAAAATTATAACACACCAATATAAAAAATGTCTAATTTATATTTCTTATGAAAAACATAATAAGCTACCTAAGTTATACGTGGTTTATTGATTTACTATTTCAAAATATTGTTATATTATATTTTTAGTCGTGACCCGATAGTAACCCGTTTAGACCGAAGCTCGCTAGGGTTAGGGTTATTTTTTCAAGCCTTTTAGCCCGTGACCCGATAGGGCTGACCCGAATTAAATCTCTAGGACAAATCTCTTTAACATCTCTATTCACATGCAATGGCGGAGCCACATGTACCAAAATGGGTGCACGTGCACCTACCATATATATATATATATATAAAATATTCTAAAATAAATTAAGTTAAATTTGTGATCAAATTTTAAATTACTGTATTGCACTCATTCAGTTCTTAAATAATTGTCTTCCTTCTCTGTTTGTTCATTCTAAAAAATGTCTTGTTTTAAAACTTTTCTTTTTAGGAAAAACTTTTAGGTGGCCAGTAAAACAAAATGATTATTTAGGAAAGAAATGACTGTGTTTTAATGAAAAAAATTTGCTTAGGAGTATTACAAATGATAATGTACTTAAAATGTTTTTAAGGTATGAAAACGCGTAGGGAACGATTATAGTAATTTTTAAGCTTTATATTGTAATAAAATATTAGTATTAAATTTATGCACCCTCTAAAGAATTTTTCTGAAACTGCCACTGCTCACATGGATGGGGTGGCTCGTGTTAGAGATCCTACTAAATCTCTTAAAGATCCTATTTAGTTTCCTATTTGTTATGGTTACCTTTTCCTTACGTAAATACAATTTTAGGTTACTTGTAGGTTACTCATATGTACGTGTATATATAGCTACCATAGCATCAATAATATTTTGATCTTCTCTCAATAATTCTTGTTACCCTTATATGGTATCAGAGCATCGGTCCAGATTTTTTTTCTTCCCCTTTTCTTAGTCGAATTCTCCATGGCTGCCCCAGAGATTTCCTTGCTACACAACTCCGCTGAGCCCTCCAAACCCCTTATTGTGGTTTCTCTTGCCCATATTATTAAGCTTACCCCCACAAACTACCTTGCATGGAAGATCCAAATCGAAGCCACCTTGCTTGGCCATGATCTTTACATGTTTATCGATGGCACACATCCAGCACCACCTCACGACATCACCCTAACCACCACCACCGAATCAACCACATCCACCGAAACCACACCAGCCGCAACCCCTACTGCTACTCCCACCCCATCAACTACTGTCACCACAACCATTCCAAACCCAGCCTATATAACATGGTTTCGTCAGGATAAGCTTCTTCTAGGAGCCCTAGCCAGAACCCTTAGTGATTCTTTGGTTACCCTTATTTCTCAATGTTCCACCACCCATAGTGCTTGGAAAACCCTAGCCAAAACTTATGCTAATCCCTCCAAAGGCCACATCAAACAAATTAAAGATCATCTTCGTAGTATCATCAAAAGTTCTCGCTCCGTTGATAAGTACATGCGAGAAATCAAATCCTATGCCAACCAACTTGCTTCTCTTGGTCGACCCCTTAATCCTGAAGATTTAGTTGATCGTGTGCTTAATCAACTTAATGATCCTGACTACGATAGCGTTGTTTAGGCTGTTCTTAGTCGTGAAAACCCTATTGACTTTGAGGAACTCCATGAAAAGCTTATAAACCGGGAACTTGTTCTTAAACACAAAGCCGCCACCCTTACCTCCTTCCCCGCCGTTATTAACTACACTACCAAAAACCCTCCTCGTACCTACCAGCCTAGATCTGCCGCCAACCCACCAAACCCTAATCAGTCCAACCTCAACCCACCAAATCCTAATCCGCCCAACACATCCAACCCGTCTCCACCTTCAAACCGTCGCCCATACAATGGTTGATGCCAATGGTGTCGGCAGTCAGGCCATTACCTATCCCAATGTCCCCTCTTCCGCCAATCTCACCCCAATGTCACTATACCTAACCCCTCTCCTACATCCTCCAATTCGGCCCAAACACACAACCAGCCCCGCAACTCTTCCAACTCTCAACCTAGTGCGTATACTGCCACCACCTCGGCTCCTCAACCTCCCACTTGGCTTTTCGATAGTGGAGCTACTCATCATGTTACTCATGATCTTAATAATCTTGCTCTTCATTCTCCCTACGATGGCACCGAAGAACTCCTCATTGGTGATGGCTCCGGCTTACACATCTCCAACATTGGTTCTTCCTCTATTCCTACTTCCTCCTCTACTTTAAATCTTAGTCAAGTTCTTCATGTTCCATCTGTTTCTCGTAACATAATCTCCGTGTCAAAACTTTGTTCTGATAATAAAGTCTGTCACCTTCTTACCATCTTCTTTTCTTGTGAAGGATCTACAAATGTGAGTCATCCTTCTTCAAGGCATTTTTGAGTCTGGTGTCTATGAATGGCGTCCTCCTCCTCCTCTTATTGTTCATTCTGTCAAGTCATCTACAATAAATTGGCATCATCGTTTAGGCCACCCAGCTTATTCTGTTTTACGTCACATTAGTAATTCGTTTGGTTTAAATATTCCTAAGTCTTCAGACTTTCATTGCAATTCTTGTGATTGTAATAAATCTCATAAATTGCCTTTTAATGATAATACTATTTCTTCTCATGGTCCTCTTGATTTACTTTACAGTGATGTTTGAACGTCTCCTGTTCCTTCTTGTGATGGGTTCAAGTATTACATTATTTTTGTTGATCATTTTTCTAAGTACAGCTGGATTTATCCCCTTAAAAACAAAAGTATTCACCACCTTTAAGCTTCGTGTCGAAAAATTCTTTAATCGTTCCATTATCATTATTTTTAGTGACAATGGAGGTGAATATATTGGTCTTCGTCCGGTGCTTGAATCTCATGGTATTACTCATCTTACTTCTCCTCCTCACACTCCCGAGCATAATGGATATTCTGAAAGACGTCACAGATATATTGTTGAAACCGGTCTTTCCTTACTTTCTCACTCTCATATGCCACTTCACTATTGGCCCTTCGCTCTTGTTACTGCTTATTACCTAATTAATCGAATGCCCACCCCTTCTCTCCATCTACAGTCCCCGTTTCTTAAGCTCCATGGTCATAACCCTAACTATCTTAAACTTCGAAGTTTTGGGTGTCTTTGTTATCCTTGGTTACGTCCTTATACCTCTCATAAACTTGAGCCTCGTTTTTCTCCTTGTGTCTTTGTCGGTTATTCTCCAACGCAAAGTGCATACTACTGTCTTGATCCAAAATCCTTAAAACTCTTTGTGTCTCGTCATGTTAAGTTTGTGGAGAATGAGTTTCCATTCTCTTCTCTCTCTCGGCCTTCTTCCTATGATTCCGCTGCCACTCAAGCCGATACATGGTGTACACTACATCTCCCTATCTTCACTCACTCACCTCTATTACCCACTTCATCTTCTGCCCCCTCACCTACACCCGTCAACTCCTCCTCCTTTTCCCCTCCTCTTCCGCCTGCCTCTCCTAGCCATACGTCCTCCTCCTCTGCCACACCTTCTGCCGACACAACTCCCTCATCAACTCCTTCTACTGCCGAGCCATCACACCCTACTTCACCTGTTCCTTCTTCTCCCGTGGCTGCTCCCATATCCTCCCTTTCAGCTGCCCACATACCACCACCTCATCGCCCGGTCACCCGTCTTCAAAACAAGATCACCAAACCCATTCAGAAACTTAACCTGCTTGCCTCTCTCCAATCTCCACTTTCTGAACCCACCACTGTTACCCAAGCATTAAAAATTCCCGCTTGGCGTGATGCCATACAAAACGAATATGATGCTCTTCTGAAAAACGACACTTGGGATCTTGTTCCTTCCGCTCCGTCTCAAAATCTTATGGGTTGCAAATGGGTGTATCGAACAAAGTACAACTCAGATGGTTCCATTGATCGTCATAAAGCTCGACTCGTTGCTAAAGGGTTTCATCAACGACCTGGCTTAGACTATTCAGAAATCTTTAGTCCAGTTGTAAAGCCTGCTATAATTCGTACCATTCTTTCCCTTGCCACAATTCATGGTTGGCAACTTCGTCAAGTGGATATTAAAAATGCCTTTCTTCAGGGGTCTCTTCTCGAAGATGTCTACATGGTGCAACCTCTTGGGTTTGTTAGCCAAACTCATCCTACCCATGTTTGCAAGCTTCGTCAAGCGCTTTATGGTCTTAAGCAGGCTCCTCGTGCATGGTATACTGAATTAAAAAATTATCTTCTTTCGCTTGGATTTAGAAATTGTGTTTCCGATGCCTCCTTGTTTACTCTACATCATTAACATGCCTTTATCTATTTACTTGTATACGTTGATGACATCATTATTACTGGATCGGATTCTACACTTCTTGATTCCTTTATATCCATTTTTTCCAAGCGGTTTTCTCTCAAAGACTTGGGAAATTTATCTTACTTTCTTGGTGTTGAAGTTATTCCCCATAAAAATGGTTTGTTTCTCAGTCAGCATAAATATATTCAGGATATACTTACACGTTCAAAACTGCTTGAAGCCAAACCAGTGCCTACACCCCTCACTCCTCATCCACCACTTTCGGCTTTTCTGGGTAACCCACTGCCAAATCCCACCGAGTATAGAGCTCTTGTTGGTTCTCTTCAGTACTTGTCTCTTACTCGCCCGGATTTGTCTTTTGCTGTAAATCGGTTATCTCAGTTTTTACATAAGCCTACTGATCTTCATTGGGCTGCCCTTAAAAGATTGCTTTGCTATCTCATGGGAACTAGTACACATGGGCTTCTAATTCATCATAGTCTCCTACTTCTTTGCATGCGTTTACTGATGCTGATTGGGCTGGTGACAAGGATACCTACACATCTACTACTGGTTACATTGTTTATTTGGGACGGAATCCTATATCCTGGTCATCACGCAAGCAGCGTACGCTTGCTCGTTCCTCTACAGAAGCGGAGTATCGTGCTATAGCATCCACTACTGCTGAAGTAATATGGGTCCAAAACCTTCTGTCTGAGCTCAGTTTCCACTAATACTTCTCCTGTCATTTACTCTGACAACATGGGTGCTACATATGTTGCCGCAAATCCAAAGTTTCACTCAAAAATGAAACATTTGGGTCTTGATTATCATTTTGTTCGAGAGTATGTTCAGAGTCGACGACTTCGTGTTTCTTTTATCAAGGGAAGTGATCAAATTGCTGATGCTTTAACCAAGCCTCTTGCTCGCTCTCGGTTTCTTGATCTTATGTCCAAGATTGGTCTCACGTTTCGATCGTCCATCTTGAGGGGGCCTCTTAGAGATCCTACTAATCTCTTAAAGATCCTATTTAGTTTCCTATTTGTTATGGTTACCTTTTCCTTATGTAAATACAATTCTAGGTTACTTGTAGGTTACTCATATGTACTTGTATATATAGCTACCATAACATCAATAATATTTTGATCTTCTCTCAATAATTCTTGTTACCCTTATAGCTCGAACACATAGACAGACGAGCTGGCTTGGTCTTTTAGCGGTGAGAAGAATTTTGTTCCCAAATGGGAACATTTTGTTCTTTTTCAAGAATGGACCACATTGGTTTGGTTGGGAACAAAAAATTGTGTTAGAACAAATTTTTATTCCAACCAATATGTGGATGTTCTCATAGTGGTCACTAACCCATTACTGACACTTACTCTACTTGATGCTATCTTATGTATGTGAAATTATTCATCATGATTCAATGGTTATCGCAAACAAATAGCACGACCTTCCTCACTCCCTCTATATTATTCTAATCCATATAATTGGACCATTTCAAAAGGATCAGCACCTAACAAAATCCTGCTCTTATTTGCCTAACTAGGAGATTTTTGTAAATATCATATTCAACAAAGAAAATGGAACCCTCTATAAATTGTCTGCTGGTCAAAGTTTTTTGAGGTTGACCTGCAAATGCTTTCACATGCCTTATATATACATCCTCAACTCTTGTGAATCAATCAAACTAAGACTGGCTTTGAAATACCAGACCAAAGGGAAGAGAGAGAGAGAGAGAGAGAGAGAGAGAGAGAGAGAGAGAGAGAGAGAGAGAGAGAGAGATCAAATGACAACATTCTCAAGCAGACAGCTCCTATGTATCTTTATATTTTCAGCATTTATGTTTTCAGTTTCTTATGGAAGGTTGAACTCGAATCCGAATTTTCAAATTCGAGCAGTTAATCTTGGAGGGTGGCTGGTCACAGAAGGATGGATTAAACCTTCTCTCTTTGATGGCATCCCCAACAAAGATTTCTTGGTAATTTGGCCTTTCTACATGGATAAAAAGTTAAATCATATATAGTCATTCTACATTTCCAACCAAGTATTCATAAGCTTGTTTTTAATCTTGTTATGAACCATGTATGTATGCACTACTAGGATGGAACAGGGCTGCAGTTTAAATCAGTAACAATTGGAAAGTTTCTTTGTGCTGAGCTTGGTGGAGGAACAATCATCGTTGCAAACAGGACTTCTGCTTCGGGCTGGGAAACTTTTACGGTATGTTACATGATACAATCACTTTGCTCATAGAGCCTGAATTAGACACTTCACAGACCTCGCATTGGAGCTTTATGGACAGGGTCCTGTTTTCTTTATTTTGCAAATATTAAAGTAGCTTCGCCTTCGATAAATTTGTTAATGAGACGAATGATTTTGTTTAATATGTAGGTTTGGAGGCTGAATGAGACAAACTTTCAGTTAAGGGTATATAACAAACAGTTTGTGGGACTAGATACTGCTGGAAATGGAAGTGGCATAATTGCTGTTTCAAACACACCCGGTGGATCAGAAACATTTGAGATTGTCAGAAAATCCGATGATTTAAGCCGTGTCCGGATTAAAGCACCAAATGGATTCTTCTTACAGGTTTACCAACCACTAGCTCTCCTTCTATTTCGATTTTAACAAGTATTTTGTTACTAATTAGGGATGTCAACAACCAACTCGGAAAAATTACATCTTGTAGGGTAGCTCCAAAATTTGAGTAACCTCATATGTTAAGACTTGCTGGTGGACAACCAAATGAATAAGTTGAAAGAGAAATCTTTTGTCATTAATTTGCAGGCAAAGACGAAGGATCTTGTGACAGCTGATTTCAGAGGTGATGGAGGATGGGGAGATGGCGATCCTTCAGTTTTCATAATGACAATCTCCGGGCGAATGCAAGGAGAGTTCCAAGTGACCAATGGTTATGGCCCTGAAAAGGCACCACAAGTCATGACGGTAAGTTGAACCATTACTGCTCATAAGTCTGATAATATGTCAAACAATGTTGGAAGAACAAAATTGTAATATGTGCAGCAACATATGTGCTTTGATGATCTGGCTATAACATTTATTGCAAAATTTTTTGTTGAAACTCTGTTTCTTGAACCTTAATAAGTTCGTAGGTCATTGGAACATTTTAATTCAAGTTTACTCGAGTTAAATTACACCAAAGGGCAGAAAAATATGTGCAAGTAGTGATTAAAGCCATAGAAGACTCGAAAGAAAGAGTGTACTTGTAAACTTCATTTATTCAGAGCTTAACACATGCCATTTTGTATGACCAAAAACTACAAATGCTACTGATAATCTCAGGACCACTGGAACACCTTCATAGTGGAGGAAGACTTCAAGTTCATATTGAGCAACGGATTGAATGCTGTTAGGATTCCTGTAGGGTGGTGGATTGCTAGCGATCCGACCCCGCCAAAACCTTTCGTTGGTGGATCATTGCAAGCCCTAGACAAGGCCTTCCTATGGGCACAGTAAGTATAATTCTTTGTTAATCGTGAAGTTTTCTCAATGCTTAAGCATATATTGGATAATTTCAAGTTTTATATTTGTAGGAAGTACCAGCTGAAGGTCATAATCAATCTACATGCTGCACCAGGGTCACAAAATGGCTTTGAGCACAGCGGCTCACGAGATGGTTCTCAGGAATGGGGCCAAACTGATGACAATATACAACAAACAGTTGCTGTTATCGACTTCTTAACTGCCAGGTGCATAATTAAGGGCCGTTTCCATTTCTTCTTGGTGGACTAGCTAATTATATATTTTCTGTTGTATGTAAATATAAAGGTATGCAAAGAGTCCAAGCCTGTACGCGGTTGAGCTGATCAACGAGCCTCTTTCACCAGGAGTGTCTCTGGACAACGTGAGAAAGTACTATAGTGCTGGTTATGATGCTGTACGTAAGCACTCTCAAACAGCATATGTTGTGCTGTCAAACCGGTTAGGACCAGCTGACCCGAGAGAACTCTTCCCTCTAGCGAACGGGATGAAGAGTGCAGTCATTGATGTCCATTACTACAACCTCTTCTCTAGTATGTTCAACAACCTGAGTGTACAACAAAACATTGATTACATCAACACAAATCGCACTGCCCAACTAAGCCATGTCACAACTGCAGACGGACCTCTCACCTTTGTAGGTATGTATGAGGCCGGGTTAGGAGGCCAGCTAAATGCACGATACTCCCTCCAATTTGGGCCAGCCAGGCACGATGGAGGCTATATATTACAAGTAATTTGAAATGACTTGTTGGGGTTGAAATTTTTGCAGGGGAATGGGTAGCAGAGTGGCAAGTGCAAGGGGCAACGAAAGAAGAGTATCAGAGGTATGGAAAGGCACAGTTGGAAGTGTACGGGCAAGCTAGTTTTGGATGGGCTTATTGGACACTGAAGAATGTGAACAACCATTGGAGTTTGGAGTGGATGATCAACAATGGTTATATCAAGATTTAAATATTAAGATCCCAGCCTACTCGATCGTTGAAGTACGTAGCATTATATATAAAAAATTCTAGTACTATCTCTGAGTAATCCTAATCGAAAATCAGTTTAACTAATTTGGCCCCTGTGATATGTTGTTATTCACCAGAATATCAGTAATTACTCAGTCTCAGAATGTTGAGAAATAAACTTGTCTTGAATATGGTCATTTTACTTTTCTATCATGTGTCATTTTGCTTTGCTGTGTTTTCTCCCGAGTCCAAATAAATCGGTGGTCAATCATATACTCCCTCCGTTCCTACTTTTCTTTTTTAAAAATCAACATGTGACTAAATCATATCAATATTTTACATACTTTATTTATGTTTTACAGTTTTAGGAAATAAAATTTCATTAATTAAAAATTACATTAAGAAAACTATAGATGACAACTTTCATAATTTTGTAAAAACAAATAAATATATGTAAATTAGTAGTCAAACTTTAATTAAGTTGACTCAAAAAAATAAAAAATAGACTCTTTGCCTAGAACGGAGGGAGTATGATTGTAGTTGAGTCCACGGTATTTTGACTTTTCGTATGATTTAGGCTTCAACTCTATATTTGCTCCAATCCTAGCCATTCATTCTTCCACTGAAATTTCAAGGTCCCCCTACATGTTGGAAAAAAGTTATAAGAAGCCTGCATTTCTGTGAGATTCATAGGAGGCCTACAGAATAATGTTACTTCCGTTTTCAAAAAAAAATCAAAAAGATCAAGTTGTTCCACTCACTCGTAGGTACTGTTGCTCCTACTACTAAAAGGAGTTACATCGTCTTGGGACCTCGGTCAGAGAGTGGTCCTGGTGCACCTAACTCTTTCCCCGACATGTTGTGACTGGAGGACTCATGAACAAATAAAGGCCTGGAACGTGGTCACAGTCTCAAGTTCTCGACATGGTGTAAAATATTCAGTGGTTTGATAATTGATACAGTAATATTTTGTCATTTTTGAGCATGGTGCAAGTATGTAATGAGCACATATGTTGCAAGTACGTAATGGGGGACGCAGAAGATATTGGGTACCGGTGCAACTTCTTTTGTGGACTCACACACTTCACTTATTTGTTGAAATGTAATTAGCTAGTTTGAATCAGCACATCATGTAATGACATTTGTTCCAGCAAAATTGAGACATCCCACACTGTGCATCAATTAGATAAAAGACTTGGCAACATACGACGTGGGAGTACTTGCTAATCAGTATCGTTGGTATTCTTTATTTTTTCTTTCTGTTTTGTAAAATTGCTCCACCGTTATAATCTTCTTTGTCTAGAATTTGACTTTGTTGGTAGTTTGATTTGGATGTTTGCTGCTTTAATATTACTCCCTTCGTCCCAAAATGAGTGTCCATTTTTGTTAAATGTTTGCTGCCTTAAAGGGGGGAACATATCAGGAAGAATATATAGTACTCCCTCCATCTCTAAATGAGTGAGTGTCCATTTTTGTTCACCATTTTGAGACGGAGGGAGTACTTCTCAATGATATTCTGATCTTGGAAGCTGGTTATCCTACCTGTTGGTCACTAGACTGCTCATGAACAAACACGGTACAGATTATTTTCTGTAGAGGTGCAACATATTTGTTTCACATGGTGCAGTTATGAAATGAGAGGTGTTAGATGTTGAGTACTGGTGCAACTTTTCTGATTGTGGACCTCTCATAACCTTAACAGATTTGTTAGTACCTGGAAAATTTTAGACATCCCTATTCCCTAGATAACCCCAATTTTCACTGACTTGACTGACATATGTAGCCCAAGGTCTTCATGATAGGTCTTCGGATAAATTAATTAGTGTTATCCACCAATTTATCTCTGGCTACCAAACGATCCCATAGAGAATAGAACTAAGGTGATGAGGAAAGCTTCTAAAACACAATCTTCTACACCATTTCTTGATTGACTAGCTTGACTTGACTTGGGGTCTTCAAGTTGATCATGTGTGCATACCTAATTGTTCATCACAGGTCAATTATTGGTTCCATCATCTGTATATCTCCAGTCTTTGCTAAAGATATGGAGTAAATAATAAGAAAAAGATGGCAATTAGCAACTCCTGTATGAAATGTGATGCCATTTGAATATTTGATCATTAATGATTGAGAAATTTATTTAAGGCAATTATTTTGCTAGAGCATTGTGTGCTGTTATACAAGCAAATTAATAAAATCATGCAAAGTGATGAGCACAAATACACTACCCCAAAAAATATACTCTCAAAAGGGTATCCCGAAAGATGTATGGGCCAAGCCCACACATGAAAGATGGGTACCGGTAGTATCAACCCCCTATTTACTATAAATAGGGGGCTCACTTACAAAGGAAAGGGACTTCTTGACTAAGTCTCCTCTCTCTCTCTCTCTCTCTCTCTCTCTCTCTCTCTCTCTCTCTCTTTCTCCAGACTCTTTCTCTCCCCTCACACACATGCTCAGCATACTCTCTTTTTTTATACAATGAGATATTGATTAGTACACCGGAGGGCTTGAGCAGAACCACGGTCTGGCTCCCCTAACGGTATTTTATATGATATCATAGGCACTATCTGGCAGTCAAGTTCCAGCAACACTTAGCCTTTTGAGAGCCGGTGCATCCTACCAGTCAACTGGTTACACACGTGAAATCGACGCGGTCACCGGTATACTTTTT
Organism: Platycodon grandiflorus; assembly: GCA_016624345.1. NCBI lineage: Eukaryota > Viridiplantae > Streptophyta > Magnoliopsida > Asterales > Campanulaceae > Platycodon > Platycodon grandiflorus. Next base: position 14,643,799 of record CM028364.1, read on the forward strand.
GGCGTGATCACAAAGCATGCATGTACTCCAGTAAGACTGAGACTCCCCTCAGATCAAAAGGAAAGAGAAGGGAAATAGATGATGAAGTAATTCGAGAAGCTTCTAAACCACAACTTGCTAGTAGTACAAGCACTTAAAAGCAAGTAGACTATTAATGTTGGTTGACTAGGCTTCACTTGACCCAGACTTGGGGTCATCAGGAATTCATATGCACACCTAATTGTTCACAAGTGCTCTGTTATTGCTTCATTCATCTATTCATATATAACTCCAGTCTAAAGATAAATATAATAAGTAAGAAAAAGATGGCTAATATGTCAATTAGCAAGTCCTGTATGAAATGTGCAGCATTTACTTTCAACTTGGTTTCCTGGATTTTCTGTTTAGCTTTTTCTCAGAGCAGTGACCCAGAATTGCCATTGAAAGCGGCTAATCTTGGGGGATGGCTTATTGCTGAGGGTTGGATAACGCCATCTCTCTTTCTTGACATTCCCAACCCTCAACTCCTTGTATGCTATGGTACCATTATTATGTTAGGAAATTGACCAATATTACCTAAATCCTATTATGAGTAGGAAAAGATTACATATCCCATATTGGTTAGGAGAAGGAATAGTAATCCCATATCGGTTAGAAAAGGGGAAAAGTGGGCGTGCCTCCCCTATATAAATAGGCTTCACTAGTTAGGGTTTTTTGTGTGTGAACTTGAGAGAGTTAGCATAGGTTTACAATTTAGAGAGAGAAATTGTCGCTTGTATGCGATTGGTGAGGATATTCAAGAGTGTTGAGAGAGAGGGTGTCTCCATTCTTGTAATATCAAGAAATATATAGAAGTTATATTTTGGGTGGAGTAGGCTTTTAGCCGAACCACGGAATATTGTGTGTTTTGTCTTTATTTCGTGTGTGTGTTGTTTGATTTCTCATGTTGCGGATTTCTTGTATGGGTGAGCGATCCTAACATATTAGTCAATTGTTCACATCTCTCCATTCCAGTTATTCTTTAGTCTACGTTTTGTATTTATGACGATACAACTTTTTCATATTTGTTGTAGCCTACGTATATGTTTACGGATGAACTATCTATGACACTTGACTTCGTCAAGTCATTCTTAATTTTGTTATTTCACAATATTGGCAGAAATTCTTTCTTAATGATTGTTATTATCTTTTACATTTAAGTACTAGGAAACTTTGGTGACCAATGTTCCATAGTGAATTAGTGATACAATGTGAGGTTGATGCTTTCAATTTGTAACAGGATGGAACTAAAGTTCAGTTCAAATCTACAAAACTAAACAAGTACTTGTGCTCTGAAGATGGTGGTGGATCTGGTTTAGTTGCAAATCGCAACGAAGCTTCTGATTGGGAAACTTTCAGGGTAGGGTCATGTAATTTCTCATTTTGATGATGAATGTGGTTATTTTGTTCTCTTTTTCATTTATTTTCTTAATTTCTTAAGGGAATGTCCTCAATTTTATTCTGCAGTTATGGAGGATTGACAGTTCTAGTTTCAACTTGAGAGTTTTTAAGAAACAGTTCATTGGACTGGATAATTGTCAAAATGTAGTCGCTGTATCAAATAGTGCTGCTGAAACCTTTAGAATTGTGAGGCAAGACGATACTCCAAACAAAACAAGATATATTGTGTGCGCATCAAAGCCCCCAATGGTTTTTACCTACAGGTAATGGGGAGTTGTTCCATCTATTCTAAGAATGACCAAATTTGATATAACATTGCTCTTTCTGATTATTCATTTTTTCCTTTAAAAATGTCGAAGGCAAATGCTGAGTCTTCTGTGACAGCCGACTATGGAGGTAGCTTAGATTGGGACGATCAGAATCCATCTGTCTTCGAAATGAAAATTGTCCACATTATGCAAGGCGAATACCAACTTACAAATGGTTATGGACCTGATATGGTTCCCCAAATCATGAGGGTAACACATCTCAATATGATGTATGCTAATTAACGTACATATGATTCTTGAAAACCAAACAGATGCATATTACCAAGCCTATATGTATTTATCTTAAGAAAGAAATTGAAATTTCAATAATCGACCCACCCAACAAACTTATGGTTTCTATCATTGCAGCAACATTGGAACTCCTTTATTATGGAGGATGATTTTAGAGAAATGTCCGAGAAAGGGTTGAATGCAGTAAGAATACCAGTCGGATGGTGGATAAAATATGATCAAACACCAAGAAGCATGCCCAAGCCTTTTGTTTTGGGTTCCTTGCAAGCTTTAGACAACTCTTTCACATGGGCTCATGCAGTAAGCATACCTCAAACCACTTCTCATTCATCTCATAGGCATATATTTCTAGGGTGAATTACGAGCCGGTCCCTTTTTAAACATTTGTAATCGCTCCAGTCCAGTCATCTTTTTTTAAAATCGGAAAAATGTATTTTTGGAGCGAAAAGACGATTATGCCATTAATGAAAGAAAAATACGCGCGCATCAGTAACCCAAGGCATTGCGATGAGTAATCCAAGGCATCGCGTGGGTTAGTCATCGTGATGAGTAACCAAGGCATCGCGATAAGCAACAAAGGCATCGCAATGAGTAACCAAGGCATCGCGATGAGCAACCAAGGCATCGCGATGAGCAACACAGGCATCGCGATGAGCAACCAAGGCACCGTTTGAATTTCAACTGCTGGAGGGGACTTGATTTTCTAAGGCATCGCGATGAGCAACACAAGCACCGCAATGAGCAACCAAGGCATCACGATGAGCAACACAGGCATCGCGATGAGTAACCAAGGCATCGCGATGAGCAAACCAAGATATCGCGATGAGCAATCAAGGCGCCGTTTGAATTTCAATGAACAATCAGGTCGATCCCTGTTGCGTTGCCCAGCATACTGCGATTGGTGAATTAAAACTCAAATCATTGATTAAATTTTCAAAATCAGTCCAAGAACATCTCACTCTGTTTTTAGACAGCACACTGCCAAACTCGATTTGGATATCAAAAATAGTATTTTTTGGTAGAAAAATTATACACAAATATAGTACTAAGTTAGGATAACAATATGAGATTGATTTTAAACAAATTTGAAGTTTAAAACATAGATTAAAGTGCCCAAAACAGCCCAAGATCGAACAAGGGAAAACGGGATGAACTCAGAAAATTTGAATTTGATCAAATTGTGATCAAATTCGTGTTCTAGGCATGAAAATTGATTCCCAAACATGAAGGAAGACTATATTAACAACATGAAATCGTTTACAAGTTTTCAGTTTCTTTAATGTGACTAAATATTTTTTATGTTTGTGTGTGTGTGTGTGTGTTTTTTTAACGAATCTCTAAAATAAAAGAGTGTTCATGTTGCATAGAGACATTTTAAAAAGAAAATTATCAAAATGCCTTTTTCCAGTTAAGAAAAAAAAAGTGTGGACTTTAGGGGTTAAACTTTTTGAAAAGGGAATCGGCCAGCAATTTCCTAATATTTCTATCAATCTTATCAGATAGCAATATACCACATGTTATGTCACTCAAATATTTTCTACTTCATGGGCGTGTTTGTTACAGAAATCACAATATGAAGGTGATAGTAGACATGCATGCAGTTCTAGGGTCACAAAATGGCAACGATCATAGTGGAGCTCGAGATGGATGCGTGGAATGGGGAGATTCTCATATAGACGAAAATGTTTCCGTTATAGACTTCTTAGCACAAAGGTTTAACTAATTTAATTTTTAACTTCAAATTTATTGCAATTTCTACATTTCACTGATCACAAGTAAGTTAAAAAGTATAGGTATGGTAGCCACCCAAGCCTCGTGGCAATAGAGTTGATGAATGAACCTACAGGACCAGGTGTTACCTTTCAGAGCCTAAGCAAATACTACCGAGAAGGCTATGATGCAGTAAGGAAGCACACTCCTAGTGCCTACGTAATTTTATCCAATCGATTGGGAGAATCTAGGAATACAGAGTTTCTCGATTTTGCTGGAGACCTTACCCACTTAGTCATTGACGTGTACCAGCACTACTACAATCTCTACTTGCCATCTTTTGATAACATGAGTTTACAAAAGAATTGATGGGATCCTCCCAAATACCCCATCCACGTGTCATCCACAACGATCCTAGGTGGGTCCTGAAATCCACGATCGCAGTGGTAGCCCGAACGTCGGAGTGACCGAGGTCCTCAGCCTGGTTCGTAGCAGAGGATTCTGAGAGGGTTCCCTATCGAGGTTATCAATAATCAAGGTCTTCGGCAGCAGGCATACCTCGACCAGGCTCATTGACTTCCTCGTCGGAAACGGGAATCATCTCGGCAGCGGGCATCTTCATCCTCGGCGGACGACAATATTAAGCATTGAATGTTTACTTAAATGCCAACATCGGGAAAGCAAGACATTCTCATTGGATAAAGATATTCCTTCTAGGGCAAGTTACTGCTGCATTTATGAGCTTCTCCTCTTCCCAAGAAAGAAGCTTCTACTCTTCCCAAGAAGGAAGCTTCCACTCTATCTCTTTAGACTGAGAGGAGACATGGGTTCATTGATGAGCTAGCATTAACTCCTAAGCATCCAGGTGGCAGAATTCAGACTCTTCTACACGCCACCTTTAGCTATAAATAGCAAGGTATCACCTTCATTTATTGCTAAGCCACATTTAGTATCAAGAACTCACACAAGTACTGTCAAAAGTGCATTTACTCACTTGCCTTCAACACACTCATTTATCACCCTTCTTGTGATTATCAGAAGGCAGTTTGCCAACTATCTTCTTTACATACACTCAAACTGACTCTTACACTTGAGGGTAATAATCGGGTCAAACCCCCGACAACCCCTAATGGTGTTTTCATTGTCAAATAGTTGACAGTCTAAGTCCCGACGCGAGACGCCTTTTGAGAGCATCCTGATCGAAGACTAGCTGCCTACGTGGACCTGACGTGGTCACTAATATCATTTTGGCGTGATCAAGAATATTGATTTCAGCAATAGGAGTGCACAACTGCAAGAGGTTACCCAATCTGGAGCAGCTCTGAGTTTTGTTGGTATGCTAGCTTTTCCTTTTTTTTTTTTTTTGTTGGGCTTTATAGTATATATTGCATACTCTATTGCTTTTATTGAGCAATAGAGATTGTTGGAATATGCCTTCCAAGGATATTTTTGGGTTTTCATAATTAGTTAGATTTGAGATTGTTTTTGCCTTTCTTAAAATCTGTCTATACATGGATGATTGATGTATTTTTGGTAAATAAGCTTTGACTTGTTTGATTGATTCAATTAAGGTTTTGATTGATGTAAATATAGTAAATTGTCATTTTAACATTAACATTGCCTTCTAAGTGTTTTCGTGCAGCCCTGGAGCCTATTTAAGAAGATGGTGTCTTCTTCATTCAGGACGCTTTGGAGAGAGATCTGAGATAGAAAAGGGCTAATACACTGCTGTGTCGTGTGATGAATGTGAGCAGAAATACAGACACATCCTTCAACACATCTCATTCTGAAATTACTAAAACTGTGTTGAAGTTTCTATCCTCAATGGAAGTCAGTGTTTATTAGACAAGATTGTATTACCAAAGCATAAGTTTGTAGTCTCTTTTGTCTACTTTCGTTGTTGGGATCTTTTGTTAAAGTTTCGCTAGTTGTTTTCTTTGTAATCGGTTCTATATTTTCTAGTGAAAAGATTTTGCCATATTGGCACGTCTACAAGTATTTATACTTGTAGACAAAGGATACATCAATCTTGTTAACTTTCTGTTTTAATTATTCCGCTGCAATTCTACTGGATGTTGCTGTAGATGTTATCACATTTTTGATAACATTTACTGTATTCCAGCATTGTTTTTCCGAGTTACATAGCTATAAAACTCTCATTTGGTATCAGAGCCTACACTTGACATAACTAAGTAAGGTTCCTGGTTGTAGCTATGTCGGATACTCAGTATGGTACTCAACGTCCTCCTATCCTCGATGGGTCTAATTACTCTACTTGGAAACCCAAGATGCGCATGTACCTCAAGTCTCTTGATGAAAGAACATGGCTCTCTGTGGTTACAGGGTGGACTCCACCTAGAGTAATTGACATCGATGGAGATTATAAAATTACCTCAGAAGCTAGTTGGACGACCGAAGAAAGAAGCGTAGCAAATTTTAATTCAAAAGCTATTAATGCTATCTACGGCTGTGTGGAACCAAACATTTTCAAAATAATTGTTCATTTTGAATCAGCCAAAGAAGTATGGGAAACCCTCCAAGCTCATTGTGAGGGACCCGATAGCTTTCGATTAACCAAGCTACGTTTACTTACTACTCGTTTTGAATATTTAAAAATGGAAGAAGATGATGGCATTTCATCCTACTATGAAAAGTTGGTAGATTTGTCTAATAAGTCTCTAGCCTTGGGAGAACCTATTTCCAATGCAAGACTTGTTAGCAAAATGATGAGATCTCTTCCAGAACGTTTCAATATAAAAATCTCTGCTATAGAAGAAGCTCATGACACTGGAAGAATGAGTTTAGATAAACTTTCTGGTATTCTTCAAACCTTTGAGTTAAATTTATCTTTGCAGAACAAAAAGCAAAATAAAAATGCTAAAAGTATTGCTTTGCCTGTTGCACAAAATCAATCTGACTTGTCGGAGGAATTACTTGAATTTACAAATGATCTTGGAAAGGCAGATTTTGGAGAAGAATCTCGTGCTATGTTGGTCAAAAAGTTTAACAACATTTTGACCAAAGGACAAAACTATCAAAAGTATCAAAAAACAAATGTCGCTCCAAAATTTGCTCCAAGAAAATTTTCTTCAAAACAGATTCGATAATTCGATAATTCCAAAGACAAGTTTACTCCTAAACTTCCTTCAAAATATAAATCAAAAAAGGAACAAACTGTTCAATGCGAGAATGTTTTGGTTATGGTCACTATGCCGAATGTATTAATACTACAAAGAAAAAGGGAAAAAGTTTGGCAGCTACCCTAAGTGACAGCGATGATGATCAATCCGAAGAGGAAACTGTACTAAACAGTTTTTTTGAAGCCCAAAAAGTGTTACAAATAAATCCTCATGGTGTATCTAAAGGTGTTGCCTTAAATGTGGCTCCAACGTGATCACATCGTTAAAAGATTCATTCCAACCGAATTGTCTCAACTCTTCCATAGTTGATGACAATCATGTCCACAATGAGTCGATTCGATTCGAAAATCTGAATTTATTAGAGGATTATAAGGCACTTTATGAAGATTGGGTAAAGAAGGAAGAAAAGTTAAATCTTCTCACCGAGGAAAATGAATATCTTTCAAAAGAACTTGAAGTTCGAAAACTTCAAATGAGTTGCTCTCAAAGGAGAATGAAGTTCAGAAAGCTTCCATTGCTAGACCGGAAGTCATGCTCACCAAGAAAGATGTGGATTTTGAAAAAGCCAAAATTAATCTTGAAAAAGCAAATGAAACCATGTCCAAGCTGAACAAAGGCAAGGTTAAACTTGATGAACTTCGACTTATGGTCAAGAAGACACCTGGACCGGGATTCAAACCATTGCTTTTGTCAAGGAAAGAATGAATGGTGAACATGTTAATCAAAACAAAATGGCTAACAAAAGGTCTAGACACTGGAAACGTCGTATATTTGCCATTACGTAATGTTTCAGGTCATATTAGACCTTATTGTTACAAAATGAAGGCGATTTGGCAAAAAATTCTCACCGAAATGCTCGGACGAATGTCATGGAAAATGTCTCCACATTTGAATCGACATCCCGAAATTCGGAAAAATATGGGTCAAAAAGGCGATGTAACGTGCAATGTTACATACACTTCCTTTAAAACCAATGTTGTGGCTCATGGTTTTTGATAGTGGATGTTCCCGTCATATGACAGACAGATTAATACTTGTCCGAATACTCTAGCTTCAATGGTGGAAGTGTGACCTATGGGGTGGTGCAAAAGGAAGAATTGTTGGTAGAGGCAATCTTGATGTTGAGGGATTGCCAAGGCTTAAAAATGTTCTTCATGTGGAAGGTCTTAAAGCAAATCTCATCGGTATAAGTCAATTATGTGATGATGATTTGCATGTCAAATTTGACAAAAACTCATGTGAAGTATTTGATGGTACTAACAAATGTATTCTTGCAGTACTAGATCCTCGGATAATTGTTACATGTATGGTGAAGTTGTTTCATGCCATACCTCAAGTGTTAATGATAGTTCTCTTTGGCATCAAAAACTAGGACATGCTAGTTTTCATAAAATTCATGATATAATCAAACATGATGCGGTTAGAGGATTACCAAAGATTAACACAAAGAATGTGGGTGTGTGTGGTCCATGCCAAAGGGAAACAAACTAGAGTGTCCCACCCAAAAATTCAACAACGTTCCTCAAAACGTTGTCTTGAGTTCATTCATACGGATCTTATGGGTCCAATTGAAGTGGAGAGTCTAGGGAGAAAGAAATATTCCTTTGTGTGTGTTGATGATTTTTCTCGGTATACTTGGATTATTTTCTTGAGAGAAAAATCTGAAACTTTTGAAGCTTTTAAAACTTGGTACAAAAGGTCCGGAATCTATATGACTTAAAAGTTATTAAGATTCGTTCGGATCATGGTACCGAGTATGAAAATTTTTCTTTTTCCAAATATTGCGATTCAAAGGGATTACTCATGAGTATTCAGCCCCAAAACTCCACAACAAAATGGAGTAGCGGAAAGGAAAAATCGCACACTTCAAGAAATGGCACGTGTTATGCTTAGTTCTCAAAATCTTTCAAAACGTTTTTGGTGAAGCCTTAAACACCGCTTGTCACATTGGAAATCGTGTATATTTGAGACCCGGTTGCACCATGACTCCATATGAAATACTTTTGGGAAAAAACCGAATCTCAAATATTTTCACGTTTTTGGGTGTATATGTTATCTCTTAAATGACCGAGATCATCTTTCAAAATTTGATTCTAAGAGTGACAAATGCATTTTCGTGGGCTATTCATCAAATAGTAGAGCATTTCGAGTCTTTAATCTTCGGACTAAGACTATAATGGAATCCATAAATATTACTTTTGATGATTTTGCAAACCTTGGACGAAAACTGCCAAGATGATATTACGGGTTCTTTGGATGATGCAGGCGAACAAGTGTGCCGAAAAAATTGTTCTTGATTCACTAAATCCAAAGATCAAATAACTCGAAGGAAATGTGTCCGAAAATGTGGGGACATCCTCGAACACACCTACCAATGACTCGGGATCAGTGAAAGAATCGAAACCGAACCAGTTGAATCGTGATGAGGGAAGCGATCAAAGGCGGATGTGTCAAGCGAATTCGAGAAAAATCACCCTACAACTCAAGTGATTGGTAATGTGTTTGATGGAATGAAGACAAGACAAAAGGTAAAGTGGATTACAAAAAATGGTAAGCTTGGCCTATTTGTCATCGATTGTTTAAATGCTAGAACTTGTTGCTTCATATCAAATCTTGAACCTAAAAATGTGAAAGAAGCTCTTGGGGATGATTTTTGGATAAGCGCCATGTTGGAAGAATTAAATCGTTTTCCAAAAATGATGTTTGGTACTTAGTTCCTAGACCTAGTCAAGGTAATGTAATAGGAACTAAGTGGATTTTCAAAAATAAAGCGATGAGTGCGGGAAAATAGTTAGAAATAAAGCACGATTGGTAGCTCGGGGGTATACACAGTAGAAGGGGTGGACTTTGATGAAACCTTTGCTCCTGTAGCCCGCATTTAGTCTATTCGATTAATGCTTGCCATTGCTTGTCATCTTGGAATCACACTCCATCGATGGATGTGAAAAGTGCTTTTTAAATGGCATTTTGAATGAAGAAGTTTTTGTGGAACAACCAAAAGGATTTGAAGATCCTCACAAACCAAACCATGTTTTTAAATTGAAGAAGGCTTTGTATGGTCTTAAACAAGCTCCTAGAGCTTGGTATGGAAGACTTCTTGAATATCTTCTTGAAATTGGTTTCAAAAGAGGTGAGGTTGATAAAACTCGTTCATTCAAAAGGAGAAAAGTGACATTCTCATTGCTCAAATATATGTGGATGACATTGTGTTTGGATCTACATCGAAAAGATGTTAGGACATTTTGTCAAAAACATGACATCAACATTTGAGATGAGTATGGTGGGTGAGTTAAACTATTTTCTTGGTCTTCAAGTGAAACAAAGCAATGAAGGAATTTTTGTGTCTCAAACCAAGTATGCTCAAAACTTGGTTAAAAGTTTGGTCTTGAGAATGCATCCCATTTGAAAACTCCCATGGGATCATCTCAAAAGTTGTGTAGGGATGATGAAGGTGAAGGTGTAGATCACACCTTGTTTAGAAGTATGATAGGAAGTCTATTGTACCTAGCGCCGGACCGGACATTATGTATAGTGTTTGTGTTCGTGCAAGGTACCAAGCAAATCCCAAGGTCTCCCATCTAAAGGCTTTAAAACGTATCATTCGATATGTTAGTGGGACAACCAAACTTGGACCGTGGTACACTAGAGACACTAATACCAATCTTGTTGGTTTTAGTGATTCGATTGGGGAAATATCGATGATCGTAAAAGCACCACCGGGGTTGTTTTTACTTGAGGAACAATTTGGTTTCATGGTATAGCAAAAACAAAGCTGCGTTTCACCGTCAACCGGAATCGAATATGTAGCGGTTGGTAGTTGTTGCTCTCAACTTCTTTGGATGAATCGATGATCAATGATTATGGGCTAGAATGATACTCTTGTTGTTTATTGTGATAATTCCTGCTATAGATATCTCGAAAAATCCTGTTCAACACTCCCGCACCAAACATATTGATATTCGACATCACTTTATTCGGGATTTGGTTGAACAGAAAATTATCTGCATGGAATTTATAGGAACTGAGAATCAATTAGCTGATGTGTTCACCAAGGCTCTTGATTTTGAGAGATTTTCTACTCTTAGGAAATCTCTAAGTCTGTGTGCTATTTGATTGTCTCACAACATGTGGTCTCTAATGTGACCACATGTGCTTGTTGTAAAAAAAAAAAAAAAATCATCATCATCTTGCATGTTGTCTTGGGCACGACTTTGTCAAATGATTTTTAAAAAAAAATGTGGTTTTTGGAAGACATTTCTTTTTGAATGTGGATCTCTATTAAAAAATATATAAAAAAAAAGGAAAGGAAGTTCTCCCAGTGAATGAGCCAAATTAGTGATTGGAAGCCTTTGAGGGAAAAAGCTACCTTCTCAATGTGTATGCAGCCACTCATATGTGATCTTATAATCTAGATCAATATGTTTTTTGAATTTTTGGCGTGATCATATGAGAAAGGGCTATCCTTGAGGAAGAGTGAAAGCTACCTACTGGTTAAATCCCTTCATCTTTAAGGCAAAAATCATCATATAAAGGGACTGGGAGAAGAGGATCTTGATCCATTGAATTCAAAAATTGCGAAATGTGTCTTTCAGTGTGCCAACATTTTTCTCCTTCACATTCATTGAGCAAAGTCCCTCACTTGTGTGCGCATTGTCTTATTCTTCATGGTTAGGCATACCTATAGGACATTTGGTCTGGTGAATATACTCTCATGCTAAAAGCTTCTCATCATCTATTTTCTCCAAAGTGGCCTATTGACTGTGAATCTTTATCCTTCATTGTGTTTGTCTATAAACAATTTGAATGGTACTTGATTTTTGAGCATTAAGATGATTTGAGGGTTCCTTAGCAGAAGATTTATCACAGGGACATTTTGGGTAATATTCAGATGCCTATTTTTGATGAGAATTTAAAAAAAAAGGAAGTTATTTTACCAAAAATATTTTTTGGTAAGTAGCAGTTTTTTTTGGGAAAGTAGCAGTTGTTCTCCTTCAAAATCAGTTCTTTCTTTCCCAAAAACTTAAACCGTGCCCTAACTGTGCCCTAACTGCATCTTCTCTCTTGTATTCTGACAAATTCTTTCAAGTGCAGTCTCTCTCTCTTCTTCCAGATTCTTCAATGGCATCCAAGGCTGTGGGCTCTCCTTCTCCATCTCAGAATCCAACATCTCCTTCAGCTGATGTCTCCCCAAATATGGAGACATTCGCCCTTCACAGTACACCCCCTCTCACCGTTGTTCCATTCGATGATGCTCCTGCTCCTATTGAAGTCATTCTCCCAGGCGAAGCAGGCAACGTCATTGATGTTGAAAACCCCCCTGATTTGAAGCAAGTAGGCGCCTCTCTTGGCCCTATTGGGCGTCCTACAGTGCGCTTCTCCAAGCGGCAAAGGGGGCTTACTCCAAATTTGGAGCCTCTGTCTCCTACCTCTGTTTCTGAAGCAAAAAGGGGGCGCTTGCTGCAACAAGAATCTCCAGCGGTTCACCTTGAAGATGATGACGCCACTGACGCTGATTTTGTCCCGCCTTCATCAAATGAGGATACGGACTTTTCTCATGTGTGTGTGGTTCGCTCTGTTGCTCCTCCCTCCGCTTCTGAGCCATCTCTTCCTGCTTCTGTGGTGCAAGAAGAGTCTGATGATCTCTTTGAAGAGATTGACAATTTTCAGTCCAATGCTGATCTGGACAGTCCTGTGGCACCCTCTGTTCAAGCGGCCTCTCCTACTCACAGTGATGGTCTCCCTGATGACTCCACCCTTGCAGAAGTCATGCTCAAACTAGGGAAGAAATCTTCGTGCTCTAAGTCCCCTACTCTTCCATCCAGTGATAGCGAAAGAACGAATTCCCTTGATAGGGATTCTGTGGAACCATCTGGACAAGCTTCTTCTGAGTCTATTGAAGGTCTTCAATCTGATGATGACGAAGATGTGGTGGCATCTCCTCTCACATCTTCTCCACCCCTGGATATTGGTTCAGCTTTTAATCCTCTTTTCTACACCCATGAGGCATCCTTGAGGTATGATCGTTTCATCACTCGCAATTTGCTTGAGGAAAAACAGGTTCAGTTAGAGGTTCTTGATCGGTTTAATTTGTCTCAATTTTTAATTGATCGCAAACTTTTAAATACTGTGACCTCTTCCTCACCCTATGTCAAAACTCTAGTCATAGAGTTTTATGCCAACCTTGAAAAAGCCATGTGCTTGGAAGGTTCTGACAGATTTGGTCAGGGTTTTGTTCGAAACAAAATTATCAATTTTACTCCTTCCAAAATCAATGAGTTTTGTGCAACTGAGAATGTTGAATTATCATCTGTGGTTGATAACTTCAATGAGATCACATCTGTCTTGACTGGGGAAAAATCGGCAAATGGCCTATCTCCCGAGAAACTTCAATCACCCAATTGACTTCTTTTTACTCAGTCTTGCACAAATTGTGCACTGCAAATTGGGTCCCTTCAAACAACACTTCCGTGGTGACTCAATCCCAGGCTAAACTCATTTTCCAAATTGGCACTGGCCTTCCTTTTAATTTTGGGCAATGGGTGTTTGATAGTATTACCTTTTATGCTGAAACTCTCTCAGATCACTGGTCCTTCCCTTTCCCGAGTTTGATTTTTCGATTTTTGGTGCATCACGGTATCGTGTGCACTGATCGAATCACAAGTCGTCCCAAAGTTTTGAAGATTTCTGCTCAATTGTTGAAAGGGGATAGGGTCATTGACTTACCCTTCGGTTCTTCTACCGATGCTGCTGGAATTTCTCCATCTTCTCCAGTTCATATGTCCTCTGCAGATGTCCCTGATTCCTCTACAGCCTCACTGTCTGTGCCATTTGTTCGCTCGCAGCTTCCTCTTCTTACTGCTCAGATTGCTGCTACTCGTGCTCACCTTGTATTTCTTGAGGATTTGCAATCACGGTTCCAGGCTTTTCTTGATGCACAAGTGCCATCCTCTTCTGGACAAAAAGGGGGAGACTCCTCTAATGCAGGGGGAGACAACTCTGTTTGACATTACTGCCTCAAGGGATGTTGTTTTAAATGTCATAACATTTCTGTGTTTTTGGTTGTTAACAGTTTAAACAATTTATTTTTTTATTTTTTCTGAACTCTCTGATATTATATTATATCTTTGTGTTATATTAATCATATCTTATTCAGGGGGAGTTCATTGTGTTTAATTGATGTTTTGTCCAGAAAGGCAAAAAAGGGGGAGATTGTTGGAATATGCCTTCCAAGGATATTTTTGGGTTTTCATAATTAGTTAGATTTGAGATTGTTTTTGCCTTTCTTAAAATCTGTCTATACATGGATGATTGATGTATTTTTGGTAAATAAGCTTTGACTTGTTTGATTGATTCAATTAAGGTTTTGATTGATGTAAATATAGTAAATTGTCATTTTAACATTAACATTGTCTTCTAAGTGTTTTCGTGTAGCCCTGGAGCCTATTTAAGAAGATGGTGTCTTCTTCATTCAGGACGCTTTGGAGAGAGATCTGAGATAGAAAAGGGCTAATACACTGCTGTGTCGTGTGATGAATGTGAGCAGAAATACAGACACATCCTTCAACACATCTCATTCTGAAATTACTAAAACTGTGTTGAAGTTTCTATCCTCAATGGAAGTCAGTGTTTATTAGACAAGATTGTATTACCAAAGCATAAGTTTGTAGTCTCTTTTGTCTACTTTCGTTGTTGGGATCTTTTGTTAAAGTTTCGCTAGTTGTTTTCTTTGTAATCGGTTCTATATTTTCTAGTGAAAAGATTTTGCCATATTGGCACGTCTACAAGTATTTATACTTGTAGACAAAGGATACATCAATCTTGTTAACTTTCTGTTTTAATTATTCCGCTGCAATTCTACTGGATGTTGCTGTAGATGTTATCACATTTTTGATAACATTTACTGTATTCCAGCATTGTTTTTCCGAGTTACATAGCTATAAAACTCTCAGAGATACATATTCAAAAACTAGAGACTACAATCTAGGCTGAAATGCTGTCCAAACAAGGGATTAGGCAATTTAAATGACTGTCACTGCTTAGTATATGCAATGCAAGCCAGTTATCTGGTAAAAATTGTTGCAGGCGAGTGGTCAGCAGCTTTGGCTAAGCAAGGAGCTACTGAAGATGACTATCAAGGATATGCAGAGGTGGAGGTTTATGGGACGGCTACATGTATTTGGATGGGCTTATTGGTCGTACAAGGGAGTTGATAATTCTCCATGGAGTCTCCAGTGGATGCTTTGCAACAACCTCATCAATCTCTAGTTTCAATACCCGTTCCTCACCTGCCAAGCATCAAATATTTGATACATATGCGTGTGTAATT
Source organism: Platycodon grandiflorus (assembly GCA_016624345.1). Taxonomy (NCBI): domain Eukaryota; kingdom Viridiplantae; phylum Streptophyta; class Magnoliopsida; order Asterales; family Campanulaceae; genus Platycodon; species Platycodon grandiflorus. The sequence continues at coordinate 14,658,954 of CM028364.1, forward strand.
AATGCTTCCATATGCTTCATTTCTGTAATAAGTTTTGGCACGGGAACTGCTTTTTTAAGAGGAGTATTTTAATAAAAAATACAAGCCTTTTCAAGAAGTTGAGTATCCCACATTGGAAAGAGTATTGGCAGCAGCAGAGTTACGTCCTCACTCTCCCTCTCAAGGTGAACTGTGTGCCCACCTTATATAGTTGCAGCAGAAATGTAATCCCCACATGTCAAATATAAACACTTTATCTCTCATTTAATCTGTGTCAGTTTTTTTTTTAAAAATTCTGGGTAGTTTTGTTTTTCAAAATTTTTGAACATCACAATGCATTCGGTCTACATTATTTGATAGATTCATTACAGATTCTTTGTTTATTAGCTTTGAAACTGATTTCAAAGACTTCAATTTGTGACAGTTTTTTGAGAATTGATTTTCTGGATTTATTACAATGTTTGTAACTCCTTTTGTAACACCTATAAAAGGAGCCTTCCTCCAATGCTTGAAGATACCGTTTTCCAGCAACAAAACTATATCCTCTCTCTATACAATTAGGCAAACCAAAGTGTGAGTGTGTGTGTGAGCTTCGGCTTCTTGAGGTAGTGCGGACCAAGAGAAGCAAAAACTCTAAGTGGTTGGGCTGTTGTATCCTGGAGGCGGCCGGCGTGCTGAAACCTATTGCATTTGGGGACACACCCAATAGGGGCGCGAACCGTCTTAAAGAGAGCGACATTGTCCGCACCTCATCCCACCGATTACTTTTTCGAGATTTGTATACACAAGGGTTGTAAGTTGGTTCTCCTTTTCTAATTATTATTTCCAACAGGAACAATGTTAGTCATTTCCTACTATTAGCAGCACGGCATGTGCCATGGTTGCGTACCAGTTCCACTGTTTTAATTTGATCCTTAGTGATCGAGAAATTTACTGAAGGTAATTATCTTGCTAGAGCATTATGTGTTGTTATCAAAGAAAAATAAATTTCTTACAAAGCATATATAATACAGGAAAGAGAATAGAAAGTGATGTTACGGTAAAAAAAATTAAAAAATTTTCTCAACCACAATCAGCTAGTATGTATAAAAGCAAGTAGACTATTGTTGGTTGACTAGGCTTCACTTGAGTTGACTTGGGGTCCTCGAGTTCATATGCACACGGCAGGCACACCTAACTTTTCACAAATCATTTCTTTCATCTTTACAACTCCAATGAAGGCACTTTTAACATAATCAAATCAAACCAAACTTGAACATTCAAGTGTTTGGTCTCATACAATTAATAGTTTATAGATTTCGATCAGTATCCCATACAATTTTGAACCTATTAATGAATGGAGCTTACTGCCTGCCTGGCCCAAGAGATTTTTGGAAAGTCAGTACTATATATTGTCATTGCTTTTGAGTTAGGAGGAAAAGACGAATAGTGATTTGAAGAAAATATATATGATCAAACACCAAGAAGCATGCCCAAGCCTTTTGTTTCGGATTCGTTGCAACAATGCTTTCACATGGGCTCAGTAAGCATATTTATTTTCTTGGGATCCTATTTGGCTTTACAGCAATAGATAGAGTAACACAGTATGTTTGTTTAAAAAGAAAATGTTGCAGGGGAATGGGCAGCAGAATTGGCTAAAGCATGATGCTAAGGAAGAGGACTATCAATGACATTCAGAGGTCCACTTAGACCCTAGCCTCTTTGGTGCAGCGGCAACTTTTTTCTTTATAAACGTTTGGGATATAAATTCAAAACACAAATTTTTTTTTTCCCAACAACGTTTTAAAATTCGCATTTTGGAAAAATGCTAGAAAATTTCAAAGCTTGAAAATACAGTTTTTTATACCGCAACGTTGAGACGATAAGTGGAGGAATTGTAAGATTTATTTCTTGCAGGTTAAGAAATTCCTTATGTGGTCAATAGTGAGAATCACGGTTGATTTGGGATTACTAAATCATATTAAATACTGGTTTGTAAAAGGAGTTAGTTTCCTATTTAAACTCTACCTTGATGGACGGTTGAGATTAAATCCTAATCCTAATAGGAATCGGTCCTCCCTTTGCCTATATAAAGAGATGCAATACCCATCATATTCATCTATTACGAAAAACAACTCATTAGGGTTTTGGGCCAAGAGGGAGAAATCGTATTCCGTCTTCTTTGGCTATTATACTGCAGATTTCGGATCTACATCAAGTTAATAGAATCAAACATCATGTCTTCAGGTATTTTACTTATGATTATTTGTATGCTATTGTGATAATTATGAAGTTCAAGATCTAGGGTTTAATGATTAAAATATTACAGGAATAAGTTGCATTAAAACGCCGGATCAAACATACTCTTGGAGGTATATGGGAGGGCCACATTGGATGGGCTTAAAGGAATTGAAAATTTTGATTGTTAGTGTTTGTGCAGTTATATACTTCAAAGTGACTCTTTCGGAGGACTGAGCCAGTCCTCAAATATATCAGAGTCGACTGCGATTTAACTTAGGTCATATATAGGACTAGTACATATACAACTAGTTATAAGATATTGCAACCAGCTGGATTTAGAGAGATAAAAAGTGGATCGGAATTAATGTATAGTAGTGTAACAGAGATTGATGGAAACTGATGCAGAGGAAGAGGATGGTTTCTTTTGGCTGATGCCATTAGCATTAGCTTTTTGGTGAGAGCACTAAGCTTTTGAAAGTTGAAGGCCATCGTGACGAAGAAACAGATTCAAGTGGTTGAGGAGGTCATGACTCATGACATAAGGAATATTTGAGGCTTTATGCAGGCATCATTACCACTTTTTCTCATGTTCTTCTTCTTCTTGGTGGGAAACATCAATTATTTCTTGCTCACTCAAACCCACTTTCTTTTTCAATCTTTGATCTTTCCTTTGAAAAAATTAAAATTAAGTGAGATTTTACTATCAAATTATTAACAATGCAAATTGAGCAGCTACTAATTGTTTGCCAAATTAACACAAGTTATAAATTAATTAGTAATTAATTAAGCTATACTCGTAGTCTCTAACGTCTTAATTTGTCATCAACAACTGGTGGTACTGGTACATTTGGAAGCGAATAAGCTAGCTAGGTTTGTTTTTTTCCCACTTGTATATATTCCTAGTTCCTAAGGAACCGTTTGTTTAATTGGACCTCCTTTTTTGGGGGAGCTGAGGGATATTTGGCTCTGTTGCTTTTATCCTCATTTTCTTCTTTTACTTCAAGAAAGGGACTTTCAATGGAAAATATATATAGCGCGCAATATCGCCATCAGTATTAGCTGTTCCTTATTTTTAAAAATGGATCCACCTTCAATTGAAGAATCAATATGATGTAAGATATATTGGACTCATCAAGCTACCTAGCTAGCTTATTATATATATATATATATATTTATTTATATTTATTATACTACCATACATAAAGATGTATAATTAAGTTACATAATTTGAAAAGAAAAAGATCAAAATAAAATGTAGCATTTGACATCAACAAACAGATATCGACAAATACTTCTTTAATCTTGATTTGATTAGTCCCCCTTCCAATGGGTAAAGATCGAAAAAGTGAAAGAACAAATTAGTGAGAGCTAGTAGAAGATTTTTTTTTTTACTACGACTACAAGCAATTCAGACTCGATATCGACTCAACTTTACAAATGACAGTAAGAAACCTAGCTAAGATGATCACCTCCACCTTTATTATGATCTTGAGTCTTGACCTGATAAAATTGGTGCTACATCATGCCGGACACTCTTTCTAACACAATTAGCATGTGGAAATTGCTCTTCCAGTTCACCTCACTATAATTCCCTTGATGCCCTTCAACGTTTTCATTCGATTTGGATGATCGTTTTACTCTCTACGCCATGATGAACTTCTTGAAACACCCATGCCGTTCCATTTATAATCTAAAAGGTGGCCGCTTGATATATATAGAAACCATAGGGAGCTGCAGCAGCATGAGAACAAGTTAACTGAATCTCTAAATATTAATTATCCGAGAATGAAACTAATGATTTACATTTTACATATAATACTTCCTCTCCAAAATAAGTGTCTCATATTGATTTTACACAGATTTTAAGAAAGTCCTTGACTTTATGTAATTTTTTAATACTCTCAAAGTATTTTTTTAGTGATCTAAAATCAATGAATCCCTCATTTTTTTATTATCTCACAATTAATATGAATATTATGGACAATTTATTTATAAAAAAAAATTCTAAAATGAAATGAGACCTAATTATTTTAGGACATTCCAAAATAATAATAATAATAAGAATAAGGAACATGGTTTGTAAATATAGTTGGTGGGGCGGGGTGTGGGGACCTAAACTTGTGCTTTGAATAGCTGAAATTACCAATTTGAGACAAGAGGGTTTGGGCTTCAAATTTTTTATTTCAGTTCTTATCACACTCTCTGTCTCATTAAATCTTAATTCTACAAGTTTTTTTGTAAAAATTATAAGAAGAAGACAAGTTAAATTAATAATGATACGTGTAAAGTTAGGATTAAGTGTGACACATAGTGTGATAGAAAGTGAGATAGAAGATTTGAAGCCTACGATATGGGAGAGAGAGAGAGAGATTGATTGATTGATTGATTGATTGTCTATACTCTCTAATCATCAAACTTAAACCTAATCAAATATTCACAATAATTGTGCCACAGGAAGTCAATGACCCACTATGAGTGCCATCGACTACGAGACCTAATTAATTTCCCAAACATAATATACTTGTTGGAACATGTCAATCTCCTCCCCGTGAAGATTGAAATGCTAATAATTGCTTTTAGGACCCTTGTTAAACGTTTTTTTAGAAAAATATATCGGGTTTTTTTTTTTGGAAAGCTCCATGGAGTAAGAGAGATAGGGAGAGGGAGAGAGAGAGAATCATATGTCAAGGGTTAGAATTATATAATTATTTGGTTCTTCTACTTTACGAAATCTATACGTTTGGTCCCCCTTCATCAAAATAATTTATTCTGGTCACTCGATTTTCATTTCTTTGTGAGATTCCCCCTTCAGGCCGTTACTGTTATAATTTTCAACTGTTTTTAAAAAAATATCCAAACTACCCTTTTTTTCTTTAATTGAGTAAAAGGAATTTGGATCCTTCTATTCCATTAACCCTAAAAAGTCCAAAATTTAACATCCAAAACTCATTGAAACTGATCATCCTATCCCCACCTCGATCGACCCCACTAATCATCTTCCTGCACTCAGGCGATCAAACATTCCTCGCCCAAACTCCCCAGCACGTTCTGCGATTCCTCGGCCGAAATCGATACATTCTCGTCGATATCAAACACCGAGAACGCGTCCTTGAGATTCTCCAATACCTCGATTGAGTCGATGTCCTTTGTGTTGAGCTCGATAAACTTTCTCAGATCGATAAACCCATTGCCATCAGAGTCGACTTCCTTGATCACGTTCTTTGGCTCTTCCTTGATCGGAAGGTGACCGAGGCTACCCATGATGGACCCTAGCTTGGACGAAGAGATCTTGCCCTTGCCATTGACATCAAATTTCTTGAACGCCTGTTCAAGCTCCTCCTCGATCCGGGCACATGAGTTGAGGGAAGACGTATGAGACGGAATTGGCGTCGGGTTGGCCGAGATGTCTGCAACTACGGGGAGGGGGAGACGTTTCTTCTTACGGTTGAAAAAGGATTTTAAACCCATTTCTTATGGGTTTGGTGTTGTTCTAGTTCGATTGAATTGGGGGTTTTTTCACATGAAAGTTGTAGTCTTTGTTGGATCCAATTAGTTTGTTGTTGTGATTTTGGTTCAAGGGTTTGTGATTTTGGTTCAATGGGCGCTTTGGAGGAGGGTCATTACAATGTGGAGCTAGAGAATGAAATGACGTTAGGCGGTGGGTGTATTCATGAGCTGGGCTTTCATGGGGAAACCGAGACTTTGGCCATTGAGGATGCTGTGAGAATCTTATTGCAGGATTTGGGAGAAGACATCAATCGTGATTTTCTCTCTCCTCTTCTACTTATGATTTTTTTTCTTATTTTTTGATTGTTGCTTTCATTCTTTTCGTTTATGTGTGTATGTTGTAATTTCATTGGTATCGAAGAAATCAACTAATCTTATGATTTTCCTTGATTTGGTGTTCTGATTTTGCTCTGCAATTCATTTATGGTTGGTTTGCATTGAGAAGTAGAGAGAGTGGGTAATTTGGGCATTTTTTAAAAAAATAGGCGGAAAATTTGACATTAACGGCCTGAAGGGGGAATCTCACAAGGAAATGCAAATCGAGTGACCAGAATGAATTTTTTTGATGAGGGAGGACCAAACGCATAATTTTCGTAAAGCGGAGAGACCAAATAATTAAATAATTCCAAGGGTTAAATGCACCATTGGTCCCTGTATTTTGAATATTTCTAGCATTAGTATCTGATTTCAAAAGGTAAAAATTTGGTCAAAATAGGCTTTTGTTTGTACGCTATTGGTTCTTCCATTAGACGTCGTTGGGAATTCAGCCGTTAACCTACCATGCGCTCCTCATGTGAATTTTTTTAGTGGGCAAAAACGTAATTTTCATCCTATTATTAACCTAATACACTATTTACTCACCCCAGTCCGATCCCACCCACAATCACCTCTCTCTCTCTCTCTCTCTTCCCTAGAGCACATGTTCCTGCTCGTTGAAATGAGAATTCATGGAGGGGCACTCAGTATGAGATGGAGGGAGTAAACAATGATCGACAACAAGAATCAATGGCAGCAAAATGAAAATGTCTTCAAAAGAAAGATTGATTTCATAGTTGGTCGTGAAATTGAAAAAGGAGGAGTTTACAAAGGCATTGTTTGTTCAATTAAATAATATGGTGCTTTTGTGGAGTTTAATGGTGACCAGCAAGGTCTCTTGCACATTTCTGAATTGTCGCGTACTCCGGTAGCCATAGTTTCAGATGTGGTGTCTGTTGGGCAAAACTTTCCTTAATGTGCATTGGGTGATGAAGCTAATCAACCAAAAAAGCCAACCAATGTAGTGGAGGTTTTACCTGTTGACAAAAGTGAAATTAGTGGGTCAACCTCCTCTTTATCCTCATCACCAGCTGTAGTGATTCAATTCACCATTAACGTACAAAAAAAACCCTACTTTAGACCCAACCTTCACTTTTTAAAATCAAGGACTAATACTAGAAATGTTCAAAGTACAAGGACTATGCTCATATTGCAAAAGTTTAAAGAAAAATACTTTTTTACAAATGTTCCTGAAGCACTTGCAAGCAAGACTAATACCACGGGCTTTGTGCATCCACAATTATAAGATGTACAAATGTGTTGTAGAATCGGTTAAGTGCTTCGCACATTGAAGTTTAAAATAGGAATAATTGCGGGGTGGTCCTCTTTATGAAATTTTCAACCGCTTTAAGCCTTCATTTTTATTTCTAACTGCTTAAATTAATTTTAAGTGATAAATTGACCAATTATTTCAAAATTGCCCTCGTAACAACCTAAAATATTATTCCGCCATTTTCGACACTATCGATTCCGTGCTTCCATTAGAAAGCCTGACAATGATCAAAATCGAGGAGTCATTTGCTCGAGAAATTAGGAATATCATCGTATGTGAAGGTCGTGATAAGTTTGAAAGCAAACAGGATCCTCTATTCCAAAAAGGTGTTGCATATCCTATTCCAACCGTCGAATCTTCGCCACATGTGCATGGAAATAAATAAACAATAATTACCCCGTAATTTTTGGTGCACATGTGGCGAAGATCCGACGATTGGAATAGGAGATGGAACACTTTTTTTGGAATAGAGGATCCTATCTGATTTGAAAGGCATGTAAGTTTCACTCAGTGGAGGAAGTTGATGGAGCAAGGAGGGTTCAAATCTAACGGAATCGACGATAGAGAATTTCTTCAAAGCCAAATGCTTTTGAGAATGTACAACTCTTTTGTTAACTATAGAGTGCAAAAACAAGGACAAGATGGAGCTGGGATTATTCTAAGTTGGTCAGATCAACCACTTTACACAGTCTCAGCGTGGGTCCCCATTGACATCAGCAGCAGTTCATCATCTCATCAGCAATAGTAACAACAACAACAGCAGCAATAGCAGTACCAACCATCAGTTTTCTTCTTCAACGACGTAACATCAGTTTTTAGTACAATTTTGATGCATCACAAGTGTAATATTCGCGCATTAGTAATCTTTTGTGCATCGCGATGCACTTTTGATGGATCGCAAGTGTAATTTTGTGTATCGCGATGCACAAAAATAGTACTTTTTAGTACAACTTTGTACATCATGATGCACACTTTTTTGTGCATTGCAAGTGTAATATTGTGCATCGTGATGCACAAAATCAGTACTTTTTAGTACAATTTTGTGCATCGCGATGCACACTTTGATGCATCACAAGTGTAATGTTGTGCATTAGTACTGTTTTGTGCATCACGATGCACTTTTGATGCATTGTAAGTGTAATATTGTGCATCGCGATACACAAAAATACTCCCTCCGTCCCGGATAAATGTTCCTAGTGGATAAAACACAGGAATTAAGAAACATAATTAATAATGTGATGTAAAATATGTTCTGACCATAATACCCATGAACATTAATTGAGTTCAACTACTTTAAATAATTTAGTTTGTTTGGAATGTGTTATATTAAATGAAGCTTTAAGGGTATATTAGAAAGAATGGTAGAGAATAGGTAGATCAAAAGTCTTTAGAAACATTAGTTGGGACATCTTAAAATAGAAAGTAAATTTATCCAGGACGGAGGGAGTAGTACTTTTTGTGCATCGCGATGCAACAATTTATGCATCGCGATGCATAACGTGTCTGTTCTGTGTTTTTTAAGGGCATAGATGACATTTCGCAACAAAATTGTAAAATGGAGCGGCCCAAATTTCACCCTTCAAAATATAGTGGATTAAAGCGGTTGAAAATTGTATAAAAGGGAGCTGCCCAAAATTCACCAAACAAAATATACCTAACTTTAGTAATTTGCCCGAAGTCTCATATTTAATTAAATGGAGTCCAAACATCCATTTTCATCACAAAATGAGGTCTATCAGAATATCAATTCTAAGAATTGTGTGGTGGTATGTCAAGGACAAAAGAGAAAACGGGCATCACCAAACACGTGATAATTTGGGTTGCCTTGTAATCACAAGACAATAATTGGGGCACAGTCTAATTAATCTTGTCTTCTTCATTTTTTTGGTTTTTATTACAAGACAATAATTGGGGCACAGCCCTGTAATATAACTTAACTGGTCGTACGGGCAAAACAGAGAGTCTATCTAGTCAAGTACTACTGATGAACTCAAATAAGTGTGATATTTATTATTGATTTTTTACTAAATATTGAGATAAATATTACTCTAATGTGATGTTTTTGTGACTTTTGATGATCCAAGGAAAAAATGCAATAAGTTGGAGAAAATAGCACAAATATGGGCAGAATCAGAGTTTGCACGTGGGCACGCAGAGATGACAGACGGGACTTTCAAGCTCGAACATTAAATTCTTTTGTTAGGATTTAAGTTTTAGTGAGCTGAAGACTCATTTTAATATTTTGTTAATTTTAATTATGTTAGGATTTTATTATTTTATTTTTTTATTTTAGGCATTTCTAGAGTAGTTGCTTGATGCCCTAATCTTTAGAAACATGGGGTAGTGGCTAAGATCATGGTTTAGTGGCAGTAGTAATGAGAGAATTCCTCCAGATTTTCTCCTATAAATAGAGGGGGAAATCCTCAAAGAAGGGGGAGACGTTTTTGGAAGAAATACACACACATACCTTGAAGACGGACTGTAGGAAGAAAAGTCGAAGCAGCTCTTTCTCTTCTACTAGAGCACCTGCTGGGTTTTACATTTCTCTTTTGGTATTTGTAAGTAATCTTTAATTATGTTTAGTAGCTGGTTTCCCTCTTCAGTTAATGAACAAGTAATTCTCTTCAAAATTACTACTGTGAGATCTTAGTTTTATTTTTAATTCTCAATTATTTTCAAGTATTTATTCATTCTCTAATTTTCTAGTTGCAAGAAACTTGTGACTTATGATTAATATGATTAGTTAATGTTCAGGGCCCGAATTTTAATTAACGTAATAGTCTATTGCTAGTTAGAGCCGCTGATCCGTAATTGTCTTCGGGTTCTAACAAAGTAGCAAGCGACGCACTGTTTAGGCATCACAAGTATACTCGGGTAGTGTTGCGGGAATGAGTAATCTAAATTAAATGATATTGCTTCAATATGCACTGTTTAGAATCGGGTCTCTCTCTCTTAATGCTATGAGCGTCTCGGGGGTTGTCTTTTGATTAGAGTAGTAATTAACGAGCTTCTCTTAATTATCGACACTGTAAGGAGAGATTGGGTGTTAGGAGTTTGTCGACAACTATAACCGGTTTATTTGTAGTTAATTGAGACAATGTTGCATCGATGATCAGTAGTAAATTGTGAAATTGCAATTAGTTCATTAACTGGAATTTTCTCATCTTAAAAATCCAACATAATTTTCTGCTTCGTTTATATTAAGTCTTTTAAATTAATTCATTGTTGATATTTAGTTTAGATAAAATAATCAAATTCTTATTTTAATTGCTTCGTAGAATTTTTAAAAGAAGTGAGTACAACGTTCCCTGTGGATACGATCTCTACTACCCTATACTCGATATTTGGAAAATAGGAAATTAATTTTGACGGTTTGCGCCAAATGTTAACTCCTATTACAACAAGTCCGACCGGGACCGGGACCGGGACCGGGACTGGGACCGGAACCCGTACGTACAGCTACAGCCTACAGCAGCTGATCTGAGCTCTGTTACTACACCCTCGTTAGTTTCTACATTGTCTTTGTTTTTTCGTTTACTGCAACTCAGCCACTCCACTTGTGAGGGTGAGGTTCCGTTTTTACAAATTAAAATTCGTTACAGAAGATATACTCCTTGATTGAATCTTGATACACGGAGGTAGTGGGTAAGTGGTAACATATGAATGGGTGAGGATATTTTAACTGAAGGAAAATCAGTGTCACCTCAAAGCCCTTCCATTATCAATCGACAATGGTGGGAGGTGCCGGTATCTCAAATCTCAACCCTCATTGTACTTTTATTATTTAATTTAAATTTAAAAAGAGATTAGAAAATACAAAAGTACCAGTCTAGTGACGTGGAGTCTCCATAATGCAGAATCTTATAACTCAGAAAATCAACGGCCCAGATTCCCTCCTCCCTTTCTGGCTATTCGTTTATCTTCCCAACATCTCACCCCACTCTCACTCCTCCTCCTCCCCTTCTTCCTTCCTTTCCTTCCTTCCTTCCTCTCCATTTCTCTCTCTAAAAATACTTCTCTCTTTCTATCTATCATACAAGCTAACTCTCTAGTAGTACTAGAAGAGTTCAAAGAGAGGAGAGAGAAAGAGAGAGAGAGAGAGAGAGAAAAAAGATGTTGTTGGGAAAGAGACCCCGTCCCCCAATGAAGAGAACCACCAGTATGACTGAATTTACCTTGGATATGGATCTTAACCTCAACGGAACCACCGAACCGTCTCTTGATCCGCATAACCCATTTAACGTCGCCGTCGGCCCATTCACACCCAACGACGGTCTAGATCATCGGTTTTTGACATCCACCCTTTCTCCTAGAAACCACCGCCGTAATTCTGCTGACCATATGGAAACCCCTCACTTTTTGAAAGCTTGCCACCTCTGCAAGCGCCGTTTAATCCCCGGCCGTGACATCTTCATGTACAGGTACTTACATACACATATCTTCTATTTTGTAGTATCATGTCAGAAAAAGATATACTATATGATGTAGGAGTACAGCATACTCATTCTGGGACGTATAAATTTTGTCTAATTACTACATTTAATGATCAGATGAGTTTATTGATTAACGAAATTAATGATTTTTGTTTCTGTGGTGCAGAGGTGATAGTGCTTTTTGCAGTCTAGAGTGTAGACAACAACAAATGACTCAGGATGAAAGGAAAGAGAAGTGCTCATTGGCATCAAAGAAACAAACTTCATCATCCTCTACAGCTACCGGATCAGAAGTTTCCACTAACGGCGCCGAGACCATCGCCGCTCTGTAGATTTTTTTTAAAAATTTTATTTGATGTTAAGGCAAGTATAAATCTATTATGTATGTATCCACTTGTATACATATATGAAGCATGATGAATATATGTATATATATGTGGGTGTTACAGTAATATAAATATGTTAATGGGTAAGTTTTGAAAGTATATTACTCCACTTCTTCCAACTTTGTTTGCGTTTGCTCTCTTACTTTTTTTTTTTTTCTTGGGCAGTAGTGAGGAAGATTTGCATAATTTGTTTTTGAGAATTGTTATTAGCATTTCATAATTTACTTCGCCACACCATATACTACCTCCGTTACAAAAAAAAAAGTTTACTTTTGACTTTATAAGGTCAACTTAAATAAGGTTTGACAAATACTTTACAAAAATTTATTTGGTTTACAAAATTAAGTAAGTTGTAATTCATAGTATTCTTAATATAGTTTTTAATTAATGAAATTCTATTTGCTAAAATATAAATAAAGTATGTAAATTAAATTTTAATTTAATTTAGTCAAATGTTGATTTTTTAAAATAAAAAGTAGACTTTTTACCTGAAACGAATGGAGTATTTTATTTGTTATCTTTACCATATGCTTTTGAAATTATACCATGGAGTGATGCAGTAAAAAAATTGCGTGCTAATAATGATTATATATTTTTATTCTTTGGTGGTTATTTCAATTATTTTTTACGGTACAAGTCTGGGATGAATAAGTACAACATTTTGCTTGGACAAACTTTTTTTTGCTAACAGAAGATACCCGTGGATATCTACAGTTCTACACTACTCCGTATGACTTTTCTTTGTGTGGCTTTAGTGATACCCTTTTGAAATTTTAAATAATCAAAGAAAAATATTAACAAGTGCCTCTAATTATATGACACCTTTTAAGGATCTAAACTTAGAAATATTCTCCATTGAAATTATCCCGAATGAATGACCTTGTGAGCTTTTCAATTACTCTCTCCTCCGTTCAAGAAGTTTACATTTAAAAAATCTAAGATATGAGTGCTATATTAATATTATAGAACTGACAATAATTAACTTAAAAGATTGGTTCAGTGGTGTAATCATGTTCGAGTCTCATAATTAGGTAGAAATTTCTCTCGGATATTCAGCTAGTAAATTAGACATGTAATGCCCGAAGCCTAAACGCTTGAACAATGGGACAGAGATATTTACAAGACAGAGAGACAAATGGATTTACAAGACAATCGCTAGAGTGATCGACCAAGATCTTGAGGAAGGATATATTGTCTTTTTGTTCTACATTATTATTCATTTTGGATCTTCCATTGCAATGAATGATTTTTCTTTTCTATTTACTCTTAGGTACACATATCTAAATCCAGTTCAGTTTCGGTTCCGAACCGTCAATTCTTGATTTTAAAAAATAATGTTTTTCACTCCACCAGTACATCGCATGGGTTAATGACTATTTAGTTTCAGAACCAATATGAATGACAAGTTGGCAACGGGTCGAGTTTGGGTCGGATATGTCATTTTCCGAACCCGCTCCTAGTCATAACTCACATTCCTATAGGCTAGATTGAAACAATATTCTAGTGAGTTTTTTTTTTTTGTAAAAATTTAAAGATTAATTCTAATTAACTAATTTTAGTAATACTAATTTTAGTAATTTTAGTATTTAACACTATAGTATTTCAAATACAATTAAAACATGATAGATAGCGAACATGAATTTAGTAATTTTATATTTAAAAAATGACAATTATTTTGAAATTAAAAATTATCAAAAAAGGAAGAATGAAATTAAAATGGAGGAAGCAGATAGACTTGCTCATGAAGTAACACACAAAAAAGAAAGACGTATGAAGAATTAAAGACGTAATTACCTCAAAGTTGTGCTTATTTTGACAAAGAAGGTCAAATGTAAAAAATAGAAATAGTTAAATAGAGGAGAGATTGGAGGATTATGGTTTCTAAACAGATTCCCAATGATGTGATTATATAGGTCTTAGTTTGCCGGTTGATGCTATGACAACGGGACATAATAATGCATATCCCACCAAAATAAAAACCTAGCTAGCTAGTGCGCTACGCTATAAAAAATATATATATATATATATATATATATATATTGAGAAGTATTCAATAATTATTTTAAAAATATAATTATTAATGGTTATTATTATTTCAACTATTAGCTATTAATTTTCAATCCAATGGTTGATATAATAGTAATCATTGATGGTTATATTTTTGAAATAACGATTGAATACTCCTCCATATATACTCGCCTCGCATGTGTCGTGTTTAGGTTATATTCTTATACAATCGATCTCAAATTTAAATTAAAAAGAAGGATTGTCTTTTGTAAATATTGAATTCCTCGTAAATATTATACAAGTATTTATGCATGCATTGAGCTAGTATATATGGCCATAACATCGATTAATGCTCTTTTCTTTTCCTTTCTTTTAAAGCAATATTTATTGATTTTCTTTTTCTATTTTTTTTTCATTATTCTCTAAATTTAAATAGTAAATGTAAAAAAGATAAGTAAGAATGCACTTAGTAAATATTCTCATAAGTTCATATTGAACTTAACAGTGATAAATTTTTTGTCAAAAATCTGTATTCTAACTTAATTACTCACATATATTTTTGTGTCTTTGTGTTGTGTATCTTTCGTTTTTGACAAATGAAGTTCCCGTTTGGTTGTGCGTTTTGGCCAAAATACAGAGATAAAACGCAGTTTATTTGCAAAAATTATGTTTCAATGCTGCGGTAGAAAAAGCTGCATTTTAAAATGCTAGAATTTCTAACATTTTTCCATAACGCAGGTTTTAAAACTCTACTAGAAAAAAAAAAAAGCTTTTTGAAGTAATATCTCAATTACGCATTTATAAGAAAAAAATCGCGTTTTAAAAACGCTGCATTTTTTAAACCGCTACGTTTTTAAAAACGCTGCATTTTAAAAATATTGCACCAAATGGACTCGAAGAAAATATATAAAGAAAAAAAAATAGTAGATCAAAGAGCAAAAAAGTGAAAAATACAAAAGTAAAAGTCTAAAAAAACACGTTGCAGAACAGACCAGTTAATATACCTTTATGAATTCTTAAATTTGTAACATGAAAAGTTTATGCATGTACAAAAACTTGAATGATTTCAATTGAGTTTCGAAAACTCTTTTTGTGTGTTTAACTTTTCAGACCTCTAGTGACAGTCTCATTTAATGAAACTCTCTTATATTTGAAATTATTTATTTCTTATATCTAAGAGAAATCTTACTCCCAACAAAAAAGTTGACGTTTTTTTCTTGTGAAAGTAAGCTTAACTCCGAATTGTTGAATTAGAATCGATATTGAACACACACACACACACACACAAAATGTAGCAAGAAAGAGAATCACGTATTTTTGAAATTTGGAGGACAAGAAGGAAGGAACCGGAACTTCTCGATTTGAGTCTTAGAGGTTTGTGAAGTTTTTAGGGTGTGTTTGATCATGATAATTTAGTAGATTGATTTTAGATTTTAGATTTTCATTTTGTGACAATTAAAAAAAAAAGTAAGAGAAAGAGAGAGAACTGTGTGCATGGGGCTAAAACGAGAGACATTTCAAAATTATAAATCAAAGTCACTTATAAATCATGTAAATATATATATATATATATATATATATATATATCAAACCCTTGAGCAGTGCCGACCCTGAGATTTCGGGGGCCCTAGGCGAGCTTAAAAAATGTGACCCCAACCTAAATAAACAAAATTTAAAAACTAAACTATTGATTAATCAAAAAAAATAATTCATTGCAAATATAATATGCAAAACCTAAATAATTAAACCTCAAAACTTAATTACCTAGATATACATTTTGCCTCAGATTTTACATACTACAAAAAAGAAAATTAAATTTTAAATTAGTTAAGAAGAAAGAGGTAAGAGTTTTGCCTCAGATTTTACATACTACAAAAAAGAAAATTAAATTTTAAATTAGTTAAGAAGAAAGAGGTAAGAGTTAGCTAGAGAGGTGCCTTTTTAGAAATCAGTAGCAATTAAAGATTTATGGTGCAGTGTTCCCCCCACCCCACCCCACCCCACCCCAATTTTATTCTTCTAAATCACTTTAAATGTCAATTCTCTCTCTCACCTTACGCATATAATAAATTAACAGAAATTTTATTTTCTTTTAGTTTAGGCCTAAGAGCATCTCCAATGTAAATGTGAATGTAGAAAAAATTAGGTGCCACCTAAGATTTACATATTTTTTAAAATAAAATAACTTTCCAATGCTATTGTGGAGGAGGGTTGTGGATATGATGTGTCAACTAAATTTTTTATTATTGGTTGGTAGACTCTTGATTTTTTGACATTCAATGCAAAATGTGGATGTGGATGTGAATACAAGAGTCTTTTTCCACATCCTCCTCCACAATTTGCATTGAATGTAAAAAAAGTAAGATTCTATCAACTAATATGAAACAATTTAGTTGACACATAGTATCCACAACCCACCCCACAATTGGATTGGAGAGTTTTTATTTTTTGAAAAATATGTAAATCCTAAGGGGCACCCAATTTTTTTTTTCATATTTACGTGTGCATTGGAGATGCTCTAAATATTAGATGTGGATTTTAAAATGAGATATAGGCAGTGAGCTTTATTTATAATAGAAATAAAGCTTTAATATAAAGACTAATTATTTTTGGTCTTCTATTACACTTTAAGATGTTGGCCTTATAATTTACAGGAAATTGCTGGCTGGTCCCCTTTTCAAAAAGTTTAACCCCTAAAGTCCATTATTTTTTTTCTTAACCGGAAAAAGGCATTTTGATAATTTTCTTCCTAAAATATCCCTATACAACATGAACACTCTTTTATTTTAGAGATTCGTTAAAAAACACACACACACACACACAAACATAAAAAATATTTAGTTACATCAAAGAAACTGAAAACTTGTAAACGATTTCATGTTGTTAATATAGTCTTCCCTCATGTTTGGGGATCAATTTTCATCAGGGCCGGCCCAAGGCAAGGGCAAGCTAGGCGCCCGCCCAGGGCCCAAAATGGCAGGGGGCCCAAAAATTTTTATATATGATAGTATTATATAGGTAGAACCATATCATGTGAAGCTTAGGCCCAAAATATTACACAACTTAGGCCCAAACCGAAAAATCAAATGTGTTTTAAAAAAAAAAATTGGAAAAGAAAAAGAAAGAAGTTTGGAATTTAGAGCGCCAATTCCATCATCGTGAAGGCCGAACAACTGCACAAGAAACGGAGGTCAGAGAAAGATTAGAGAGACAAAGACCCACCTTCATCTCTTCTCAAAAAATCAAAAATTCTGAGAGACAAAGACCCACCTTCATCTCTTCTCAAAAAATCAAAAATTCTGTAATTCTTCCTTCAAATTCCTTCAATTCATCAAATCAATTTTCGATTCTTCATCATAGTAATTAGTAAAGCTCAGTCTGAGGCAGTGAGGCTATTTGAGATTGAGAATTGAGATTTGAGAAATCAGAAATATTAAGATTTAAGGTGAGAAAGTCAGAAAACAAACTCAGTCTGTAAATTGTAATTTTGTTACTCTGTGTGTGTGTGCGCGTGCGTGTGTTACTCTGTGTGTGTGCGCCTTGGCGTGTTGCTTGCTGTGCGCCTGTGCCTGTGTGTTTGGGCCGTTTGGCTGTTTGCTCAATTGCTCTTTGCTGGTACTTGTTAAGTTGTTATTGTTTATTGTTAAATAATTTTTTTTTTTTACAACCTGTTAGTTGTTAGTCTTCTCTTTGCTGGTAGCCTGGTACTTGTTATTGTTTATTGTTTAAATTTTTTATTTTTTTTTACAACCTGTTAGTTGTTAGTCTGTTACTTCTTACTTGTTAGTTAATTTTGTTAATACTTTATACTTAATAGTTATGGGTTTGAACTTTTGCCTGGTTGCCTAGCCTACTTGCCTTTTGGATGTTGGTGTTTTGGTGATGGTGATCATGGTGTTAATTGGTTATTTGGTTATTGGTGTAATTCTATTTTTTTTTTAATTTAATTTGTTAGAGACTAAAGAGACAGGAGATTAATATAATTTGTTTAATTTTGAATGCCAGGTACAAGAAAGGTTGAATGGTTTGGCTATTTTATGTGTTGAGAAAGACATGTTGGACAATATTGATCTTGAAAGTATTATCGATGATTTTGCATCTAGAAAAGCACGAAAAAAATATTTTTCATGATCAGTTTGTTGCTTGTTAATGCGATTATGTTTTGAGTTCTTGATTGGTGCTTGGTTAAGGTACTGCACTTGTTTTGTTCTGCTAATGATGTTTTATTGTCGCTTTTGTTCTTTTCCTGCTGCTGTTTTAGTAATTTTGTTGTTATGACATTTGCAATATGTTGTTAGGTACTACTTTTGATAATTTAGTCTTAGTATTTTGTTATAACTTGAATTTGGTTAATTAAAAAAAGGCCCTTTTTTCAACTTTGCCCCGGGCCTATAAAATGCTAGGAACGGCCCTGATTTTCATGCCTATAACACGAATTTGATCACAATTTGATAAAATTCGAATTTTCTGAGTTCATCCCGTTTTTCCTTGTTCTTGGGCTGTTTTGGCCCTTTAATTTATGTTTTAAGCTTCGAATTTGTTTAAAATCAATCTCATATTGTTATCCTAACTTAGTACCATATTAGTGCACAATTTTTCTACCAAAAAAATACTATTTTCAAGATCCAAATCGAGCTTGGCAGTGTGCTGTCCAAAAACAGAGTGAGATGTTCTTGGACTGATTTTAGGACTTTAATCAATGATTTGAGTTTTAATTCACCAATCGCAGTATGTTAGGCAACGCAACGGGGATCGACCTTGGTTGCTCATCGCGATGCCTTGGTTTGCTCATCGCGATGCCTTGGTTACTCATCACGATGTCTGTGTTGCTCATCGCGATGCCTTGGTTGCTCATTGCAATGCATGTGTTGCTCATCGCGATGCCTTGGTTGCTCATCGCGGTGCATGTGTTGCTCATCGCGATGCCTTGGAAAATCAAGTCCCCTCCAGCAATTGAAATTCAAACGGTGCCTTGGTTGCTCATCGCGATGCCTTGGTTGCTCATCGCGATGTCTTGGTTACTCATCGTGATGCTTGTGTTGCTCATCGTGATACCTTGGTTGCTCATTGCGATGTCTTTGTTGCTTATCGCGATGCCTTGGTTGCTCATCATGATAATTAACCCACACTATGCCTTGGATTACTCATCGCGATGCCTTGGGTTACTAATGCGCGCGTGTTTTTCTTTCATTAATGGCATAATCACATTTTCGCTCCAAAAATACCTTTTTTCGATTTAAAAAAAAAATGACTGGACTGGAGCGATTACAAATGTTTAAAAAGGGACCGGCCCGTAATTCACCCTATAATTTATATATAATGGGCTATTAAGTGAGATTACGGAGCCCTATTTTGGTGTAAAAAATAGGGGGCCCAGGAGGATGCCTAGTTGGCCTATGCCTAGGGCCGGCCCTGCCCTTGAGTTTTCATAAATATTCTAGTATTTTATAGCAAATTGTTACTCCCTCCGTTTCGGGTAAAGAGTTCACTATTCTATTTTAGGATGTTCCACATAAAGAATCCACTTTATAAAATTATGCCTACAATCTTTATAAAACTTTCAATTTTACCCTCCACATGTGTACAAATATATTAACTATGCTAAAATATTTTTGTAATTATGACCAACTTCAATGCTACTTATATACTCTCTTCGTTGCAGGAAAAGAGTCCACTTACTATTTTAAAAATAAAATCAAATCAAAATTTTACATAATTTACTTATGTTTTAGGAATTAAAATTTCATTAATTAAAAACTGTCTTAAAATACTATGAATTATAACTTTCATAACTTTGTACAAACAACTAAATTTATATAAATTATTGGTCAAACTTTAACTAAGTTGATATAAAAAAATTAAAAGTGAACTCTTTGTCTGGAATGTAGGGAGTATCTCTTAATTATTAGTTTTTTCAAATGAAGATTCTTTGAGTGAAACAAATAGAGTATTTTTCATAACAAAATTAGAGCTTTTTATATTGAAAATATTTTTTTAATCTTATACACCACAGAATGAATGAGGTTATAATTTCAACATAAATATTGACTTCTTTTAATCCTGCGAAATTGAGGAAAAAATATTAAGTTCATCGGTAATTTTGCTGATGTGTATCATTACTTAAGAACCGTGTAATATGTCAACAACATTAATTATTGATTCAGACAACAAAATTAAAGATAGATTACTAATATGTTGTACTGTTATTGAATGGTAGCACAACTTTGTTAATTCAGAACAATAAAATCAAAGATAAAGTTTTTTTTTTTTTATTTCTTGAAGAAAAAATTAAAGATAAAATATGTTATATACTGATAGTAGTATAAAATTATCAATTACTAATAAGTTATTAGATTAGATTAGATTAGAAAAGGAATCTGCGTTACGGTCGACGTCCCAATAGTAGGGCCCCTCAGGCGCAATAAACAAAAGAGATTCAATTGGAAAGGAGTTAATTTGGTGAGGTGGGACCCGGCAAAATTAAGTGTACTTTGGACCCACTCGTTTTACCTTTCTGGGTCCACAGATTCTGAGGGTTGAGACGCGGCCGTCAATGTCAAACGCCACACAAACTTGATTCCAAACTTAGGCCAAGGGGAGTGGAGGAGGATTTAACATCTTCATATTGGGGAAAATGATGATAGGGAAATTAATTGATTTGGGGGTTGGGGGAATGGAATCAATTTTTCTGTGCCACAAATTATGTGTTATTTGTATATTATTTTTATCTTAACTATTAATTTTTAAAATAATTTATTTACATTGAAATTATTTTAAAAAATTAATGATTGAGATGAAAGTAGTATAATTTGTGGCACGGGAGATTTGATTCCGGGGGAATGAAATTAAATTTTTTGTGCCACAAATTATGTACTACTTGCGTGTCGCTTTTATCTTAACTATTAATTTTTAAAATAATTTATTCACATTAAAATTATTTTAAAAAATTAATAGTTAAAATGAAAGTGACATACAAATAACACACAATTTGTGGCACACAGAGGATCCAATTCCGCTGTTTGGCAGAATTCATAATGGAATGATTTGCCGGTGAGAAACTACTTTCATTCCACCCCCCACCACACACTACAGGTTCCATGGAATTCTACGTGGATTACCCTTTGGTACATACTCGCTCAATCTAAGTGTTAAATTCTTTAATTATAATTTTTGGATTTATATCTTTCTTTAAATATATTTATAGATATTCAGAAATAAAATTATTTTAAAAATTTCAAAGAGGAAAAACATTATCTTTTTAGAATGAAAGGAGTATGCATTTTCTTGTTTGGGTTTATAAGTGTGTCAGCATAAAACTTTTACTCTATCTCCCAACACGAGTGTATTTTTGTAGTTTTTTACAACAATAATAAAAATAAATTAAAAAAAAAAAAAAACTCAAATTAAGTAGCCAAAACATTAGTAGGTAGTAGCTAGAATGGTGAAAGGAATAACTCAAAATCCTAGTTTATTGCAACTGAATAAGCCTCATTAAAATAGAACAGGGAAAAAGCCTTATTTTTTATAAAAGATAATATATAGTCTATATCTGACGGAGGATATGGGAAGAAGATACGAGTGATCTTATGAGTGGTCAAATAGTTCTCTCAAATTGGCCAATTGGAGAAATGCTTTGCTTTCTCAATAATTTTAATTTCTTTACTTAGATCTCCACTTTCTCTTTCCTCACTAGCTTAGCTTCTTCATATTATTAATTTATTTATTTTTTAAAAATCTTTCTCCTACCTTGTAATATACTAATGCTTTTACATTTTTTTTAAAAAAAAATCTGTATATACTTTATTAAAAGTTTATATTATTAAATATTACTCCAGAAATTAATTGAACAACAGTAAAGTTGAAGTTATTTTGATGAAAGTAATAATACTCTATTGGATTCTTCAAATAATTTATTAAGTAGTATATATTCCAGTATTTTCTTTCAAATCAATCCACTAGTTCTGCAGAAAGCTTAAAGCCGACAGCGTATGAGTACATACGACAGCGTATTAGAACGTGTTTTTTTCTTTCAATTTTATTAGAGAGTGCTTATAAAATAGTAATTGTTATGGGTACCTAAACAGTACCAATTTTTTTACACTAAATGATGTGTCAGTTGTGGTAACTGATGTAGTACAAAAAATAAAATTAAAAATTATAATTTATGCATCACATCAGCTGCCACATTAACTGACACATCATTTGAAATAAAAAATCTAGTACTTTTTAAGTACCCATAGTATTAGTCCTTATAAAATGCAATCTACAAAATATATTAAGTAGGTGGATATTTAAAGGATAATTTTGTCTTAATATAAATAAATTTAAAATAATATATTTGAATTCATATTTCATTTAAATAAGCAATTCTAAATTTTTTATCCAACGATTAAAGATCCATTTACATCAATATATATATAAGTACTGAGTATGTAGCATAGCATCTTTTTTTTTTTTTTGTTAATCTAAAAATAAATTACTGTAGTAATCCTTCTTTTTCTTTCATACCTTGGAAAAAGGATTTTTGTTATTTTAAGGTTGCTTATAAAGCCTTTCCCTCTGCTGTGGATGAGGAAACAAGTAAAAAACTTACAATATACATTATACAGTGTATAAATGCTCAATCAAAATATAACATGGGTATTATCTTTTCCAATCAAATTAAAGTGTAATACCTCTGTTCCAAAATAAATATTGTTGTAGAAAAGGTTTTTTTATCTCAAAAAAAGTGTCGTTATTGGATTTCAAGAAATATTTGCTCATATTTTACCAAAATTGTTCTTATTTACTACTCTTATTAAAGAGGATTGTTAAGAGAAGAAAAAAAAAAAACTAATGCAACTTATCTACAATAAATGATCTTAAATAAGGGTAAATAAATCTTTATATAAGCTTGCTAAAACAACATACTACTATTGTCGAGATAATTGCACACGTGTCCAATTATGATTAGTTTTTTTGGTATTATATTTATATACAAGTCCAAGCAAAGAAGTTTTATCCACTAAACAAACTTTGGTTAAGTAGTAATTAGTTTAAGGACCTGTTTGTACTTTTGATAAGTAGTCCCTTTACTTTCACAAATCTCTATACCTTTTAATCCAATAGGAATTTCTTTCTTTAGTACCAAACAGTTGGACAATCAAAGTACAGTACAGCAAACTAATCACAAAAATTAAGGCATTAATTAATCCATCCACCCCACTAGGGCAAGTTGGGCATGTGTCTACATAATATCAGAGTTAATTAAACCCAAATCAGAGCACTTAATTAATTAGTAAAATAAAAAAGCAGTTAATTATTATTATTATGTTTCATATAAATGATGGATTCTGTTGGAAGAAAATGAATCAGGTGTGCCGTGTAGCTGACTCAAAGATTCTCTCAATTTTTTTGTTCCACAGGTCAGCAACAACATCCAATGCGTAAACTTGATTTACTTACTAATTGCTTGCATGAGTCAATAATTAAATACCCTACCCCATAAAAAATAACAAAAATGATGTTACGCTTTTTTATGTGCTTCTCCATACGACGCCACATTTAAAGGGTTCATTTTTAATGGCATGTTATGGCTGGCACTTGAGAGTAATCTTAATCACATATATAGTAATATTTTGTATATAGTTTACCAAAAATGTTAATTAGATTTACAATTATTTTTATTATTATGGTAACAACTTTACTTTTAAGGCAAAGTGTATGTCAGCTAGCTGCATGTGCATTTTATCTCTATCAGATCAAACTTGTCCTTAAATTTTAAGTAATGACATGAACATTTCAAAACATCACCAATTTAACAACATTTAATTATCTAATGACACTAATACTAAAATTTGTAATAATAGCACAACCTCCAGTTTGGAATATCATTTGCTTTTAGAAAAAGAAAGCAAGTTTTGCCGCCTTCTATTTTTAGAATGAAGGATCGATGGTAGATGGCATTTAATCCTTGACTCCTCATAATCAACTTATTTGGTCAAGTTATTCTGTCCTATTCAATTTAAGTCATTTTAAATCATTTTTTCTCCCTCCAACCTCAGTATCTAATTTATTTTTTTACAAAGTAAGTTTATGCATTTCTCCGGGAAAAGAAATTAATTTTTAAGACAAAAGTCTGTTGAAGTTGTTATATTTATACCTCACCACTTTTTGCATCTCAATTAAATTAACTAATTAAAGGAAAAATATAATTATTACAAAGTATTAATATGTTGCACGTATAATATGTGTAGCATTTTGGAGTCCAAAACCATAGTAATTTAGTAGCAAGTTCCGTAAGTAGATATATTCATTCCTTGAGCAAAATTACAAGTCAAATTTTTAATCGGGTAGCAGAACTATATGTGATTGGTTAGATATAATATGACTTAGCATGTGATGTCATCCTTTAATTCATTACATGCTTGACACCCTTCACTGAGATAAGGAATTTGTAAAAAAAAAAAAAATTAAAATTTGTATTCCTATTATTTTCTTTTTTAACCAAAGGTAAATTGGTCGCTAAATTGACGGGAATAAGTAGCAAAATCAGTAAATAGCCCCGCCAACCGAGCACGGTGGAGTGCCCGTGCCTTTGCTTTCCCCAGTTGGCTTAGCAAGTGAAGCCACGTTGCTGTCACTAACTATGAAAATCTTAGAACTAATTTGTTCCTTATTCCTTTTTAATTTGTTATTCAATCACAAACCTTCTCCATATCAATGAATGTTACAACTTGAATTATTGAAAACATATCAAAAATTTGTTACTTAATTAAGGTAGATGAAATGCCTAGCTAGCTCTTTCATATTTCACACGTCGAAAACATAAATGGATCGAAGTTCTTGCTTCTTATCATTTCGTTTTGTTGATGCGTCTCATTCAAATACAGTAACATTACAATCTCTTTAATACATAGTTGGTAAATTAGCATTTCGAAGCGAGCAATGTGTCAATTTTGAGAGTAAATGTTGTCAAAACTTAATACGTGTGTCCTATTTTGATTGTGAATGCTTTAATTACTATTGACGCTTGTCACATTATACTCGTCTCGTTGTAATACATTTATGCCAAAAATTGTAAAAACACCATGACAAATAATGCATTTATTATTACAAGTTGAAAGAAGGTTGGAATAAAGGTTTGAGTAAGATACATATATACATACATATATAGTAGTTTGGTGTAACGTTTAAAAACGCAGCGTTTCTAAAACGCAGATTATTTAAAACGCAGTTTTTTTCTTTATAAATGCGTTTGTGATATTATGTCAAAACGCAGCTTTTTATTCCTTACAGCGTTTTATAATTTGCGTTTTGGGAAAAAGCTAAGAATTCCAGTATTTTAAAACGCAGCTGCGTTTTGAAAACGCAGTTTTTTCCAGCGTTTTAAAATCTGCGTTTTGGGAATAAGTTAAGAATTCTAGTGTTTTAAAACGTAATTTTTTCTACCGCAGCATTGAAACGCTAAGTTAGAAAATAAGCTCTGCGTTTTGGGAAAAAGTTAATAATTCTAGTGTTTTAAAACGTAATTTTTTCTACCGCAGTATTGAAACGCTAAGTTAGAAAATAAGCTGCATTTTAACCCTATAATTCTCTAACATTTTTGCGTGCAAGTTGCTAATCCGGCCATACCGGTCCTATATGAATTGAATTCGAGCTTTTCAAGGTTTCTATGTGGTTAGAGAAAAATGAGGGCCAGCCAGAGAGTTCCTTCTTTTTCTTTTCTTATTATCTTATTTTATTTTGTTTTTCTCGTATGAGGACCACTAGTCAGTTCTGTGTAGAAGCAACCACTTGTTATTGGTAAACAAAAAATCGGGGATTGGTTTGTGCTTATTCCAAATTATTGATTAATGCTACACTTCACTTCACTTATCACGATTGTGCACGTCTTTTCACGGAAATGGTATACCCCACCTCCTTAATACATTAGTAAAGTGACGTGCTAAATACAACACCTCAAAAACGCTAAATACAACACCCTCGTTGAATTTAATATTTTGTCCATATTTTTTTTGGTGAAAATTTATATTTACAAGTGTTATAAATGCAAAAAAAAAAATTTAAAACTAGAAAATTAGACAAGGCCGCCACCCATAGGCGGTCATATTGCAAACATCCACCTAGACTAGGCGACCATCCATTTTCATCCATTATTACGTCAATTTTTTTTTACACTTTTAACCCCTAAAGCTAACAATTCCGTTAAAAATTTAATGGAATTGTTATAATTTTAACAGAAGATGGAAGAGCCGCCACCCCTAAGTTGCCATCAGTGGAAGAGCCGCCAACCCTAGGCGGCCATCCCAAATTCGAAATCTAGGGGGTCCATTTGGGCTAAATACAAAATTAAGGGGGTTTTGGTATTAACATTCATTTATATCAAATGACAGGTAAAACGGTATTTTTCCAAGGAAGTGAATTTAGGACTTTTGGGGTGTTGTATTTAGCACCTATGTTAGTAAATCCACCTCCAAAGGTTCCTAACATCAACAACACTTTCCATTCCTAAGTGTTAATTATTGTGAAAAACACAGAATTAGTTACTACCTCATTCTTAAAATAAGTGTCGTTTTAACAAGTGTTTTTATCTCAAAATAAGTGTTGTTATAGGATTTTAAGAAGCATTTGTCCATATTTTACCAAAACTGTCCTTATTTATTACTCTTATTAAAGAGGGTTGTGAAGGGTAGATTAGTCTTTATGTAAGTTTTCTTAATCTGTGTGCAAATTACTAAAACGACATTTATTTTGGTACGGGAGTAGTAATAAGACTACCTACTTATATTAACTTCTATTTCCAACAATCAAACTTTCACAATTTTCAATTTCCAATCTCATTTAGATTGACTAGACAAAAATTAGACTTCGTGATAAAAATATGAACATAATTCCCTTAACAAAGATTTATTTTATAGCTATCTTTACAAGAAAATTATACTATATTATACTATTAGGAGTCGTTTGGTAGTCAGGATTAAGGCCGGATAGGATTAATAAATCGAATTGTCGGATGTTTGGTACGCAATAGGCGGTCGGGACTATTAGCACAAGTTATCCGGATAAGGTCCTTATCCCCTCACTAATAATACCAAGGGAGAGGGTGGTATTATTAGCACCCTCACTAAAAAAAAAACACGTGATTAATATTTTTAATTTTAAAATTACCTCCTATATATAAATAGGGATTAATAGCGAGGGCACTAATAACATCGGGATTAATAATAATGTTTATCCTTAACTAACTACCAAACAACCCCTTAGTGTTAAGTTACCAACTTAAGCTATTAGATAGGAGTTAGGACTCACAATAATACGGGTAACAAATCCAAGAGGTCCAACAATGTAATACTACGGGTGACTCGAACCCAAGACCTAGCTAAACCAGAGCTCTGATACCATTTTAAATTACCAACTAATCTAAAAACTTAAGCTATTAGATAGGGTCTCAATAATGTATATCAAACTTAACAATTAGTTCATTAGTCGTCTGGTCCTTCGTTGAAAGCTCAGTTCAAATATACAACAAACAAATCATTGGCATTTGGCCGCACAGAGAGAGAGAGAGAGAGAAGAAGGAGAAGGAGAAGAAGAAGCAAAGGGGAAAAAATGTTCATTTGGTTCATATTTTCCACGGATGATGAAGAGGAAATATTTGTAGTTAGCCCCAAATAATTTCCATCATTTTTCCCAAAAAACAAATTATGGAAAATGACACAAGGGAAGTGTGTGTGTGTGTGTGTGTGTCATTTGGGACCTTTATAAGTGAGTCAAAAAAAAAAAAAATCTCAATTGTTTTCGAACTTTACACCTAAGCACCCTTTATTTTGAAATTGGGTTGTCGTCAATATCAACCACTGCTTTCAATGCAGTATGATGTTTGGCCCATTTGGGGTTCCTACTTGTTTGGGTACGGCCCACTTCTCTTGTCCATTCTCGGTGCCCTTTCCAATTTTAAGGAGCTATATTTTTTAAAATTTTAATCGATTCTTCCCATCACAATCCTTTTATTAATTATTTTCAGTTTTTAGTTATCTAATTATATACAAGTATACATTTCTTATTGTAGTCTTTCACTATTCTCTTACTCATATGATTGGTGGGAGAATACATCTTCTCTATTTTTTATTTTTAATGTATGTTGTCAACATTTTAGCTCACCAAACATGCATGCCCTACATTATTTTATTAAAAAAATAAAAAGTTATTAAAAATATAAGTTTGGGACTTTGACTTTCAACCACATAGAAGGGTAAATTGGTCATAATCAAGTAGGTACATTATCATTGGACCATGACAATATTAACAACAATGTTTATGCTGTATTTTTTTTTTTAATTTTTTTTTTTAAGTTTTCAGTTTATTTGCTTGAGGCAAGGTGATAACTTCCTTAAGAAATATCGCTTCCAAGGTTTAAGTCAATGATGCCTCGTACAGCTTTAGTTCAACCGAAGAGGACGAGAATCACACATATTATTAGTTCGAATCTTACTTCTAAGTTGCGATATGTTCATCGCAATGGTTTTACTTGCATAAAACCTAAAAAAGCCATGATTTTGTACTCTTTGACCAGTTAAAAGTGTTCGTCATCATAAGAATTTGATCGTAGGCCGGTTTGAGCAGTGTTCGTCGTTGTAAGAGTTTGATTGTAGGTTTCAACATTGTCAAAGACACAATATATAGTCTAAATTTGTCTAATCACTTAATGCATGATCACTATACATATATATAAAGCTGCGATCTTGCAACCTAGTATTGTGTCTATGGGGCGTTCATCACTGTTGGTATATATCAAACCCTGTTATATGAAAATGGTTACTGCTTTGATGGATGGTGGGATGAGATCATACGAGAGAGAGATTAGCACTTGCTCGTTAAGGTGAAAACTTTCTATGATCTGCGACACAGCAGATGGAATCCAAGAACCCGTCTAAGAGTCAGTCGAGCACTCAATCTGCAAGATTTCTGGAACAACGTAACACGACAGATACTTTTTCTTTTTTTTTTTTCCCTCTATCTTTATCTTAGTTTTTCCTCTAATTTTTACAAAATTAAGAAAAAAAAGAAGAACGCTGAAATAAAAGGAAAATGAGGTATCTGGAGGCACCCATATTTAAGACTAACTGATAGTTGAGCAATTATTGAATCAGTGCGTGGTTCCTAGGGCCCGTTAAGTCATGAAATTATAACTGAATGGGCCAAACATCAACAGCATGTAGACCATGCAAAACACGTGTCTCTCAAAAATTTTAGGGCCCAACAATATTACACCAATGGACCACAAACTATACAAGGGATATTTGGTGCCTACCAAACAGCCTTTACTACAGGACATAATATATAAAAAAAATGGCAAAATTCGAGCCGGTCCCTTTTAGACAATTTTCATTCGCTAAATTTCACTATAATTGTTTTCAACAAGACAAAGACAATTTTGTTGCGGAATGTCATCTATGTCCTTTAAAAATACGGAACAGTGCACACTATGCATTGCAAAAATAAAAAACGATGCATCGCAACACTACACGATGCACATAAAAATACGGAATGGCAAACTATGCATCGCAAAACAAAAAAAAATGATGCATCGCAACACAAGACGATGCACAAATTATTTGTGCATCGCAACATAAGACGATGCACAAATTTTGAATACAATGCACAAATCAACCACCCAAAAAAGAAGAAGAAGAAGAAGAAGAAATCTGAAAAGTAATGGCAAGAGCAGACAAGGGTGAGATAAGAAGAAAATGTATGTTTGTATTCTGTGTGTGTATGGGTTGAGTATACTGGTATGTCAAGAGGTGTGGATTTTGGTTGTGTGGGATATCACAATCTCCCCCACTTGAATTCTTGACGTCCTCGTCAAGACCCAAAGGAGGCCCAAAGGATCGGCACCCCGGGCGATGTGTTCCAACACATTTCCGGCCGGGACCCGCTCTAATACCATTTGTAACGACCCGAGCCCGAAGCCCGGTCTGCCACGCATAGCCCACGCACTGGCCCACTAAGCAAATGGGTCAACTAGCCCACCACAAGCCACCCAAAAGTCCATGGATAGGTTGGTGCCCAGTGGTAGTGGGTGGCCACTTATATAAAGCACACACAAGTCCCACATCTACCCGATGTGGGATATCACAAAAAATGCTTCCTCTTTACCAAGCTTGAAGTCACATCCTCAGGGATAGCAGAATCGAGACTTTCGCCCCATAGAGAAGAAAAGGCCAAATCCCTGGTATAATGTTCCGAACACATAACTGGGACAAGAAAGTCAACCCTCCCTTCGTTAGAAGAAGGTAGAGAGGTAGGGGAAGACAAAGATGTTGAAACGGAATTTGCTGCTTTGAAAATGGAAGTTGGTCTAGATAGGGAATTAGTTAGGAAGCCAGGCTAGTTCTACTTGGGATGGGCATAATAGAATCAAGGTGAGGTGTTCATGACGCTCCTCGTTTTCACTGGAAGTTGAGAAGGAGAATGAAGATGCCTTCAACCGATTTGAAGGAGCTTACCAAGAAAGGGAGCCAAGGAAGTTGAGAGGATAATGATATAAATTGGGTTTCTTGGGAAGTGAAAGGAGTGATTGTAGTGTTGGAGAGATGAATTGAGTTTCTTGAGAAGTGAAGGGGGTGGTTGTAGTGTTAGAGAGATGAATTGTAATTGACAATGCACATTCAAACTAAATAACGATGCACAAAATACACTTGAAAATGTCATATGTTGTTACGAGAACAGTTTTAGAACAAATAGTCAATTTATCACTTAAAAGGGAGTTAAGCAGTTGAAAACAAATATCGTATCCTTTAGCGGTTGAATATTCTCTAAAGGGGACCGGCCCGCAATTTTTCCTATAAAAAATGGCAAAATTCGGGCCGGTACCTTTTATACAATTTTCAACCGCTTAAGTCTACAATAATTGTTTCAAACCGAAAAATGACACTTTTGTTGTGAAATGTCATCTATGCCCTTTAAAAACACAAAACAGTACACAATATGCATCGCAAAAATAAAAAACGATGCATCATGTATCACTACTAGAAACACTCTAATTACTGTCGGAATTCTCCGACAGTATTTACTGTCGGATATTTTGTATTTACTGTCGGATTTCTGACAGTAATTTTAAAATATCTGGCGGGATAATAATTACTGTCGAAATTTATCCGACAGTAAATATACCAACAGTAATATAGGAATATTCTTCGAATATTCCGTTTCCATCCGACAATATTTACTATTGGATTAATCCGACAGTAATACGGGAATATTCTTCGAATATTCCCTTTTAATGTCTCAAAAAATTGTGATCAGTATTACTGTCGGATATCCGACAGTAATATCCGATATTGTTGTGCATCGCCAAATAGATGTGGTGCATCGCGATGCACAACTTTTTCTTTACCTTTGTCAAGGTTTTGTGCATCGCGATGCAAATTTTGTGCATCGTCTTCATATATATATATATATATATATATATATATATATATGCATATTTTTATTGTACACACTTTTTAAGTCACATGTTATAATCTAACAATAAAGACTCATACATAATAGATCTATTTGAATCTGGGGTACAAATTTCAAAGAAGCTCCTTGAACTATAGACTTTATTTATCCCCCCAAACTATTGACTTGGGTGAGTTAGTGGTTCTCTCTCTCTCTCTCTCTCTCTCTCTCTCTCTATGATGTTGTCTCCACCTCCCTCTTCCCTTTTGAGTCACAAGAATAAGTCGTCTTCGGTATAATTTTGAGTATATTCAATACTTCAGTATAGTTCAGGGCGTGTTTTTAAAGCTTATCCTTTAATCTAAGTAATGTAAATGATGTCAATATTAGTGTAATTAGTTAGTGCATGTGGTACAAGTCGTCACATCAATATTTTGATGAAAATTAATAATACTTAATTATCCAAAAACCTTAATTGAATTGTCAAACATGGTAAGAGTACGAGATACTAGTTGTAGTCCATATCGATGTTTAAAGCATTACTGAATGGAATAATTAGCAGTCAAAACATTTCAATGAAGGTCTTCAATCCCTCAAAACAATGGTGATTTGCTTTGGTTTCTCGGTGTTTATAGATCCTATAATAACTATCAAAAATTGTCATTATTAGATCGTTATAACCAATTTATTGAACATTACAATACAAGCCTTTTACTTCCATTGAAGCTTTTAAAGTTATAAACACTTTCATATTGTAGTTTTCATTTTTGATGGCTTAGTTGCATGTTAAGGTGCATTGAATAAATGCAACATTAACTAACAAGTTTAATGAGTTTGTGAAGAAATAAAAAAGTAATTAAAAAATAAAAGAGGCGAAAGTCAGTGCGTAATCTATGACTTATATAATACTCCTTCCGTCTCAAAATAAGTGTTTCCTAATGACTTTACACATGAGTTTTAACGAAGTAGTTCAATCACATTTCTTTTTCCTTTGATACCCTCAAAAGATGGTCTCAAATCAATGTGACCATTCCTTTTTTCACTCAGAACTAAAATGAATAAAATAACAGCTGATTTATGAACATTTTATAAATAAAAAAAGTAGACACTTATTTTAAAGGTCTCAAAATAGACTAGGGTCCACTTTTTATTTTGGCCAATATCACCGTATTTTTGAAATCTTCTTCATTGGTTAAACAATAATTGTTGTGTGATCCTACGGTGTATTTCAAAGTACAATTATTCGATTGAAAATTGAAATATTTACCTCTGATGCATTCGATCAACTCAAATAAACCAAAATTCTCTGAAACTTTCGAAACAATAGTATCTCCTCTAAATTTCAGCAACAACATGATAACACTTTCGTTGGTTGAATCCATTGATTTCGATTTGACAATGAATTCAATATCGAACTGCTTTGGTATTTATTTTTTAAGTTTCTTCAAATTGATATGAATGAGAATTTTAATAAGAAATAATAATAGAGATAAATACGAAATTGAAAAGAGAAAATCAAAGAAATCGCAAAACTAAAAATACGTGATAGATTATTACGGGGACAATTTAGGAACAATTCATCAATTTATTACTTAAAAGGAACTTAAGTGATTCAAAACAAATATATAGTGGACTTGAGCAGTTGATAATCTCAAAAAGTGAATCGGTCAACAATTTTTCTTATAAAAAACCATTAAAGGAAGCCAGCTCCCTCGGTACTTATGACGAACCCTTTTTCCTTTTTCTTCTGTTAGTTCTATGACCAGTTGTGTTGTTTAGTTCTTTATTTATTAGGATTAGGGTTTTTTTTTTTTGTCCAAGGGAATAATCATCAGCTTATATTGGAGCTATCTACGAGACTAAGACTATGAGACTAAAACACCTTGAGGTTCGTTCACACCCCTTGCCCTACAGAAGTTTAATAAATTACGGGTTGGTGAAGAGGACTTGAACCCCGAGATTGCAAACATTGTATTTCACTTGAGGCAATGAGGTAGGTAGCCCTTCATTTAAAGTTGTTTTTGGGCATACTAGAGGAGACTTGAGCACTTCCGATAAAGATATATGGACCATAATACTAGCAACTTTAGCTAAAGTTTATCAATAGGTTCTTTTGGCCATGCCATGCCATGCATCATATTTATTTCATTCCACTATGTATAAGATAAACTGATATGATTTCCTAGGCACAAGATCGGGCGAAAAAGGGATTAAAAGAGAAAAATGATACACAAACCACATAGGTGAATCAACCTCGGAGCAATGCAGATACGGATTCAAATATAATAAATAATATAAACATTAGAAAAAGACCATCCATCTGTTTTTCTGAGTCAATAGCTAGGTATCACAAAGAAAGGACTCCCTAAAGTTGAATTCAAGTGATAATAACAGTTTTAACATAATCCATCAACTACTCTCCATTTAGATCCCTAACCAATCCCAACAATTACACATTATAAAAGAACGGTACAATTTTCTGCTTACAAGAGTGCGTTAGGGCATCTCCGGTTTTGCAAGACCACTTCTTATTTTGTCAAGCATACAAATTTAACAAATCCAAGCATAGTATATACTGCATGGACAAGGACTAAACAGCAGTTATAAAGTTCAATTGTGCAAACAAACAAAATAGAGACTGAGCAATGCAAACCATATTGTGATGACGTCTTATTGATGATCGCAACAAGCTCTTTGAGAGGTAAATGGCACGTTGAGTAGTTAAAATGAGTTGAACAATAATGGTTCAACCTCAAATGATGCGCTGATGTCGTCAAATAACCCCATTGTTGTTAAATCGCCTCCAGGATTTCTGTCAGCAATAGAAGGCTTTTGAATCTTTCCAATAGCCTTCAATTCCAAAACAACTTCTTTCATTGTTGGCCTCAACTTACCGTTCATATTTAAGCATCTTTTGGCAAGATCAGCAGCTGCAACGAGCTGTTCTTCTGTGCCTTCCTCAAGAACTCGATAATCAATAATCTCAAGGAGACAAGTTCCTTCCATGGACAAAATAAAGTGTGCTGCCAAACTAGTTGGCTCACCCGTTTCAGTAGCAAATATTGGCTTTTGTCCTGTTAAGAGCTCAACAAGAACTACACCAAAGCTGTAAACATCACTCTTCTCTGTGAATTGGCTTGATTGAAAGTATTCGGGGTCTAAGTAGCCAAATGTGCCTTTAACAAAAGTAGTTAGGTGAGTCTGATCAACTGCAACGGACCTTGAAGTTCCAAAATCTGACACTTTTGCCCTAAATTTCTCGTCCAAAAGTATGTTAGTAGATTTAATGTCTCTATGATAGATTGGGACAGAAGTTGCTGTGTGTAAGAAGGCAAGTGCTCCAGCTACCTCTGTGGCAATTCGCAAGCGCATTTTCAATGAAGTAGGAAACTCGTTTCTCTTGTCCTGGATATAGTTGAATAGAGTTCCATTGGAGACAAATTCATAAACTAGTATTGGAACTTCTGTTTCCAAGCAACACCCCAGTAGCTTAACCACACTCCTATGGTTGATTTGGGAAAGAATTACAACCTCATTGATAAACTGCTCCAGTTGGCTTTCATCCACTAACTTGGACTTCTTAACTGCCACGATTCTTCCATCTGGTAACATGCCTTTGTAAACTGTACCTTGGCCTCCTCGACCAAGTATTCTATTCTCGTTGAACTGATCGGTCGCCTTTTCCAACTCTCTAGCCCTGAAGAGTCTTGATTTATCAATTGCACTTGCACCTTCATCGGCTGACATTTGTTGTTGTAACAGCAAACCACCATTTCGTTTGAATAATTTTTCCCTTTGCTTTTTACTCTTTCTCTTCTGGGCTACTCTGTACAGCCAGAAGGCACTTCCTGCCACAACTAGGATGCCCACCGCTATGCCAACACCTGAACAGATCCATAACTATATAGCAGTAACTTCTAGGTCAATATGTACAAACATGATTAGGAAGTACTTTTACCCATTTCTATATTTCCTAAACCTTGTTTGATTTCCACTGCATAGGTGCATGTCACTAAATGTACAAATACATTTTCAGAAACAGATTTTTTTAATAATCAGGACTGGGAGTTACTAAAAGCACAAAAACGTGTGACTAGGTTTCATAAAAAGAGGTTTGAAAGGTGCATTATTTAATTTTTCATTCAGATTCAAAACTGAAAACATATAGGCCCCCACCACACACACGCACAAAACAGGAAGAAGTAAACGAAGCCTCCTCTGCCATCTTAAGAATAAGGTTCAGTTTATAATACTCCTGCATATTTCAGAAGTGTCTCCACAGAGAAGATCTTATGATGGGCTACTGGTCAAGTAAGATTCTTTTAGCCCACTTGTTAAACCCCCTACTGTCAGAACAGTTTTAGCCCTGGCTCTTTCCTGACGAAAATGGGCTCCACAACAAGTTGATGTCGTAATTCTTTTCTGAGTGGGTTTCTTTGTAACGATGCATACATATGACGCAACTCATACCATCCACATCATGTGTGCAAAGTATCAGGCTTGATCTCAAGCAGTTACCTCGATCATATGGTTTCATCGTCACCACGAACTTCTTCTTCAACATGGGTTTATTGATAGTCCATGTTTATTAATATTCAGTCTGATTCCTCTCTCTTTATATGTTGAAAGGACTTCGCACTCTACTTATTGGCTTATGTTAATGACATAACTAATACAGCCAACAATCCCTCACGAGTGCATCGATCCATTGACACTATTTGCCACTATTGACACATGTATGGGTGAACTTGGCTACTTCTTGTTCTTGAAATCAATCGCATAACTAGCACTTTTTCTCCCTAACAAGCACGCTATGCCTTTAATATTCTCCATCATTTTAACACAGAAGACTGCAAGCAATTTCCAACCTCTTGCTCCCCCAAAATCGGCTCTCCGCTCTCGAAGGCAACCCTCTACCTGAAGTTTCATAACATAGCATGGATGGTGCTTTAGAGTATTTGTAACTCTCTCGACGGGATATCTCCTTTGCAGTTAATCAAGTGTGTCACAAGTGTATCAGTTTATGCATCGACCTCACACACCCATCTGAAGGCCGCCAATTGCATTCTCCGGTACATCAATTGTACTATATCTGCCGGCCTCACATTTCGTTCCTCCGCCAACCGTTCCTTTTAGGCATTTTATGAATTTGATTGCGTGGGGTCCTGATGATCATCAATCCACAATGGCCTGTAATTTTCTTGGTTCCAATCATCTTTCTTGGGCAGCCAAGAAGCAATCTACATTCTCGCTTTCCAATGGTGAAGCTGAATATCGAACGCTCCACCACCGCGGCCAAATTGCTTTGGTTTTGCTACCTTTCAAGAGTTTGGGTATCTCCTTGATCCCCTCTCTCATGTACTGCAATAATATATCTGTCATCAACACTATCCTGTGTTTCATGCCCGTACTCGCCATATTGAGATTGACAATCACTACCTTTGGAACTTTTGACCTGTGGTGCTCTCAATCACTTTATACCCTCGGACCGATATATCGTCAACGTCTTCACCAAGGGACCTCTCGTGCTTGTTTTCATCAATAAAGTTCCAAGCTCAATCTCTATTCTACGCCATTTCTCTTGCGGGAGGATGAAGGATGAAAAGCCAAGAATTGCCTTTATAGATTAAGTTATATTCCCTCCGTCCAAGAAAAATAGTCCCACTTCCTATTTTTGTTTGTCCCAAGAAATAGTGCCACTTTTAAATTTTAACCTATACTTCATTATTTTCTAAAAGAATTTCTTTCTTTTCAAATACATGACATTCCTAATAAGTATGATGCAGTAATAGTTGTCATGTTAGAGCAAATTATAGGAAATCTAAAGGAGTAAAAGTATCTCCTATCCTATCCTATCCTATACCATAAAAGTGTGAGATGTTTCTTACAAATTAATAGATGGACAAAATTAGCCCTATACATAATACACCATCCACCATTTAATTAAGGACAAAACAAGTAAATTTATCATGATAAAAAATAATGTTTGGACAAAAATAGCCCTAAATTTAATAAATCACTCGCCATTAATTAAGGTCGAACAAGTAAATTTATAATAGGCTAATTAATATCATGAAGAATTAAATAATAATTTGCTCCCTCCACTTATACCTAACTTTAAATTAGGTCCTACATTTTGAATTTTATTCATTTCGTCTCATATGTCAATTTTTTTGTGAGATTCTTCCCTCCTGTCATTACCGTTTATAAATGTTATCCAATATTTTTAAATGTGACAAAAATACCCTTACTAAGTTGAAGGACTAAAGTTTTATTAGAATCTAAAAAATAATATGATTTTACTTTTTTTAAAATGTTTGGGCACACATTATTAGAAGTACATGAAAATAAGTATAATAGTAGATTTATTGATGAGTGTCGAGATATTTATCAAATCGGCAACATGTTTTGTAATTACCAGTGAACAAGCTAAGAGAAATGTGTTAAGAAAATGTGTTATAATTTCAAGAAGATGAAGAAAAATGGAGAAGTCAGTTGATGAATTTGTACGCTTTGTTAGAGAAGAAAGTCAAAATATACAGTGTACTCCTTTGAATTTTCAGACTACTATAAGTAGCCTTAAAGACTATCGTAATGGTCCCTAAGTTATATATCATATTAACAAATCCCTATTTAGTTAACTAAGTAACTTTTTTTAGAATTTTCACTATTCGTTAAGTTCTAAAAATTTCGAATAGGCTCTCCTACGTTCAGAAATTTATAGACAATCTTATGTTACATAAATTTATAGACAATCTTATGTTACATAATAACGTTAAAGTAAATATATATGCTATCTTTGGCAATTTTATTTTGTAATATAGAAATAAAAACTTTTAAAAATAAATTAAAAAATGTGTTATTAATATTTTATTCAAATTAACCATTACTATGAATATCTACATACTTTTCTAAATAGCAAAATAAATTATCTCAAAAGAAATAGAGTTAAAATTTAATGAGCAATGTCTTTTTACATTGAATGTGTTTACTCTTATCAGTATGTCAATTGAAAACAAGCATTCAAAAAACTCTCAATCAAACCATTATTTTCACTTCCTAACACTGAGTCACAAATTCTAAAAACGACATGAACAAAGTCTCCAACAACAATGAGAGTACGCATTTTTCACTGTAAGTTAGTTTATCGAGTTGTAGACACCGTACAAGTTAACTCAAAATCTTTTAACGCACGAGAACTGTCTTAAGCAATCATATAAAACTGGCATTTGAGAAGAACATAGCAACGACTTTCTTCCCAATATTCCTTGAAAAATGAAATAACTCCATAGTTCTCCCTCCGTCCCTAAATTATTGTCTTGTTTGGCATGGTACACGGATTAATAAAAAATAATTAACTTGATTATTAATATTGATATAGTGTGTAGTTTCCTTTAATGCGCATGTGACCCATAGTTAAAGTAAGAAGAAAAAGCAAGGGTAAAATAGTAAAAGTATTGTCCTAAAAAGAAAACTTTCAAACAAGACAATTATTTGGGGACGGACAAAAAAGGAAAGCACAAAAATTATGCAGAGACGGAGGGAGTATTAATTATTTGCTTTAGAAGATATTGTTCAACCATAAAAATGTCAAAATATGATTTTCACCCTGATGTATCCACCAAATCCCACTATGCACCCCAACATATAAAGTGTCCAACTTTAATACACGTTGTTGCCATCTGTCCCAATTAGCCCCCTTGACTTTATAGGCGTTAGAAATAGTAACGAAATTTGACATATGCATGTCACATGAGGGCTATGTTAGTCATTTGGATCGGGGTGCAAAGTGAAATTTGAGGCTAATTCACTTTGACCTATTTTATTATTTATATTATTATAAAACTATATTTTTATTTTTATTTAATTACAAAAATTCTTCTTCTCTCTTCATTTCTAGCTAAGTCATATTCTACCACCACTATCAAAATCACCGCCACCAACTACAAATAACTGGGCGCCACACCCTAAATCTATTTGAATATTTTACTCCTTTCCATAACAGGGTTCCAAATCCCTAACCTCTTTTGGTCTTCACTTGCTTACACCTTTCCATAGGATCCGATGTTGTTAGATGAGAGAATCATTTTATTCCCCTCTCATAGCTATCAACTTTCTTTTCTTCTCTTGCAACTCTCCTTTGATTGAAAGAGATTGTCACCTCCTGAAATCCTTTCAAGTAGTCTCATTCCAAAAT
Source organism: Platycodon grandiflorus (assembly GCA_016624345.1). Classification (NCBI taxonomy): domain Eukaryota; kingdom Viridiplantae; phylum Streptophyta; class Magnoliopsida; order Asterales; family Campanulaceae; genus Platycodon; species Platycodon grandiflorus. The sequence continues at coordinate 14,698,698 of CM028364.1, forward strand.
TAAATTCTCTCATTGCTTCGCGATCTGACATTGAAGGAGGAAAGCGACCGAGAAAAGAGAGAAGTTCGAAGAAAGAAGTGTGACCGAACAAAAGCTAAAGAGATTATATTTCTCCATTTGAGCAAGACAAGGTAAGCCCATTTCTTGGTGGTGGTGATGGCTGGGGCGGCGATGGCTGGGATGGTGGTCGTGGCGATTGTAGGGATGACAGTGGTGGTTTACGTGAAATACGGTATTGTTAGATCTCCAAATTTTCAAATCTTCATATGGGTTTGGGTTTAAACCTTCAAATTTTAAGATTCAAATAATTGAATTTGGCTTTGTAATAATGAAATTTAAGGTTGTGGTGGTGGTGTGTCTAAAATGATGAATTTTGTGTATGGGTTAATTCGAAGGAAGGAGTAAGAAATAAGAAAAAAATTAATAAAATAAAATCAAAAATTAATTTTTTTGTTAATGTTGAAATTTGAGGTGGTAGAGGTGGTGATGCTGGTGGTAGTGGTGGTAATGGTGGTGGGTCTATGAATGATGAGGTTGATGGAAGAAAGTGAGGGATAAGAAAAGAAATTAAATAAAATGTATATTTTATTTTTGGGAGTATTGCACTCTTTTAACTTTAAAAATAAATATGAGACAAATTTTAATTATTTTTGGATTACTAAAATAGTTATTTATTATTTTTAATTAAAAACTTATCTTAAATATCAAATGAGTTTAGGTGAAATACGGTATTGTTAGATCTCAAAAATGTTCAAATCTTCATATGGGTTTGGGTTTAAACCTTCAAATTTTAAGATTCAAATAATTAAATTTGGCTTTGTAATAATGAAATTTAAGGTTGTGGTGGTGGTGTGTCTATAAATGACGGGTTTTGTGTTTGGGTTAATTCGAAGGAAGGAGTAAGGAATAAGAAAAAAATTAATAAAATAAAATCAAAATTTAATTTTTTTGTTAATGTTGAAATTTGAGGTGGTAGAGGTGGTGATGCTGGTGGTAGTGGTGGTAATGGTGGTGGATCTATGAATGATGAGGTTGATGGAAGAAAGTAGGGATAAGAAATTAAATAAAATGTATATTTTATTTTTAGGAGTATTGCATTCTTTAAACTTTAAAAATAAATATGAGACAAATTTTAATTATTTTTGGATTATTGAAACAGTTATTTATTATTTTTAATTAAAAACTTATCTTAAATATCAAATGGTTAACTAAATGATAAAATCATAACCAAATCTCACTTTACACCCCAAACAAAATGAATAAACTAATCCTCGTGTGACATTCACATGCCATTTTCTCCTACTATTTTTAACACACATGGATAGGAGGGGGCAAAATGAGAATCAAAATTGGGTGTAAAAGTGAGACACTTTGTAGGTTAGGATGCAAGGTGAGATTTAGTGGATATTTTCGAGAGCTAATCGTATTTTGATCCCATAAAAATTAGGCCATTATACAATTTTTCCCCCAAATTATTCACCAAATCTCACCTTAGTTTCTTATAATTAAAACTAAGCCAAACGAAAATTAGGGTCCCCCCCCCCTCCAATGTAACCACCAAATCCCACTTTCCACCCTAGACTAGAAAATGTGTCAAAGTCATACATCATGTTACATTTTGTCCCATTCTGCCTCCGGTGCAACGGACGTTACACATTTGACGTTAAGTTGACACGTGAGGACCATTTTGGTCATTTTTATAGTCAATCTTACTATACACTAGCGGGGTCTGTCTTCTCCGGCAACGATAGTGTTCCTCCTCTCGGCTATCCTCGAACTCGAAAACAATCGATGAGTTTTTCCCGACGTCAACCCAGCCAGTTAAAATCATTAGATTCATTACCATCTCTCCAGCAAGATTGATTATATATGGCGAGAAGACTCCAAGAAAGATTTAAGAAAAATATTGTGGAACTAGGTGAATACAATAAAAAATTGAACCAATTGCCAATGGTCTCAAGTACTTCGTCGACCATTTTGGACTCCAACATTAGGGCTTGTACAATTTTCATCACTTTCAATTTGATTTCGTTCGAAACCCATTAAGATCTAATATCCATTTCAAAGCAAGAACTTATTGCTTTGAATTCAAGGTTTGGTGTTTGGATTAGGTTCCAAAAACTTATTAGAATCATTTTTTTGATCTCTAAAGCACTCTGATGTCATAAATTTTGACAGAACTGTTTCAGAGTTTTAAATCAACCCAGATGAGGCAACGACGGTGGTGGTAGTGACGTTGGTGGTGAGATCGAGGAATACTTGGGGGTTCCTCGTCCAACTTAGATTTGCATTTCTGGTTGAAAGGAAGATAGATGATTTCAAAGATGGCGTCGAGATGTATATGTGTGTGTGTGTGAGAGAGAGAGAGATAGATAGATAGATAGAGAGAGAGAGAGAGAGAGAGAGAGAGAGAGAGTACGATTTCGTTGATCTTGACGCTGACGTTGGGTTTCTAGGTGACTTTGTTTTAGTGCACCCAGGTGACTTTGTTTTGGTGTCCAGGAAGAAGAAGATAATTAAAACCAGACATGAGGAAAGATTAAAAAGAAAAAAATAGGCCAAAATACAAAAAAAAAAAAAAAAAACCCCAAAGTATACACCCAATCCCAAAGTCTCCCCAACCTAAGTTTTGCTTCATAACCCCATCTAATATTGCCAATTTTCCCAGTTAGCCACCTGGCTGTCCACAGTGTTAGAAAATTAACGTTTTTGCATCACGTTCCTTGCACGAGGGGGGCGATGGATCTTTTACCATATATGTAAAACAAACACTAAATAAAGGGGTGCAAAGTGTCAAAGCACCAAAAATAAAAACGATTAAAGCTTTCACCGTTTGTAAATTAGGGTTTTCTTTCTTCCTCAATCTGTAAATTAGGGTTTGTAAATTAGGGTGGTTTTCTTTCTTCCTCATCTGTAAATTAGGGTTTCGTTCTCAAAAATTTCCAAATTCTCAAAGCTTTCACCGTTTTTCTGCCCTAAATCGTAATCCAAATGGGAAGACACTACGTACCACCACCGCGACAACATTGGACAATAGCGGCACCACTAGTTTTGATCATAAAATGACAATTCGGAGCTAGACCAACGACACTGTTGTTTTCTTCCTAATCCACAATTCTATCTCTCTAGCCGACCCATTACCTGAATTTTGATTCTTGAAAGCCCAGCGAATAAATCGGAGAGAGAGAGAAAGGCCATGTGAGTGAAGAGAGAGAAACCGTACAATTCGGGGATAAGAGTAAAGAGAGGTAGACTTTGGTGGCGAGAAGAAACTGATGGGTGGGACCGAAGTCCATTGTAGCGGCAATCAGAGAAACGAGAGAGGATATAGAGAGATTCTTCGCCGATAACTCATCGAAAAGGTTTTCGATTTCGATTGGATCGTTCTTGTTGAGAGTGTAGTCAAGGAGGGATTTGAGGGCTAATAGAGATTGTTTTGAAATGGGGGATTGGGATTGGTCGTTGAGAAAGGTTTGGTTGGTTTCGAGCTCGGAAACTATTTGGTTTATGGCTTCCTCCATCGCCATTAATAGAGCTTGGAAGTCAACTGTGCAAACCGGGTAGAAGAGAGAGAAAAGTAGGGGATGGAAATGAGAAAATAAGTATTTTTATTTTTTAAAATTATACTTTTACCCCTTTTATTTAGTGTTGTTCTGTTTATTAAGTGGAAATAACCTAATTGCCCCCGCACGTGCAAGACACAAAATGAAAAACGTTAACTTTCTAACGGTCATCACGGCTAGGGGGCTAACTGAAAAAATTAGCAACATCAGATGGGGTTATGGAGCAAACCTTAGGTTGGCGGGACTTTGGGATTTGGTGTATACTTTGGGAGGTTTTTCGTATTTTTGCCAAAAAAATATGACAAAACTTTGATTAAAGGAGAAAGAAGGGAAAGAAAAAATGAAAAAGTGAAATTGAAAATTATAGGCACAAATTCTAATTTGTTTTTTCATTATTTAAAACTTATTTTTTCATTTGAAATGAAAGAAAGAGTTTTATTTAAAAAATAATACACCAAATCTCACTTTGCACCCTGATCCAAATGATCAAAATGCCCCTCACGTGACTCTCAGGTGTCAACTTAACGTCAAATTTGTAACTTCCGTCACACATAAGGGCAAAGTATGACAAAATGTTAAATGGTATATGACTTTGACATAAGTTTAGATATGGGGTGCAAAGTGGAATTTGGTGGTTACATTGGGGGCTAATTTTTATTTGACCTTAAAACTAGTACAAATTGAAAAGGTATCCAAGTGGGAAAAAAAAGGCACCTGGTGCAAATGAAATTTTATTAATTTAATACCAGTGAAAAATTTAAACACACACACACACACATATATATATATATATATATATATGTATATATAATTTCATTATTTCTCGTGTGTTATATGCTTTAAAGTATCGTAAAAGACAATTTTTAGAAATATATGTTTTTTTTTCGTATATAAGAACTTTATTGTATTGATTTTTCATTTTTTTTAGGATGGTTATTAACTAATTTTGATTACATAAAAAATAAGTATTATAGTTTTAATAAAAATAAATTAAATATTCATATGATACAAATATTTTTTTGGGAAACAAAAAATAAGCGAGCCAACGTATGTTTTCTTAAAAAAAAAACTAATTAAAAAAAGAGATACAAAAATAATCAACGAAAAAGACAAAGGTGTAGGATAAATTGTTATACAATGAAAAAACATATATTCAAAATGAAAGAAAAACAAAGTATTAAAAAAATAGCTAAACACACAACAACACAGTTTAGGCCAAAATATGAACCCTCCCCAAAGTATACACCAAATCTCAAAGTCCCCCCAGCCTACGATTTGCCCCATAGTTATACTTGACATTGCCATTTTTCACAGGTTGCCCCATGGCCGTGACAGGCGTTAGAAAAGTAACGAGAATCAATCACATGCCTTGCACGAGGGAGGGCAGTAAGGTCTTTTCGTCATATATACATAACACTAACTAAAGGGGGTCAAAGTGTCAAAAGAATTACTTATTTGCTTAAATTAAACCCTAATTTCTCTTCTCCCATCTGCACTCTGACAACCATGGCTTCTCAATCATCCTTTTCAGCGGCAAACACTCTATCTTCTCCACCCAATGTTGTTCAAAATGAAACGACATCCGAAGCCAGTCCACCTAGCCAAGTGACCCATGTTGTTTCTTCGTCATCAATGCCGTGGTCCCAAGCGATGAAGCCCCTGTTCCAATGTCTCAAATCCTTCCAGGAGAAGCGGGCAATGCAATTGATATCGAAGAAGGCCCCAGTGAAAGAGATCGGCAAAAAAATTCGGCCAATCGGAGACCCCCTTGCAAAACGTTTCAAACGACTTCGAGGGTTTTGCCCAGTGCAAAAGGGTTTGCTCCAGATTTAGTAATCTTACTGGTTGTTTGACTGGATTTCTTGGTTTGATTTCATGAATTAGAATTACATTTGTTTTCTAAATTGTTGATTACTTAGTCTATGGGCAGTGATCTGTTTCTGAATTGTCTTATGCCTTGTAGATTGCATATCTATAAATGGGTGTAGACATGGAGCTGGAATTTGATAAGTATTGTGTAGTCGATAGAAGTCCTAAAACCATTCTTCCATCTCCTCGGCATTCAAAAGCAGAAAAAAAGAAAGGTGAAAGGGAAATCCAGATGTGAAAATGAGGAAGTGAGTGTCAACAAGGATTTCACTGAGTTTAGTTTTCATCGGTACCGTAGTGCTTCCTGTCGAGTTGTTCCATCAAGGTTGGAAAGTAATGAAGTGCAAAGGAAGGGTTCAATATATCAGAGCTCGAATGAAATAAGAAAGTCGACAAAGAAGATTAAAGGTACTGAAGGGAGGAAAAAAATTGAACACCCGCAAAGTAGTGCTACTGATTTTTCGTTTGAAATTATCGATTCATTGTGCAGTATAGATGAGGATAGCTTAGAATCGAGTTCATCTATTAGCAAGCCACCCTGACAAAATTTATTAAATCTCTCCTTCAGTCCTCCTAAAGAAAGATTTGACACTTTTAGTCTTTGACCCCTTTTACTTAGTGTTGTCCTGTATATATATGAGGAAATGACCTAATAGTCCCCGCCACAGGCAAAGCACATAATAAAAAACGTTAACTTTCTAACGGTCAACATGGCTAGGGGCTAACTGGAAAAATTGGCAACATCAAATTGGGTTATGGGCTAAATCGTAGACGGGGTACTTTGGGATTTGGTGTATACTTTGGGAGATTTTTCGTATTTTTTCCCAGAATTTATAAGTCTAATAACACTGTAAAAGATGAAAACACAAAAAGAACTCAACAATTAAAAGTAAACAAAAATATGAAGCAACTAACAAAACACTTTAAGAAAATTATTAACAACACGTGCAACGCACGTGCACTTAACTAGTGATATTAAAAAGTTTGACTTGCCAAATGAAACTATTTTTTTTTGGGACAGGGAGAGTATTTGATAAGCCTACTAACTACGTATTGTCCATAAATTGTTTCAACTATAATTGTAATTACCTTATTTTACCATATTTGTAAATGCCCTAAAATAGATTAGTTTGTACTCTAAGAAACCTCATGTATGAATATGTATTCGTGCATCATAATCTGTTCAAGTGGATTTTCTCTACATGGTCTCGAAGCATGTCAAAAGTCCCCACTCCTTAGCCTCCAAATTTCACATACCCTATCCATTCCCCCACCTCTTTGTAACCAGCCATAGATTTCCCGGGATGGTGCCCTCCCTCCCCCTCCCCGCTCGCTCCCCAAACACTCACAAGAAGGTCTCTCCCCCCCCCCCCTTTTCCAATTCTCTTTCAGGCTTTTATGTCCAATATCATCCTTCACAAAGGTGACTACCTAAACTAGAAATCTCAATTTCTCTCGGTTGTCGAGACCTATACTCTTGATCACGTTTTGTCCATCCCCACCCCTCTAGGCAAAAACCTACCAATAACTCTCCTACTCCCAACTTTGAAAGAGTTCAAATCACCTTGTTGTCTCATGAATCAAGCCTATCTTCCTATATTACATCTTATCTATGCGAATCCATGCCAACGCATGGAACTTCTCCACAAACACCTTTCAATGTTAGGACTCTCCACAATCGTCTCAACTTCCTCCAACGAATATACTAATCTATTACTCCTCCGTACCTAATGAGTATCCATTTTTAGTTTTTCACTAAAATTAAGAAAGTTTGACTTTTGAAGCATTTTGGTAGCACATGTACATTATTGCCCTTAATGTCTACATATAACATTAGAAGTCCATACTAGGACATGATATGTGTCAAAGGTGAAATTAATAAAATTATACAAAAATGGTCACTCATTGAGGGACAAGTAAATTTTGAAAATGAACACTCATTTAAGGACGGAGGGAGTATTATCTCTGCAAACCATATCTCTTGCCGACTTCTTACCAACCGCAACTATTCCTGTGTCTGGAACTAATATCATACATCATGTAATGGATTGTCTTGGATCCAAATACAAAGAATTCATAACCTTTCTTAATATTCGCTCCACTACCTATTTCAATTAACTATCCAACCTTCTTGAGGAGGAAGAAATGTTGTAATAGAAGTTCTCCAGTATTTCTCTCCTCTAACCTTGCTCTTACCGTCGACAAACAACCCAAGACAACACCTACCACCCACCCTCCATCCCAGTTGTGAAGCTACGACCAATATAAAGGGGTCATTAACAAATTCTGATTTTGGGATAACCTTTTACCACCCATATTTTTGAAAAGAAAAAAAATGTTGTTTAGTATATAGAAATAAAATTCGTCTCACATTTTGATTCCCTCTATATTGGAAAATAATTGCAAAGTTTTTAATTTTGCTCCTAATTGCAATAAATTTTAAGCATTTGGATGCAACAATCTACACCTAATATAATCTTGAACCCCTTTCAAATAACACTCTCCTTCCCCAGCCACCTACCAAGCCCACTCGTCACAATCCTCAAGTCGCAAAAATGCCAAGAACGAGCCGCAAGCCTCTATGGGTGGAGGACTGAGGAGCAACTTTAGCCCATCCGTCTTTGCTTCCAGGCACCTCAAGAGACAAAAGTTTAACTCACAAGAACTGCAATCTCTACGAACCCGTGCTTTGGAAGAGAATTCCATTAGGTGGCTTGTCTCGAATGATCAAACATGTATTTTCGGCCATGGCCTACCATACTTTTGTTTACAACTATATTTTATCAATAGATTGATCCATAGCATCAACAAGGTGAGAGTGCAAAGAGTGATGTCCCTTTTTGGAGCAAGTGTTCCACGCTACGAGCTAACCTCAAACTGTACAAGTATGCTGTGGTCCTTAAAGTCATGCATGTATTTTCCAGGATAGCTTCATCCCTCTATTTTTCACGGAAGAGCAAAGGGCTCACTCATTTTACGGGTAAAATGCACCACCACCACCCTGTTGTTTGGCCAAATTTCAGTGCCCCCCCCCCAAAAAAAAAAGGAACGTTTGACCTTGTCTTAGTGCTACTCCTTACATGAGCTTCCATTAGAGATTTTCATTAGTTTATGGCTAATAAAGTTAGAAAATTTGAATTTTACATTCATTAACTCTCTTTCCTAAAATAATTTAATAAAACGTTGTTGATCTAGTTAATTTAATTTAATTAGACAAGTACAAATAGTAGACATAAAATTATAGTTAAATAATGTGACTTAAGGATAATTTAGTATAATTAGCTAATTACGATAATAATTATGGACCTTTCGATAATAGATCTTCTTAAAAAAATTAGAATCAATTCAAATCACATTCTCTCTTGAATTTATTTGATTTAATTATAACACACTATTACTATGAATAAAATTTAGATACTCAAGGTAATGTAAAAATAATTTAGTATGCTTAGCTAATTATGGTAGTAAATATAAACCATTGTAGTATCTCCTTGAAAGATATAAAATCAATTCAAATTGCACGCCCTCTCCTAAATTTCATTGATTTCGTCCTAAGAAAGTATTACTGAAACACTAAATGTGACTAGAAAATTAAATAAAAAAGACTCGAAAACGCTAGGCTTCCTCCTTTGGCCGCGGTAGCAGCCACCGTGAAATCCTCCCCCCACCCCACATTTAACATAACTCTCTCTCTCTCTCTTTCTCAACAGCTGCTGTCATCATCCCTTACCAAGGGAGCTACCACCAAGGCCTCTCTCTTTCTTCGCTCTCTCTCTCTCAACAATAGTCGTCATCATCCCTCACCAAGGGAGCTACCACCAAGGCCACGCAGAAGATGAATGCAAACTTGGTCGTTTGCAAGGGACGCATGTCGTTGACCTTGATAATCCATAAATTTTAGAGAAGTCGAGTTTTGTCGCACGTCCATAATCGCTTCCTAACCAATGCCACCTTATTATCAATAAGAGCTCGGTGTCTCCGACCTCAATGGTATTTGAATGGGAGATTTAGTGTCGCAGGCTAGAGTGGGAGAAAGCCAAGATAGAGGACATCACGACCTAATTTGCGCCTCTGAGAGGGAAAATGTTCGTCACCTAGACATGAAAACCTAGTGATGATTCAGAGCTTTTGTGCAAGAATCCATAATCCAATCATAAACGGAAGCCCTACTACCACTGTGAAATCCTCCCCCCACCCCACATTTAACATAACTCTCTCTCTCTCTCTCTCTCTCAACAACAGCCGTCATCATCCCCCACCAAGGGAGCTACCACCAAGGCCTCTCTCTCTCTCATCTCTCTCTATCTTCTCTCTCTCATCTCTCTCTATCTTCTCTCTCTCATCTCTCTCTATCTTCTCTCTCTCAACAACATCCATCATCATCCCTCATCAAGGGAGCTACCACCAAGGCTACGCGGAAGATGAATGCAAACTTGGTCATTTGCAAGGGACGCACGAGATCTCAGGCATGTCATTGACCTTGATAATCCATAAATTTTAGAGAAGTCGAGTTTTGCGGCCCGTCCACAATCGTTTCCTAACCGATGCCACCTTATTATCAATAAGAGCTCGGCGTCTCCGACCTCAATGTTATTTGAATGGGAGATTTAGTGTCACAGGCTAGAGGTGGGAGAAAGCCGAGATTGAGGATATTACGACCTAATTTGCTCCGGGAAGGGAAAATGTTCATCACCTAGACATAAAAACCTAGTGATGATTCAGAGCTTTTGTCCAAGAATCCATAATCTAATCATAAGCGAGAGCCCTACTACCACCAACTCCATCACTCCCTGCAGGCTCAATTGCGTCACCATCATTTTCTCTCTTAAGATTCTGATTTACAAAATTTCTTGAAAATGAGTGTGTTTTGACTATTACTTTTTCATTTTTGCAAATTAAATAATTTTGAATTACTATGAAGATGTAGAGAGAAGAGTTGAGGCCATTGTTGCAGCAACAATGGAGTTGTTTGGGGGGTGAAAGTGTGTGTGTGTGTGTGTGTGTGTGTGTTGATAGAGCTAATTGGGTTTTGTATGTTTTTGGTTTGTGTATGTGGTTGGAAATGGGAGAGGGGCATCTTGTAATTGGTTTTAATGAAGGAAAATGTGGTCCTTTTTGTCATCCAGGGTATAATTGTCTTTGCGTACAGTAAAACACTCAAAGGCAATCAAGTAATAGCAGATTTAACAGAAGGGTGGCACAGAGATGTGGGGATGTTTCTAGAATTTGGCCAAGCCACAGGGGGTGGCGTTATATTTTAACCCATCTTTACTTGTGAAGGGATGAACATCCCCCATTCTACTCAAGATGAGCAAAATGTTCAAAGATATTTGAATAGTAGGATTTGAGGTCTGATCTTTAGCCAACAAGAAAACAAAGTTGGTGCATCAGTTGACACAATTAACAATCCCACAAAAATAGGATAAGTCTACGGTCAAGACAACCCATGTGAAAAGGAAGCGAATGGGTGAAAGTTGGTAAAGCTTAAATTGAGCGGATGACAGCAAATAGAGCTACCCTCAATGGTTGAATTTGCTTGTATTCAAGGAGTCTAGCTCAGGAGAAATTCAACTAGAGGTGGATAGCTTCAACGAGCCCAATGCCTTCATTGCTTCATTGGACTATGATCTGTAAGATACATCTTCACAGGTAATAAAAATTATGTTTCAAGCCCTAGATTTTCATATTGCAGTTTATATTTCTATGAGCTGCTCTTTTGCCTCGCATAAAGGTTTCAAAGTGCTATGATCAAAAATAGATATGGAGAGGTCTGCCTAGCATCACTTGTTTTTTCATGTCTATACGAGCCTACATTCTGACATTTTAGTAAGGAGTATCGTCACTCCTCAACAGTTTGCCTCCGACATCAGTTATGAGATTGTTAATGAGGAGAGTGTGATCAAATCCCCCCAAAAAGTGTCTCAACAAGTCCCTGGTGCATACAGATGGTCAGATGGAGAAATGTTGGCTCCTTCATGCACTCTATGATGAAGAGGTTAAAAACATACTTAAGGTGTCTGCTTATACAGTGAACTGATAAGGTTTTAGAGTTGGATTGCAGATCCAATCTGGGGGATTGGGCATTAAATTACTCAACCATCATGAACCCCTAGAATGATTTTCGATTGAAATAGATGGGGGTCTTCAATGCATGATGAACAGACTATAACCAGCGCAAAATCAGGAATTTGTTCATGCAGGGGGACAAGTATACATGAATAACCTTTACAAATGATAAACTATAGCTATTTTTTAGGATCGAAAAAATGTACTCTCTCCATCCCAAAAGGAGAGGGATGCTTTTACTTATTGCATGAATTAAGAAAATAGTTGAAAATCCAATGACTTCCTAAAATAGCCATACATTGTGAGGTCACAATTTAAACATGCTTTAGTTGATTTGACTTGATAAATCTCATCCACAAACAAATAGGGTGTTAAAGTCATTATGCTAAAAACTACTCCCTCCGTCCCTAAATATTGTCTTCCTTTCCTTTTTTGTCCGTCCCTAAATAATTGTCTTGTTTGAAACTTTCCTCTTTAGAACATCACTTTTACTATTTTACCCTTACTTTTTCTTCCTACTTTAATTATGGGTTACATACACATGGGCATTAAAGGAAACAACACACTATTTCAATACTATTCCAATATTAATAATCAAGTCAATTGAGTTTTCTTAATCCGTGTGCCGGGTCAACCCAGACAATAATTTAGGGACGGAGGGAGTACTTTCCTACAACAGAAACATCCCTTTCCCTTTGGGACAAACAAAAAATGGAAAGTGTCCCTTTCCTTTTGGGACAGAGGGAGTATAACAAAATCATTTTAGACTATTGAGAACTAACTTCGTATCAATTTAGGCTCCAACATATTGCTCCCTATGTCTCTTTCATAAGAGTTGAGTATTTCAGAAAATACCTAATCACCCTTTCAAGTTAGAATGTTTCTTATAAGTTAAGCTCCCAATAACGTCACTTTTTATCTACATGAGAGCAAATTATTTTGATCTGGAAACTGCTAGCAGATCTCAGTGGAATTGCCTTTCAGAGAGAGTAATTGACCAATGCATGAAAACTGATTTTCAATAAGCTGAAAGACTAAATGGGAGTTGGTAAGATTACCTAGAACAACAACTTTCATGGGCTTTCCAATTGGAATGATTTGGGTGCCTTCGCAGGAGAAGCCGCCTTGATATTTCCTAGAACAATATCCACTGCAATTGGCACAAGCTTCAACAACTGAATGACATAAAATGAAAACAAAAAATAAAATTGAGAATCAGTGAAAAAAAAAGAGGAGGCTCGTCACCAATCATCAAGCTGGAAGGGTAATATACTTCATCCATCTCAAAATGATCATCAATCACCTTTACAAAATCAACGCCAACACTAGAATCTTTTGAAAATTGCACTTCAATAAACCTTCGAGAGAAAATATATGTATTTAATGCATCCAAGCATACAGCCTTCTATATTTGTAAGGATAGTATAAAAAATAGTTGTGCGAAAGTATACTTCATCCATCCAAAATGATCATTGATTACCAGTACATAATCCACACTGACTCTAGAATCTTTTCATAACGGCGTGTAATAAACCTATGAAAGAAAATAGATGTATTTACTGCATCCAAACATGTAGCCTTATATTTTAGTATGGAGTATCAAAACAAATTATTCGGAAGTACTTCCACTTTATGGTTAGAGTAATGATCTCTCATATACATTTGTCCAAGGATAATTCTCCCCATAATAGTCCATGTGTTAATCAATAATCATGATTTTTTTGTTTTATAAGTAAATATAATATATAGAAAGGCGCCAAGGCAGGTGACGCGTCCTTTGTACACGGGGAGTATACTCCAAAACACCTTAACTCACATATAAACTATTCACAAACTATACAAAAGAATTATCAATAGGAAACAACGACTGTGTTCACCAAAAACACAAAGTCCGAAGTAGGAGCTTCTTCAATCTATCCACATTTGTCTCCTCATTCTCAAAAGTCCTTCAGTTTCTCTCTCCCCGTGTGATCCAAGTAACACCCAAAGGGGTCACCTCCCAAGCAGTATTTCTCTTCCTCTTGCTATAAAGAGACCACGCAAGAAATAACTCCTTCACAGAAATAGGTATCACCCACAAATATGAAACATATTGAGAATGTAATTCCAAAGATCTCTTGCCACATGACAATGAAGCAAAAGATGATTAACACTCTCACCATCCCCTTAACACATATAGCACTAATTTACATAAATCTTCTTCCTAGCCCTTAGACTATCTCCTGTGAGTATTGCTTAATAGGCTGCTTCATAAGCGAAAAAAGCCACTCTAGATGGGGCCTTCGTTCTCCACACTACCTTCCAAGGGAAATGAGATCCATTAACCTTTGTCAGTGTCCAGTAGTAAGATCTAATAGAAAAAGAGTTGTTACTAGACCCCTTCCATATGATTATATCCTCTCTACTCCTATCGACCTTTTGATCATATAACTTGACAAAAAATCTGGGTAAGGGTTCCAACTCCCAGCGTTTCTTCTAAAACAAGGTTCCAGCTCGTTACTCCTCCATCCACATGAAAAACGGAACTCACTGTACTATCCTTATTCACAGCAAAATCAAATAGCATGGAAAATTACCTCCACAATTTTGTGTCCCCGCACCATATATGTTTCCAAAATCTAACCGACTCACTACTTCCTACTTCAAACAATATATGCCGGCTAAAAACCTCCCAACCTTTCTGAATCCCTTTCCACACACCCACTCCATATGGAATAGAAACCTCATTAGGGAACCACGTATGCTCTCCTAACCCATATTTGTCCACTACCACCTTTCTCCACAAAGCCTCTTTATCGGTCAAAAATCGTCATAACCAGTTACCCAACAAAGCAGTATTGAATGCCTTAAGATTCTAGATCCTAAGACCTCCATCCCTCGTATTAGAACAAACTTTAGCCCATTTAACCAAATGATACTTGCGATCATCCATTGAACCTTCCCATAGAAAATCCTTTCTCCAATTTCTCTAATCTCTTAGCCACTGAGGAGGGAAGCACGAAAACAAATATAAAGTAAGTGGGAAGATTGGACAGAGTACTTTTAATAAGCACTAACGACCCCCTTTCGATAAAAGCTGCCTCTTCCAACCCACCAAGCGATTTTCAAACCTTTCGATGATGGGATCCACATAGCTGTACTCTTAAAGGAAGCCCCAAAAGGAAGGCCAAGATAAGAAGTGGGGAGATGAGAAACCTTACAACCAAAGAAAGAGGCAAGGAAGTCGATGTCTCCAACATTGGCCACCGGCATAAGCTCGCTCTTGGCAATGTTTACCCTTAACCCCAACGCACCTTGGAAGAAATGCAGCACAAGACGAAGATAAGACAAAGACAACCCAACTGAGAAGTATTCGCATCACAAAAAATCAACGTATCATCCGCAAAAAGCAAATGTGACACTATCATACCGGAATCCCTTTCACTCCCGACATCAAACCCACAGATAAATCCACCAAAAATTGTTTTATCCAAAAGTCTACTCAAAGCTTCCATGACCATAATTAAAAGAAATGGAGAGAGAGGGTCTCCTTGACAATGGCCATTTAGAGCTAGGAAAGAAACCTGCCGGCTCACCATTCACCAAAACTGAAAACATGACTGTAGAGATGCAAAAGATTATTCACTCCCTCCACTTTTCCCCAAAACCCAATCTCGATAACATGTACATCAAAAAAAATTAATTGACATGATGATAGGTTTTCTCAATGTCTAGTTTGCATAATAACCCAAGGACTCCACTTCTGACTCTAGCATCCACCACTTCATTAGCAATCAATGACACTTCAATAATCTGTCTTTTCCCCGCAAAAGCATGTTAAGAGTTTGAAATAATCTTCCCGATAATTTTCCTAACTCTAAGAGAAAACACTTTTGAAATAATCTTGTAGACTCCGCAAAATTATTGTTTTTGTATCGTCCAAAATAAAAATTAATTTCCAAATTAAACAGCTTAAGTGTTAGAATTTTCAAATTTACCCTTGCTATATTATCTGCATAACATACAGAAATTAATAAATATATGAGTGGTTGACTATGGGAGTAGATACAAAAGGCAGATCATTGCTATAACAAAGATGCTTTTCTTACAAAGTGACAGAAAAGAAGCCAGGGTGTATTACTCTTTACAATTGCACTTCCTTTAAGAAATGTGTCCTCAGAAATGGCTACAGGGTATCGAACTACGCAATGCAAAAATATGAAACCTGAAAATGGTTGACTTCCAAAATAGGAGCTCTTTTCTCATGATGTTTAAGGGAATAAAATTTCATAGATTTTTTTTGGTTAGATAAGGGATAAACTAAACTAATCAAAATTTCTAGCAGGAAGTGTTTCCCAAATATTTCATCATCAAATACTGGTAAAGCCCACCAATATTGGGGAAACACTTCTTGGTAAGAATTAAGATTGTCTAGAATTAATCCCTTTTTAAACACTTCACAGAAAAGAGAAAAATAGAAAAAGAATCTGTGAGACGGAAAGTACATTAGGAACCATTTTGTTAATACAAGGGGAATCAGATATATAAATATACATACCTTGGCATCCATTAAAATAAGGGTTCCCTTCTTCGTAAAATCCACAGGAACAATGGTAATTCAACATAGAACTACCATTACCCAAGTCTAACTTGATGTCTTTATGAGTAGCGCATCCATGAAGTCCTGCCGCTGGGGTGATGGTCCAGAGCAATACAACTGGAAAAGATTTTATGTTATCGACCAGAAAAGGATCTGAAAAGCTGACTGGAAACCAGTTCTGGTCCACCAAGAATGCAGATGAGCAGCCTCTCAGATTATTTATTGGACTTGTATACGATAACCCTGTGGTATTCACACTGTAGGTATGGAGATAGTATGGAATTGTGGTTTGACAACAGTTGATCCCATAGCAACCTTTGGTATCTTGGAAGGTACATATAGATGTGCACCCTGCCACAACTTCCTCAGGTTTCCGGCCTGCAAGGAGGGCATTACCACAGCCCATCACGGTGAATTTGTTGTGCTCCTTGGACAAAAGAAAAGGGCTACTAGTTAAATTCATGCTCCACAATGTATCAGCCTTCCCAAAAAATTCTGAATTTCCACAACTCGAAACCATCGGACTATTGATGGTTACAGTTTGGTTTTCCAATGACACGTTTAGCACCTCCAGATTGACAGCAATGAGATACGCCCTTGGAGCTGGAAGGTCAATATTAGCAGAAATATTACTACTACTGGTAAAATTACTAGGACTAAAAGTGTAGTTGCAAGCGACAGCATACCACTCATTGTGATAACAGTTAGACCCAATCCCAAATGGGTAAGGAATGCTAATGTTGCCGCACCTATCACTACATCCTGGTTTTGCTAAAGATGGAGCTTCTATTAACGGCTCAATTAGCCATAGAAGCAAGAGTAATCTGAATATTAATCCCATTTCTTTCGAGAAACCTATTTTTGAACAATGATGGGAATATAGCAAAGAAATGCATAGATTTATGGATTCCTGTAGGGGGTCCGGCCAAGACTGTATTTTATGTACTCTTCCAAACTTAATTTTTCATTCATGACAAAACAAGACAAGCTCAATCAGAGAAAAAGACAAAACAGTCCAACCTAATTCAAAATGAGAGTTTACTAAGTCATCACTTATCTAAACCATACCTTTGTTTTGAGTGCTAAACTATTACAAGATCCGGCTGCATCACACACACAAACACATACAAATTCTGTCTTGTGTGTGAGAGAGATATAGTTGTATAATTCAACATAACTTCCAAACTTGCACTTTGACTTTATAATAGTTATCAATATGCTTGGCCGTATTGGTGAAGACCCAATCAAAATTCCAGAGACTAAATGTTAAGACATTTGATTATTTAGCCCCCAATGGTGAAGTAAAGTTGGTAAACAATGAGAATATTAAAATTAAAGAACACCCATATAGAGAATTGAGATTGTAATCACTGACCTCAATTTCAATCAAATATTCCGGTTTTCCACTATTTATCAGTAGCCAACATTTTCCAAAATCCCCAACAAACCTTATAGATGATGGATAGAACCAAAAGCTCCAAAACCCATGCCTGTTTGGAATGGGGATATGCGCCATCTCGTTCGCTTTCTTTTAATTTGGCTACTGTTCTACAGCTGCGCAGTAAGTGTGGCGGTGGCCGTGGCGGCGGTGGTTGTGGGTGCTGTAGGGGGTCGCATATGGTGGTACTGTAGGGGGACGCAGGTGGTGGTGCTGCTTTAATGGCGGGAGCGGGAGCAGCCGGTGGAAGTACCAAAGTGGCGTTCGCTTTCTTGCTCACTATTTCAGATCCAGCGCATTCGCGCCACCCATTTATATATTACAAAAATATAATTATAAATTTTGATTTAAATATCATTAATAGCATATTGTTAGGTTGTTTGGTTACTCGTGGCCGAATAACTATGCTCCCGAAAATTTTAATTTTTTAAAATAAATTTATTATAAATTACAAAATTTGAACACTAAATTATTAAAAAAATAAAATATAACTAAACATTAACAATAATTTAACATATAAATTGTAAAATAAATACAAAGAGAATTGTTATTTACACCCAATATATTACTGAGTACACCTCATACAAATATTATAAAAATGTCATTATAAATTTTAATTTAAATATTCTTTTTTTTTTTTGTTAGGCTGTTCAGCACCCCTACCAAACATTACTATGGATGTTCGGTAGGGGTGTCAAATACATATAGTAATGTTCGGTATGAGTATCGAACACCACTATGGATGTTCGGTAATACAGTGCAAAACAAAATGTTTAAAAATTAAAAAAAAAAACGGGCGGGCTGTGTGTGGGGTGGGGTAGGGGTGGGGCGAAAGGAGGAGGAAAGGGGGTGTTCAAAAAATAAATCAAAGCAAAGGGGAGGCTGGGTGGGCTGTGATGTGGCGTGGTGGGGGTGAGGCTGCCTGGGTGTGGGGGCAGGAGGAAGACGGGGGTGAATTTTGTTTGGGTGGGAGGTGTACTTAGTAATAGGATAGGTTATTTTTTTGAAAAAATATTGGTAAGGGTAGAATAGAAAATTAGGGGGTGTATTTAACATTTTGAGGGATTAAAAATATTGAGGTGGGATGTACTTAGTAATGGGGTGTATTAATTAATTTTTGAAATGTAAATAATAACTCTCAAATGCAAATTAAACCTAAAATAAAAAAAAAGAAAAAAGAAAACAAAACGAAGAAAAGAGCAACGGAACATTTATTTGGTGTGTGAGTGAGTGAGTGAGTGAGAGAGAGAGAGAGAGTGGAGGTGTGTGAGTGAGTGAGAGAGGGAGACTAGAGAGAGACAGTGGACTGTGTGTTTGAGTGTGTTTAGAAGGATTGATTTTGAGAAAAATGTTAGGAAGGGTAAAATAGAAAAATAGAGGAGATGTATTTAGTACTTAGGGAGTGTTATAATTTTAGGGGGTGGTTTTATTAGAAAATGTGTGTACTTAGAACATTTGGGATGTAAATAGCAATGCAGTTTGAGATTTCCGTCATATATATATATATATATATATATATATGTATTTATATATATATATGTATTTATATATATATATATTTATATATATTTATATATATATATATATAAAGTTGATGATCAGAGGCATGTGAGTTTGTCACCTCAACCTCAATTTCAGGGGTTTTTATCTATTCATATTCCTATTTAATGGGGGAGAATGTCGTTAGTTAATAATAATACCTAATAACTATATTTATGATAATAATATATATATAATAGTAATTACTTAATCTATAATATTTCTTCAATTAACAATAGTTAATTATAGTTATTACCTATAACTATTATATGGGGTAGTTTTATAGTGTATATTCGGGAAGATGTAGAATCACTTGGGTTTTAGGGGTATTAGTCATTGAGTAATATTATGGGTACTTAAAGAGTACCAAATTTTTTGCACTAAATGATGTGGCAGCTGATGTGGTAAAAAAATAAAATTAAAAGTCATAATTAATACATCACATCAGTTACCACATCAGCTGACACATCATTTGGTGTAAAAAATTTAGTACTCTTTAGGTACCAATAGTATTACTCTTAGTCATTTGTATTGAGACACCCATTTGTATACAGAGGAAGGCTGCTAGCAGCCTATGGATAGCTATCCCTCGCTTGAGTCAAGAAAGATTATTCATTACCCGAAGGAGAGATGATTGGCGGAGTTTGACGAGAATTGCACAATCTAATCAACTCTGCATATACTCACTCCCCTCTGCTAATCTCAACCTTCTTTTGTATGAAGACACTGCTGGAGTCTTCTTTCCTCCTTTATGTAAGACGGATGTCTAATCTATCGGACTTGCTCATCGACATTCTTGTCCGATCCTTCCCGTGCCAGAATTTTAATCTATAGGACTCTCTCTCTCTCTTTGTGTGTGACAATTTTTATATTTTATATGAATCTTTAAAAACTTGGTTTAATTCTTCTCATTTGATTTTTGTTTTTTGCTTTGATTCTAAGTTTTGGTTTTCATTTCACCCCTAATCTTGGTCTTGATGGTTGATATGCTTCCATTTCTTAGTTTTTAGTGGTTTGTTTTTGTTTTTGATAATTGAACGACCTCAACCTTTAGCTGGACACATGGCATGCATCGCGACTTCACAGGCTCCAGCTGGGCAAGCGCCGGGGTGACATACACCCACAACGATATGACGACCTGGCAATCGTATTATGACAGGTCGCCCACCTCACCAGTATACTCTCCCAGCACACTGACACGAGGGCCTACAGTGCGACCTGGGGACATCCCAGGTCAACCGCATTAGCATCGAGCGACTTGGACACATACCAGGCCAACCTCGACTACATTAACATCGAGCGACCTGGGTACATACCAGGCCGACCTCGATGTAACCCCTCTCAACTCGGAAAACAGAGTCCTTTACAGAATTACCTCTCGTCTGGGAAGAGTCCTGCTATAACTCTATACATCTCAGTCCTAAGTAGACAAGGTAACGTAATCCAAAAGACATGGGAATTGATCATATTTCTCCCACTCCAAAATCGATAAGGATTATGGCTTACCTCCCTATAAATAGCACCCTCAACGGGCCGCATAAAGTACATGCAAATCACTTGCTTATATACTTTCTTAGCTTTACTTCTCCATCGAAGTATTGCTTATTCTCACGCCTGAGGGTTATCGCTGGGACAACCTAGCCCCCCTTACGGTGTTCTTTGTTGATCACAGGTTTTAAGTAGTTCATACTTCAAGGGCAATCCCTGCAACACAAGCCGGAATCCTACTAGACTACACACGTGGATCAGACGCGATCATTTCAATCTTTTTTGCGTGATCAGTTTGGTTTCGTTGCCGGGACCCTATAAGTTTTATGTGATCAATCATGACAACCTCCAAGCAAGCGGCCCCAGCGGCGACCTTGGCAACGCCTACAGCTGCTACACCTGCTGGCCAACCTCTCGAGCAGCCCGAAAAAGAATCACCGGCTGTGCCTTCATCAGGCCCCCCTCTTCATCAAAACACCCGAGCCAAGAAACTTGCTCGGACAATGAGGAAAAATGCGATGGGCAAACGGCTGACCCAGCCCGCTAAAGGACCAGGAAGGTCAGACAGCAACTCCCACTTCCTCATATGGCGGGGACTCAAGAAACAGGGATGACCTCATCATTATAGAAGACAGGTTGCCTCCTACACAGCAAGAGATCGACCTCACCGAGCTGGAACACATCAGGAGGGAAAAGGCTTTCTTGGAAAAACAGAGAAAGCTAGAGATACGCGAGTACGAATTGTCCCGCAAACTAGTTGCCCAGGCACCTCAGCTACCAACCCCGAGCTCGCATCCTCCTCGAAACGATCACCACGATGGTCAACCTGGCAAGAACGAGCCCATGGGTCTGCGGGCTGACAGACACCATGGGGGGTCTAGAGTTGATACTCCGAGGGTGAGTGCTAAAAGCCGACTTGGACGAAGGGTGGAGGAGCACCAGAAACTCAGCGCCAAAGATCGCCTGGGAGCCCCAGACAGAGAGCAACCTAGGGGAAGTGTACATTCCAGAATGGGGACCTGAGCTAGAAATCCCAACCCGGACAAATCTTACAGGTCCTCCCGGATGGAACGTGACGAGGAGCGACCTCGAAGGGCTCAGGAGGACCACAGCTACAGGTCGAAACGCAAGTCCATCCAGCACAGTACCTCCAGCAGCGATGCATCCTCACACAAATACTCCAAGATCGACGGCCACGACCGCCGATCTAAAAGAAGGGGCAGGAGCAGCGACCTAGAAGACGAGGTACTGCGCAAGGTGAAGGAAAGATTGGAAGCCCTTGAAAGAGGCAAATAGGGCAAGCTACCAGGGAACGTGACAGCAGCCTTCTGCAGAAGAATCAGGGACACTCCTCTAAATCACTGCCTGAAGCTGTCATCCCTGAAGAGCTACGCAGGAAACACAAACGCCAGGAGCCATGTGTCGAGCTTCGAGGCAAAAATGGGAGTATGCACCAGGGATCTGGATCTGTGGTGAGCACGTTCGAGGAGATCGTCCTCAACTGGTTCGAAGAGCTGGAACGGAAGAATTCTATACCCCCTTCTATACCCCCTTAAACACAACCAGGGAACGGATCATGAACGTACTGCTACAGAAAAATAGAATTGGCCGACCCCTACCTCAGAGAGAGACACCCTATCCTCGCAACCCCAACAAAAGGTGCGCCTACCACAATTGCAGTGGGCATACCACCGAGGATTGCATTCAGCTAAAGAAATAAATTCAGAAGCTGATCGACAAGGGGGAACTCAGAAGGTACGAGCAGAGAGGCGGGGAAAGAAGAGAGAGGCCAAGGGAGGCCCCGAGGATAAATGCCGACGAGGACGAGGTCCTGGTCAATACGATTACTGAGGAATGGTCGAACATCACAAAGTTGAAGACAGCGATAAACAACCTCAACCACACTATCAGCCCACCTCAAGTTTGAGGAGATAAGGGAATAAAAACATTCCTGCCCAGCGAGCTGGCTGCCAATCCCGCTGTTAGGGGGCATGTTCTGACCATCGAGGCCAAAATTGGCAGAGGAACAGTAAAGAGAGTGATGATCGACACCGGAGCAGGGAAGGAAATTTTGTTCTACAAGTGCTTCCAGGCAATAGGACTGGGAAGCTCGCATCTGACTCCGAGTGGAATCAAGCTGTAAGGCTTCACCGGACACAAGGTCGCTGTTCAGGGAACAGTCGACCTAAAGATAGTCCTCGGTACCAAAAACAACTCTTGCACCGAGGTCATCACCTTTCTGGTCCTCGATATTCCCTCTCCATACAACGCTATTTTGGGACTTCCAACCCAGACAAAGTTTGAGATGGTGATTTCTCCGGCTCACCAAAAAATCAAATTCCCCACGGACAACGGGGTCAGAGAAGTGAAGAATGATCCAAAGAGCACTTTGAACCACCTCCTCGAAGAAAAGAAGGCCGAGGAAGCCTGGCTTAGAGGAAAAAGGAAAGTGACTTCGGTCCATGAAAAAGTCCACCACATAGACCACCACGAAAAAAGGCCAAAGTCGATCATAATTAAAGAAGGCACCGAGATAAGCCCTTCTGATGACCGAGCATAGCAATCATCGCGGGCTAACTCCAGCCCGCACACAGAGGTCGACGAGGACGACGATGTGCCCGACGTGTCCAGTACGGACGCCGAGCACACCATGTACCACTTAACCCAACAAAGGCCCAGATGACGACCTGCCCGACATGCCCACCTCGGACACCGAGCAGGCCGACTCACACCTGGTCGCCAACAGTGATGCTAAGAAGCCCAACAAAGTTGTCACGATAGAGAGCCTAGATCCAAGGGATCAACCAGAGATCCAGCCCCATGAAGATCTTGACGAGGTTGTCATCAACTTCGACTTCCCAGAACAAAAAATCAAGGTCGGGCTGGAGATAAAGATGAAAGGGAAGCAATAATCGCATTCCTCCGGGAGAACAAGGACGTATTCGTATGGAGGACAGAGGACATGGAAGGAATCAGCGAATAGGTCGCTGTACACAAGCTGAATGTTGATCCAACCATAACCCCTGTCCAATAACAACCTAGAATATTCTCTCCCGAAAAACAGGCAACGATCAAAGACGAAGTTGACAAGCTACTCAAAGTAAACATCATTGAGGAAATCTTCTATCCGACTTGGATCGCGAATGTGGTAATGGTCAAGAAGACCAGCGAAAAATGGAGAATGTGCGTCAACTTCACGGACCTCAACAAGGCTTGCCCCAAAGACTGGTACCCACTGCCGAGGATAGATCAACTTGTGGATACAATCGCAGGCCACAAGATACTCAACTTCATCGACGCATACTCGGGGTACCATCATATATGCATGTGGCTGGCCGACCAGGAGCTGACAGCCTTTCGAGCAGCGGGAGCCATCTATTGCTACAAAATGATGCCCTTCGGGCTTAAAAATGTAGGGGCTATTTACCAGCGGATGGTGAACAAGGTCTTTGGAGACCAGCTGGGAAGAAATGTGAGGCCTACATCGACGACATGGTCATTAAAACAAAGCAAGCCAACCATGTCGATAACCTGAAAGAAACCTTCTCAAATCTCAAGAAAAACAAGATGAAGCTCAATCCAGCAAAATGTGCTTTCGAAGTGAAGGCAGGAAAATTCCTGGGATACATAGTGAATGAGCGAGGTATAGAGGTCAACCCGAAAAAAATACAAGCCCTTGTTGACATGAAGGCCCCCAGCTCGGTCAGAGCGGTACAGCGGTTGAACGGAAGAATCACGGCACTCGGGAGATTTATAGCAAAGTCAGCAGAAAAAAGCCTTCCATTCTTCAAGACATTAAGAGGAAGCAAGAAGTTCGCCTGGAATGAAGACTGTGACAAAGCCTTCGCCGAGCTGAAAACTTACCTGGGCAGCCCGCCACTGCTGACAAGCCCGGCACCAGGAGAGCACCTCTACGTCTACCTCGCCGCCTCAGACACAGCTATTGCCGTAGTCTTCCTCAGTGAAAGAGGGGCAGTCCAGAAGCCAATATACTACGTCTCTTATGCACTCACGGACGTAGAGACAAGATATTTGAATGTGGAGAAGGTGGTACTAGCCCTAATAATGGCGACACGAAAATTGACTCATTACTTCCAGGGCCACGCCCTGACGGTATACACCGACCTACCATTAAGGCAAATTCTTCATAAACCGGATGTGGCTGGAAGAATGTTAAAGTGGTCAGTCGAGCTCTCAGGATACGACATTACATATGAATAACGCAAAGCAATAAAAGCCCAAGTGCTCGCGGACTTCATTGCGAAAACCTCGTTTGTCAAACAAGATCAAAGCCAAAGCTCTTCGACAAACTCGCCCAGCCCGTCTAAGCAAATAAAAACAGCCAGCTCGTCACGTCCTCGGCCACCTAACCGTTGGACACTATGTTGACGGCTCGTTAAGCAGGGCAGGAAGCGGTGCAGGCTTATCCCTACACCCGCCAGAGGGGGGAGAAATCAACAGGGCACTACGGTTCAAGTTCCAAGCATCCAACAACCAGGCAGAATACGAAGCTCTGATAGCAGGGCTAGAGCTCGCATTGGAGCTTGGGGCCAGCCAGGTCGTCATCCTCAATGACTCCTAGCTCGTCGTGAAGCAAGTTTGGGGAGAATATGGGGCTAATCACCCCACATTGTCAAAATACTGCGAGCTTGCCAAATGCCTGTTAGAAAATTTTGAATACTGAAGCTGAAACAGGTAGACAGGACAGAGAACATACGAGCTGAACATCTATCCAAGATTGCATCATCCGAAATCAGCGGCCTCCCTCCAGATGTATGGTTGGAAACCCTTGAGACACCATCAGTGAACAGGGAGGAAGCCATGCCCATCAACTCCACAAAAAGATACTGGATAGACGAAATACAAGATTACATTGAACAAGGAATACTACCTGATGAAAAAGACTTAGCCCAGCTATTGAGAAAGAGAGCAGCTCGCTACACAGTGATTGCTGGAGTACTATACAGAAGATCGTTCACCAAGCTGTTGCTCAGATGTGTTCGACCAGAGACAGTGGAAGACCTCCTTGCTGAAGTCCACGAAGGAGTATGCGGTGGCCATCCAGGTACAAGATCACTAGCAGACAGAATCATCTTCCATGGTTATTACTGGTCGACCTTGTGGAAAGATGCGGAGATCTACGTACAAAAGTGTGACAAGTGCCAAAGATTTGCTAATATCCCAAGACTACGGTCAGTTCCTCAAACACCGGTAGTCGCAGCTTAGCCATTTGACATGTGGGGGGTCGACCTTATAGGGCCCTTCCCAAAGGCCAAAGGGGGCTGCGAGTTCCTAATAGTGACAGTCGATTATTTCATAAAATGGGTAGAAGTAAAACCATTGGCTATCATAACCGAGGAGAAGGCAATCAGTTTCATACATGATTACATTTGGTACCGATTTGGCCTACCTCGAGCCATTGTGTCCAACCATGGCACCCAGTTCTCCACCAAGTTTACTGAGAGATGCGAACAGATGAATATCAAGCATTGAAAGTCCTCGGTTGCTCACCCGCAAGGAAACGGTCAGGCTGAAACAGGGAACAAGAAGATCCTTCATGCCTTAAAAAGAAACTTGGACGAGAAGAAAGGGAAGTGGCTCGACGAGCTACCTATCGTACTGTGGAGAATTCGCACTTCAGTCAGATGCTCAATAGGGGAGACACCCTTCACGTTGGCATACAGATCAGAGGCAATGACACCAGTAGAGATGGCCCTACCAACCTTAAGGGTAGCCCATTTCGACGAGCTGGACAACATAACAACTCGGGAACTAAACCTCAACTACTCAGAGGAAAGAAGGATAGAGGCAAGATTCAGGATGATCAACTACAAACAGCTCGCCAAAGCTCACCATGACAAGTGAGTCAGAACACGATCCTTCAACATCGAAGACTGGGTTCTCAGAAAGATCGAGGTGACAGGCAGAAACGCTGGAAAAAACAAGCTATCTCCTAATTGGGAAAGACCATTCAAGGTAATAGGCATAATCAGAGAAGGGACGTATCGACTGGCTGAGCAGGATGGCACTCCGCTAAAAAATCTCTAGCATGCTGATCACTTGAAGATACTATCATTAATGTAATACATTTTCAAAAATTATCAATAAAAGAAGAATCTCCCCTACCTTGTGTCTACCTCAAATTTATTTTCCTCAAAGTTGTTTAAAAGGTACCTCGCCACGTCGAGGTCACCTTACGACCTACTCTTCACCACGTTGAAGAAGATCGTAAGTACAAAGGCACCTCGCCACGCCGAGGTCACCTTACGACCTACTCCCCACCACGGTAAGGAAGATCGTAAGTACAAAGGCACCTCGTCATGCCAAGGTTACCTTACAACTTACTCTTCACCACGATGAAGATGATCGTAAGTTCAAAGGTACCTCGCCACGTCGAGGTCACCTTACGACCTACTCTTCACCACGATGAAGAAGGTCGTAAGTTCAAAGGCACCTCGCCACATCGAGATCACCTTACGACCTACTCTTCACCACGTTGAAGAAGATCGTAAGTACAAAGGCACCTCGCCTCGCCGAGGTCACCTTACGACCTACTCTTCACCACGATGAAGAAGACTGTAAGTTCAAAGGCACCTCGCCAAGTCGAGGTCACCTTACGACCTACTCCCCACCACAGTAAGGAAGATCGTAAGTCAAAAGGCACCTCATCACGCCGAGGTCACCTTGCGACCTACTCCCCACCACGATGAGGAAGATTGTAAGTCAAAGGCACCTCGCCACGCCGAGGTCACCTTACGACCTATTCCCCACCACGATGGGAAGATCGTAAAAACAAAATACTTATACAAAAACACATCACAAAATAAACTCATGCTTATAAATATACAAAATTAAAATTATTTACAAGCCCGTACGGGCAAAAATGTAAAACAAAATATTGTTCAGTTACAAGGGATAGTGGCCAGATTCGACCCGACGCAGCGGATATCACAAGTCAACCCAACTTTCGTCCTCGTACACAGAACGAGCATGCTCATCCTGATTTGACTTAGCCCCTTTAAATTCCCTTAACTTAAAATCTCCATCAAAATCCACCTCGTCGTCATCAGCTAAGGCGTCGAGCAGGTAGGGGATATTATTATCAAAGGGAGGAGGAGGGACCCATGACTCATGACCAACTTCAGCATCTTTCCTCGCAATCAGCTCGAGCTCCTTGGGCAGATACGACACCAGCTCATGCCCCCGATGAGCCAGGTCACCCTTCAGCTCAGCACTTCCCCACTTAACCAACTCTCGAAGGGAAGTGCCGCAGGCTGCGGCAACACGAAGGATCTAGGCTTTGCCCTTGTCGTAATAAGAAAGAATTTCGTCCATGTAGGATAAACTTTTCTTAAACTCAGCAATAGAGGTACCCGGGCTCGCCGTCTTCCTCGCCTTAGCCAGCTGCCTCTCTAGCTCGCCCACCTTGTTTTCAAAGTTCAACCTCGACTTTGTCAGTTCACCCTGAGCAGTTAGAGCATCTCCCTGTACTGATTTCAGATCAGCACGAAGCTTGGCCCGTTCAGCAACAACCACGGCAAGCTCCCCCCTCAACCGATCAGCCTCCTCGGTAACCCGGTTCATCTCCTCAACCTTGCTCGCGGCCAAATTTTGACTCAACTCCAAATCACTTTGAGCCTTGGCAACGGCAGTTTCGAGCTCAGCAACTCGAGCTAGGGTCCCCTCAAGCTCGGCCTTATTGATGCTCTCCTGCTTCTCCTTCTCGAGCTCTGCAACGTGCTCGGTAGCCTCTCGCCTCTCTTTGTGAGCCCAAGTAAGCCTATTCGTAAACGACTTGATACCAGCGGCAAACTGCAAAAAGGGAAAATAAATCAAGAAAAAAAAAAGTAATAAAAAAAAGGAGATCTAGTAGAAACTTCTTACATGAGTAAGGTCGCCTCCCAGAATGCCAGCCAAGCGTGAAGGCATGCAATCATCAAAGGACTCACTAAGCCCCTCATCAGCAATGTCAAGTATGGCCTTCCTACCCAACTCGAGAGAGTAGGCCCCCGAACTTGGAACAGGACCAGCTTGCGTGGGGGTGACGGAGCTTGGTACAAAATGCACATCGGGAGAAGGACTGGTCACACTATGTATACTCCCGATCGGAGAAACTCTTCTAGTAGCATCAAGGTCAGCAGCAGGGGTGACCCTAACAGGATCAGCGGGCTCAGCGGCCTCTACGGGCTCCTCGACCCTTATCTTTTTCATAGGAGTAGAGGCCGACGTAGACTTGGAAAGCTTAGCAGGCAGGCATCTTCGAGCCCGAAACTTTCTCTTTGCCCTTATCAACGGGCAATACAACGGTAGAGAGCACCTTGGCAGTTCCAGCCAAGGTCACAGTAACTCGAGCTCGACCCAACTGCTCAGACCTATCTGACTTGGCCTGAGCCCGTCTGCTCGAACTCCTCTTCATCGCATCCACATCTTTCATCTCTGCCAATGAACAAGAAATATCAGACACTTGTAAAATGCATGCATGAACGAAAGGAAGAAGTTCGAAGCAAATACATTTAAAAGATTCATCTATGGAGGCAACCCCTCTCTGGATCTCTCTGGAAGTTCGGACAATGCTGGTTGAGTATGAGATCCTTATGAAGCAACCACCCCGGGAAACTATCAAAAGGCGAAAAGGCGCACACCGGCTCAAGGTCATTAACTTTCAAGGGAGACAGCCCGGCCACGATAAGCAGGTTCTCATCCTGGGTTATACCCTTCCAGTCATAGCACCTAACCTGGGAGTTGCCCCGCACACCCAGGGGGGCTTCCAGAGCCTGCTTCGCCGACCTATCATACTCATCTAACTCGCTATGATGAACCAGTATAAAGGGCTCCTCGGTTGGCACTGCAAAGTTCCACCCAAGTGGGCTCTCAACTATTATGACCTTGTCAGCCCAACCCGAAACCTTTCCAGAAGGGTCAGAAAATAATTTCACTCGATAATTCTGACTTTTGGCCTGAAGGCAGTTGTTGTTTCGATCGAGGTAAAAATAATGGCAAAAGAGGGTCAAGGTCGGCTCAAACCCTAGCACACGCGTACTCGCAATGAAACAGATGAGTATCCGCATGGTGTTCTAGGTGAGGTCGAGGGGGACAGTAGAAGTGACATCAAGGAACTCACAAATAAAAGGATCCAAAGGGAATCGAAGCCCAGTTCGAAAAAACTCAAATAAAAACCAACTCGACCCCTCGAATCTCGCAGATCAGTCAGTCCAAGCTCGGGATCAGGGACATGTCCACGATAGTCCTCAAAGTTACAAGGATACTTCGATTGCCAGCTATCCAGGTCGGCAACAATCATCTTATTCCGCCAGTCTCGAAAGGCGCGCTTCACGGCACCACCAGTGTCAACATCAGGCTTAGGCTTCCTCTTCTTGCTCCGAGGAGCTGGCAATATATGACTAGCATCCAGGAACGAGCTGGATGAGGCCGAGGTGGCAAACCTTGAAGGCCCAACCACCTTATTAGCTACTCGACTCTCATTGAAATATAAGTACAGAAGCCCGGACATGGCAACATCGTATTTCTCAATGATCATCATCGAGGTTCCAAAGGAAATATCATCAATCTTATACGGATCGTCGGCAGGGACAACCAGGCCATCCAGGTTGGCCCCCCAAACGGTTAGCAAAGCCTTGGCCTCACTTAAACGACTTTCCAGTCACCATCCTCGATTTTATAAATGGCATGCCCCTTTTGCGACCTGGCAAGCATGGGACCCTCATTGGCACGTTTGATCCTCATGTTCACAGAAAGAGAACACGAGGAGGAAGAGCTCGTAGGGAAAATGGTTACAGAGGAAAGACACTACGACCTGGACAGATCGACCTAGACGAATCAACCTACAACTCACCGGAACCCTAAACGATCAAAGTTGCCGGAACCCTACGCAGAATCCGGCCAGTCACCGACGAAGAGATAAGTAGGCAAACAAACAAGAAAACATGCCACAAGCAGAAAAAAATGGAGTAAGGAGCAAGGGTAACTAACCTAAAATCCTGGAGAGGCAAAGAAATACGGAAAGAAGGCTTGGAATCTGAAGCTTTTTGAGAGTTGGAGAGTTCGCCGAAAATCGCCTGGTCGCCTAAAAAATTCGAAAGTATCTGGTAAATGAAAGGGAACAGTGAAGACTCACTTATATAGGGGACCCGGAGTGACCGGGTCGACCCACAATGAAACACGCGGATCCTAACACGACGCCGTGTTGAAGCTAAATTGTCAATCGCCAAAAATTTAAAATTGAAAAGACGCGCCGTCTGACAAGCCACGAACTCTGCACCCATTAAATGCGCACGATTCCCAAGGAAAGTACAAAGCTGAGCTGAAACCATGCGACCTCACATCACAACCGGTCAGCTCAACGCAACGCATATTTACTTCACACCTCGAGGATAAATCCTCTCCTTGAGAAGTAGGGGGCCAGTGAACGACCTCAGCCTTCAGCTGGACACGTGGCAGGCATCGCAACTTTATAGGCTCCAACTGGGTAGGCGTCGAGGTGACATACGCCCACAACAATATGACGACCTGGCAATCGTATTACGACAGGTAGCCCACCTCACCAGTATACTCTCCCAACACGCTGACACGAGGGCCTAAAGTGCGACTTGGGGACATCCCAGGTCAACCGCATTAGCATCGAGCGACCTGGACGCATACCAGGCCGACCTCGACTGCATTAACATCGAGCGACCTGGGTACATACCAGGCCGACCTCGATGTAACCCCTCTCAGCTCGGCAAACAGAGTCCTTTACGGAATCACCTCTCGTCTGGGAAGAGTCCTGCTATAACTCTATACATCTCAGTCCTAAGTAGACAAGGTAACGTAATTCGAAAGACATGAGAATTGATCATATTTCTCCCACTCCAAAATCGATAAGGATTATGGCTTACCTCCCTATAAATAGCACCCTCAACAGGCCTCATAAGGTACATGCAAATCACTTGCTTATATACTTTCTTAGCTTTACCTCTCCATCGAAGTATTGCTTATTCTCACGCCTGAGGGTTATCGCTGGGACAACCCAGCCCCCCTTACGGTGTTCTTTGTTGATCACAGGTTTCAAGTAATTCATACTTCAAGGGCAATCCATGCAACACAACCCAGAATCCTACTAGACTACACACATGGATCAGACGCGATCACTTCAATCTTTTTTGCGTGATCAATAATGAATTGTGATTTTGATTTTAACTTTTTTCTTGACTCTTTGTTTTTGTTTTGTTTTGATTACAATTTGGTTTATGATTATTGATAATTTGTTTTAATTTTAGTTTTGGTTTTAATTTTCTGATAATTGTGGTTTTGATTTTACTCTTAGCCTTTTTCGATCTTCACTATCAGCTTGCTTTGGAGTTTTTTTAATTTTTTTATATGATGACTTTGGTCATACTTTTATTTTGATTTTATTTTGGCTTTCGAATATGGTTTTAGTTTAAAATTTTTGTTAGTGATTCCTATATTTGATGTAAGTTTCAGTTCGGGTTTATGTCTTCATTTTGGTTTAGATTGTTGGTTTTGGTTTTTTGCTTTCAATGAAGATTCTGATATGATTTTTATCTTTGTTTAATTTTTCTTTTGGTTTTGTGATTTTTATTTTACTATTTGGCTTTGATTTGATTTTAGTTTTGGCTGTTTTACATTTGGAAATACAGTTATTGATAGGGTAAGAAAATGATTTGTCTCTTTTACATTACGGTTATAAATATATGTCTAATTTATATTTTTGTCAAATCAAAACTAAAATAAAAAATTAAACGAAAAAATCAATTGTGAAAAGTTGTCCATCAAGTTTGATTCAAGTCAAATTCATTGGTAAAAAATTAGAAGTTGTACCATTAAAATAATTTGTTTTATGATTACTTGAAGTTTATTGAAATGAACATGTTTCTAAAATTGCCTATAATTAAATTTTAGGATATAATGATAAAAATTACTAAGAGGATAGAGAATAAAAATTGACACTGTAAATAAAAGAACAAATATATGAAAGATAAAAAAAATGATACAACAAAAAATGGGAAAAGAGAGATAGATAATCATAAAGAAAACTGAAGGGAGAGGAGGAAGGAGAGGATATAAAGACGGGATTTACCATGTTGTTAGCCATGATTGATTATAAAGATAGTTGTTTGATTAAGAAAAATCACAAACACCTTAATTTACGACGTGATTGTTGTCATTAATATTTCGAAATTAAACGGTTACCATATTTTAAGATTTTTAAATATAGGTATGATTGTAAATGAAAAGTTGGAGAGAGAGAGAGAGGGGACACGACACAAATGTATTAATAGTGTATTAAGAGCCTGTTTGGTAGTGCGTTTATAAAATACAGTGTTTTAAAAATGCAGCGTTTAAAAAATGCAGTGTTTTAAAAACGCAGGTCTTTCCTTATAAATACGTTTGGGATATCACTTCAATACGTAGCTTTTTTTTTCCTAGGAGCATTTTAAAATCTGCGTTTTGGAAAAAAGCTAGGAATTCCAGCTTTTTGAGTTTTTTGCCGCAGTATTGAAACACATTTTTTGCAAATAAGCTGCGTTTTGGCCAAAACGCTCGACCAAACGGACTCTAATAAAAAATCACCTTCATCAGTTATACGAATATTTGATTATGGTAAGGTCAATGTAGTATATTTGGTATAATTAGCAGGCCTTTAGGATGTAGAAATTGTACTATTAGTATATACAAATTTAAAGTCAAATAATTCTATTTTAAATAATTATTGATGATTTATTTTTAAATTTTACCTAAATTTTTTGAAAAGAAAGATGATTTGTACATCCTTTTGATTGAGTTAATCACGGGTACGATAGTAAAAATAGTACTCCTAAAAAAAAAAGATGTCTTATGAGTATTTTTAGTTTCAAACATCTCGATAATTGATGTGTCTTCATTAGTCCACATTTTATGTTAATATTCTCTTTATTTTTGGTTGATTATTGCACTTAATTGATCTATTTTTATATCTTTTGGTGTAGGGGATGAAATATTTGGACTTGAAGCAAATGTGGGCTAAAAGATGAATTTTTGGGCTAATTGTGAAGACATGACAAAAATGGACCGAAGAGTGATGGGCTTAGATAACAAAAGGGGTCCAAACTTGGAGAAGAGCCCATGAAGACACATCTCTCACTTTTAGAAGAAAATAATTATTTTTATTTTATATTATTTTCTATTTTTATCTCTCTTTTAGTGGGGGAATTTGAAGAGTTAGTGGAGGGAGGAGTTATGTTTAGATTAGTAACTCCCATTCACTTTTCTCTCTCTCTCTCCTCTAGGAAGTAACTCACATTCATTCTCTCTCTCTCCAAACTCCAAGAACACGCCACTTCTTCTCTTTTCTTTCTCCACACTCTTTTGCAAATTTTCATTTTTCTCTACTTCACCAACAATTGAAAGTTTAATTTTTATGAAGATGATGATGATTTCAATCATGCGTGGCTAAGGTTTTTCTTCTGATTCAAGGGTCTTTTTAATTTGATTATGTTATTGTGAGGCTATGTGATTATTTGTTTATTGCTATATTCAAGTACTTGTAGATTCAATTTGATTTTCATGGAAATTGTTATTTTGTTGAATTGACGACTCAATTGAATTAATAATTTCCTACCGCTATCCATGAGTTTGTGCTATCATGAATGAATGGAAATTTGTAGCAATAGGTTGAATTAGTTGTGCTATTATAGTTAATTTTGCCTAATTGAATCTACGAGACTAATTTTGATAATTGCAGCTATCTCGATTATCAAAATTAGGTTCAACCGTTTTCATAAAGCGTAATGCTATCATCAATTGGTATGGAACGCTATCGTGCCCAATCGATTGATGATAAGTTTTGACTGGATGCTAGGTTCGGTCAATTAAATTAGGAAAACACAAGACTTGTTACGGCTATCCTAACGAGTCTTTAGTTGAATGCTTGAATTGCAAGATTATATTTTGTTAGCCTATGATCAATAATGTAATTGAATGTCAAGACCCTTGAATCGGAATTTTCTCGTCTTGTTATTTTCTCGAATTTATTTCTCGTTTTACAATTGTTCTTATTTTATCTTTTATAATTTTTCTCGTTAATTTAGTTGATAGTAGTTGTTTAGCTATTAGATAAATATCTCAAAAATCCCCTCTTTTTATTTCTTTGTTATTTACTCGAAAGAAATTATTCCCGTTCCCTGAGGATTCGACCCTGCTTGCCATATACTCATATTTGAAAGTAGGAAAATATTTATTTTGGTGGTTTGACGCCCACCAATAATAAACAAATGACTCTTTGTCGAGAATGTTGGGAATATGATTTTGTT
The DNA here is from genome assembly GCA_016624345.1 of Platycodon grandiflorus. Lineage (NCBI taxonomy): Eukaryota > Viridiplantae > Streptophyta > Magnoliopsida > Asterales > Campanulaceae > Platycodon > Platycodon grandiflorus. Next base: position 14,733,549 of record CM028364.1, read on the forward strand.
TCGTTTTGACAATGAGACTATAAATGGATAATGAAAGCTTATAATGAAATTTTGAGTATTAAGGTTGTAATTATATTTTTCAAATAAAGGTTTGGTTTAGAAACACAATATTTTCAAGAAATACATAACAAATAAAATAGACAAGTAAGTACAGCTCAGGTCGTAATACAACCGATAGGTCGTGGATTCAAGTCACCAAGGAGTAAGTGGAGAACCACTATTAAAAACAAACAAACAAATTTTTTTTTTTTAAATCTAAGAAATAAAATAAAGAAATTCAAAACATATTTCTAAAATGCATCAATTAATCTCAAAGTTAAATTGCACCGTGCGAAGCACGGGCTCTATAACTAGTTTAATTTATGGAAGGAAAATGATAGAGATCCCCATATTATTCTAACTTTTTGAGATCTTATACAATTGATTATCCCAACTTATGCATGTAACATTCTTTTTAATGAGTTAAAAAAACATCATTTTTAATTTATTTCTTTCAATTTCAAGAAAAAGTTCACTATTTTATTTTGAGTTATTAAACTTAAAGAGTTCATCTTTACAATTTATCCTTCACATATATTATAACCATCTTGCCTATTCCCAAATATTTTTCTAATTATAACAAATTTTAATGACATTAATATATTTTTTAATTATTAGACTTTTTATACGTATACTCCTTGAGTTACAAAAAAAAGTATGTTTAGGTGGTATCTTTGCTCGAGCTTGTGTTTGTTTTCTTATACTGACTCCTAATAATCTTTATTATCTAACAAAACATTGTAGTTTGTGATGTTGCCGAATGAGCTCAACTCAAGCTTGATTCGTTCCCAGCTTTGAAGTGTTTGTATCCTTATGGTGAGCTCTATTAACACATTGTTCATATTAATGAACGAATTTAAGCCAAGCTTAATTAGGTCATAAATAAACCTATGTTAAATTAATTTTTAGATTTTAAATTCACTTTAATAGAATTCTAAACGAGTTAAGTTGAGCTCTGTTGAAGGGTAGTATCTCTTTGGAGAGTCTACAATATGACGGGGAGTTACACACGAACCAACGAGGGTAAGATAGGGAAAAGAGTGAGGACCGATTAGGCATGCATGAAGGAGAGGGCTACCTTAAGTTGCACACACCAGGTTCAAAATTCGAGATTGTTAATAGTCTCATCATAAATGAGGGTATATATGGTAAATAGTAGCTGGCCCTTACGTGAAGGAGACGTAAGGGTCTGCACGTTAACGTGTAACTTGCACATGGTAGCGGACCTGAGGTACACTATGCTTATGGAGTGTGTTCCCCCTCGCAATCCTAGCTAGGCCATATGTCCCTCAAGAAGCACACGTGAGAAAGCCCGCACTTCATCTACCGATCCAAAATCCCTTGAAGGTTCTGAATTGTTCACAGGGCGGGCACCCCCAAAAGTTTATTGCAAATTGGCAATGCCCTAGCCAACTTGATATGTGCGTGTTCCCCACATGGAGATGACCTAGGAGAATGGGTAGCCGAATAGAGTGTCTAGCTCTCAGTGGAATGAGTAGCCCTAAGTTGAGTAGGTAGCCTTCAGCACAGTGGGTAGCCCTCAGCGAAGTGACCCAAGTGCACGTGGGTGGCCCACGATATACGTGTTTAGTATGTGGCAATGTCCTCTCTACAGTTGTCCCCTTGCATGCAAAGACTATTACCAAAGGCTTTGTGGGCATACTTCAAGCCTTTAATAGGCATGATGGTTTGAGGTGTACTAGTTAGTGATAGGCGGAGGCTACAATGTGTGCGGGCCACAAGGTTTGTGAGGGACTCGATGATGGAAAATGATAAAAGGTGTGGGGAAGGGGGGATAGATTGGCGGTAAGAGAGGTAGGGTGGTGACGCGAGGTCATTTGCGAGGCGATTTTGTTGCGAGAGGTGTGTTTTGAGAAAAGGTCAAATTTAAGGGGTGGTCGCAAGTTGGTTGTGTAGAGAGGTATGTGATGTGGTGAAAACCTACTACTAGCAAGTGTACTAGTCTCAAGTAATAAGTGTAAGTAAATTACGGATTATCGAACCCAAGGGATTGGCAACAAATATCAAAATCAATTATTTTTCGCTTTAATCTAGATAGACGATTATCTTGAGATTTGATTTGAAACTAAATTAACTAACGAAAGCAAGTAAAAGTGATCACAGAATTTAGAGATATCAATGAGAAAAAACGCTAGGTTTAGGTTCACCAATTCACTTTCAAGTAATAAATCAACGACTTCGGGTATCAATTGATTATCTATGTGCGACAACAGAATTTTCTAATTTAATCAATATTCTCTCTCGAGCAATATCAATTCTATTGTTAACTGACAACCTACGTATCTCTAGGTAGATTTAGAAAGAAAACAAAGCATTAGGGTTTGTGAAATCCTCTTAGCTTTCGAGACGATCTATAATTGCGTGTATCAACCCATCTATCTCTAGCATGGATTTAGATCCACGATGTAAATTCCTACGGTCCATCACATGAAATCTCCTCTCGGTCTCATCCACATGATTTAAATCAATTAAAAGGTAGCCAATCTTTCAAAGCATTATTAAGAACAAGAAAATACACTCACACAATTATAATTCAAATTGAAACCCTAGTCGAATCAATATTAAATATTCATGAATTGGCTACCCTAAAACCTAGCTTTATGAATTTAGTTCATAATTAAATAAACAAAATTCATAGCATTCAAAATATATATAAAATTAAGCTTATGAGAAAGAAGAAATCGATAAAAGTAATGAATACAATACTTGAATCTTGGAAGAATTTTCACAATCTTCTTCTCTTTATTTTTCTCAAAGACGACTCTAAAAACTGGATCCCCAAACCTAGCCTAAAAGGAATATATTTATACCTACCTAAAATACAATAACTTGAAAAAAAGGCTACAAGACATTAAAGTACAAAAGGACTAAAAAATACAAAGGAATGGCCGGCCCTAATATTGGGTGAACAACTTTTTTGGAATTTTCCTTCAGCTTTCCAAAATTTGCACAAAACCCCCTGAACTTCCAACTAAGCTTCAAAGCCCTTCAAATTTGCATGATTAACCCCTTAAACCCTAGAACTACAAAATAATACTAAAACAAAACATTAGATTACAAAAACCTCGAGAATTAGTAAAATCTAAGCTCGAATAATACCCAATAAACGAGTAAAATACTCACTTATCAGTATGTGTAAGAGAAGACCTAAGGGGAGATTGATTTGAGGGGGAAGCCAATTTAAGGAAAGGTAAATTTAGGGACATTGCGGGTGCTGACCCGTATGCTTGGGGTGAGACGGCAGGGTGATATGGGGGTTAGAGGTACAAGCAAGAGAGTGTCATATGTGACCATCATGCAGTAGTAGCGACAAGTGACCGATGAGTGGCCATCTCGCAACTGTCGTGGGCAGACAAGGTAAGGATCATGCCAAAACTGGGGAGCCCGCGAGTGAAAGGGGTGGGGAGTTTGTCGAGGTCCTTGAGAGTTTGCCACATACAATAGAGTTCTGTATGGCTCTTTTCTTTGGTTCAAGAATCAATTATGGATTGAATTGGATAGGTTCAGCGCTAAGATGATGCACACGTACTCTGAACCAATGAAAGGGAAGAGTGTATACTTACACTGAACTTGACACTCTACCTTGCCATCGAGTGAGGTAATTTTCCTTAGGTTCGATTAGATAATTCATCTCCTGGTAAGGATATCAGATGCAGGAATGGACAATCTATATTTTGTCCAATGCTGAGTATGCGGCCGGGGAGGTTGTAAGAGTGTGGGATGTTATCTTGTGGGCAAGTGATGTAGTCAAAACCGAATACTAGTAAGTGCACTAGATCAAGTAATAAGTGTAAGTAAATTACGGATTATCGAACCCAAGGGGTTGGCAATAAATATCAAAATCAATTATTTTTCACTTTAATCTAGACGAACAATTATCTTGAGATTTGATTTGAAACTAAATTAACTAATGAAAGCAAGTAAAAATCACAGAATTTAGAGATATCAATGAGAGAAAATGCTAGGTCTAGGTTTACCAATTCACTTCCAAGTAATAAATCAACGACTTCGGGTTTCAACTGATTATCTATGTACGACAACGGAATTTTCTAATCTAATCAATATTCTCTCTCGAGCAATATCAATTCTATTGTTAACTACAACCTACGTATCTCTAGGTAGATTTAGAAAGAAAACAAAGCATTAGGGTTTGTGAAATCCTCTTAGCTTTCGAGACGATCTATAGCTAATTGTGTGTATCAACCCATCTATCTCTAGCATGAATTTAGATCCACGGTGTAAATTTCCATGATCCATCACATGAAATCTCCTCTCGGTCTCATCCACATGATTTAAATCAATTAAAAGGTGGCCAATCTTTCAAAGCATTAAGAACAAGAAACTACACTCACACAATTATAAATCAAATTTAAACCCTAGTCGAATCAATATTAAATATTCATGAATTGGCTACCCTAAAACCTAGCTTTATGAATTTAGTTCATAATAAAATAAACAAAATTTATAGCATTCAAAAGATATATAAAATTAAGCATATGAGAAAGAAGATTAAAATTGATAAAAGTAATGAATACAATATTTGAATCTTGGAAGAATTTTCACGATCTTCTTCTCTTAGTTTTTCTCAAAGACGACTTTAAAAATTGGATCCCCAAACCTAGCCTAAAAGGGATATATTTATACCCTAATAGTGTACAAGAAAAAGAAGTCCAATACAAAAAGGAAACCAAATTGGATCAGAACAGGGCAACCAAGTCATTAAGGTACAAAAGGACTCAAAAATACAAAGGAATGGCCGGCCCTAATATTGGGTGAACAACTTTTCTGGAATTTTACTTCAGCTTTCCAAAATTTGCACAAAAACCCCCTAAACTTCTAAATTTACTTCAAAGTCCTCCAAATTTGTATGATTAGCCCTTTAAACCCTGAAACTACAAAATAACACTAAAACAAAATATTATATTACAAAAACCTCGAGAATTAGTAAAATCTAAGCTCGAATAATACCTAATAAATGAGTAAAATACTCACTTATCAAATACCTCCAAACTTAGACTTTTGCTCGTCCTCGAGTAAAATAAGAAAACGAAAAAAATACAAAAACTAAAATATTTACAAGATATATATTTTTTTCTCTTTTCACAAGTCAAGGCGCAGCATGACACTACACAATGCTTCAGAGTAAGAATTTCAACAATTTTGCCAATAACAACACATAGCAACAAGTCTAAACTTTCACTCGATAGTAATCAATCTCACCCTAAATCTCCGTGTGTGTGTGTAAAACCATGTCTCAACACCTTCAAAACTTGAAATTCCTTATAAGGCCAAGTACTCCATTCATTCCCCCAAATGTCACATGAACAAACCTTCACGAGTAATATATATATCAAAGTTTTTCATGAAACGTAAAAACACGTAATTACTCCCATCCATTACTACAAACATAAGTAGTAATACCGAACTTTTTTCTTTTCTTTCCTTTTTTTTTTTTTTTTTGAGATACTAGCATTTGTGGACTGTGCAATGTCTAGCTCCCTTAAGCTTTCTAATTAACCCATGTAACGAGTGTTAGGCCAATGACTCTCAAACCAAATGGCTTTAAGGCACAAGGTGTAAAGACACCCCAACGAGCTTAATAACTCGAGTTGAAAAGGCTACGAAGCTAAACTAAGTCTTCACAAAAATGCTTTCTTTTTTTCTAATTTTTTTTTCGTTCGGATTACTTAAATTCTGTTTAGGCCTAACTTCAAGGAGTAAAAGCATTTTAAAAATTTCATGAGTACTCTAATTTTTCTGATAATCAAAGGCCAAGGAAATGAAATGTGTACTATAGAACCCGATAAAGTCGTTCAAATCTTTCAAGAATTAATTCATGGTGTAAATTGCGCAAGAGTTGGAGATTCAAAGTTCAATCAAGTATACCAAGCTAAGTATTTAGACAAGCGCACATGCATTGCCATCCACAAGATGTCACAAATTAAACAAATTATCATCATTGGCGGAAGTAACCACGCCGCCAAGACTCGCAAAATTTTTCAAACTTTCAATATTTTTTTAATATATATATATATATATATATATATATAAAGCATAAAAAAAGAAACAAAATACACAGACAAAACGTGCTACTCACAAGCATAACATAAGCATCAATTACCACCCCCAAACTTAAATTTCACATTGTCCCCAATGTGAATATAATTCTAAACAAGGGGAACATATGAGCACTCAGCAAGGAATGATTAACACAAGTGTAGCACAAAGAGCTCAAAATGACCACCCAACAGTGTATATCAAGAGCAACTTATACCCAATGCCAAGAATAAATCAATTCTTATTTATTTCATCGAGCATAAAATTGTGATTAAGCTTGGTTTTACAAGCTTGGTCTGAATGGAGCTATGAAACAAACAGAGTTCAAGCAAAACTCGAGCGGGTAGGCCTGAGTAGCAGCCTTATGGTCCAAAAATTGAACTCAAGTTGGTATATACTCCCTCCGTTCCACCCAAAGAGTCTACGTTTGAAAAACTTAATTATTAAGTGATATATTAGTGTCATTGGAGTTGGTTATAATTACAAAAATACTTAAGCACAACTAAGATGATTACAACACAAGTGGAATGTAAAGATGAAAAATTATGAAATTGTAAGTATGATTTTTTTGAAGTGAACTCTTTAAGTAAAACATTTCAAAATAATATAGTGGACTCTTTGCCTGGAATGGTGGGAGTATAACAGATGAGGTGAATGCAGCTCAAAATCGACCCAATCTTTGAGTAACTTGACTGGATTTACAGCCGGACAATTGTTTTTGTTCTTACGGGTGTACCCATTGCCTAAACGGGCTAAAACTGCTTTGGATGGGCCCAATGCACTTGGGCTCTAATCACATTGAAGAAGTAGGCTTAAATTGGTTCAGCGTCATGACATGGAAGGATGAATTTGAGCTCATTAAAATGTACGAGAAATTGCTGACCGGTCTCCTTTTTAAAGTTTTTAACCCGTAAAGTCTACCATTTTTTTTTAACCGGAAAAATGCACTTTAATAATTTTTTTCCTAAAATGTCTTCGTCTCTTTTATCCAAAACAACTATGGCTTCCTGTAAACACTTCGTCTTTGCAACTATACCAACTACATTGAGCAATATAACACTCGCTACTTATCCTTTTTTTTATTATTAGACTATCGACTACGTACGAAACTGTTTCTTTTACTTGTCATCCCATCGAGCAAGGCGACACGCTAGCTATAAGCGTTATAACTTCATGTGGTGTATTATTAGTTATTACCACCAGCAAAAAGAAGTTTGTATTTCAAAGCAGAAGACCACTGATTGTAAGCAAATAGTATGCAGAGATTTGTTAATCGCGATGAAGTTCAACTATACAAGATCAAGATTTATTAATCGCGATGCAGAGATTTGTGTATCCTGATGCACAATTCTTGCATCCGGATGCACAAATTAATCTAAGAAAGTGGTATGGCATCCCGATGCCCAATTGTTGCATCCCGATGCAATAATTGTTGCATCTCAAATTGAATTTCGATGCACAATTCTTGCATCCCGATGCCCAAATTTATCTGATAAAGTGGCACTGCATCCCGATTCCTAATTGTTTATGCCGATGCCCAATTGTTGCATTCCGATGCCTGATGCGCGCGTATTTTTCTTTCATTAATAGTAAAATTATCCTTTTGCCCCAAAAGTACATTTTCCAATTTTAAAAAAAAGTATGGTTGACTGGAGCGATTACAAATGTCCAAAAAGGGACCGGTCTGCAATTCACCTTAAAATGTACTACTCCTACGTGGAGGGGGAAAGTGAAATACAAGAAGCACAAATTATGAAACTCTAATATAATCTTTATAGATTTTCCTCAAAACAAATGCAAAATGGAGTTCCAAACTCATTGGAAATAAGATTGACCACTTGAGGGCTTAGCGGTTCATGCGCGACCTTAACACCAATGCTATTTGGGATCTTTTAGTAGCATATGTATATTATTACTCTTAATGTCCACATATACTATTGAAAGTCTACGCTAGGAAATGATATGTGTTAAAGGTGAAAGTAGTAAATTTATACAAAAATGTACTCTCATTTAAGGACAAGACAATTTAGAAAATGAACACTCATTTAGGGACGGAGCGAGTAGCATAATTAGGTTTCTGTTCTTGTTGAACCTTATTTTCATAATGTCACACAGTAAAATATATTCTCTTCATGTCATACAAATGATCACTATTTTATTTGGGGATGTTTTAGATAAAAAAATTATTTGAAAAAATTATGCCTACAATCTTCATAATCATTCAAACTTATCATCCACATGTGCTATAAGCATTTGGACCATGTTCAAACCCTTTTGTAACTATAACCAACTATAGTACTATTATTTACGTATCTCTTAATTATTAGACTTTTCAAACGCCGAGCTCTTTGAATGACCGGAGGGAGTATAAGTTAGTTTTGTTTAGGTAGTTCATTACATGAATAAAGAAGGGGACACTTTTTACAATTCCACCCTTTTAGAACCTCTAAAGTTGAGCATATATAGATAGAGTGGGTAAAGTTTAAGGTCAAAATTTGGTGATCAATGTTTGATAGTAGTAGGAAAAAAAAAAGAATTTCGCTCAAACTGCGTGGTTTTGAAATATGCTGATCTGAATCATTGATCAGCAGATTTTAATGTACAGGCTAATTCTCAGATATAAAATTTAGGAAGTTCAAAAATCTCAACTTTAGATGTTCTAACCAATCAATATGGCAAAACTTAATTAACCATTGATCAAATTATAGTCAAATAAGGTTTTGTATCAGCTACAAGTAGTCTACGGTTCTGAGCTCATCAACGAACGGAATTGATAATGCGAAATACTCGCTCAGTTGGCAGCTTGGTTTTTGCCATTTTAAGTGGGAATCGAACTAATTAATGTATCTTAAAATCTTTGAACGTAGTCAAAAGTAACGGATAGTATTATTTTAAGTAAATGATTATTAATAAAAAATTAAAAAAAAAAAAGGAGGAAGAAACTGAAACAAAAAAACAATAATAAATCCTATAGAGAAATCATTTTCGAATTTTGAAAGAAAATTTGGAAAGATAAAAATGTAGATAATAATGTAGCTAGAGATTAGATAGAATCGAGTTTAAATAGTTAACTGAATTTTTGTTTAAATTTGATTTTGAAACAGATATAATGGGTTCAGTACGTCCTCAATTACAAGGCACTATTTCTCTCCACTATCTATCCCTTAGCATTCTTTTATCCATCTCCTGAAGAAGATTGAAAGAGAGAGGAGTAGTATCACTAATTAACAAAATGGTTAAACTCTTGCTTGTGACATGCATTTTGGCTACATGGGCTCTTGTGTTTGTGAACTGTGAGCAGCAGTACATGTACTACAGCCAATTAGATGTGTCATCGAAGCCACCGGCCCCAGCCGCATCCAAGTGCAGCACACTGATATTCAAGATGGCAGACTGTTTGCCGTACTTGACGAAAAACGGGAACGAGACGAAGCCAGAGACATCGTGCTGTAGTGGGTTCAAGACGGTGGTGAAGACCGACTTTGAGTGCATATGTGAAGCCCTAAAGAGCAGTTCTGATTTGGGTTTCGACATTGACATGTCTAAAGCCATGAAATTGCCTTACGCTTGCGGTGACAAATCCACCCGCCTTACTAGCTGTTTTTGTAAGTCATAAGGCCTTCCTCTCTCTCTCTCTCTCTAATCTCTCCACGTAGATCAATGCATGTTTTCAAAACTATTTTAATTTTACCTTTTTAAACAAGTATCACTCGATTGAAGCTTTCTAAATTTGGAACTAATTACCTACTTTTTGTACACTAAATTGCATGCAGCCGCTGGTGCTCCTCCTAGTTCACCCCCTGGTATGTACTTAGATTTATGCTTTTGATTTATTTAGAATATTTATAACAATATATATATATATATATATATATATATATATAGAATCCCTATATTTTGATTTAAAGATTGATATATGTTTTCCATTTTATTTTTTTTGAAGCAGGTTCTCATCCGCCAAGCAAGCCACCAACTCCATCTACGGCAACACATGCACCACCACCAGCTCATAAAGCACTGGCTCCAGCACCTTTGCACGCCGCAGCTCATACTACGATGCCTACTTTTACGCTTATTAGTGTCGCCGTCATTCCCTTCTTGTTTATAGTAGCATAAATAGCTATAGCTAGCTACTCTTTTTGTTAGAGACCTGTTAGCTCCCTTTGGTAAATAATTAGGCACTAGTTTGGCTGTTTTGTCTTAGTTTTCCTTTCCTTTTATCAGTTGAACATGGAGTTTTTGTTTCGTTATTAGTTGTTGGCTTATTGCTTCATTCGGTCTTTAATTGAGGATTTGCTCGACTCAAATTTAAGAGAATTGAACATTTATTTTATTTTCTTAATTTCCAAACTTTGAGAGTTCTTTCTAGGATTAATATACAATTTGGTCCCTAAACTTGCAACTTTTTCCTAGTTAGGTTTTAGTACTATGATATTTCCTATTGTGGCACTTGAACTGAGCATTTGGGCTTATAGTTAGTCCCTCAACTGACGGCCGTCAGTTAAGGTGTTAAATTTTCTTTGAAAAGACAGAAATACCCTTACCTAGTGATGACCGGGAGTCCACGTGGCAAAACTGCACTTAATGTTTGACCGGATTGCCAGGTGTCATAAAAATATTAAGATGAAAAGAGAAAACAAAAAGAAAAAAATAATTAAAGAAAGATTAATCGTTCTATTAAAAAATTTACTTTCTTCATCCAAACAAATTAATTTTTTTAAAAAATGAATCATTTCTCTTTTCTCTCTCAATTTGCCTTCTTCCCTTCCACATCATCCACATCCAATCCATGTTGATTTCACCACCAAATCCATGTGAATCCAGCTGCAAATCTAGCTGCACCGCCGGAGAGTGCGGCGGGAAAAATAGCGTCGGCGTGCGATCAAGTCGAAGTAGACGAGAAAACCACGTATAAAATCGAGAAAGCGATTGCGTGGACGAGGAGAAAATCGGCGTTTGCCAATCGTCCATACCGTAGATTGCGTAGATCCGTGTCCAATCTCTCCTGTTTTCCCCATCTTTTGTATTCAAATAACCGATATTTTCAACAGATTCAAAGCGCGAAAGGTCTAATCGTGCCGATGCAAGTTTAAATCTGGTGTAACAAAGCAAATCATCCGTTAGAACACTGTCAAGTAGCAATAGTGTAAGAGTATAAATCAATGAGATTCAAATTTAGAAGCTCTGTTTGGTTGCCGGTAAAGTGGAAGAACACGAGTCCATCCAAATCAATTTCTTTCTGTCCTCCCCCATATCCTTGATCCTCGGTTCTCAAGTTTACTAGATTGACTGGAATCATCTCATATGAAATATCAATCTGGGAATTGAAATATCCCCGTTGTAACCACCACTGGCTCCGTATCCACCGCCGCCGCGAGTGGTGCCTAAAATAGGACCACCATCGAGACCGGTGACGTCAGCGGCCTTAGTCTGGCCATCAGGTCCGAGCTTGATCACGTATTCAACAGATTCGCCATCACCGAGACTGTAGAAGCCCTCGGTCCTGATGGTAGACTGGTGAACGAATAGATCCTCGCCGCCGTCATCTGGAGTGATGAAACCGAAGCCCTTGGTGTCATTGAACCACTTCACCGTTCCCTTCTGCCTGCCGCCTTCTTCCATTTTTGGATCTCAAAAACTCACAAATCCTAAATCTGATATGAGAGAGTACCAATCCCAAACCCAATTTTGAGAACTACAGACATATGGAAATACAAAGATGGAAAGAAAGAGAAAGAGAAAGAGAGAGAAGACTGAACTTTCTACGTTTTTCACTAGGTAAGGGTATTTCTGTCTTTTCAAAGACACCTGGCAATCTGGTCAAACATTAAGTGTAGTTTCGCCATGTGGACTCCCGGTCATCACTAGGTAAGGGTATTTCTGTCTTTTCAAAGAAAATTTAACGCCTTAACTGACGGCCGTCAGTTGAGGGACTAACTATAAGCCCAAATGCTCAGTTCAAGTGTCACAATAGGAAATATCATAGTACTAAAACATAATTAGGAAAAAGTTGCAAGTTTAGGGACCAAATTGTATATTAATCCTTCTTTCTAACGTGGTTGTACTTGTATTCCTTCTTACGCCTCCTTGGTCGAAAAATAAAATAATTAGAGCTAAGAGAATCGGTAGATACTTTGTTTTTTCTCTAAATTTTGAAAATAATTAATGTTTGGTAATTACCACTAGAAAATGATGAAGATTTCTAGCTAGAGATGGTGATATTGAAAATTCGAGATTAACTAAAGGTGTAATTATTAGATTTTGTTTACCTTTAGGTTCTTTGACAATATCTTTTTTTTTATTTTTTCTTTTGATCTTGAGCAAAGTTTTGCTTAGTTGTTATATTGTCAAAGAATCTGATTGTAAACAAAATCTAATAACACCGGATTAATGTACTTCTTCAGTTTTGAAGTAAATATAAATGTTGACTAAAGTTACAAAATTATAGAAATATACCATCTGCTCCGCTTAAAGAGTCCACGTTTGAAAAGTTTAATAATTATTAAGAGATATATAAATATCATTAGAGTTGTTCATTCTTATAAAAATACTTGAGCGTAGTCAACATGTTTGTATCATATTTACAGGATAAAACTGAAAAGTTATGAAAATTATTGACATAATTTTAAAAGTAGACACTTTAGCTAAAATATCACAGGATAAAATAGTGCACTTTTTGTTTAAAACGGAGGAGGTATTAAATTTTCTTACTAGTCGTCATGCACAAGTGATTCATATGTTACATGTTTCTTCCATTTCAAAATTAAAAAATATACTACTCCGTTTTTTTTTGTTTAGCTAATTACCTTGCAATACTTATATTTTTAAAATAAAAATATGTCAAATATCAATCCAAAAAAGAGTCACATTGTAGTTAAAACTCCAAAAGTGATACGATCTTTGCTAAGGATTCTTGACGAATCACGTTTTTACGCGGAACAGAAGTTAAGATCAAGGAAGTTTGATGGAAGGTGACACTTCAACCCGATGAATCAGTCCAATCACGAACCTTGGCATGTATAACCGCAACCCGATAATTGAGACGACCACGAACCTTGGTATAATGAGTTTCGCCACAATTGGGATGTAATACCAATTGATAAGAAAAAAAGATAAACGCTACAGGACAATCCTAATAAGTTCGAAAAGTTCGCAAAAAAGAATTGAAATACATAAAGAGGCCTTATATAGGCTAAAAGTCTGAATTCTAATACTTGAAGGAAATACCTTAAATAGGCTAAAAGTCTGAATCCTAAATAAAAAGAAAATAATTAAGAATTACCTAAACTATATAAGAAACAACTAAGTAAGTTACCTCGGCTAATTAGGAAACAATAACAACCAAAATAAAGAAAAACACTATCAATCCCGTTTTTCTAAAGACCTAATTTTGAAAAGTGCACTTTGGCCCCCTAAAGTCATCAATTTAGTGTTAAAAAGGTACCAAAGTCATCAATCATGCTTAGGATGGCTTTAACGGGCGTCTCTTGAGTTTTCAAGCCTTTTTTCATACATTTTGAAGCCTTCAAAGTCCTTCTTGCATATCAAAACCTTCCGTTGATTCTTGAATACTTTAAATAATCACAAACAAACCTTGCTTGAATTTCTATGTCCAATCTTTCGTCATATAATTTTTTAACACATATATGAACATTGGTATTGAGCAAACTCGGATCGCATCAAAAAGTTTGCCAGCTTGTACGCTAACAAAAGACGGAGTAACTTATATTCCCTCCGTTCCAGGCAAAGAGTCAACTTTTTTTTTTAAAGTCAACATGTGACTAAATCAAATCAAAATTTTACATAATTTACTTATGTTTTAAAAAATAAATTTTTATTAATTAAAAACTATCATAAGTATACTATAAATTACAACGTTCATAACTTTGTAAAAATAATTAAATTTATGTTAATTATCGATCAAATTTTAACTAAATTGACAAAAAAAAAATAAAAAATGAGTTCTTTACCTAAAACAGAAAGGAGGTAGTATTATATCTCCATGTTTTCTAGCCATATTCTGTTGACCATTTCTTCGAATGTCTATCGTAAACTGTGATGGGATGAACAATCAAATGGGAACTTAAGCACTTACACGGAAAAGAAAAAGGAATTATCTCTTATAACATCATCAAATAGATACTTCCGTTCCCCACAAAAATATATATATATATTTAAAAAATTTAAAAATTAACAGATATATAAATATTATTAGAGTTAGACATAATGTTTGAAAGTAAACTTTTTACGTAAAACATTATGAAATAGAATAATAGACTTTTTATTTTGGATGAAATGAGTAATTAATAAATAAAGCTGTATAAATGAATGGGAATAAAAACAACACCTTTATGAGAACAAATAAAAAGAACTGAAATTGACACCTCATCCTCAAGTAGTAGTACAACATAATACTCCATCCGTTCCTATAAATGTTTTATTTTAGGATGTCATAAATAATATTTTTAAAGATTTTTAATGTATCTATATAGTATCTATTATTCTTTTTAATATAATTTTAAAGCTTCATTTAATATAATACATTTAAAAAACACAATTATTTAAAATAGTTGAACACAATTAATATTAATATGTATTATCATTTGAACATATTTTATAGTCCATCATTAATTATGTTTTTTAAATTTATATTTTATCAATTAAGAATATTTATTCGAAATGAAGTGAGTATACGGAAAGAAGCATATATCTGTTTCATTGATTCATAAGCATATACTGGAATGAGATGCCAAATTTTACTCTTTTTTATTTTATCTTATAAGTGGAGCACTGAAATTACTATTACTGGTTCACTAAAGATAAAAAAAAAAAGAATGAGTCAGGTGCGGTGCTGCCTGCTGGTAATTGGAGTTTGGTTAGATAAGAGGTAGGAGGCCTTTCACGTGTTTTAAATAAATTCCAAACACTAACAGTTAGTTCCTTAGCCAGATATCTACCTAAACCCAACTACCCCCAACACGATTTAGTGATAGGAGTCATTTTCATCTATACATACATAGAATGTTTCTGTCTGTAATATTATACGCTTGGTTAATTCATCTTATCGCGTCGTGTTTATAATGCACCTATTTTAGAATGTACGGAGAGCATAAATTTGAAATTGGAAGGTATCTTGTAAAGTCTTTCCAAAAGAAGAATTGTTATGGTTGCAAATTTCAGTTGTTTAGTATTTAAGTTTTACAAGTATATTACGTTGTAAATACATTTTTTCTTCTCTATGAAGTTCATTTTTCTTAGTTTAAATGTCTCAAAATTAATATTTAGTTTGAAAGGTTAATTATTTTTTAAATTTGTCTTTTGGTTTATTAGGTTGATTTTTTGAACTTATCTAGTCACCTACTTACATTAACAATGGTGGAGCCGGGAATTGTGGCCACTGTAAGCCTACTAAAAATCATTAAGACAAAAATATCTACAAAATTTTCAAGGTTTGACAATGTTATATGATTCATATATATAATATGCGATCATATCACGTGGTTAGTTGTGCAGTCACAGTTGCTCATCGAAACCTTTCATTTTTGCCTGCGTACTCATCGATGGGCCATGAGTTCGAGCCTCCTCTGAGTTCTCACATTGTTAGTATTATTTCTTTTACACAATCTATCTAAATAGACCCAAAAAAATGACAGGAGGTAAGAGTCTATCATTTATTTTAATTTGATTCTTCAAGTTTTTTCATTCAACATTTAAAATCATGGTCATGTTTGTATAGGTAGTTCATTTTGTAGTTTGTGAAAATTTTGTTGATTTTGTAATAACTGAATCAGAGATAATAAAAAGAAATAGCAAGATTAAAGAGAGAAAAAAAAAACACAAAAATACACGAAATACAATACAAACATTTATGCAAACATATCCATATGTTTAAGAGGAAAAAAAACACTAAATCACAGCATGAACTCATGCTGGGGATATATAAGCTCCACCCCTCCAGATCAGCTTGAAGGATAAGGTGAATGTGACAAACAAAATGTTATATACTCCCCAATGTTCCGTCCAAAAAGTCTACATTTGAAAATTTTAATAATTAAGGGATATATAAGTGTTATTAGAGTTGATCATAATTATAAAAAATACCTAAGCACATCCAAAATGCTTACAACACAAGTGGAAGGTAAAGATGAAAAGTTATGAAAATTGTAGGCATAATTTTTTTAAAGTGGACTTTTTAAGTAAAACATTCTAAAATAGTATAATGGACTCTTTGCATAGAATCGACGGAGTAAACTGTATTGTAATTAATTGATTTTGCTTAATATATGGGTCCGATCAAAGTGAACATTGGTTTGGTAACAGAACAAGTATAATACTCCACTTACTTCCTAGTTCCTCCTACTCAGAGAGTGTTTTACTTTGTTATGTTCCAAAGTAAATTTTTTGATATTCACAATGATCGATGCACGGAGATAGTTCAAATAGAAGTTCAAGATGGTAGTCGCAAGGAATATACACTCACAAACACGTGTATTTGTATTCACACACACACACACGCACATATATATATATATATATATATATATATATATATATATATATATATAGATGGTTCTAAACCGTGAGTCGATCCATCTTAAAATTTAAAATTGGTCAAAATACGAAAATCCCCCCAAATATTCATCAAATCTCACTTTCCCCTTAATGTTAAAAATTTTCCAAGTTAGTATCTAATGTTGCTATTTGTCTCATTTTGCCCCCTCCCGTCATCTGCCGTTTGTAAAACAACGTAAGTTGCACGTAGTCATACACGTGCGGGGTAAAATTGTCATTTTCAGGGCTAAAGTTTTTCAAAATTCCAGCAAACTGTCCCTCCAACCCCACCTAACCCAGCAAACTCCCGTAGCAGCCTCCAACCCTCGCGATGCATCTCTCTCTCTCTCAAGGTCCGACGCAGCACACAATAACCTTCACCTTCGTTAGCTATGTGACGCCCCGACCCGGATCTCTATACGAAATCCCGAGGTCGGGTCGCCAAAACTACTAAACGACACAACCAACGAAAAGCATGTGGTGTAACCACGTACCCGTACTTACAACAAAACACAGCGGATAAAACCTGATTTAAATATTAAACAAGTCATCGGCTACACAACGCCGGAACTCAACAAATAAAAACCTCAAGTCTAGGACTTGGGAAACAACCAACAACAATAACAACAACAACATCGTCGGCTATGACATGCCGGAACAACAACTGTAATAATAACCAACTATACACAAGCACGACGTATATGTCGGCTACCAAAAGAATAATACAATAACCAAATATAATTCTACCCCAAAGTAAAGTCTATATAACTTTATATAACCAACGTCCTCACCAAAAGAAATACTACTAAACAACATCAAGCTTCAAGAGCTTCTAAACCAAAATACAACCTGCTAGCAAACCACAATCTCACCGAGAACCGCTAGGCTGGGTCGGATCTAAGGAAAAACAATAAACAAATAACGGGGTGAATCATAATGACACAGTAAGTTACTAATTGCAACTATATGACATGGCATAATGCTCATTTTAATCATAACAAAGTGATAGTATTTATATACATCACAACTCAGCATGAAATATCATCCATGATATACAACTCATGTTAAACACTTAGCACTTTGATATTCACATAAGTGTGTATAAACAAATCACATAATCAAGTATATCTTTCTCTTTATCTGTCTTTGTGTTGCTCCTGCAATACACAAAATAACCAACGTGTATCGATACTCGTGTGTGATGTATCGACATCTATTCCGGCAAAATCCACCGGGTCCCCCGACAAAATCCACCGGGTTCTTCTAGCAAGCCAAAGTCATGCGTATTGCTACAACAATGGGGCTACTTCCCAACTGTGGCCAACAGATGAGGGGTGTGTGAACTCCGGTACGGCGACTTATAACGACCACGAAACGAATTCGTAAAGACTATAGGTCGTCCCACCTGATATAACAACAATGTCAGCTGGACTCTATGCAATTCACAAGTTGGTATAATACTCATCTTATGTAAATAACTATCAAGTTCAAAAGTAGTGAACTTGACAAATAACACGTAGATTATATTATTCTACCAAGAATTCTCATCGAACATATTGTTTCAAGAACTTCAAACAATTAATTTAGAGCTATTTACTAGTCTTTAATTTACCAGTATCATTTACTCGAAGGACCAAAACACATATCATACGAACTCTAATTCTCGTAGGATTTCAACATGTTATTCGGTAATTGCTATTCTAACTAAAAATCAACTTCTTAGAGTCATTACTACACTTCTCAAAATTTGGGTATAATTGCTATATGCAAGATTTCCCATTTCAAATCTCTAACTTGTTCTTGTGTTCAATTCCATGGTTGAGTGTTCAACATCAACATGCAACATCATCCAAACACCACATATAACATATAAACATGTTATACATCTCAACATATCATTTAAATATGAAATCATCAAGTAAACAAGACATGCATGTTCACTATATGAATATTATGCAGCAAATTCTTAAGCATACATAGGGGATTAGTAACTTACCTTAAATAGACAAATCAAACCATTAAAAAGAGAATCAAAGCGTTTAAAATAGTTCTCCTAGTCTTTAGCAACCCAACTATGGTCTTGCATGCAAGGTTTGATGGCTGGATTTTGAGGAGATATAAAACACACAACAATCTCACTATATTTCTCACCTACAAACTCTATCTTGTGTTCTTGGCTGATCAAGGATGAAGTGAGAGTATTGTGTCTCTCACTCAAGGGTTCAAGAGGTGGAAGAGGTGGGAGAAGGGCTGATTAACTCTCCCAAGACGTGTCCTCACTTAAACTAAAAGTCTAACATGTTAAAAATAATAAAATAACATGCACAACATTTCTGCTAACAGGGCGATCGCCCTATCGCGAGACAAAGCGATCGCTTTACCCTACTGTCTACAAGGCGATCGCTTTGTTATTAACCAAGGCGATCGCTTTGTCCTCAAATCTCGAAAACCAACATTCTGTCCACAGAGCGATCGCTTTGCTACAAGCCAAAGCGATCGCTTTGTACCAAGTTCACAAATACCAACTTTCTGTCTACAGGGCGATTGCTCTGGCCCATGCCAAGGCGATCGCTCTGTCTCCAGTGTGTTACAAACTAAGTACAAAGTCATTTTACATAATCAAAACCAACCCAATTGGTACTTAGGCATATATCACAAGTATACTAGGCCAAAACATTCCTAACAATAGCCTGGGAACAAGATTAGGACATAACATATAGATTATATGATTGAAACACAAATCAAGCATGACAACTTTACAACGTAACATGCTATAAATATAAATGTTATACTCTTTTAAACACAAACAAGACACACAAATGGATCCATCCATCATAGTAAAATCCAGGGTGTTACAAGCTGCTAGCCTGTGTTTCACCTATAGCAGTCATAGCAAACAGCAGCTCCCTTTGTCACCGTACACCATCCCCTCCGTCTTCTCCGTTCATCTTCTTCAACGCCGCCGAGTGCCCACCAACGATTTCTAGATCTCTCTTATCCCTCAAGCAATAAATCGTACCAATAACAGTCCCCAACTTCGGCGAGGTGACCCTTGTACCAGCGAGCCCTACTCCGATCACCTTCTTTTTCATCAACGAGGTTATTGTCGGTCAACCCCACTCCGTCCAACAGTCTTCCTCCGTGAACCAAGCCGCGACCTCGCACTACGTCCGCCGCCCACCTCCCTTCCTCTGTCACAGCAACCCAACGCTAGCCAATTGTCCCTTCTCGAGCGATCTCCGCTCTCTCTCAGATTTATCAGCTGCAGCAACTCACCAGCTCCTCCTCCACGAACCAAGCCGCCATCTCCCTCTCTTCTCCAGCGACCTCGCACCAGCTCCTCCTCTTCAAACCAAGCCGCCATCTCCCTCTTTTCTCCGGATACCCAAAGACGTTGGTTTTTGAAAAACTTTAGCCCTAGGAATGACAATTTTACGCTGCACGCGTATGACCATTTGCAACTTAACATGGTTTTACAAACGACAGATGACGGGAGGGGGCAAAATGGGATAAATAGCAACGCTAGGTACCAACTTGAGAAATTTTTAACATTGGGGGGAAAGTGAAATTTGGTGGATACTTTGAGGGATTTTTCATTAAATTAATTGATTTGTGATAGGTGGTGTAGTCTAAAAATTTTATTAATTGTTTCTTAGACTTGATTGTACCCGATATTTTTAATGTCTCAACGTGCCTCCTCACATGCATGTAACCAAACTTGAGGCTTACGACGTGGACTCATTGTTCAGGTGACGTAGAGCGAGAAGGTGAGCTACTAAGTGATACCCCTTCCATTTCAGGCATAGAGTCCACTATTTTATTTTAATATGTTTTACTTAAAGAATCCATTTTCAAAAATTATGCATATAATATCCAAAAAAATTTCAACTTTATCCTTCATATGTAATATGAACTTATTGAAATTGCTCAAACATTTTTGTAATTATGACAAACTCCAAGACACTTATATATCCCTTAATTATTAGACTTTTCAAACATAGACTTTTTGAGTGGAACAGATGGAGTAGTAACTAACTACTTTAAAAGCTCAAACTGTTAGAGAGAAACACAATAATATATATCATGTTTTATACTTTAACACTAAATCTACATGTGTGTATGTGTGTGTGTGCGCATAACATTCTTTGATACCATGTTAATGCATTGGAATCCATCTCAAAGCTATCCAATTGATTTGAGATGGACCATAGGCTTTAAATTGGCATTACTCTTTTTCTTTTGTGGCCATGTCGTATGATTGAGATAAAGGATACGTGTAGAAATCATGAGGACGCTAGCGGCATTGTTGGTTTCATTAATTATTTCAATTAAATGTTTATGACGATGATGGAGAAGGAGAACTAGAGACGTAGAACTAGTTTTTTAGAAGATGATGTATGTATGTCTTTTTTCTTTTTCTTATTTATTTTGTCAAAGTTGTCTCCATACCTGAAAGCTTGTGCCTAATTTTTCGAGCTGAGTCGAACCACAAGAACGATAAAATTCTCTCAATAAGGTGACTAATCTTTCGAGCTGGATTGGATCATAAGGGCGGTAAAACTCTCCCAACAAGATTTTAACGCAGCTGCGTTCTCACAAGTCTCAAACTCGAAACATATGGTTAAATTAGAACAACCTCTTAACGAGCTAATCTAAGCGCTTGTTGGTGATGTAGTTTGTCTTCTATTGTTTATGGATGAGTTGAATGGATTAAAGGATGACGGAGAAGATGGTTGACAAATTGACTTGGAGGCATTTTTGTCTAAGACGATGGACCATGAGCATAAGACATGTTTTTCCTTCAAATTAGAAGCTAACAGTTAACTAATCGACGGATTGATTTTGGAGTTATGAAGTTTAAGGTACCGATTTAAAACTAACTCATAATTTTAAAACATTTGTAGAAATGAAACATGAAGATTTTCTGGTGATGTCTTTTCTTGCTATAGTCCAAAATATGCTCTGTATATTACATAGAGAGTACTTAAAAAAAAAAAAGAGATTAATAAAGGATAGGCATGATACTACGGACCTAACTCCTAACCATAACGGAACACCTATACACAGTTAGTCATCCGCTCACCTACCCTTCTTGTTCTCGAAACTCACTCTGTACGAGTGTCACTTTGCGATTCATTATTTTGGTCCCCCTCATTATTTGTTTTTAAGTAGTATTATGTATATTTAAAGTGTGTATCATATATACAACTAAAGTTCTTATTAGTATCTTTTAATTGATCAAAATATTTTTAAGTAGAAAAATCACAAATTATTTAATTAATTAAAAAATATCAACTAAAATTTTAGTACATATTTAATGCATACTTTAAATATACATAATTTTTTACAAAGAAACACACAAATACAATGGTGTTTATTTTGTTGAACACGTTAACGTTTACATCACTCAGAAAGCCTGACCTTGAAGTTTTAATATAAATAGATTAATTGTGTTCCAATAATTGCCTATTTACAAATTTCAGTGCCAGTAGAGCTAGCAAACATATTATACTATAAATAGATAATACTTCTTTCGTTCTTAAATTATTATTTTATTTTTTATTATTATTTAAATTTTTTTAGGATATTATTTTTATTATTTAACCTTTATTTTTTTTATATTTTAATTATAAATCACATACACATGAATATTCAAAAAAACTACATAATATATTAATATTAATAATTAAATTAATTATTTTTTTAATTATGTGTCGAGTCAAACAAGACAATAATTTAGGAACGGAGTATTTGAAATGTGTCTTTAAGCAGTGGCGGACCCACCTTAGTACCAGTGGGAGCCCCATTGGAATTTTGAAAAAAAGAATTTAATAAGTTCTAGTTTTAATATAAATTTGATAATTGTGCAAAACTATCACTGTATATCTCTGGTTAACTTGAAATTCACTTGCAACTTTCATCATGGTTGCATTGTTATACTAGAATAATGTTAGCCATGAACTCAACTCCTATATTTGACTCTTATTTATGTCCAATTTTCTGTCCATTTTCTTATTATAAGATGAAAATAAAAAGTCTTGAATTATATAATTTCTAACTTATTTTCAAGTCTCATGCTTAGAGACACATGTTCATCATGATCAATAATAAAAATGTAATCATGATGAGAAATTGAACAATCTAAACACACCAAATGATTTTACAATAAGGGTAGCTGGGAAGTGGTCGCGCGAACGCAATGATAGTTACATTATTTGGAATTGGGGTATGAAAATAATTTCGGACGTGCCTAATGCTAATTAAAAGTTTAGAATTTTACTTTAAATATTCTATTTTATTTCATGTCATTTAATTCTAGCGTGTTTTTGTAAAAGTTGTGAAAAGAACAATGATTAAGATAACAACAATACTTATAACACTAGAATTTAATGATACAAAAAATATAACAGAAAACAAAATACTCCCTCCGTTCCAGGTAAAGAGTCCACGTTTGACCTTTTTTAGTCAACTAAGCTAAAGTTTGACCAATAATTAACATAAATCTAGTGGTTTTTACAAAGTTATTAAAGTTGTAATCCATAGTATTATTAAGATAATTTTTAATTAATGAAATTGTATTTCTTAAAATATAAGTAAAGTATGTAAATTTTTTATTTGATTTAGTCTTATGTTGACTTCTATAAAAGGAAAGTGGACTTTTTGCCTGGAACGGAGGGAGTATAAGATTTGAAGCTTTAACTCGAATTATATCACATCAATATTGGTATTTAAGCAAAAATAAAAAGCAATGCAAGACAGGCGGCGCCGGGTTGGGGGGGCGGGGGAGACGCTAGAGGAAGAGGATGTGGCGATCCATGAATGGACGATTGTACATCTGTACTTTTGGTGGAAAGTAGAGCTGATTGTTTTTAATTTTTTGAGATAGAAAAGTATTGTTAATGAGACAAGTGATGATGGTGAAGGAATAACCTGGATACATAGAGGCATGTGATTCGTGGAATGACAAAAGTAAATTTGAAATATGACATGTGATTTGCTCACGACCATTTTTCTTTATATAAAATGGAATTAATATATAATTTGGTCATTAAACTTGTCAATATTTTCTATTTAAGTTACTGAATTGAATTTTTCTAATTAGGTACTTAAACTGAAGTTTTGAATAATCAGTTAGTCCATCAATTGACGGCACTCAGTTGAGGCGTTAATTTTTTCTTAAAAAAATAAAAATACCCTTGGCTAATGTTTGACCGAATTATATGTGGACATTATTTCCTTACACGTGGACATTGCCCTTGCCTAAGTTTTGCAATTTTTATTTTTACTTTTATGTTAGTATTTTAATTTCTAATAAAATAAGAGTAAAATAAAGAGAAGAGTAACCAGAAAAAGAGTGTAAAACAAGAAAAAAAATGAAATAAAAATTAAGAAAATAAAAAGAAACATATTGGAAATAATTTCTCCACTTTAAAATAAAATTTAAGTAAGCTGAAAAGAAATTAACCATATTATTCATCAAATAAAAAAAAAAAAAAGAAACACCTCTTCACAGAAAATTCAGATCCAGAATCTTCAATGGTTTCTGAATCTTGACTAGGATCATCCTCCACATTCATATGATTCTTCTTTAACATCAGCAACTCTAACTCAGAACCTACTCGCAGCACTTCAGATGTTAAAGTCTAAATCTTCGTTGTAATCTAAGAGGAGCCTCACAAATTGTTCATGAGCAAATGCACATACAACCTCACACGCCTCCCTCAAGCTCACAATACTCGAATTGACTGACAAATGTTTCATTATTGCAACCTCTCTCCTGATCACATCCACACCCGTCTGAAGTTTCCTCTTCGAAATCGACTTGCAAGCCAACAACTCCCTTGAACTCCGATCTATACACAAGTACGTTACTCCAAATTCTCCACATCCGAAGCTTCCTGTCTAGTCTAAATTAAGGGCTTTTTTTTTCTTCTCTCTCTCTAAAATGGACTCATTGTTAGCTAGTTACGCCTCTTCAGACAAAGAACAAAAAGAATCGAATCCCCAACTGAAGCAAAATTAACCTCATGAATCCACAAACCCTACACCATCTAAATTGACCAAAAACTTCTTTTCATCTCTCCCACCCCCTAAATCATCCTCCCAATCTCTATTCTCTTCAATCCCACCTCCCAAATCACAAACCCTAATTAATCCCTTACCCCCAAAATTCCCAAATCTCAAGACCGAGAAAATCAAGAGCGCGAAGAATAACCCAAATCTAAACCCTCTTATTTATTCTCTGTGCTACCTCAACCCAAAACCCAAAACTCAGTGAACCCCCAAACTTTTTTAGAACCTAAGCCCAAAAAGATTCACTACTAGAAAACAGGTGTTTACTGTCGGAGAAATCCGACAGTAATTAAAATTTTTCGACAGTATTTATGCATTTTCTGTCGGAAACGCTCCGACAGTTTCCGACAGTAAAGCTTCGACGGTAATTTTCCTCCGACAGTAATTACTGTCGGATATTCCGACAGTAAAACGATAACGACCGTTAACAATGGGTTAGTTTACTGTCGGATTATCGTTAAATTTTTGACGGAACTCCGACAGAAAACTAACTACCGTTATTTTTTTACTGTCGGATCTCCGACAGTAATGTTACCAAATCTTTTTATTTACTGTCGGATTTCCGACAGTAATTTTAAATAAAAATAAAAAAAATAAAATTTTAAATTTCGAAATTCGTTTTTTTTTCACCTGATATAACAATTATATATACACAATCACACACATACAACATTGCAACAATATAATTAATAAATAAAACATAAATAAAATTAAAATTAATATATATACAATCCAACAAGGTTTACAATACTAAAATAATGTGTCTACTGTGGAGGGGGGAGAGGGGGGTCAAATAGATTACGGACAATGGAAGACCTAGGCTGAGGCTGAGGCTGCTGCTGCTGCTGCTCCATGAATAGTCGTCGCATCTGCTCTAGCTGCTCCGCCTGCTGCTGCATTAGCTGTCGCGTCAGCCGATTCTCCTCGGCCTGCTGCTCCATCCGCTGTCGCGTCAGCCGATTCTCCTCGGCCTGCTGCTGCACCAGCTGCTCGAGAGTTTGCGTCTTCTCGATCAGGGCACGTTCAGTAGCTGATCGAGAAGAAGGACCAGAGGACGCGGTCGCCGAGGAAGAAGTCGAGCCGCCTGGTCTCAACCTCAGCGGCGCCGTGGTCACCAAAGCCGTAGAGGCGATCTCCCCTCTTCTTCCTTGACTCCGCAGTGACCGAATGCCAAATGTTGCCGACAAATGGCGTGCACCTCGGGGTCGTCCGGACAAGCCCTCGGCGACTGTGTGTCCATATTCGCCTTATAGGCATTCGTGTCACAAAAACATAAAAACATTAATATTAACATTTACCATTAACTAATAAACAAAATAGAATTAAAATATTTTAAGTAATACTTACAAATGCTCTCTCTGCCGTCTCATCGACAAAGACAAATGGCGAATCAGCACCAGGAGGAGCAGGAGTGGTGTGGGTCGCAGCAAATAAATCAGTCATCGGTACCTCGGTACCGTAGTATCGATTCTACAAATATAATGAATTAAAATTAGCGAAGAACACATATTAAGCTATAACACGATCAACTTATAAGAAAACAATAAAAACAACCTATATATACACTCAAACCCTACTAAGACAGCCTATTTGAACTCAATTCATTCTCATAACAACCTATTAAGACTCAAATCGTTATAAAATAGTCTATTTACACTCAAACCCCTTCTAAAACAACTTATTTATACTCAGAGACCTGCTAAAACAACTTATTTACACTCAGAACCTTCAAAAATAGCCTATTTGCACTCAAACCCTTCTAAAGCAACCTATTTAAACTGAAAAACCCTTTCATAAAGGCTTTTTTACACTCAAACCCTTCTAAAATAACCTATTTACACTCAAACCCTTCTAAAATAGTACATTTACACTCAAACCCCTTCTAAAATAACATATTTGTACTTAGTGCCCTGCTTTCAGCCATGGATTTTATAGCATCCACATGGCTACCCAACAAATCAATTTAAAGCATAAGTAAAACAATAAAGCATGATATGAAGGGTGTGAGAAATTTATAAAGGCCTATTTACACTCAAACCCTTCTAAAACAGCCTAATTACACTCAAACCCTTCTAAAATAGTACATTTATACTTAAACCCCTTCTAAAACAGTACATTTACACCCAATCCCCTTCTAAAACAACCTAATTGCACTCAGTGCCCTGCTTTCAGCCATGGATTTCATAGCATCCACATGACTACCCAACAAATCAATTTAAAGTATAAGTAAAACAATAAAACCTATTATGTGTGTTTTGATGAATTCATAAAGGCCTATTTACACTCAAACCCTTCTAAAATAGCCTAATTACACTCAAACCCTTCTAAAATAGTACATTTACACTTAAACCCCTTCTAAAATAGTACATTTACACCCAATCCCTTTCTAAAACAACCTAATTGCACTCAGTGCCCTACTTTCAGCCATGGATTTCATAGCATCCACATGGCTACCCAACAAATCAATTTAAAGTATAAGTAAAACAATAAAGCCTATTATGTGTGTTTTGAGGAATTCATAAAGGCCTATTTACACTCAAACCCTTCTAAAACAGCCTATTTACACTCAAACCCTTCTAAAACAGTACATTTACACCCAAACCCCTTCTAAAACAACCTAATTGCACTCAGTGTCCTGCTTTCAGCCATGGATTTCATAGCATCCACATGGCTACCCAGCAAATCAATTTAAAGCATAAGTAAAACAATAACATATAATATGTATGTTTTGATGAATTCATAAAGGCCTATTTACACTCAAACCCTTCTAAAACAGCCTATTTACACTCAAACCCTTCTAAAACAGTATATTTACACCCAATCCCCTTCTAAAATAACCTAATTGCACTCAGTGCCCTGCTTTCAGCCATGGATTTCATAGCGTCCACATGGCTACCCAATAAATCAATTTAAAGTCTAAGTAAAACAATAAAGTCTATTATGTGTGTTTTGAGGAATTCATAAAGGCCTATTTACACTCAAACCCTTCTAAAATAGCCTATTTATACTCAAACCCTTCTAAAATAGTACATTTACACCCAAACCCCTTCTAAAACAACCTAATTGCACTCAGTGCCCTGCTTTCAGCCATGGATTTCATAGCATCCACATGGCTACCCAACAAATTAATTTAAAGCATAAGTAAAACAATAACATATAATATGTATATTTTGATGAATTCATAAAGGCCTATTTACACTCAAACCCTTCTAAAATAGCCTATTTACACTTAAACCCTTCTAAAACAGTACATTTACACTCAAACCCCTTCTAAAACAACATATTTACACTGATCAGTGCCCTGCTTTCAGCCATGGATTTCATAGCATCCACATGGCTACCCAATAAATTAATTTAAAGCATAAGTAAAACAATTAAAACATGTATTAATTAATTACAATACAACACATTAAAGTCCTTACCATGCGCAAGTGGTGCTCGGAGGTGTTGATAGACCCCGAGGTGTGCTTCACCCCCCTCCCCGTGCCGCTCAGCCTATTCTGCCTGTGGAGATCGGCGACAGCCCTAGCGTCCTCGGAATCCCAACCCTCGGTATACCTGTGAAAATGTTAAAATTGTTATAGAGATACAATATATACAAAATCTCTCATATATTTAAGGAATGAAATTAAATCAAGTATATTATTATAATGTACTTACTGGCGCCAGACATCATCGATGAAACCTGGAACCATCGCCTTCTTCTTAGTCCACGCCCTCTTAATGCCGTAAATCCAGTCGCGGTACTTCTTACCGCACACAACCTAAACGCCTCGTGCGCCTCGGCGTCAAAGTGCTCAGGCCAACAATAAGTCAGCTGCAAGTTTAACCAATTTAAACATATTAATTATAAATTTTGATAGAAATTATTAAATTATTAAACATTAACATATCTTATATATCTTACCCTAAAATCATCCCACCAGGAGTCTCGGACCTCCTTAGGCACGTTAAGTCGTGGCGCACTCATCGTGCCTCATCGTACGTAGAATACGTCCAAGGAAGCGAGACGGATCGGGATACCCGCCTGCAAACCTGACAAATATATATTAAACAAATATATTATACAAATATGCAATTAACATTTAACCAAGGAAGCATTAAAATTTTAAAACTGAAATATTATTACTTACTGCTTAAGGCTGGAGATGGTAACGATAATCCTACCATCTCCATCAACACCATCTGGAGTAGATGAGAACCCAGCCCCGCTTATCGGCTCGTGGGGTGATAAATGTACAAAATGTCTATATTTTAGGATGTTTTTAGGCTTGTTTTCTCTTCAATAATGTGTATTTCAAAGTAAAATTAGTTGTTTTAGTTCATTTCACTATCTTTGAGCTTAATTGTGCAGACTTGGAGCATTTTGCATCAAAGTTTAAGCTTGGGTGGTGATTTAAAGCTGAAAGGAAGAGGTTCGGGCCATCGGCATTGTTCGTGGGCGGTGCGATTTATTTCGCAGTGGAATTTGAAGGCATGTTCCATTGAAGGCGCTTGGTTCGCGCCCTGGCTGCGATTTCTTTCGCACCCGCGAATCAGCAGATTTTGGGCAGATTTACTATTTTGCCCTATATTAGTATCAAGTGTAATTTTAAGTCTAAATTAGGAAGAAACTCTTGAATTCCCCCTCCCCCCCTTTTCAGTTTTGTCTCCCTCTAGATTAAAAAAGGAGCGCATTCTCTCTTTAGAGACACTCTCTCGTTCTCTACAAAAAGTTAGGATTTTTCATATCTTTTTCTACACAATTTTTAGGGCAAATTTTGGATTGTAAGTTGAAGATTGAAGACTTCATCATTTGGAATCATTTTGGAGACAAGTTCTTTCTCTTTCCCTCTCTTTAATTTTATTATTTTCATTTCGTTGTTTTATAATGTTTCCCATGATGTTCTTGTTGATTTCTTCAATCATGTGTGATTAGTTTCCTATTTCTAGGATTAGGTGTAGCCCACGATGAATTTATGAATGAAGTTACGATCTTTCTGTTTATTATATGAATGTTACCCGTTTTGATTCGATTTTAGTTTCGTTAATAATTGCATGAATATGTGGAAGCGAAGAACCGAGAGGTGAAACTCCTACGTTTATGCGATAATCTCAATTACCAAAGCGAAGGACCGAAAGGTGAAGTGTAGGTAATGGAACCCTAAAATTGAACTAGAAATTCATGAGAACGACGGTTAATTGAGTTTCTAGAGGCTAATTGAATTGTAAGACATAATGGGTTTAGTTTAATTCATTGAGCGAGACATCGGATTTGAATTAAGCTAGGCACGGTTGAGAGTAGTTCGAAAGAATACAATCAACTATATTGATGCAATTCGCCTTCAAAACATGACATTTATTGTAAGGGAAGATCGTTGCGGAGTTTATAAATTTGTCGTTGTGGTAAACCGAAATCCTAGAAGCTTTTATATACTGTTTTCAATCAAAAATCCAATTTTGTGTTTACTTAGTTAATTTAGTCTAATTAGTTTAATTTTAGTTCATTTCTACAAAAACCTTGAAATCAATCTGTCTAGATAATTTAAGTTGCGAATTCTTCGGTACTTGATTCAAAGTCCCTGTGGGATCGACATCCTAAATACTATACGATAAGCCGTAGGCTTGCGGTAGGATTTAGTGATTAATTTGAAAATCATACATCAAGTTTTTGGCGCCGTTGCCTGGGACTTCGGTAATCAATATCGAGCCAATTTGTAATTCGATTAGACTAGACACTCTTTTATTTTGTTTTATTTTTCTTACTTGTTTTAGTGTGCTCATTTGTTGGCTTTTACTATTTGTTTAATTCTCTCTCTTATGCGAAAAACTCGAATTGCTGACATTTTACTTGAGGCAGATCCAGAGATCGAGAGAACTTTTCATAGGAGAGGAAGACTTTTTCAAAAGGAATCACAGTCCGGTGCAAAGTTATTTGAACCAAAGATGGGGGAACCCGAAGTAGATACTAGGACGTTGAGGGATTTCGTTGCGCCTAATGCTCAAGGGTTACAAACAGGAATCACAAGACCTACTGTTGAAGCAAACAACTTTGAGTTGAAACCCTCATTGATTTCCATGGTACAAAATAATCAGTTTGGAGGAATGCCCACGGAAGATCCGAATTTGCACTTAAAAATCTTTCTTGAGTGCTGTGACACTTTAAAAATAAATGGAGCTTCCAGCGATGCCATAAGACTGAGGTTGTTCCCATTTTCTCTCCGAGATAGAGCAAGGGCTTGGTTACACTCTTTGTCTCCTGGTTCTATAACTACATGGGATCAACTCTCGCAAGTATTTTTGGCGCAATATTTTCCTCCTAGCAAGACTGCGATGATGAGGAACCAAATCACAAGTTTTTCACAGCGACCAAATGAATCAATGTATGAAGCATGGGAAAGATTTGGGGAGATGCTTAGGTTGTGCCCTCATCATGGGTTGGAGAAGTGGTTGATAGTCCATACATTCTACAATGGGCTCACATATAATGAGAGGATTTCCATTGATGCGGCAGCAGGTGGTGCTCTCATGAACAAGAATGTCGATGAAGCCTATAGGTTGATTGAAGATATGGCCACCAATCACTCCCAATGGTCAACGGAAAGAGGCCCCAATCAATCAAAAGGAGTTCCAGGTAAGTATGAGGTTGATGCTCTTGATATGCTTGTTGTTAAGTTTGATGCTTTGAATTCAAAAATTGATAAGTGGAATGTGAGTGCTGTGGTAAGTAATAA
Organism: Platycodon grandiflorus; assembly: GCA_016624345.1. Classification (NCBI taxonomy): domain Eukaryota; kingdom Viridiplantae; phylum Streptophyta; class Magnoliopsida; order Asterales; family Campanulaceae; genus Platycodon; species Platycodon grandiflorus. Next base: position 14,765,003 of record CM028364.1, read on the forward strand.
TAGTTTTCCATGTGAAATTTGTGGTGTTTTGGGTCATTTAGCTGTTGATTGTCAAGTGGGGAAATCGTTTCCCCAATTTGGATGTCAAGAACAAGTGAATGCTTTGAACAACTTCAACCAAAGGCCTCTCAATGATCCAATGTCAAACACTTACAATCCAGGTTGGAGGAATCACCCCAACTTTTCATATAGGAACAATCCCAACCCAGCACCTCAGAATAATTTTAGCCCTCCTGGCTTTCAAGCTAGACCTTTTAACCCTCCCCCTCAGAAATCGAACTTGGAGAGTTTGTTAGAAAATCTTGTGGTCACCCAACATAAACAAAATGAAGAGTTTAGACAACATGGGCATGCCATGACTGAAGCAATTAGGAATTTAACATCTAAAGTAGATAATTTGGCTGTTCATAATAAGATGTTAGAAACCCAAATTGCACAACAAGCTGCTTCATCTTCTGGAGTTCTAGGAATGTTACCGGGTAAGCCCGAGGTCAATCCTAGGGAACATTGTAATGCTGTGATCTTGAGAAGTGGGAAAGAATTAGATGTCCCTAAGGTGATAGAAGAGAAGGCTATAAATAGTGAATGAGAAACATGAGAAGGTTAAACCGATAGTACAACAAGTGAAAGGTAAAGAGGAAGAGAATGGAACTGAGGATGAAGAAGAACCTAAATACATTCCCCCACCGCCCTATAAGCCGCCTGTGCCTTTCCCACAAAGATTGGCCAAAGCGAAACTTGATAAACAGTTTGGGAAGTTTTTAGAGGTTCTTAAAAAGTTGTACATCAATGTGCCTTTTACAGAAGTTTTGTCACAAATGCCCACTTATGCCAAATTTTTGAAAGAAATCTTGTCTAATAAAAGAAAACTTGAGGAATATGAAACTGTTGCTTTGACAGAGGAGTCTAGTGCCATGGTTCAAAATAAGATACCTCCAAAACTTAAAGATCCAGCACTTTTCAATTCCTTGTGTTATTGGCAATGTGCATTTTGAACATGCTTTATGTGACCTCGGTGCGGTGTTTCTCTTATGCCTTTGTCGTGTTTAAGAAGTTGGTCTTAGGTGATTTAAAGCCCACCAAGATGTCTTTACAATTGGCGGATCGTTCTGTTAAGTATCCGGTAGGTATAGTGGAAGATGTACCTATCAAGGTGGGTAAGTTCTTTATTCCTTCCGATTTCGTTGTGTTAGAAATGGATGAGGATGCTCGAATCCCCATAATTCTTGGAAGGCCTTTCCTTGCCACTGCTGGGGTGATTGTGGATGTTAAAAATAAAAAGCTTTCTTTGAATATTGAGGAGGAGAAAGTTGAATTTGAATTGTCAAATGCTTCTAAATGTTTTTCTCTTGAGAATTATTGTGGCAGGATTTATTCTGTGGATCAAACAAAGAAAAATGAACATGAACAACATTTCTTTAATGATCCTTTGGATAGTTTCTGTGTGAAAGATGAGCTCAAGAGCAATGGGAATGCTGATGTTGTTGCATATTCACACTTGCTCGAGGCAAACTTTAATCCTCCACTTCAGAAAGTACAAGTTAAAAAGAATGATCTTGTTTCCATCGCCCAAACTTTCAAGAAAGAGCAAGCTCCAGGAGTAGAACTCAAACACAAATGGTTGCAAGATAAGCGTACTTTTCGAAGGAGGTTTCGTGAAGAAGATGTTGAGAATTGGCGAGATGCACCTAAGGTTGTTGAGGTAAATGGATGGAGATTAAGGAAGCATGCTGATAAATATGAAAACAAGAAGGGTACCACAAATACATCTTCTTACAAACCATGACTTCCGGATTGAATTCAAAACAGGGGTCGAGCTAATGACCTTAAACAAGCGCTTCTTGGGAGGCAACCCAAGTGTTTTTCTTTGTTTTCATTTCATTTTTTTTCCTCTCTTTTAGTTCTTGTTTTTTTATCATGCTTGTAGTATTTGTTTTGTTTTAACTTTGTTTTGTAGTTTTTTTTTTTGTGTTGCATCGCAAGATCAGTGTGAAGGCTTGACCAAAGATGAACTCGTTTGATTGGAAGAAAGATTTTTGTTTGGGAAGGCTCGACCTGATGAAGCCATGATGTGGAAATGAGGGTAGAAAATTTATTGAGCAGGAATGGTTCATGCCCTGGTTGGGAATTATATTTGGGGTGCAATTTTACAACATGGGGAATTAAAATTCTCGCAGATTAGTTCGCACCCATGGTGCGAAATTTTTCGCACCTGTGAAATTGAAGTAAGGAATGAAGAAGTTGCTCTAGCTCTGTTCGCACCTAAGGTGGGAATTTTTTTCGCACCCATGAAACAAAAAAAAAAAAAAAAAAAACCGTCAATAACCCTTTGCCCAAAACTAAACGTCAGTCTCTCTCTCTTCCCACATTCATCACCCAAATCAAGCCACGCTCTCTCATCTTCCTCTCTTGTATAACCGTCCCAATCTCCAAATCAAAACCTAGGAATCAAAAACTTTCATTCTCCCTCATCTCTTTATACATTAATCCTAGGGTTTACTCCCATCTACCCATCAATTAAGAGGATTTGGGATTTAGGATTTTCAGGGAGATTCAAGGGGAGAGAAAGGTTGAAAATTGGGGATTTATGGTGATTTTGAAATCAATTACACCTCTTTTCATCATGGTGGCTGCAAAATCAATAAGTGCTCTAGCTAATCTTCGATTCGAGAGCTGTTTGCATCAATTATATCAATCCAGGAAGAGCAAAAGCGCCAATCTGACATTTTAGCTGCTCTACATGCCAACCAACAGTCTCCAGGTTCCTGCGATTCGGTCAGCTTCTAATTTGGTGAGTTCGTTCCATTTCCCCTGTTGGTAATCTCTTCTGTTTCTGTACATCGAGGATAATGTGATTTTTAAGCTTGGGGGAGAGAGAGATGGTAATTTCAGTTTGGGTTTCAATTTGTGGGCATAATTTTAAAATTTTAAAACTTTGGCATTTTGAGCTTTTGAAACACCTAAGCTTCCAGTTTTGGTCATTTTTGTTCTTGGAAGGTACTTGTAGAGTATGCATGTTTATTGCATTGGTGGAGTAATCTTGGAGTCATTTGTATGCTAGTTGATAGAAAGTAGCGATTCCCTTGTTAATTCTATCTTGGGCGTAATTTGTATGCTCGTGTTGTTCACAAAGTCTTAGTATTGTTCTTGGTGCTATTTAGCGAAGTATTATGTTTACCTTGTGAATATTTTAGTTGAGTTTTGATATCTTGGAATTTTTCTTAAAGTTTTTGCTTGATGATGATTGAAGCTAGGCATGGGCATTGTGGTGATAAGGACATGATTTAGGCCATTTTTTTTTTACCATTTGAGCCTTTTCTTGCCTACCCATTGCAAAGATTGTATCCCTAGTGTCCCCCTTGAGCCTAATTGAAGAATGGTGTGTGCTCAGCACACAAATGTCTCCCATTCGATGTTCGTTTCATTAACCTGCATTTACCTACCCATTTAGCCTAAACACTTTATCCTACCCTTCAAGAGAGCTTTAAATGAAATCATGTGTTTATCATGTGTTTTTGTCGGGTTGATGCTTCATGTGCTATGTTTACGCTATTGTGGTGGAATGAAAGAAAGAAGAAAGGGATGTTGAAAAAAAATGTTGGCAATTGTTGAAAAAATGTAAATTGGTGGGTGATTTCTCAAAAAGAGAATCAAAGAGAAAAAAAAAAGAGAAAAATGAAGTTAGCATGCCTTGAAAAAAAAATCATGAAAAAGAATCAAAAAGAATGAAAAAAAAAAAAAAAAGAAGAAAGAAGAAAAAGTTATGCATGTGCTCTTCAATCTCTTACGAGGAAATAAGGGAATGTTACTGTTTGGTGGTGAGCAATTCAAGAAATTCAGTTTGGGGATTGTTGAAATTGGTGAGTGGATTGGGAAAAAGTGAAGCGCTTTCTCGTGAGCAAGTTTGTATTTAACATGTTTATTTAATGCTCTCTTGCTTTGATTTATCCATTCCTTCATTTGTATCCCTCACCTTGGCCTAACGTTACAAGCTTAAATAAAGCCCTAATGGTCTTGTTGCTGCCTTTGCCTGTGCCTTGTCGATTGAGTTGATAGCTTAAATGGAGAGTGTCCCTTGACCTGATAATTTCAGCTTTAATATTCATGAGGTGGCATAATCCGAGCTAGATGGGTGCTAGGCGTCTCTTTGCTTAAGTGACTCATGGGTTGCATTGAGCGTTTGAGACTTTATTAGCTTGGAAATCATGAGAATCTGTTTGCTAGTGTGTTGATGGTTTTCAGTGATAACTCCATGATGTAATGCATTTGCATTCTTGAGATGGTGTCCTTTCTAGTCTTTGGTCCTGGGCTATCTCGTTTTGAAATCTATTTCTTTGCTCGGGACGATCAAAGCTTAAGCTTGGGGGAGTGATAAATGTACAAAATGTCTATATTTTAGGATGTTTTTAGGCTTGTTTTCTCTTCAATAATGTGTATTTCAAAGTAAAATTAGTTGTTTTAGTTCATTTCACTATCTTTGAGCTTAATTGTGCAGACTTGGAGCATTTTGCATCAAAGTTTAAGCTTGGGTGGTGATTTAAAGCTGAAAGGAAGAGGTTCGGGCCATCAGCATTGTTCGTGGGCAGGCTGCGATTTATTTCGCAGGTGGAATTTGAAGGCAGTTGTTCCAGTTGAAGGCAGTTTGGTTCGCGCCCTGGCTGCGATTTCTTTCGCACCCGCGAATCGGCAGATTTTGGGCAGATTTACTATTTCGCCCTATATTAGTATCAAGTGTAATTTTAAGTCTAAATTAGGAAGAAACTCTTGAGTTTCCCTTTTCGTTTCGTCTCCTCTAGATTAAAAGGGAGCGCATTCTCTCTTTAGAGACACTCTCTCGTTCTCTACAAAAAGTTAGGATTTTTCATATCTTTTTCTACACAATTTTTAGGGCAAATTTTGGATTGTAAGTTGAAGATTGAAGACTTCATCATTTGGAATCATTTTGGAGACAAGTTCTTTCTCTTTCCCTCTCTTTAATTTTATTATTTTCATTTCGTTGTTTTATAATGTTTCCCATGATGTTCTTGTTGATTTCTTCAATCATGTGTGATTAGTTTCCTATTTCTAGGATTAGGTGTAGCCCACGATGAATTTATGAATGAAGTTACGATCTTTCTGTTTACTATATGAATGTTACCCGTTTTGATTCGATTTTAGTTTCGTTAATAATTGCATGAATATGTGGAAGCGAAGAACTGAGAGGTGAAACTCCTACGTTTATGCGATAATCTCAATTACCAAAGCGAAGGACCGAAAGGTGAAGTGTAGGTAATGGAACCCTAAAATCGAACTAGAAATTCATGAGAACGACGGTTAATTGAGTTTCTAGAGGCTAATTGAATTGTAAGACATAATGGGTTTAGTTTAATTCATTGAGCGAGACATCGGATTTGAATTAAGCTAGGCACGGTTGAGAGTAGTTCGAAAGAATACAATCAACTATATTGATGCAATTCGCTTCAAAACTTGACATTTATTGTAAGGGAAGATCGTTGCGGAGTTTATAAATTTGTCGTTGTCGTAAACCGAAATCCTAGAAGCTTTTATTTACTGTTTTCAATCAAAAATTCAATTTTGTGTTTACTTAGTTAATTTAGTCTAATTAGTTTAATTTTAGTTCATTTCTACAAAAACCTTGAAATCAATCTGTCTAGATAATTTAAGTTGCGAATTCTTCGGTACTTGATTCAAAGTCCCTGTGGGATCGACATCCTAAATACTATACGATAAGCCGTGCGCTTGCGGTAAGATTTAGTGATTAATTTGAAAATCATACATCATGGGGAGAGTCGGGCGCATCCTCGGGCTGATCTAAGTGAGGCTCAGCTCTTCCTGCAGGTACAGGTAGCTGTGTACCCGTAATGCAAGTAGGTAGAAGTCGGACCTTAGGTGTCCGACTCCTACCTCTACCGGCTCGTCCTGACATGTCTATATATAAATTAGTATATTAATGATGACAATTAACGCTAAGTTTAGATGATAATTAAGTTAAAATACATAACATAAATTAAAATCTCTCATCTTCATCTTAACAAGTAACATACAAATAGCGTTCTACACATGACATTTAATTTCTAACAAAAAATAAAAGAGCCTAAACGGTACATACTGCAAGACTACTCAGAGTCTTCATTCTCAGTGTTTGCATTTTCTTCATTCTCAGATTCTTCAGACTCAGCGTTTGAGTCGCTACTACAAAACTCAAGTTCTTCTTTCTCATCCTCGGACATCCAATCCTCTTCATCTTCTGCTACCTCGTCGTCTTCTTCTGCATCACCTTCAATAATCGGGACTTCGTCTTCAGATAGGGAAGGAGGTGGCAAATCAACGGGCAATACTATTTCCAGGCCCAAGGGAGGCACGGGCATTTCATCCATTGGATGACTATCAGAAGATACAACGGGAGGTACGGGCATTTCATCCTCTTGATAACATCCTTCTAATGACGATTCTGTAGTTATGTCGTCAGACCGATATGCTATATCAATAGTGCTTCGGCCTTAGTCTTCCAATGACCCACCATCCCTCCATCATCGCCGATAAGGGTATGGTGTCATGTAGACTTGTTGTACTTGTGATGCTAAGATGAACACATCATCACCCGCATGTCTAGACGTCTGCTTCACATCGATTAGGTCAAACGAGTCGTATATGGTTTAGGGTTTAGATAAGGTTTAGATATGGTTTAGGGTTTAAGGGTCCAATTTAGGGTTTAGGTTGGGGTTTAGAATTTAAGGTTGTGATTAAGGGTAAAAGTTTAGCGTTAGATTTTAGGTTAAGGGTAGCGTTTAGGGTTAAGGTTTGAGGGTCCAGTTTAGGTTTAGGGTTTAAGGTTTAAGGATCCAGTTTAGGGTTTAGGTTGGGGTTTAGAATTTAAGGTTGTGATTAAGGGTCAAAGTTGGGGTTAAGGGTATGGTTTAGGGTTAAAGTATGGTTAAGGTTAGGTTTAAGGGTTTTGGTTTAAGGTAAAGGGTATAGTTTAGGGTTAAGTTAGGTTTTAGGGTTTCGGTTAAAGTAGGGTTAGGTTAGGGTTAAAGTAGGGTTAAGGGTTTCGGTTTAAGGTAAAGGGTATAGTTTAGGGTTAGGTTAGGTTAGGTTTTAAGGTTAAGGTCGTGGTTTAAGATCAAGAGTAGGGTTTAAGGTTGTGACTAGAGTAATGGTATAGGGTTGGTGTTTGCGGTTTAGGGTTTAAGGATGTGGTTTAGGATTAACATTAGGTTTAGGATTAGGGATAAGAGTTAGTTTTTAAGTTTAAGGATATGGTTTAGCGTTAGATTTTAGGTTAAGGGTAGGTTTATTGATACAGGTCAAAATTAGAAAAGACAAGGTTTTTTTTTTTTTGGTCTTATGGTGGCGTAGGAAATGATTAAACCTAAAATCTCCCACTTTTTAAAGCTTCAATTCTATCACTGGGTTACCCCTTAAAGACGAAAAGAGAAGGATTAACTTAGCTAATTATATTGTTTAATACTAGTATAATATTGAAGACAAACTTGAATAAGATAGGGTTTAGCTCGACGCAACTATTTTGTACTTTCTCCTTCCCAAAATAAGTATTTCTAATTAACTTTATATAATTTTTCTTTAATAACCTTAGAGTAAATCTCAATTGACTAAGGACTGTTGGCAATTGGCATCCAACCCATACAACATATCAGTCATCCAACCGAGTGGACTGACTGACTAGGTTGGCAGTAGCATACATTTTTAACAAAAAATAAACAAAAATATAATTACAGAACACAAAAATATATATATATATATATATAAACAAAAAAAAAAAGAAACATACATTTTTTTACTACGAATTTTTCCAGTCTCCCGACAAACACAACAAAGAAAATCTAGCAGACAAGTATAAAATCAAATTGCCATTACCAACACGCACCAATCAACACCAAAGCAAATCTAGCAGACAAGTATAAAATCAAATTGCCATTACCAACACGCACCAATCAACACCAAAAACACGAGATCAGCATAAGAACACAGTAGTAAAAAATTTAAGCTTAAATTAACGAAACACAACTCAAATTCAGTCACTAGCCTTAGTCGTCAAATTGCATGTCGTCGTCGAATTTCATAATTCACAACCAAAACACAATGATCAGTGTATGTCCGTTCATAAACATAAACAAAATTTTTTGAATAGAACTATTCTTGAAGGACAACTAAAAAGAAAAACAAGACGATCTTTATAAAAGGAAAGGGGGGGATATAACTTTTATTTGTTAGTTTAATTAATTCTTTGTCAAAAGTTTCCAATTTCATTCAAGTAGTAGGAATAATCTTGTTTTAATACACCGAATCGCATGGCATGGTGTATAAACTGAAAAAGAAAATGTGCAATACAGTGTGGGGCATAATTTAATCCTACCAAAAACCGCATCAAACGGCCCCGTGCAGTCGAAGTTGGCCGGAACGGAAGTAGTTACTGTATTATTATTATTATTACTTGTAGAAATCAAAAGCAACTTGAACCATACTATTGGTGTTTCCACAAATGAGTAACAAAAAATGCAGATGCTGAACAAACAAGAACCATATCTGGTGGAATTTAGAAAGTACCAGTCGTCGTACGTCGTTCCGGTCGTCTTCTTCGTCGAGACCACGGCTGAAGGAAGAGAGAGAGAGAGAGTGAACTGAGAGAGAGAGAGAGAGAGAGTAAACGGAGAAAGCATTATAATTATAAAAAATAGATAAAATTACTATATAACTTACCGGTAACGGTGGCGGTGGTGATGGTGGGGGGACGACGACGGCGGTGGTGACGGTGGGGGGACGGCTGGAGGGCGGAGCGATGAAGGGAGAGAGAGTAAAGCGAGAGAGACAAGAGGGCGGTGGGGGCAGTGAGGCGGTGGTGACGGTGGAGTGACGGCGGACGGAGGCGGAGCAGGAAGAGAGAGAGAGAGAGAGAGAGAGAGAGAGAGAGAGAGAGAGAGAGAGAGAGAGTGAGAGAGAGAGAAGAGTATGTCGATTTGGGCGGGTCATTCGATTTAGGGTTTTAATTTCAATTTACCGTCGAACTCACGAAATGATCCGTCGAAATTACGTCGGAATCGACGAATATTAATCTCCAAAATTCTGACGATGCAAAAAGAAATATTCGAAGAATATTCCCTTAGTTACTGTCGAAAATTTACTGTCGGAGTCGTCCGACAGTAATTACTGTCGGATAAAAGGTATATTCTGAGAATATACCTGAATTACTGTCAGTAATATTACTGTCGATCGGATGATTTCCGACAGTAATATTTATCCCGCCAAAAATTTAACAATACTGTCGGATATACCGACAGTAATTTGCATTTATCCGACAGTAATTACTGTCGAAAAATTCCGACAGTAAATCCTCCGACAGTAATTAGCGTGTTTCTAGTAGTGATTTAAAACCACCTCCACCGGACTTGGTGGTCGTTGTGGTGGTCCGGTGAAACCGTGAAAGATTTAAAACCAAGTTATATACAAGGGAGTGAAGTAGAGCTTGATGGGGTTAGATGGTTTAGAGAGGGTGTAGCTGGTGATGAGACAGAGAAAGGCGATTGTCTTGCCGGTGCCAGTGGGTATTTCGAGGAGAGAGTGGCCTCTGGCATCTAGGGCTCGTTTGAGTTCAACAACCATATATGAGTATTGTTCTGGATAGATGAATGGAAAACAGTAATTAATTCATTTTTTTTCTTTTTATATTTTAGGTTTAACCCAAATTTTCCCCCTCAGCATTATTGTCTACGTAGAATCCTATTCAACTTTAGGTAAGGGCATTTCCGTCTTAACAATGAAAAACTAACGCCTCAACTGACGGCAGTCAGTTGAGGGACTAACTGATTACAAAAAACCTCAGTCTAAGTACCAAATTAGAAAATCTTCAAGTTCAGTAACCTAGGTAAGAAATGTTGGCAAGTTCAGGGACCAAATTATATATTAATTCTAAAAAATGCATATGGACTTTTAATTGCATCTAAATGAACGTTACAATTTACAACCTTTAGTTGCAAAATCAGTGCCAAAAATTTCAATGCAGTCTCTAGCGTAAACTGTAAACCATGTGGTTACACTAGACTTTAAGTAACCATATTTATTATTAACATTATTTAAAAAAAAAAATCTTAAAGGGAGGGTTTGAAGTTGACTTACCGATATATGGATTAAAAAAAATTTAATTTAATTATTAATATTGATATAATATTTAGTTTTCTTTACTATTCATGTATATGTGGCTCATAATTAAATTAGAGAAAAAAAGTAAAGGTAAAATAGTAAAAATAATGTCCTAAAAAAAATTTTAAATAAAATAATTATTTTGAGACGAACAAAAAAAATGAAGATAATAATTTAAGGGCGGAGGGAGTAGTATCAAAGCAATTTTCAAATGTATAGGGCGACCATGAAAGGTGTTTCATTAAATTCAATACGGAAAAGTAAATTAATTAAGTTGGTGTGTATGTTATTAAATTATATACTCTTTGGTGTGTATAGTTTAGCAATTTAGTGGTTTGATTTTGAGGTTTTATGTTAATGATTCAAGAAAAAAATAATAGAGATAGATAGAGAAAAAGTTGATAGGCCCAAAATGAGAAAAAGTTTAAAATTACAAATCAAGCTACTAAATCGCAAAGAAGAATAGAGTCGTAAAAAATTCTTAAGCTGTCTCAATTGGAGAGGTATACTTTTGAAGTGAGAAAGATTTTAAAACTATTTATGAGACTTGTTGTGCGAAAAAAAAAAAAAGAAGGAAAAACGTTGAATAAAGAGTAACCTTCTAAAATACTTTATCCTTGTATGACCACAATTTCAAGTTAACACTCCTATACGTTATTATATAAAGAGTCAATTTTTAAAAATATATCATTTAAAAGTTATATTAGAATGAGATAAATGCACCGGTAGTCTTTGTATTTTTCTTTTTTTGTTCTGTACTCAAACTTTTGCACGCCGTTGATCTAAATATGACATTTTATGCTAGTGGTTCCAAAACAGTATATTTTCATTTAGACGAACCAAATAATACTTTTTCCGTCCCTAAATTACTGTCTTATTTTCATTTTTTATCCGTCACAAAATAATTGTCTTGTTTGAAAATTTTATTTTTAGAATAACACTTTTATCATTTTAACCTTACTTTTTATTCCTAGGCCACATGCACATGAACATTAAAGAAAATTACATATTATACTAATATTAATAATTAAGTTAATTATTTTTTTATCTGTGTATTGTGTCAAATAAGACAATAATTTATGAACGGATGGAGTAATTTTTTTTTTGATAATGACATCTTAATCATCGTCATTATTATACTCGGAATTAAAATAAGGGGTATGGTATTGAGGGTGAGCAACCTGCCCCTCTTGAATCCGAATCAAAATCATCATCATCTTCATCATCACAACAAAAATACTCCCTAACAATTAACCATTTCAATATGGTTTGTTGGACTAACACCACCCACCCCCTCTCTCTCTCTCTTTCTCTCTCTCACTAGCAAAAACAACAAACCTAAAATCTCTCAAAAAAATCACCTACATTAGACTAATCCAAAAAATTTGCATTCACATCTGATCTCATGTGTAAACTGCAACTAACTTGTTATGGTGGTTTTAGAACCCCCCCACCCCTGGGACCCACACCCAAAAAAGCCTTCACTTACGAACTTCCAACTGATTTTTCTCCATTGATTAGAGCAAGGAGGTAGCTGGGAGCTACCAGTACCACGTGCAGGCTCCATCATTAAAATGAGACCCCCTAAATATTTAAGACAAACCCCCCAACCAAAACCATAACTAATCAAACCTTTTTTGTTCGTCAGCTACATCATCCTCAGATTTGCTGCACACTTTACACTCCCAATTCATTTATGCTTCTTACAACTAAAGAAATTTGATCTCTGCTGCAAAGATTGGAGCTTTTGTTTCACTTCTTCCCGGTCAGTGACTCTATATTCACTCTCTCTCTGTCTGTTAACACTCAATATCGAATTTCCCCCATTTTTCTGAATTGAAATCCATTTTCTTGATTTGGGTTTCTTTTATTCTCGGTTCAAGTAGTGATTTCTAGTTTGAATTTATTCTTAAACCTCCAAAAAAAACAACTCTACCTTTTGATTTTGAATTGGATTAGTGCTTCTCTTAGGACATGAATCACGTGATTTCAGTATCATTATTCAATTAGCTAACTCTGGCCATTGCCAAGTTATTCTACTGCATTTTTCGAATACTCATGGTTGAATTTAGTTGGGCATATGTGCGTCCCGACTTAGTTATTCCTTTCCTTTTCATTGGTTGACTGGACTTTTGATAAGTAGCTTCAATTCTTTTCGGGTTTCGAATCTCGAGGGTGTTAGTTGAAAGCACATTTAGAGCTTGACTCTGTGAAGAAGAATGTTTCGTGCACAAGGCCGTTCTTCTTAAGCTTGTCAAGTTATGGATCACTCTTTTAAATAATTCTGGAACTAATCCACCCTATGTACAGAAAGTAAGATTCATATGGTAATTTTGAAAGCATAAGATCATTACTAGTGAGAGGCAGTAGTTATGGAAATGTGGGATGATTCTGGTAATTACAATGAGTAAGAATTGAAATTTAAAGCATGCCAAGAGTTGTGCTTCTCATTTAGATTTCATTTTCTAAGCTTTTAATTGGAAGACATTATGCCAGTATTTAAGAATTCCAAAATTAGCGATGGGTTTTGGAGTTCATGTAGAGCACATAAGTCCTCCGTAACACAGGATTCAGACTAAAAACTATTTTGATTTATTTGCTTTCAGGTGGTGCAACATGTCAGAAGTAATGATGCCAATACAACTAGGAGTTGGGCATAGTAATGGGTACATAAATGGAGCAATTTCATTACGGTCTCCTGCAACTGTATCTGCAGTTGATGACTTCTGTAATGCCCTTGGTGGGAAGAAGCCGATACATAGTATCTTAATTGCAAACAATGGAATGGCAGCTGTAAAGTTTATACGTAGTGTAAGGACATGGGCTTACGAAACATTTGGCTCAGAGAAAGCAATTTTGTTGGTGGCCATGGCTACTCCAGAGGACATGCGGATAAATGCAGAGCATATTAGAATTGCTGATCAATTTGTTGAAGTTCCTGGCGGGACAAACAATAATAATTATGCTAATGTGCAACTCATTGTAGAGGTGCGTCGATATTGTTCTTGTTTGTGATTCAGGTTCTTAGTTGCCTACCATCATCATCAGATTAATTTCGAACTAATAAGGTTAACAAAATTTCCTATAACTCTGATTAATATGAGAAGAAATGGTTAGAGAATGGCCATGGTAAATTGAGAAGAATGTTTTAGAGCTACCACAGAGAAATAAATTGGATCAATTAGAAGTCTCTCCCTCCCTCTATCTTTTTTCACTTTGTTTCTGGGAGTTAGCTGATCTGGATTTGTGAGAAGCTATCAAGAATAGTAACAGGTTCTGCATTAGAGGAATTTTCAAGAATGAGAAGATATTGCCTACTTGATAATTGAAGTTTGGGATAGAAATGACTAAACCATATAAACTTGAATATTGATGAAAATTGTATTGATGTCTATCCAGATTGCAGAAATAACAAATGTTGATGCTGTTTGGCCTGGCTGGGGCCATGCATCAGAAATACCTGAACTGCCAGATGCATTGGATGCGAAGGGAATTGTATTCCTTGGGCCACCAGCTGTGTCTATGGCAGCATTGGGAGATAAAATTGGTTCATCATTGATTGCTCAAGCAGCTCAAGTTCCCACTCTTCCATGGAGTGGCTCTCATGTAAAGCTATTCCGCTTGTGAATTCCCCCTTTCTTTAGATTTTTTACCGTGGATCGGTCATCGGCCCTCTTATGATTGGAACTTTTATTCTTCAGGTTAAAATTCCACCAGATAGCAGTTTGGTTACAATCCCAGATGATATATATCGTGAAGCATGTGTTTATACAACAGAAGAAGCTATTGCTAGTTGTCAAGTTGTCGGTTACCCTGCAATGATCAAGGCATCATGGGGTGGCGGTGGCAAAGGCATCAGAAAGGTCTGCCTCTCACACGTCATAACTTAAGTTGTCTCATTTTTGTTTCTCTCTATAAAAATATATCAAAAAGAAAAAGAAAAAAAAACAACTCTTATTTCAGTAGATGGTGCGTGTAGAAATGATTATCAAGGCTTGTAACTTCTTTTTGTTGAGGAACTTGGTTCTGGAAACTTGAAGTAGATTATGTGTTCTGCTGAACTTTTTAGGTGCATAATGATGAAGAAGTCAAGGCACTGTTCAAGCAAGTTCAGGGTGAAGTTCCTGGCTCCCCCATATTTATAATGAAGGTTGCTTCCCAGGTTAGATCAGCAAACACTCTTCCAATCTGTAAGGGAATTTCTGGATTGGGTTTTGGATTGTTAACTAATTCCAGCATTATATTTGGTTTCTTGAAAGTAGAGTCGGCATCTAGAAGTCCAGTTGCTTTGTGATCAGTATGGCAATGTAGCAGCTTTGCATAGCCGTGATTGCAGTGTTCAAAGACGACACCAAAAGGTAATTCCATACTCGTACTTTTAATTGTATTCTGATTTTTCTTCTCAAATGTTCACAGTCACAGTGTACTGATAGTTCAAAAAATATTTTTCTTCTCTTTGATAACAGTATTACATATCATAAGCAATTTTATTTTATCTTTGTTTTGAAAATTTACTTTACTACCTGAATTTAAGGAGCAGCAGGGTTATCACTAGTTTCATGAAGTCGAATTGTTTTATAGATTATTGAGGAGGGCCCAATAACAGTAGCTCCGGCAGAGACAATAAAAAAGCTGGAACAGGCTGCTAGAAGATTAGCGAAATCTGTTAATTATGTTGGAGCGGCTACTGTTGAGTATCTATACAGTATGGACACTGGAGACTATTATTTCTTAGAGCTCAATCCCCGGTTGCAGGTTCGTGATTTCTGCTTGGTCTATGATGCCATTTTATTAATCACCTTAAATTGCTGCTGCATATTTAGGGCCCTTATTGCTGGGTGAAATTTCTTCACTAGCTTGATACAATATGAGTACCCTGGTTGTGGCTATTGAGTACAGCTATCATCATTGCCCATACTTCATTTCATTATTTTATAGGCTAGTAGTACCCTAAATAGTTGACTATCTATACTCCTCATATAATTCTTAATAAGTTGTTATTTAGGTGGAGCACCCTGTTACAGAGTGGATTGCGGAAATAAATTTGCCAGCTTCACAGGTTGCAGTTGGAATGGGTATTCCTCTCTGGCAAATTCCAGGTACTGTGACATATTTGATACATGATTTTGGCCTTTTACTTTTATAACATGTTTTCTTTCTGAATGCTCTGTTTCCACGCCCCCTTAATCAGAAATAAGGCGATTTTATGGAATGGAACACGGAGGAGGGTTTGATGCTTGGAGGAGAACATCAGTTCTTGCTACGCCATTTGACTTTGACAAGGCACAGTCTATAAAGCCAAAAGGTCATTGTGTAGCTGTGCGCGTAACAAGTGAGGATCCTGATGATGGTTTTAAGCCTACTAGTGGGAAAGTATTGGAGCTGAGCTTCAAAAGCAAGCCAAATGTGTGGGCATATTTTTCAGTAAAGGTATAAATACTCCTTCAAATTTATTTTCTGAAGACGCTTTAATTGCCAAAGGAGATACTGAGCGATCCATCCTGATGATTGCAGTCTGGAGGAGGCATTCATGAATTTTCAGATTCGCAGTTTGGTAAGTTATAGCTTAGTGACCCATTTTTGGATCAGCCACAGCTTAATCTTGAAGTTATTCTTGTTTGATTTGTTTAATTATTTTAGAGATTATAGTCTTTTAGTTGGCACCAAGTGGTATTCGGCGTATGTTACACATTGCTTTCGTCTTACTATATACAGACATATTCATGTATATGAATCAAGGTTATTTATAATGTTCCCAATCCTTGGTTGATTCTGAACTTCTTTGACTGTGTTATAAGTTAAGCCAAATGCCATAGCATACTCTTTCTCATAATATTAACATTTCATTTGTTGATTTTCCACCAGTATTATGTATACTTGATATACACAGACAATGGAGGCATATATATATATAGATAAACAACCGTATCCTGAAAAGAAATCAGGATAGCTGTGATCTATCATGTAGTTTCAAGTCTCATTTTCTGTTAAAATCTTTCCAAACTTATTCTTCTTTTGGTATACTAAATGGCTAGGAATTATCCCTAAAATAAAATGAACTTTACCTCAGGTCATATTTTTGCATTTGGAGAGTCTAGAGCACTTGCTATTGCAAACATGGTTCTTGGGCTGAAGGAAATTCAAATTCGTGGAGAAATCCGTACCAATGTTGATTACACAATTGATCTGTTACACGTGAGTTCTCAATGCATTTTCATCAAATCTACTTGGTTAAAGTAAATTTCACTGGATCAAATTTGACAAGAATTTCTTTGTAGGCTTTGGATTATAGAGACAATAAAATACACACAGGCTGGTTAGACAGTAGAATTGCAATGCGGGTTAGAGCAGAAAGGCCCCCATGGTATTTCTCAGTAGTTGGAGGAGCTCTTTACGTAAGTATGCCCGCATCAGTATGCATCTTGGCTTGTGCATAAATTTTTCTCTTGAAAAGATGTATCTTCAGCTACATTATCAACATTAATGCTTTACTGATCCCCCTAATTTGTCTACCTTAGAAAGCTTCTGCTAGCAGTGCTGCCATGGTTTCAGAATATGTTGGTTATCTCGAGAAGGGACAAATTCCTCCTAAGGTACTATACTTCACGATTTCTTTGTTCGGTATTCAATTCCAGTCTTGTTATAACATGCCAATTAATGGTGCATCTGCTTGCAGCATATATCGCTAGTCTACTCTCAGGTTTCGTTGAATATTGAAGGAAGCAAATACACAGTAAGTAATGGCAGAATTCCCTTCTTAATTCTGTACACGAACTGCCTTTGGGCCTTGGCTCACTTGTCAAAGAGGGGCACAGTTTTTAAGTGCTATGGATCATCTTGATTTTTGGCTTACAGTGGTTGATATATTTTAGGTTAATATGGTAAGAGGAGGACCTGGAAGTTATAGGTTGAGGATGAATCAGTCCGAGATTGAAGCAGAGATACATACCCTACGTGATGGGGGTTTATTGATGCAGGCAAGCAATCAAAATTTCTATTATTTTCTTGGTATTCTCTTATGCAAACATGTACTTAAGTCAGTAATGTACTGTTGTCATTTTGCATTATAGGTATGGTTTATGTAATCTCTTATACTATGCCTTTGATCTAGTCTATTCATAGTAACTGTTGTTAGCCCCTTCAATTTTTCACAGTTGGATGGAAACAGTCATGTTATATATGCGGAGGAAGAAGCAGCTGGTACTCGCCTTCTCATTGATGGACGGACTTGCTTGCTTCAGGTGCCACCAACAGTTATTCTTTGCCCTACCATTATACATTGATTTGATTTACTAGTGGCTGAGATTTGGTTATCTTTGTCGTTTTCAGAATGACCACGATCCTTCTAAGTTGGTGGCAGAAACACCGTGCAAGCTACTACGGTATCTAGTCTTGGATGGTAGTCATGTCGATGCTGACACTCCTTATGCAGAGGTTGAGGTTATGAAGATGTGTATGCCACTTCTTTCACCTGCTTCTGGAGTTATACAATTTAAAATGGCCGAAGGTCAAGCTATGCAGGTAAACTAGCTGTGATTCAATGGGAGGTTTAAGATGTGAGATTTCTGTCACTGTAACGAGTAAAATCCTGCTTCTTGTGTAGGCTGGTGAACTTATAGCAAGACTTGATCTTGATGATCCTTCTGCGGTAAGAAAAGCAGAGCCTTTCCAAGGGTGCTTTCCTGTTCTGGGGCCTCCGACTGCAATATCTGGAAAAGTTCATCAGAAGTGTGCTGCAAGTTTAAGTGCAGCTCGAATGATTCTTGCAGGATATGAGCATAACATCGAGGAAGTAAGTGTTCTCTTACCTGTTAAAGATACAGGAGGCGCTTTTGTAGTGAATCTTTTCTCTTAGCTAAGCAAACACCAGAAGACCATCTAATTTCTTGTCCTTGATCTTTTCAAAACTTGGTTCTCTTATCAGAGTTAATAAATTCTACTTTCAGGTAGTGCAAACATTGCTCAGTTGTCTAGATAGCCCGGAGCTTCCTTTCCTTCAGTGGCAAGAGAGCCTGGCTGTTCTGGCCACTCGACTTCCTAAAAATCTCAGATATGAGGTAAATCCTATGCTTCTCTAATGTCTTTGGAAGCAGTCCTTTCATCTCAGATTTTTTATGTGATTCAGAGTGTTTCACTTAATATTTCAGTTGGAATTGAAATTTAAAGAGTATGAAGGGATCTCCAACCTGCAAAATATTGACTTTCCTGCCAAAGTTTTACGAGGTGTCCTCGAGGTTGGTTTATTGTCCTACATCATTAATATTTTCCCCTAAAGGATTCTTGTTTATCTTACACCCCTTGTCTTTCTCTCTTTCTTTTAATTCCTTTAAAATTCCCATAAAACCTCCTCTTTTTGTTTGAGTTATTCAAATTTTATTGTACTTGTATTGCTGTAGGCCCACCTGAGCTCCTGCCCTGAGAAAGAAAAAGGAGCCCAAGAAAGGCTTGTTGAACCTTTGATGAGTCTTGTCAAATCATATGAGGGTGGAAGAGAGAGTCATGCACGCTTTATTGTTCAGGCTCTTTTTCAAGAGTATTTATCTGTTGAAGAACTGTTTAATGACAACATTCAGGTAAGCTTGTTCTTGAAAAGTTTATAATCAACTATTATATTTTATACTCTACATAATCAAAAGCAACCAAAGAATAAAAGCACTGTTTACTTTGATGAGTTCATATATGATACTGTAGCATTTTCTTCTTCAGGCTGATGTAATTGAACGTCTTCGACTTCAATACAAAAAAGATCTCTTGAAGGTTGTGGACATTGTCCTCTCCCATCAGGTATGTTTAAGGAGTTTTAAATCTTAAATATGCATAGCTGGCTGGCTTTTCTTGTCATTTGTTGTTTAGATTGAAACGATTTGCACCGAAAACATGCATGCTTGGTGGTATGCAGGGCGTTAGAGGTAAAAACAAGTTGATTCTACGACTCATGGAGCAATTGGTGTACCCTAATCCTGCCGCGTACAGGGATAAACTAATCCGATTCTCTGCACTCAACCACACAGCCTATTCTGAGGTTGGGAACTTTCATCCAGTCAATATACAAATAAGTGTTCTTAAGTGTGGGGCCTCTCACTCCTTTTTGTTGTTGTTGTTGTTCAAAATATATTTTTCAGTTGGCGTTAAAGGCAAGTCAGTTGCTAGAGCAGACCAAATTGAGTGAACTTCGTTCAAGCATCGCCAGAAGTCTTTCTGAGCTAGAGATGTTCACGGAAGAAGGTGAAAACATGGATACTCCCAAGAGAAAAAGTGCGATTAACGAGAGAATGGAGGATCTTGTTAGTGCTCCATTGGCGGTTGAGGACGCCCTTGTAGGTCTTTTTGATCACAGCGATCACACCCTTCAGAGGCGAGTTGTTGAGACATATGTTCGCAGACTATATCAGGTAGTGTTTCTCGAGATCTTTTACCTATCTGCTTATCTTTCCCACAATGATGATCCCATCTCTAACCTTTAAAATTTATAATCGACAGCCCTACCTTGTGAAGGGGAGTGTTAAAATGCAGTGGCATAGATCTGGTCTTATTGCTTCTTGGGAGTTCTTGGAAAAACATATAGACAGAAAGAATGTGACTGAAGATGAAATGATGGAGGATCCATCAGTTGAGAAGAAATGGGGAGCCATGGTTATTACGAAGTCCCTTCAATTGTTACCAACGGTGATAAGTGCTGCATTGAAAGAAACAACTCATAATTTCCATGGATCAATCAGTCAGGATAAACATGGGAATATGATGCATATTGCTTTGGCAGGCATCAACAACCAGATGAGTTTGCTTCAGGACAGGTACAGCATATCCCGTTGCATAAGATGTTCGAATGCCCATCAACTCAATAATTTCTTTTACATGTGATCAGATTAAGTGCTTAAATGATCTGGGGCAAAGGATAAATAAGTCACCTTGGGATGGCTTGGCTTGGCTTGTTCTTGACCTCTCTGTAGACAGAACTACTAGACTTATATTACCCAAAAAGCCTACAATGCCTTAAGTCATTAGCACTCCAAGGTGTAGACAAGATGAATCATTCCAGCATACTGGCTTGAACCATTGATGCCTTCTGTAGATGAAACAATAATACCAACTGAACTACTCCCTCCATCCCAAAAAGACTGTACTATGACTCTGCACACAAATTAAGAAAGATCATTAAATAGGGTCTATTTTGAACAAATTTTCCAGCATTGCCCCTATTAACTATAGAACTACTTTTGCTGTTACTCTATTAATGAGTCATAAAGCAATTAAAATTAGGTATTTGAGGAGCATAATAAGAAATTAAAATAATTAACTGTTCCACTTCTGGGAAGTGAAGAAGCATTTTGGGACAGATATAAATAGTAAGCAAGATAGTCGTTTTGGGACAGAGGGAGTATATACCACTTTATTCTTCAGATGGCTGAGGATTTTATAAACAAGTTCATGTGACCTATTCTCCAATTAGGTGAATTAAATGTTATTAGGCTTTCTCATACTTTAACAGGATTGCTATATGACTATTTGCAGTGGTGACGAGGACCAAGCTCAAGAAAGAATCAACAAGCTGGCAAAAATACTCAAAGAGAGAGAAGTAAGTTCCAGTCTCAGAAACGCAGGTGTTGGAGTTATCAGCTGTATCATACAGAGAGATGAAGGGCGGGGTCCTATGAGGCACTCTTTTCATTGGTCAGCCGAGAGGCATTATTATGATGAGGAACCCATATTGCGTCACTTGGAGCCTCCTCTATCCCTATACCTTGAATTGGTTTGTCATATATATAACTCCAGCACTTTATTTTTGAATAAAATGAAAGATTATATTCAGATTTTGTAATTATGCAACTTAAGTGGTTCTCAAAGCCATCACTTATTCTGATCCAGGATAAACTTAAGGGCTATGAGAATATAAAGTATACTCCATCGCGTGACCGTCAGTGGCACCTGTATACTGTAGTAGAAAAGCCACTTCCAATCCAGAGGATGTTTCTTAGAACCCTTGTAAGGCAGCCAACAAAAGAATGGTTCCCTGGGTATCAAATCTCAGACATGGCAGGGTCCCAGTCTCAGTGGGCATTGTCTTTTACTTCAAGAAGCATTCTACGATCCTTAGTAACGGCAATGGAGGAGTTGGAACTTCATGTTCACAATGCTACTGTGAAATCTGACCATGCTCATATGTACCTCTATATATTACGGGAGCAACAAATAGATGATCTTGTGCCGTACCCCAAGTAAGAATTTCTATATCTGTTTCAGACTATCCAGTTTAGGTCCTTGCATTGGTGGGACCCTTAAGGGAGATCGCCATGTTTAGCATTACTACTATTATTTTCTCTGAAGTACGGATTTAATATGTGTGATCTTGCTCATATTGATTGCTTTCAGAAGAGTTGACATAGATTCTGGGAAAGAAGAAGCTGCGGTCGAGAGAGTCTTGGAAGATCTGGCACGTGAGATTCATGCATTGGTCGGTGTAAAAATGCACCGATTAGGTGTTCATGAGTGGGAAGTGAAGCTCTGCATGGCTTCTTCGGGACAAGCCCATGGTGCTTGGAGGATCGTGGTTACCAACGTCACCGGGCACACCTGCATTGTGCATGTAAGTTGTTCTGTAAACTATTGATACCTCCATCCTGTTGTAAGAGTCCACTTCCCAAGTTAACATGTCCCAGATACTGATTCCATTCTCCAAACTACCAATCAGAATGATCTTCCAAATGTATCCTGCTCTGGTGGTGGTCTGTTAACAATTTTCTTTTTTGCTGCTCTTGAAAGAAGCTAATTTAAATCATGAAATATATATTTTGGCTTACTTTTAAGTATTCTTATAGCAACAATAAGGTCTTATAGAACACAAATGACCAAAAATTTGCTGATAAACATATCAGCCCATCGGGTTTCATGACACAAACTCTAGTGATGGACTTATTATAAGGGTAGATCTGCGGAACTAAAAAAGGATCTGTGGATGGCAGTAGAGCAGAAATCCATAATCAGGAGTTACGCATTCACGATATTTTAGTATGGCAAAATATCACCAGCTGAATGAGCAGTCTCATCTCCTCAAATATTTACGCAAATAAGCATAAACTTGCAACTTTTTATCTTACAGTAGTATATGCTGAAGCAGTGAAGCTTAGAATATCTGTTCAAGAATTCAATTAAAAAACTGTGAATTGAGGCTATAAATCTTACTATGTTCAGGTATACCGAGAACTGGAGGATACTGGTAAACACAGGGTGGCCTACCATGCAACTTCTGCCCACGCCCCTTTGCATGGTTCACCTGTGAATGCGCCCTTCCAACCTTTGGGAGTTCTTGATTGGAAACGTCTTTTGGCCAGGAAAAGCAACACCACCTACTGCTATGATTTCCCACTGGTGAGCTCCATTGTAACCTTGATACACTTGAAATCACATATATTTAAACTCAACAGTGGAATTCTTAATGAGTAACCATGTTTTCAGGCATTTGAAGCAGCATTGGAAAAGAATTGGGCAGCGCAAATCCAACTTGATAGCAAACCCAAGGGTAAAGTTGTCAAAGTCACCGAGCTTGTATTTGCTGATAAAAATAGTACCTGGGGTACTCCTCTTGTTCCCATGGAGAGTGAGCCCGGGCAAAACGATGTTGGCATGGTAGCATGGTGTTTGGAAATGTGTACACCAGAATTCCCTTCTGGAAGGACAATATTTGTAGTAGCAAATGATGTCACCTTCAAGAATGGATCTTTCGGTCCTCGTGAGGATGCATTTTTCCAGGCAGTGACTGATCTGGCTTGCAGTAAGAAACTGCCTCTCATTTACTTGGCAGCAAACTCAGGGGCACGTATCGGAGTTGCAGAGGAAGTCAAATCTTGCTTTAAAGTAGGTTGGTCTGATGAATCTAATCCTGAGCGTGGTTTTCAGTATGTGTATTTAACTCCGGAAGATCATACTCGCATCGGCTCATCGGTGATAGCCCATGAGTTTTGTCTCCCCAGTGGAGAAAAAAGATGGATAATAGATACTATTGTAGGAAAGGAGGATGGGTTGGGGGTTGAGAACTTGAGCGGTAGTGGAGCCATTGCTGGTGCCTATTCAAGGGCATACAAGGAAACCTTCACGTTAACTTATGTGACGGGAAGGACAGTTGGGATAGGTGCTTATCTTGCTCGTCTTGGGATGCGATGTATACAGAGACTTGATCAGCCTATTATTCTGACAGGTTTCTCTGCATTGAACAAACTTCTGGGCCGAGAAGTTTACAGTTCCCATATGCAACTTGGTGGGCCCAAAATTATGGCAACCAATGGAGTTGTTCATCTGACGGTGTCTGATGATCTTGAAGGAGTGTCGGCTATTTTGAAGTGGTTAAGCTTTATTCCACCATACTCAGGCGGTCCGCTTCCCATTTTGGCTCCAGTGGATCCTCCCGAGAGGCCTGTTGAATATGTTCCGGAAAACACATGCGATCCTCGAGCAGCTATTTGCGGTGCTTTGGATGGTAGCGGCAAGTTAAGCGCAGGTATTTTCGACAAAGATAGCTTTGTTGAGACACTTGAAGGCTGGGCAAGGACAGTTGTCACGGGACGTGCGAAACTTGGGGGGATCCCGGTAGGGATTGTTGCTGTCGAGACTCAAACGATGATGCAAGTGATTCCTGCAGATCCAGGACAGCTTGATTCACACGAGAGAACTGTCCCTCAAGCTGGACAAGTCTGGTTTCCAGATTCTGCAAATAAGACAGCTCAAGCGTTGATGGATTTCAACAGAGAAGAGCTTCCACTTTTCATCATGGCTAACTGGAGAGGTTTTTCGGGTGGTCAGAGGGACCTTTTCGAGGGGATTCTTCAGGCGGGATCCACTATAGTTGAAAATCTTAGAACTTACAAACAACCTGTTTTTGTATACATTCCGAGAACAGGTGAACTTCGTGGTGGGGCATGGGTTGTTGTGGACAGTCGAATCAATTCAGATCATATAGAAATGTATGCAGAAACAACAGCTAAAGGAAACGTCCTCGAGCCAGAAGGTATGATTGAGATTAAATTTAGGACAAAAGAGCTGCTAGAGTGCATGGGTAGGCTCGACCAACAGCTCATAAATTTGAAGGCAAAACTTCCAGAAGCGAGGAGCAGTAAGGCCCAAGCAACCGTTGAAACTCTATTGCAGCAGATAAAAGCCAGAGAGAAGCAGCTTTTGCCTGTGTACACTCAGATAGCTACGAAATTTGCAGAACTTCATGACACTTCTTTCAGAATGGCTGCGAAAGGAGTGATTAAAGAAGTTGTGGAGTGGGAAAACTCTCGTTCTTTCTTCTACAAAAGATTGTACCGCAGAGTTGTTGAGGGCTCATTAATCAGTACCACGAGAAATGCTGCAGGTGACTGTTTGTCATATAAATCAGCCCTCAACTTAGTAAAGAAGTGGTTTTTGGATTCGATGACCGCAGGAAGCAGCGAAGATGCTTGGCTAGATGATGAAGCTTTCTTCACATGGAAGAATGATCCAAAAAACTATGATGAAAAGTTACAGGAATTGCGTAGACAGAAAGTATACAATCAGTTGTTGAAGATTGGTGAATCAAAATTCGATTTACAAGCATTACCGCAAGGTCTTGCTGCACTTCTAAGCCAGGTACACATTCATTTTCTCCTTTACATAGTCGGTCTATGAATACAACATTTTGAATCTTTTTTTTTTTTTTTTCAGTTTTAAACTTCCACTCTTATAAATTCTCTAAAAAGAATGGTTTTTTTGTTTTTGTTTTTTCAGAAATGAATTAAAAAACA
Source organism: Platycodon grandiflorus (assembly GCA_016624345.1). Taxonomy (NCBI): domain Eukaryota; kingdom Viridiplantae; phylum Streptophyta; class Magnoliopsida; order Asterales; family Campanulaceae; genus Platycodon; species Platycodon grandiflorus. The sequence continues at coordinate 14,789,920 of CM028364.1, forward strand.
CCCTCTAGCTCTAGAAAAGTATGTTTTTGCCTGAAGTGAATTTACCCTACAACATCTTGTTTAATTATTGAATAAAGGTTAACTCCAGAAATGATTACGGATAACTGTAACATTTTCAAAAGATTCCTAGATCAGAAACGTGAAATCTTATATTTGAAACATAATACTCCCTTCATTCCTTAGAACATCCTCATTTGAAAAGTCAAATGTTTGAGGGATACATTACTTCAACCATAATGACAACAAAATGATATGTGTTGTATCCAACTTGTTTTATTTCATAGTTGAAGGGTAGACTTAGTTAGAGCATTATCGGAAATGCCAGCTTTTTTTGTGTGTGTGTGTGTGTGTTCTAAGGGGGTGTGGGAAGAGATCGAACTTGAGACCTCACATCTTGTAAAGCCCCAATTCTATGACTGGCCACCCCTTAAGGACGCCGGCTTGTTTTTGAGTTGAGACTTTTTAGTGGAAAATTCCAAATACGAGTGTAAGACTCTTAAGTGGAACGGAGAGTATATAAAAACATTATTCAGAAGCAGTGGTCCAGAAACAAAGTCCAAACGGTACCCAACTTATTTTCTATTTTAAATATCTGTGAAAGGCCTGATTGATCAAAGTATGATGCAGGTGGAGCCATCAACGAGAAAGCAGTTGATAGACGAACTTCGGCAGGTGATCAACTGATTAGATGGTAGTATGAGCAGGAAAGTAGGGCTCACACAGCTGCTTCCTCTCGTCGATCATAGCAATGTTGATTGCTAACTTTGTGCATAGCCTAAACTTGGTATCGAATGGTTAGCGAACTACATCACAAAAATGAAGCTTCCATAGCATGAAGATGAAGAAGAAGCCGTTGTTCTGGTGGACTAAACTCAATTGTTTGAGAAGTGTACATAACTTGTTCTCGATAGGGAATAGGATGATGGTGGTCTGTAGTTGTTAAGAGTTGGACAACCAGACCAACACCATCAGAGTGTTTGTGCTTATATAATAATTATAATAATAATTATTATTTTATATATATATATATATATATATACATATATATATATATATATATTGTATTTATTTATTTTCAATGTATGAAAAATCTGTAAGCAGCACTTGTTTCCCCAGCAAAAAAGCTAAGAGGAAAATGGTTTACATAAATTGAATCATTTACCATTCCTCTGGATCTTTTGCTTCTGATTTTTGCGCTTCTCTTTCTCCTTCTCCTCCTTCTCATTTCCTCTTTGACATGTTTCTTTTTCTCCCTTTCCTTCTCTTCTCTTCTTCTCTTCTCTTCCTTCTCCTCTTTCCTTCTCATTTCCTCTTTGACTTGCTTCTTCTTCTCCCTTTCTTTCTCTTCTCTTCTCTTCCTTATCCTTTCGCACGGTTTGTTCACTCTTCCTTTGCTCCTTCGCTTTCACCTTGTTCTCTTCATTTCTCTTCTCCTTTGCTTTAGTTCCTCCTTTGTCAGCAGTCCTTTGATGTTGAAACACATTTTTCTTCAAGAAAATAACCCGCTGATCTCTTTTTGCTAATCAATACGTACTGTTGTTTATGAACTCAAAGAGTGTTGACTTCAGAGTAAGCCAGCACTGATGATGAAGGCGAATGTGAATCGCTGTTTTAAACACCGAGTGTTGACTTCAGAGCGAGTGTGTTGAAGATTTGCCGATGAAGGCAACTCGAGCACCCAGTTTACCACATGTTGCAGAACCTATATCCGAGACCAAAATTACCAGCTTTCAAAACATTAGTTAAGCTCTTTAAATAACATAAAGGATGAATAACTCTTGCCTGTTAATATGTGCTTTCTTAGATCAGCTCAGAGGTGGCCAGATATGGTATTCTTGTTTTTAACTTCAAACCCAACAACCAGAAAACAAATTATTCTTACTCCAAGACCAGTTTTCTGTATTCAGCTTGAGGGTTACTATTAACACCACATTTTTCTCTTAATACACCCATTTTCTTAATACACCTCCTCTATTAATTTTACACCAACATAATTTCTAAATACACCACCCAACATTTTCTATTTTACCCCTCTCACTTAACTCATTATTTCTTTCCCAATACACCCACCCAATATACTTGACACCCACCACAATTTCTCAATACACCACCTTAATTCAAACATTTTCTTCCCGCAACGTACTGAGCCTTCCCCTCTGTATAAGAAAAAAAAAAAAAAAAACAATTTCAAACTCAACACCTCCGTTCTGCAAATTCCTCAAAAACAACACAGCAATTTTGGAGAATGAAGAAGGAAGAAGAAGAAGACAAAGAAAAATTTTGATTTCACAACGAGGAAAGCTCTAGGTATGAAATTTCTCTATTTTTAAGTTTAAATCGTTTCAATTTGTGCATTGAATATCATTTTATTTGCTGGGTTTTGTTAATTTTCGTTATATTGTATGGAACTGGTCGAAGGGTGTTCGTGACTAGTTGAAGGAACACCACAGTGGTGTTCGGGACTAGTTTATGGAACACCACAGTGGTGTTCGGCAAGGGCTTACCGAACATCCATGTGATGTTCTGCAACCCCAACTGTTCTGCAGGTGCTTCCCGAACACCACTAGTATGTTCTGTAGGTGGTTCCCGAACACCACTAGTATGTTCTATAGGTGATTCCCGAACACTTTTTTTTTAAATTTTTTTTTTTTTTTTTGATGTCCTAAGGGGGCGTGGGAAGGGATCGAACCTGAGACCTCACACTCTGTAAAGCTCCAGCTCTACCACTGGGCCACCCCTTAAGGACTCCCGAACACCACTAGTATGTTCTGTAGGTGGTTCCCGAACACCACTAGTATGTTCTATAGGTGGTTCCCGAACACCACTAGTATGTTCTGTAGGTGGTTCCCGAACACCACTGGTATGTTCTACAAGTACTTCCCGAACACCACTGTGGTGTTCTGCAGACCAGTGCCGAACAAATCCCGACCCAGAAAATGCATGAAAAAAATCGAAATGAAGTGAAAAATTTGTAGTATAATGAAGTTAACGTAGGAAAGAATTGAGATTTAAATGGGTGTTTTGATAAATTGTTAGGTGGTGTATTTAGAGATTTAGGAGATATTTTAATATAAGGGTGGATATATTTAGTAGAGAAAGGGTATTTATGTCTAATAATATAATGGCATTTTTGTAATTTAATTTGAGGAGTGTATTAATAAGAAATGGTGGTGTTAATAGTAACTCTCATTCAGCTTTGGAGCTGTCCCTAGTACTAGTAGCATGAGCGAAAACAAAACCAAGTCAATACTATTCTTTTCCCAACTTTCGAACACCAAAAGCAAAATCTGGCCGAAGCAAACAGATTCCAGCATATTTTTGAAGCAAGAATCCGGCCAATGCAAACAAAGGCAGGCTTATTCTTTACCATACCCATTTCTGAACACAAAAGCAATGATCTGTGTGCGAGAGACGGAAAAAGAGCAGCCAAGAGAAGGACTAGCACTTGCAATTCACAAGCAAAATATCCACACTTATCCAACACACGGCATCTACAAGCAAATATATTCAATTAGCAGCTGCAGAAAGGAATTTACACTTTCATCTCGCGCATAGAACTTCTAAGCAATTGTGTTCATGGAAGAACAAGCAATAATGCAGTGAGGGAGTCACAAGCGAACTTGTGCATAGAAGGACAAGCAACTACAGTATTTGTAACTATGCACAAGCAACTACAGTATTTGTAACTATGCACAAGCAACTACTACTATTCGTAAGGACTTGCAGACAGTGAGTGAGACGAAAAGTTGACTGTTTTGGAAAAAAGTACAACAGTATTACATGCAGTATCGGAATCTACAAAGAGGAAAAATCCATATTCCAAGAAACAAAGTGCAAAACGCTATTACTAAAGATCCTTCCCTAAGCACAGATGTTTGGGTTGTAATAATCACATTTTTAAATTGGCAAACTCGATGCAGAATGAATTTAAATCTTAAAGGATTCCAAAATTTTGGAGTTCATAAATTTTCAAGAACTTGTATTGCTGAAATGAAGTATCAAAATTACAAGAGAAGTTAGTATGATCACTTATAAACTATTTGCCAATACAAAATTTGCCGAAAATGTTAGACAAGACTTCTTCAGAGATATCTTCACCACTTATCTGTGCAAGGGCCAGTGCAGCTTCCCTCAAATCTATTGTCCAAAAGTCAAGAGGCAGTTCCTCCACCATAGAGGACTTCAAGCTTAAAAGAGCCTCCTTGGTCCGAAGAAGCTGCTCACATTGTCTCTGCAATTCGTCAACGAGTCACAACCCAACCACAAACTAAAGATAGCATTCTGGTGTCAAGAATTGTAATGGAGATGCAAACAAGTCATAGTGTTGATCTAAGTTCAATATTTGGAGATCTTAATTTGGCTTTCATAAGCCAAACAAAAAGTTGTTCCAATGGCCTTAGTGATCTGGCACCAATAATACATTTGACTAAACATATCCATGGGAAGTCATTTTCAGGTTAAAAATTGAGTGCCAATGAAAATGAGGTTGACGGACGTATATAACGAACTCAAGTGGATAACGGAAATCAAGGATCAGAAAGATGATAGAAAGATATACTGGTGTTTTTTCTTTTCATATAAATGAACCTTATCGACCACGAAACTGAAGTCACCTAGATTTCATAACTTTATCTTAATCCCTTTCAATAGCAAATTAATACTATTTCCAGCGGCACACACCAATTAGAAAGAGGCAGAATTTAATTGGCCAACAATAGCTCGGAATTCAATGCCCAAGCATCTGCATCTCTCTGGCCAGTCACTGAAATTTTCCAAAATGTAGACGATAGCAATACTATTCATCTGTAAATTTTCAATATTCGCTTGCTGAAACAATAAGCTATAACTATAAGAAAAAGAATGATTGCTGCAAGATTCTAAAATTAATAAGAAATTCTTTTGGAACATAGAGTGGCATGGCCACCTACTCACACAGTACTCGACTTATACATAAACCCAATTTTGCATTTAAATTCGAATCTATGTAGACAATTAAAATAGTTGAAGCTAAAAAGGAGAAACATGGTAACAAATGAGACTCAATCTGAAGTAACTAACCTGGTTCACAGCCCACTTCCGGCCCGCAGCAGGAATCCTATGGAGACCTACAAGCTCTAGTATTGCGTCCTCCAGATCTGTTATTCCTTGACCCGTGATAGCACAAGTAAATATGTACTTATTGAATGAGTCGCCAACTGAATTGACCAAAGCAGAGCAAGCAGAAGGGGCACAGTCTATTTTGTTAATTGCCAAGATAACTGGAGAAGAGCCAGATGCATTCTGTAGATTCAGAAAGTACTTGATTAACACTCTAAATTTCAAGGCATTTTCTCATACTACGAGTTTAATAGAACAGCATGAGAACATCAAGCAATAGAAGTATAGTAATAATTACACCAACTGCACAAAAAACAAAAGCAGATTCCTTTACACCCTACTTCTGAACCTTTTTGGGCCTTCAAGGAAAAATTAAGTAAAGATCAAATAGTAATCAATGACAACAAACCACATACTTCGGCGAAACCAACTAATGGAGATAACCAAGCCTTCAAGTTCACTAGATATAGCAAGACATCAAGATATGACCCATAGCAGGCAAGGTAAGAACAGTTTTTAGAATCTCATCTGAGTTCCAACGAATAAGGGAGACTGGGAGAGCATGAGACAGAAGGAGTAGTTTTTCAGACCTTATTGGACTTAATCCTCTCAAGAAGTTTGGCATCTTCCAATGTCCACCCATCCAGAGCACTCACTGCCATTATAACAACATCAGCACCCATAGCAACTGCTTCAGATCTTTCAACCCCTGTGGTGGTTAATGGTCAGCTACCGACAAGAGCAACATATCAAACTTAATTCAAGATAATGCTTGAATTGTTCTATCAAAATGCCACATAAGGGAGATTGCAAAACAATAACTTGGAAGATGTAAGAAACAACTGTGTGAACAGGGTAAAAAGTGGAGTCATAAAACCAACTATCAAGTTTCAGCCTATCACAAGGCACGTCACTTGTCTCTCTCAAAGTCTCTTTTATCTCTCCCTCGTCATATATAAGATCTTATCGTTTTTCGAACAATCAAGTTATAGGGGTGGTTGTCAAGGACGCTCTTTCTGATCCTTAAGATTGGAGCCATCTTTGACCGTTGAGACTCTCTTCCTTTTTCTCAATCATGGGCTCACTATCTAAACGTAAGAATATACTCACAATTATGTACATACTAGAGAAGCTACGCACATTTCTTTTCTTGACCTTGTTCATTAACAATCATTCTTCACTTGTTTAGGATCTATTTGCTGATCCATTTTGTTGGTCAATAGTGGCTAGAACAAGTATAAAGTTTCAAAAACAATTTTAAAGAGAGGTTATTACAGTGTCAATGTGTGCGGAAGTGAGGCGGGGGAATGGCACTCTAGAAAACTGGGCCTATAGAAGATTTACCAACCATCAACCTGTCGAAAAAGTAATCCATCACAACTTGAGGATGCCAAACTCAGCCAGCCATGAGTCAACATACCCTTTGATGCCACTTTGCGATTCGCTTGGAAGTAGAAAAGCTCCTAGAAGTCTAGAGTTTATCGCACTTTTGAATAGTGACAAACAAACGGTTCTCCAATCATAAGCCATGATCTCGCGATCACATCATATACCTTTTAAATAGCTCATCTGGAAGTGCTTGCTACACTATAATAACTAATACACCGATAGGTGCTAACATCAAACCCATTTTCTGTGACTTAACAAATCCAGTATAATATACACAATATGTCGGCGCTTTGCTTTTTGTTAGGAACCTCATGCAATTGGATGCTTTTGAGCTCTCAATAGCCTCCCATCTTGTTTCCACGTTACGTTCTTTGACCCATCGTGTTGTCATAGTTATCTATTCCATACAAGGTTATACATTCACTTTTCATTGACTCAGACGCTGACATAAAGTCCCGTTGTAGTTAGACGATATTTCCAATTCTAATTTATTTTATTTGACAGAAAAGGAAGCTTTCGTTAAAAGATAGAGGAAAAAGGAGTGGAAAGGATATCCACCATTACCAAAGACCAAAACTCAAAATAAACAAACAAAAAATAGACTAGACGAACAAAGCGAGAGCTGCCCGCAAATCCCTCCTCAGGTCGGTCAAAGGCAGATCCTTAAACATCCCCCCGCGCCTTATAGCCCAAACAGGGGCTAGAAAATTACACACTCCCAAAGCAGAAACTAATGGCTGCTATAAAAAATCCTGGAATTTCTTTCTGTCCAGATGCACCAAAGTACGGCTAAGATAGCACAGTTCCACAACAACCTATTCTCTTGCCCTTTCCTAAAACCCCTCCATTTCTGAACCAACAAGTCTTCCACATTACATGGACAACCCAAGACTCACCGAGCACTCCCAAAAGACAGACTCACAAGAACCAAACCACTTTACAATGAAGAAAGAGGTGCAAATGTGTCTAGCATGCATCCATGCAAAGATCGCACACATCTGGGCTCAACACTGTTTAGGGCGCCTCTTTTCCTAGCAACCATTAGTATTGAGCTTACCATGAATCATAGACCAAATGAACAATATAACTTTAAAAAGGACCCTAACTTTCCAAGTAAAATCAGAGAGAGGAACAGGAGTTGGCACATTAGAGCGACACAAGAATCCATAAAGAGATTGGCTACAATAGAAGATATCTCCAATTTTCTTCCACAATTCCTTATATAGCTTAAACATAATGAACCTAATTTAATGTCAACAGGATTGGTTGGATTAATAGTCACTAACTGTTATATTCAAGTAATCAAACTGTCAGATATACTGTATATAGTGTGGAAAATGCAAAAAAGAAAAAAGAAAGGAAAAAAACATATTGCTTCACAATATATGAGAACACAAGGCATCATGTTGCACAAGATATAACAGAAGCGATATAGAAGGAATAGAACAGGTAAAAAATAATAAACTCAGTAGGATAAAAAGCAATCAGTTCAATCATCATCAGCTTGACCAATCCATTATTTACAAGGGCACTTTACATGGGTAATCAAAAGTATTTTGTAAGAACATAATTCCTATACTCCCAAAATTCCCAAGATAAATCCTAAATTACACAAAGACACCTAAATTAAACTAGCAAGTTAAGAAATTTATATCACATTTAAAGCTGATTATGGACTTATACCCAAGATAAATCCTAAATTACACAAAGACACCTAAATTAAACTAGCAAGTTAAGAAATTTATATCACATTTAAAGCTGATTATGGACTTAGGCTTGTGCTATGCTTAATTGATAATAGTATATTCTGATATTCTTTTGTGGCTCATCTTTCCGTACTTAAACTTGATTACCATTGGGAAGCCAGAACTTGTTAACTAAGAGAGCAATTACTAAATGACGAAAATAGCCAGCCAGATCATGTACACACTAAGCTTGCCAAAGAGACTCCCAGAGATGATCCCTTATATTAGGGTTATCAAAAATTAGCAAAGCAGGCCAATATAGTACATTTATAAATTAAAACTACATATGAAAACTAATTATTGGCATATCCTATGCTTATCATATTTTGGCTCATCTTTGCCTTCTTGATTTCAGCAGCCATGGCAATAACCAAGTTTTAGTGAGGTTATTAGAAAACATACTTTTCAACTATGAGTTTTTTTTTTTTTTTGATGAGGGTGGGGGATGGGAGAACTTAAAATATGGATCAATTTCCATGGAAAAGGTGATTTACTCATTAATAGACAATGATATCCTGTGGGCGCACATGTATGTGTTTTGGTTTCTTAAGCACATCAAAAGTGGAACACGTGCATAAATAAAGTGGTTGGCTCAATTTTGAAAACAACTTATAAACAAATACCACGCATAAAAAATTAAGAATAGAATAGTCTTACCTATCTTTTCCACAATGTCATCTGTTTCTCTGATCCCTGCTGTATCAAGGAGAGTGACCGGGATCCCCTGAACAGTAATATTGGCTTCCACGACATCTCGTGTTGTCCCAGCAATATCTGTAACTATTGCTCTTTCACTCTGCAAGCTAAGAGGTAAATATGGTATGCAATAAGATGTAATGTGGAAACTACCATAACCTAAAGGCACCAAAAGAACATTATCAAGCACTGGAGTTACATTAAGTTGAATGTAGGAGCCCAAGCCAACCCTTCAAATCCTAGGTAAGAAACTAGATCTCATAACCAGTTAAATAAAGTCCCATAGGAAGCGAGTTAAAGAAAAACCGAGCTGTCAGGTCAGGCTTCATTCATTCTTGTTTAGTAAAGTGAGACTTTATAGGTTAGCCATGTTTTTTGGTTATGATACACGTGAGGCATATATATGTTAGAGTTAACTAAACTCGCATGTGATAATTGGAATCTTTGTGGATTGATTGTTAAGAATTAATAATCATGTCTCAGATTGAATCTGATTGGATGACTATCTTACCTCATAAGTGACTGTAGTAAGATCTCATATGTATGTCATTAGGAGTTTGGCATAGAACTCCCATAGATAATTGCTACTAATATCTAATTTATTCAAATTTTAAGTTAGACCCTCCCCAAACCCCTTAATGGTGGGAGCTTAGAGCCCAGGGCCATTCTCTTTTCTTTTTTTTTTTTGTTGACAAGTAAAGGGCCATTCTCTTTTACATAATATTCAATTCTTGTAGCACAGAGGTTAAGTGAATTCTGTGTCATCAGCAATCCAGTCCAAAAAAGTGATCATGGCTACAATTGGACTTAGAGCTACATATCATGTAAACATTGGTTTATCTGCACATAACATTAATGGGATATACAATGAAGCTACATAGCAGCTCAACAACATATACACATAACTAGGTGGAAATTGGCATTATGCAGAAAAAAAAGAAACAAAGTAAACTGAGAGGGAGGAGTCTTAAGTTCACACTTCGCGAAGGAAATGAATATCTTTATATAACACAACGTGACAAAAAGTAAGGTAATTGGAACTATGAAAAGTTATTGCCGTAAACAATTCAGCTCGAACATACCTTGCTCCAGGAATTAAGGAGGCTAGATTTCCCAACATTTGGCCGACCAATAATCGCTATCTGCAAAAGTTTCATACAGAAATTAATTTATAAAATGGCGTATTATAGCTTAGCAAACGTTCATGCAAAGTTATTCCTCTCGGTGAACTCAAAACACAAATAAATTGCACCAACTAAAATAGCATCTTCAGAGATTAAAATCACAGCCAACTTTTTAATGTTGCAGGAGAGTAGGTTAGATCAGTTCATTGTATTATGGTATTATGTTCTTGGACTGAGTGCATGTACATATGTGTTGGAATATCTCCTTGCAGGAAATATCTATGGTTGGTGGATCTAGGCTGCTTATACACACTGCACTGGTCCATAATGGCTTTCTATTGTGATTGCTTGGTGTAATACGCCTCTGAGGTTAGGCCTAGGTTAGTAATTTGCCTCTCTGGGGCAGTGATGAGAAAGGCTAGATGCCTCAAGGGAGAGGATTTGCATAAATGATAGGCTGAGGCGCAAGCCTACGCACCATGGTGCACGTTGTTAGCCGATGACATTGTTTTGATTAAAGAGACGAAGAATGGGGTCAATGATAAGCTAGAAAAATGGAGAGAAACATTAGAAGTCAAAGGCTTTTAAATAAGGAGTAAAACGGAATATATGGAATGTATTAGCAGTAGAAGGAGTAATAGTGGAGACAAAATTAGGTTAGATGATCAAGAAATACCACAAAAGAAACAATCTCTAAATTTAGGATCAATTATGAATCAAGATGGGGATGTTATAGATGATGTCAGTCATAAAATAGAATAAAATCAAGTCGGGTGAAATGGAGAAGTGCATCCGAAGTGCTATGTGATCGGCATAATACCCGTTAAGTTGAAAGAAAATTTCTATAGGACAACCATTAGACCTGCGCTACTTTATGGAACTGAATATTAGGCAACTAAGAAAATAATATGTTAACAAGATGAGTGTAGCTGAAATGCGAATGTTAGAATGGATATGTGGTAAAACTAGGAACAATAGAATTTGTAATGACAAATTTGTGAGTCAGTAAAAGCCAGCCTAATAGCAGATTAAATGAAAGAAAATCGCTTAAGATGAATTGGACACATACGACATATAGTGCTAAGTGCACCCATTAAGAAGTGTGAGTGTATCAATAACAACCAAACTAAAAGTAGGAGAAAGGGAATACCAGAACTAATATGGACATACGTAATAAAGAAAGATATGAACAAATAGGGAGACCAGTATGATTAGGACTTGAGAAAAAAACATTGATCGGAGTTTGTTATCTTTTACTTCAATTTCCTATACTTTTACTATCATCATTTCAGATTCCTGATTTAACCTTTAACATCAACATTTTAAAGTTTTATTCACTTCATATTAAGTTAGGTGCTTTCCAGGATGACTCTTCATGTTGTATATACAGTGTACATGCTAGAGATTACTTATGCAGTGCAATAGTATATCTTACAATTCAACAGGAACATTAACAAACTTAGGTACAAGAGACACAAGAATACGACGAAAAAGTGATCATGACACAAGTCATAGCATCGGCTTCTTCCACAAAGTTGTAATGTAATAATAGGTTCTTCCACAAGCGCAATTAGGTTCTTATAGAAATGTGTTTCACATCATACCTGTAATCCAGATTGCAGGAACCTATCATAGTTGGCAGTTTCCATTGCATTCTCTACATCTTGTGTCATCGCATTTATTTTATGAACAAGTAGGGAGTCCAGTATGATTAGGACTTGAGAAAAAAACATTGAACAGAGTTCGTTATCTTTTACTTCAATTTCCTATACTTTTACTATCATCATTTCAGATTCCTGATTTAACCTTTAATATCAACGTGTTAAAGTTTTATTCACTTCATATTAAGTTAGGTGCTTTCTAGGATGACTCTTCATGTTGTAAATACAGTGTACATGCTAGAGATTAATTATGAAGTGCAATAGTATATCTTACAATTCAACAGGAACATTAACAAACTTAGGTACAAGAGACACAAGAATACGATGAAAAAGCGATCATGACACAAGTCATAGCATCGGCTTCTTCCACAAAGTTGTAATGTAATAATGGGTTCTTCCACACGCACAATTAGGTTCTTATAGAAATGTGTTTCACATCATACCTGTAATCCAGATTGCAGGAACTTATCATAGTTGGCAGTTTCCATTGCATTCTCTACATCTTGTGTCATCGCATTTATTTTATTCAGCAGGAGGTCCATATCTAGTGGTGGCATCTCATCATCAAAATCCAAACGAGCTTCAATCTCAGTAAGTAACTCAATGCATTGTGCTCTTAGTGTTTTGACCAATGAGGAAAAACCACCCTGCCATAGTGAGAACGTAAATCAGAATTATCATGGATTGCTAGTAAGCACCCTCGCAACCAAAGATTTTAGTTACATTAAAAGTAGATTGTATACTATAATTTGAAATCTGAAACAACATGTACCTGAATTCCTGCCAATGCAGCATCTGCAGCAGCCACAGACTTGGCAGAAATAAGTTTCCCTACATCTTCAGCTTGAGAGAGGTCTAACCGACCATTTAAAAAAGCACGAAGAGTGAACTCACCTGGTAGAAGTTAAAACAAATGTTGTATGTATGTAAAAATAGTTGAGGAGAATATTTAGAATACAAGAAACACCCATTCCAACCTCCCACCAACAAAAGAAAAAGAAAAAAAGAAGAGGGGGCCGGTAGGGGAATGGGGTTCGGCAAAGCTTTAGATACACTTCTGCAGCTGCAACAGCAATCCAAGATTGCCCACTCATGCAAAGTTAGGCTCTATAGCTTGTTTCTAGTAATTAGCTGTTAGTTGCGCAGCGGAATCAAGGTTCCACATGTTGAGAATGGTAACCCTATTAACAAAATCAACCATAGCTTCGCTAAAGCATTGTGCACTTGAACGAAGCAGAAAGTCAATCAAAGAAGCCTTCAGATTTTAGAAGGCTAATGAAGGTGAAGGTCGATAAAGAAGTCAGAGCGAAACTCTATACAATACACATAAATAGTACTCCCTCCGTTCCAAACAATAAAGTCCCACTTTGACTTAACACAGATATTAAGGAATTATTCAACACCATGTTTACTTCCAATAATACCCTCAAGCCCTCCTCGAATGATGTTCAATCAGTGGGGCCCATTTCATTTTATTTATCAAAGCTAAAACAGATGCTATAGACAATTTGGCTTAAATAGACTTTCTCAAAAAGGGAATGCGACTTGCCCTTTGAAACATTCCAAAAAGGAAGAACTCTCCTTTTGGAGCAGAGGGAGTAAAAAGTAAGTCACACCTTCACATCATTACCTACTGCTGCACATGTCAATGCCAAACTATTAGAAAATCATTGAAATGTTATGGAAGTTAAAAAAAAACCAAGAAGGAAAGGAAATTGATTTCAAATTTGTTGATATCTCTAAGTGGTTTAAAGTTTCAAGATGGGAAAACACCACTTCAGCACAAGATAAGCAACAATGAATTAGACTCGGTCATGGGTTTGTGGATTACAGTTCATTGTGGGCACTCCTACAAAAATATGTTAGACAAGCTCCGAATTCAATCAAACCGACTTTGGTGTTGGGGTCAAAAGTCAAGTGTCATAGGTTTCACGCCTCTCCAAGACTACAACCATCCAAGGTGTCACTAGCTAGTTAGATACCAATTCAGTATCCACCCCATAATATGACTGCATGGTTTCAGTTGTTCAATAAGTTCCCTCTCCCCTCATTTTATTTCGAAATCAATGAAAATCTGATGAAGGTAGCCAACCTGGTTCGGCGAGTTTCGCCCCAGCTTCCAGACAAGCTCTCAACACACGATGCAGACATACTTCACTCCCATGACACTGTAGCTCAATCACATCTTCTCGAGTGTAAGATCTTGGGGCCAACATTGGTAATGCTAAAACCTACAGATAAAACAATATCCAAATGAGATGTTCGACATATATACTTGTTCTCCAGTAACAAGCAATTAATCATACATAATCAATACATAACTCGTCACTACTTAAGAAAATTGTTCACTTACACTAAGGGTATGTTCAGTAAGCAGGCATCTTAAGGGGGGAATGGGAATTTGATTACCATACCGTTCATACATGGTTTGGTGCCTAAGTTGATGGGCAAGTGGGTGTAGGTATTAGTTTCCCACGTATATGAAATACCCACTAATAGTGGGTATCTGAAACCCATGATGGTGGGTGGGTTTCATATTGCCATTCATGGGCTTCTAATACCTAGGTATTTTATACTCATTCCCATACACCAAACGTGCTCTAAAGGGATCTCGTACAAAGGAAACTCATAATTCATAGAACAGCTCACAAGTTCCGTAATGGTTTTACTTTATCCCTCACAGATCAATATAAACAAGTTGGATGCTCTATCCATCTTCAATCCATCCACCCCTAAATGAGTGCCACTTTTTTGTTTGTAATGAGTTGACTTTTAAGAAGATTTACTAGCAAATATACATGAATACCCTTGGTGCACACCCATTATATCATTGCAAAGTGCAAGAACATGTCAACTTAAAATGAATGTTACCAAAGGTGAATTCACTAAATTCATTAGAAAAGTGACATTCACTAAGATACAAAATTTATTTAATAATTGACATTCATTTCGGAACAGGAACCTTCAATTAATGTGGTTGTTTGATTTTCAAGCAAGACTTCTCTAAATATTACAATATGGAACCAATACGAAATAAGATTTGAGAGTCGATGAAAAAAATGAATTCTATTTGCACGTCATTTTTACCTCATCAACAACGTTTCCACGATTGTCCAAGACTACACCATACTCTACAACATGGCTAGTGGGACGCCAATTGAAGTTCTTCTTCTTCTTGTTCTTGCTCATGGAGCCAGCAGGACGGAATAAACGGGCAACAATAGAGACGGCGGAAGGGCCAGATAACCGGACAATGCCCACCGCACTTGGAGGCCCACCCAGTGAAGTGACGATTGCTGCAATTGTGCTCGAATTAGTAGCCGGGTCGGAGTTCACAGCACCCCCAGTCGCACCCACCCGCTCATCTTTCTCAAATATCACTTTAATATTATTCTCTGTCAGTTCATAACCAGAAAAATAGATTTAGATAAACATGTGAAATTCTATGAATGTACAGGTAGAGATAGAGAGAGAGAGAGAGAGAGAGAGAGAGAGAGAGAGAGAGAGAGAGAGAGGGAGATGAGACCTGAGGAGGAGAAGGGGAGTGGTGGAGTTTTGGGAGTAGGGATGGCTGGTTGTCGGAGGGAAGTAGAGAAGAAGAGAGGAGATAGGAATTTGGAAGAATGTATAGCGATGGCGCGGCTGTTTTGGGTGGGGATTGGTTTAGAAACGTAGTACAAGTGACTTAGCAATTGCCGTACTGCCGGAAGAACGGCCATTGCTACTTCAGTTTGCGTTGCGGGAAGCTCATGTCGGATTTTATACCAAGCATAAAGCGTACAACCGTCAAATGTGCGCTTTGGTGGACTATTAATATTAATCATGCTTCCTCCTCTCCAATCAGGAGTAAGTTTGAAAATTAAAAATTACTACATCCGTCCCAAAAAAAAATTATTACTCCCTGCGTCGCTAAAATTTTTTTTTTTCCATCCTAAAATAATTATTTTATTTGAAAATTTTCCTTAATTTTCCTTTTTAAAACATTATTTTTACCATTTTATCCTTATTTTTTTATACTTTAATTATGGGTCACATACAACATTAAAAAAATTACACATTATACCAATATTAATAATCAAGTCAATTTTTTTAATCAATGTACTAGGTTAAACAAGACAATAATTAAGGAACGGAGGGAGTATTTAGTAATTAGCTTAAAAAATTTTCAAAAACAGTGATTTACTATTATTTTAATTCAATTATTATAAGTGAGTTGTAGGATTATTTTTCTCTTTGTTTCTTCCAACCATTTTATTACCAAAATATCCTCAATGGGGAAGCTTATCTACTTTTGATCAATTTTATTACCAAAATATCCTTAAGATTTTCATTAAGCTACACAACTAAAATATCTCTTCCAATAATCACACAAACTTCAATAATTTTAAAACTCAATACAATTAAAGATAGAGAAAAAATGAAAATAGAGAAAAACTTCAAAAATTTGAAGAAAATTCACTTGATATCTCAATGAAACAAACCGAATCTCTATTTATAAAGAAAAAAATGTACTTTAATATCAAAAAGATAAATAAAAATAAATATTTTTTTGGAGTGATAAATGACCAAAAATCGAAGAGGGGAAATTTTTTTTGTAAAAAATCAAGGCGCCGACACGTGGTCTGACACGACAGAGGGTTGTCGGCGTCTTTTTTTTATTTATTATTTTTCAAAACTCGTTGGCCAAAACGACGTCGTTTTGGATCCTTTTAAGCTGAAACGACGTCGTCTTAGTAGCTTATTTTGCTACCCCATACCTTTATGCTTATTAAGAACTCGGAAGCTCCTTCCAAAATTCCTTATTGCATGTATGAATCTTACTTAAGCTCCTTCAAGAATCCTTGTTAGAAGTGTTCTAACTCGCTCTTATACTATATGCTAAACTGTCAGCCACTATTGTTCCTACTCACGACACCTATCAAGCCCAAACCCAATTCCTTAGTTTGTCCAAGCTTACGAGCATTCATAATAATAACGAGAAATTACTGGTCGGTTCACTTTCAAAACTTGTTAACCACTAAAGTCCACCCTTATTTTTTGTAACCTAAAAAAGGCTCTTTTACAAAATTGTTCCTAAAATACTCTCGTTTCTTCTATAACTGTTCTTCCATAACTTGATGTTTCTCAATACTCCGGTAGATCTACTGTGAAAATTGGCCAGCAATTAACAAATTATGAGTTGAAACTTGAAACCCAACTCAATTATGTAGCTCGTATTGCAGAATCAATGTTAGCACAAAATATTTTATTGTAAACAATCTCTGCAACCATGCGAAAAATGCCCTGGAGATCATAATTCATAATCGAATTTGAATTCCTACTACCCGGCTCAAAACTAGGTGAAAAAAAACTCAGAGGACGAGCCGATTGCTTGAACTGTGTGGTAGCCTCAAATTTTTGTTTTGTCCCCCTGAAATTGGATTCGTGATGCAAAAGCGGTGCATCGTGATACAAAAAGCGGTGCATCGCGATGCAAAAGCGTTGTATTGCGATGCAAAAGTGGTGCATCGCGATGCAAAAGTGTTGCATCGCGATGCCTTGGTTACTAATGCGCACGTGTTTTTCTTTCATTAATGGCATAATCGTCTTTTTAGCCCAAAAATGTCTTTTTTTTCGATTTTAAAAAAAGATGAGTGGATTGGAGCGATTACAAATGTTGAAAAAGGGACTACATGTAATTCACCCTAACAACAACGCCCTATACCACACTCTAAACACTTCGTTTTCTGTTTTAATTTTACTTTTTCAATACTCTAAAAAAGAATTCACTCAAACAAGCACCATCTATACGACCCTCTAAAAATTTAATCTCTTTCATCTCAACTAACAAACCTAACTACTATTATATTTTTCTTCTTTTATTTATATTTTTTCACCACAATTAAAATAAAATATTTTAAATTTTATGTACTATGAAAAATATATTGTACTCTCTCCGTCCCTAAATTATTGTCTTATTTGACCCGGGCACACGGATTAAGAAAAAATAATTGACTTGATTATTAATATTGATATAGTGTGTAGTTTCCTTTAATGGACAAGTAAGTGCAGCTTCGTTGGTAAGACGCTTCACCTACATTAGTTCGAGTCACCAGGGGGTAAGTGGGGAACTACTATTGATCCTCTTAAAAAAAAATTCCTTTAATGCCTATGTGTATGTAGCTCATAATTAAAGTAGGGTGAAAAGTAAGGATAAAATGGTAAAAGTGATGTCCTAAAGAGGAAAGTTTTAAACAATACAATTTTTTAGGGACGGACAAAAAAAGAAAATAAAACAATAATTTAGGGACGGAGAGAGTATATTTAAATAATTTTCATTCCAAGATATTAAACAAAAGCATATTGTGCTCAAATAAAGTGAGAAGAATGTGCAGGATTTGAGTCACTATTCATGTTAAAACACATTCTATATTTGGAGGGTGATTTAATTGATTTTATAAAAAAGAGGGTGGACTAGAAGAACCATTGTGGGATTAAGGGGGAGACAAAAAAACTCTAAAATTGCTTTAGAGGGTTGATCAAGTACACCGTTGTGGATGCTCTAAGCAACCCAACCACTTTTTAATCAAGCCCAAATCAAATAAATTAAAATTAAATTACCAATCAACCCACATTTTTTTTCTTAACAAAGAAAGGGAAAAGACTTCAATAATATAATAAAATAATTTTAAAAATATTACATAAAATTTATTACAATTCACTTAAGTTTTATCAAAATAATTTTTTAAAATATTAGAAAGAGTGCACTACATAACCAAACTTTAGTCTCAAAGTAAAAATGATAAAAATTAAGTAGTCAAACTTCATAACTAGTACCCTAAATATTACAATCCCAATAATATTACTAATAAGGATAATATAGTAATTATATGGGTCAATTATGGTGCCCTTCCCTTGAGATTTGGTCAAACTACAGGGCTCCCAAACATTTGGACAATATATAGGGAGACCCAAAGACCAAACAATATAAGGTTAACATTGTCATTTTGATAAATAAAATTAAATGACCGAACCTTTATCTTTTCATCATATTTCCTGCCATATATTTTTTCACCTCAATTATTGAATCTGTAATGCCGAACTTCATTTGATTCCATATTAAATCAAAAATTATAATCTACACAATATCTTAACCTTCTTTTACAACCTTTTTGTTTTAAGTATTCAAATCCAACAAGAAGAAGGCCCAATTTTTTCTCCTTCTGGTAATTAGTCATCTCCATCATAACAAAGAGATCAATTTGGTTATTAGTCAAAGAGATCAATTTGGTTATTAGTCATCTCCATCATAACAAAGAGATCAATTACCTTCAAAATGCACAAGTAATGTATACATTCTTGATGATTTTGTATATAGTTTTGATGTTGCATAAAAAATCACGCGCGCCGGGGGTGTCGAGCCGATCGTTATCGTGTCACAGATATCGGATATCTGACATATATATGTATCTGTAAAAAAGACAATCGTGAGAGGGGGGGGGGAAAGGTTCCCCGCCAATACCCTCCGGCGTAGGAATCAGTATATTAGCTTTGGGAGAGATAGGAAACCATATAAAAAGTAGAGTATGACTTACCTTGGACTGGTAAAGGAGGGGTATATATATAACCGCCAAGGCCGGACCTGTATTCATTTCGGGCCCACTTGCTTGAGTAAAGCGTATACACTTTAGCTCTGGTCCAAAATATACACATCAAGTTTAAACAAATTAAAGCTTGGTGATGGAACATTCCATTATGAAGTTTCTCGAAGAAGACGAGGTTCTCTCTCCTATCTTTTGTATAGAGTATTATATACATATATGTACATATATTTTTGATGTTACCGTAAGAAGTAAGAGAGAAAGGGTTTGGGTATTTGATAACGTAATAAGTACAGGACAAAACTGACACACCCCGACCCGAGTTCCTATAGAACCCCGAGTCGGTGCATGAACCGAAACATATAACAATAATTAGCAGTAAAAGTTCTGCTAAAATTTAACTTTTATAACATCCTATTTAATCTTGAGTCAATGAACTCAAGAAACATTTGATAATCTTTGTTTAACTAGGGAAGCATCAATGATCAGAGTTACACAGCTTTTGATAACTTCTGTCGGCCCTGTCCCCACTCTATCTATATACCTAATTGATACATAGTTTCATATTACTCGGATCATTACCTGTATTGATTCTTGCTAACTGACCTGACAATGCTGGATACTACAGTCTTGTTAAGATCTAACAGTTTAAAACAAATACGGGGTGAGTCGAAACTCAGTAAGTTACTACATGCGTGACATGTTATCATAGAGCATTTAAAAAATAGTATATCACACACAACAAATAATTTCATACGCACGATAGGCTCAGCTGCCGCTAACCATCCCATACCAATTGGAGACCGCGACCACCTCATACGTAGGAAAGCACATTATAATACCATGCAATACCAGAGGCTCAGCAGCCGTCAACCGTCCCATAGCAGTTGGAGACTTTGACTAACCAACATGCATGTCTAACATATAACAAGTAACTTACAGTACTCTTATCAGTGTCGAGATATGCCTCAACATCCCTTTTATTTTCCACCTTACTCTTTCTATCTGTACATGTGCTGCTATTGTAGTGCAAGTTCCTAAATGAAAACCTTTTTTTGTTTCATGGGCGGCTCCACCTCTACGGGCAACCCTTTCCTCATGACTGGTATCATGGGTGGCTTCACCTCTATGGACAGCCCTTTCTCATGCCTCTAGTTACCTGATGGCAACCAGGGTCGCAGCATATCAATGTCATCCTATTGGTTATGACAGTGAACTTCCTCTACCATGGCCAGTGGCAGGATCATTACATTGCCCATGGTTATTACAGCACATCATGATTTTCATCATGCATCAACGACTTTGAACTACCTAAAATTTACAATAAGGATAAAGTTGACAAAAGTAAGTCGCCAAAGGCAAGCTACTTACTCGTCAACTTCCGAGTAACCCGCACACTACATTACCAAAGAGGGCGGGTCACTTACCGCGGCCAACTTACCCGCAAAGGCAGGCCACTCACCCGCAACATCATTAATTGCTCTAGACGTCTTGCATATCACGGAACTATCTCCAAATGAGTAGAATCCTATTACAACATGTTCTCCGCGGGACACGTTACCATAATCCGTGAACTACGGGATCTCATCACATCCATCAAGCCCGAAATTATCTAGGGCTGCAAGCTACTCTCTTATAAATAGTAGCATCAAAGACATAAAAGGTACGTGCAAATATACCCAAAATTACACTCTCCGTTAAGAATTATTCTCTCTCTGAAACATTGCTAATTATCACACTGGAGGAGCTTTGCAGAGATCCCCTGCGCAGTAACTCTTTTCTTATTTTCAGGTCAATTACAAGTCATTTCACCGGAGCAATTTCCCATCAAGACCACGATGCAAAAATTGGCATCATCAGTGGTTCCGTTGCCGGAAAACGTTTGAAAGCCCAGATATCCCTAATATACAAACAATTCAAATCTCAAAACTATCCGGTGATTATGGAAACCAACGCAGCAACTATCGGCACTAGCAACGATCCCGTGCCACCTACCAGTGAGCAAATAAGAATGACCAATAAAGTGCTAATTTCAGCTGCTACTGTTGCGCCACAAGGTGGCCAGTAGACAGAAGAGACTTTGCGCTCCTTGAGAAATCGCAAAGAGCCTGCAGACAAGGGGGCGGCCAAGAAGCCCACCAAAGGCAAAGGGGCTCGCACCGATAAAAAAAAGAGTTGATGAGCGAGGAAGTGGTGATATGCATGATATGTTGGATACACGGCGTGCGACCACTAGTACGGATGTATCACCCATGGCCAACCCGACCATCCAAGCTGAGGCCATTAAAGCACAGACGGCCGCACTGGTCCAGATAATGCTAAACAACCAGCTATTAAGGTCAATGGGTCAAGCTGAGGTGCCCATCCCAGCCGTGCTCTTGGCTTCCTAAGCACTACCACCCCAGGCCACCAAGGTCATCCCAACTGCTATAAGTAGGTCACGCGACCCAAGTAGACAATTGGAGGGTGGCTGCTTGGGTATGGGGGTTGGTCGTTCAGTAGAGGGGAGCAAGACTGAGCAGATCCGAGAGGATAAGCGCATGGCTAGGTAGCTGGGCGACCAGGCACCCTCTCAAAGCAGGGTCAGTGTCAAATACAGACTTCATGACCCAAGAGGTCACGTGCATGAATCAGCGGGAAAATTAGCACGAGAAAGAAGTTACGAGGTAAAATCTGACCCACACCTTCATAAGAGACATAGCGGGCATATCCACCGACTAGCAACGCAATCAAGGCTGTCAAAATCTCCTCGAAGCCGAGCTACGATGTCGTACGAGTATTGCCAAAAGAGGGGAAGGTCAGTAAGCCCAAAAAGGAGAAGATCACTTGAAAGGAAGCCTTCTAAAATTCAGGTGGTCAGCAGGCCCGCCATTGATGAAGTACAAGATCTGAGAAGGAGGCTTGAGGCCATAGAAACAGAAAAGGCCAAGGTAACGGCTATTAGGACACGTTTTAAGCCTTTTGCAAGATGGATCTGCGATGCTTCACCCGATTCAACAATAACGTATCCTACCTTTAACGAATATGAGGGGAAGACCAGTGCACGTGATCATCTTAATCACGTCGAAATGAAGCTAGCACTGCTGACTACTGACGACACAATCATTTGCAAGGCTTTCGTAGGTACACTAAAATATAAACGGCCACCTGGTTTGCTAATCTGCCCGAGGGTTCAATTAAAAGCTGGTCAGATCTGCAGAGAGTTTTTATGGGGGAATTCGGAACAACGGGTGTATTACCCAAGGCAAGAGGCGAGCTAAGCAATGTGAAGCAGAAACCTGGGGAATCCATCCTGGCATTTGTGAAGTATTTCAAGGAAGCCCTGGACCAAATAAGCAATATTTCTGATCAGGAAGTTTTGACATGTTTTGAAGGAGGCTTAGCGCCCAATAATCTAAAAACTGAATTCTTTGTTCGCCCACCCGCGAATAGGCCAACAGGGTAGAGCTATTTCAGTTAGTCCAGAGGATAGGTAGCGCTGAGGCACCAGTGGAAAATGAGAGAAAAAAAAAGAACAAACGGACAACGCGGGACACAAAGAGACTGATCGCAGAGAATGATTGATCAGCTAAAGCTTGATAGCAAAAATAGCCCTACTCGACTTATTTTGTACTTGGAAAAATTTTATTATCAATAAGACGTGCTTTATTTCATATGTGTACATTTTGAACTTTTTTTAAAAAGCACTGTTGATAAAACGCGAGGAATCACGTGAGCAAAAAGTTTGAATCGGCAACTAACGCAAGGAATCACGTGGGCAAAAAAGTTCAAGCCAATAGGCAAGAAAAAAGACTAAGGATAAGACCCTTGACGGGAACCCACCATGCCAAAATTGTCAAGCCAATAGGTATGACAAAAAACTAAGGATAAGACCCTTGACGGGCACCCACGATGCCAAAATAGTCAAGCCAATAGGCATGACAAAAAGCTAAGGATAAGAACCTTAACGGGCACCCATCAAAAAATGCAAGCTAATAGGCAAGAACAAAGGCTAAGGATAAGACCGCTGACGGGCACCCACGATGCCAAAATAGTCAAACCAATAGGCATGAAAAAAAACTAAGGATAAGACCCTTGACGAGCACCCACCAAAAAAGTTCAAGCCAACAGGCAAAAAAAAAGGCTAAGGATAAGACCCTTGACGGGCACCCACTGTGCCAAAATTGTCAAGTCAATAGGTATGACAAAAAACTAAGGATAAGACCCTTGACGGGCACCCACTGTGCCAAAATAGTCAAGCCAATAGGCATGACAAAAAGCTAAGGATAAGACCCTTGACGGGCACCCACGATGCCAAAATAGTCAAGCCAATAGGCATGACAAAAAGCTAAGGATAAGACCCTTAACCGGCACACCCACCAAAAAATTCAAGTCAATAGACAAGAAAAAAGGCTAAGGATAAGACCCCTGACGGGCACTCATGATGCCAAAATAGTCAAACCAATAGGCATGACACAAAACTAAGGATAAGACCCTTGACGGGCACCCACCAAAAAAGTTCAAGCCAATAGGCAAGAAAAAATGCTAAGGATAAGACTCTTGACGGGCACCCACCATGCCAAAATTGTCAAGCGAATAGGCACGACAAAAAACTAAGGATAAGACCCTTAACGGGCACCCACGATGCCAAAATAGTCAAGCCAATAGGCATGACAAAAACTAAGAATAAGACCCTTGACGGGCACCTACAAACAAATTTAAGCCAATAGGCAAGAAAAAATGCTAACGATAAGACCCTTAATGGGGCACCCAAAAAAAATATATGAATAAAAGGCAACAAGATACTTGAGATTTCGTAGCAACATGCGGCTATTAAGAGGGCAGCCTACTTTACGAAAGATTAATGCTATGCGGTCGTTTCTCTACACATCCAATTGAATGAATTTGAGGTTAACTCGATTTTTAATTCAACACTTTAATTCTTTCCTAAGGAGCTGTTCCAAAAGTGCAAAGAAATCATCCTTTGGTCAAACAAGGAAACTAATGTCAAGTGGTAGCAACCCAGTAAATGGAGATCAAAGGTGGTGAATAAAGTGGCACATTAATTGAGGCAGAGGAGCTGGGTGGAGTTTAATGTGCGTTCTCAAGGGTCGCATTTAGTTGGCTGACCTTGCAGTCCGCCGACTCACGATATCAAATAAAGCAGCCCGCCGACTCACGAAGCTTTAAAATGAAACGACATTGAAGGTTCTGCATGGGTTGGACAGTACATCAAATAAATGAGAAAAACTTGCACACCCACTACATATAGTGGGCAAGGGACTAAGCCGCTAGATGCAGTCCACTTAGCCGCGTGTAAGGAGGAGCTGACGGGTCATTACTTGGCGGCACATTAAATGGGTCTTTACTTGGCGGAGGGAGTACTCAAAAGTAGCAATAAATGTCGCAGCTGATAGAGCCGCACGGACAGCTCTAAATTCAAAAAAGGGGCCAATAATTTTTGGGCGCAGTTGGCGTTTTGGTCAAGCATTAAAAGGGCAATGGATTGACTAGGAAACAATAATTAATTACTTGTGCATGACTTGCAAGAATTGAAGAGCAAATTATGATTTCCAAGTTAACAGCCATGTAGAGAGCGGCCCACTCTGAGAAATTTACTGCTATGCTATTCCATGCATTAATGAGATGGATTGCTATGGAATCAGAACAGCGCGGGTGAAGCGGTCCGTGTATATAGGTAATTTTGGAACTTTAAATACTCTTTGGTCTGAGCATGCTTACACGACAAAGAGTAGGGGACTATTGAACTACCTAAATTTACACTAAGGATAAAGTTGACAAAAGCAAGTCGCCAAAGGCAAGCTACTTACCCGCCAACTTCCGAGTAACCCGCACACTACACTACCAAAGAAGGTGGGTCACTTATCGCGGCCAACTTACCCGCAAAGGTGACCAACTTACCCGCAAAGGCGACCAACTTACCCGTAAAGGCGGCCAACTTACCCGTAAAAGTGGCCACTTACCCGCAACATCGTTAATTGCTCTACACGTCTTGCATATCACAGAACTATCTCTAAATGAGTAGAATCCTATTACAACATGTTCTCCGCAGGACACGTTACCATAGTCCGTGAACTACGGGATCTCATCACATCCATTAGGCCCGAAATTATCTAGGGCTACAAGCTACTCTCTTATAAATAGTAGAATCAGAGACATAAAAGGTACGCACAAATATACCCAAAATTACACTCTCTGTTAAGCATTATTCTCTCTCTGAAACATTGCTAATTATCACACTGGAGGGGCTTTGCAGGGATCCCCTACGCAGTAACTCTTTTCTTATTTTCAGGTTAGTTACAAGTTATTTCACCGGAGCAATTTCCCATCAGGACCACGGTGTAAAAATTGGCATCATCAGACTTTCCCAGTAATTACTGGTTGGTTCTCCTTATTACAAACAAGTAGATATTTACTTGTATTATTTTTATACTGCATTTCATAATCACATATGCAAAATCTTTACTTTAAGCGTATCTTACACGTATATCAATATGATCAAGTATATGTTTACCTGCCATTAATTATTTTGTCGAAGTGCTTGTGAATACTAAGCACATTGCTAATCACATTTTACTACTCTTTATAACACATCACATGTCATAGTGCTATCATTTTAAGCAACTATCATTGCTTTTCTACTTTACAAAACTATCATCGTTTCTGGTTTACAATAGATCTCATTACTATCGTGTCATACTCTTATGACATCAAACTATATTTTACTTTTATTTGTGACGTAATACTTTGTATCCCATACTCATTTCATGTCCACTTTACCATATATGTCATAGCATTTATGACATTATAACTTTACTAATGTTGTCTTCTTAATATTTTAGAGACACTTCATATATCACACGTTAATTATATTTGACTCTATTAGAGTCATTACCCAACATTTGATGTACTATTATTACATCCTATTTAACTCCATTAGAGTCATTACTAAACTTTGAATATGCCCGGCTTTTTAGTACTAATTTTAGTACTACTAACTCAAAATATTTATTTACCCATTTCAAATCTCTCATATCACATACTAACAACTAATACACATTTTATCATGGCATGAAACTATTTTTAGTTAATCCTGCATGTATCTCAAATAGGAGGGGGTTAGTAACTTACTTCCCAAGTTAGCTTTTCAAAAGAGTTTTCTTCTCGAATATTTTGCTCCCATAGAGTTGGCTCGTCCAAACTTTGATCAACGAGCGCCGAACAAACTTCGTATTGCAAATAACGTCTCTACTATGGAGTGTGTGTTTGTGTATTGTGTGTATGGTTTGAATAGGTTTCAAGGCTGAGAACCAACCTTATATAGGCCTCCAAACCGTGTTTATATCACTGCTGCTGCTAAGTGTCAAAGCTAGGAGCAATGACGATGCAAATCGGAAGCACGAAATGTAGAAAGCTGGGAGCAATCGAGTTGGGTTGCACCCTTGGCCTAGAGCTACCGCACCCGACATTGATTTTAAGCCTTCTGCCCCTTTAATGGCGTGGTCGTGCCCCCCTCCCTGTGCGAGCCAGCTGCTCCGTGTATTGAGTTTTTAAACTCCATTCAAATTGATCCTAGGGTGTTCCAAAACATCTTTGGGGTGTTTTATAACTTTAAACCAAAGTCCTAAAATGTAACCCATGCTAAGTACCAACTCTTTTAGGGTTTTTATACTTTAAAGTTTCTCAATTTTATTCCCAAATAGATTCTAACTATAATACTTTGGTACGGGATCTTACAAAAACAATGCATTCAAGGGCGGTCATGGAGGCGATAGGGACATTGAAGGCGATATGTCTACCCCTAAGTCTTCTAACTCTGATAGTGCTACTGGAAAATCCCTTCACATTGTTTCTAATTTGATGTTCTTTTAATTATTTATTCTAATTTAGTTTTGATTCAATGTTTTTAGTATTTTTAGAACATTGCTAGTGTTGTCCTTAGGCGATGGAAAATTTAAACTATTCCACCTTTATTTATTTATTTTCATTTTATAATCGTTTAATAGAGATCTTAACAGAGTTTGGAATTACAGATTTAATAATGAGGTGGGAAATATATGGTAGGTTTCAGAAATATGATGAAACGGTGAGAGTAATTCAATTTAGCCAAACCGTAGGGGAGGGCACCATAAGTAACCCATAATAATGTATATTTGTAAGGTAAAGTGTAAATTATACGCACTTGTTTGCTTAGATGAATGTAAAGATTCTAGTTAGGGATTTGCAACAGAAAATCAAAGGGAACAACCCCCCAAAAAAAAAAACCTGTAAAAGCATCACTGCTAGGTCTTTCTTTCAAAATGGATCACCTCTTCTAAGGTCTCTAGAGGGTGTATTCTCCGTGCAAGGTTTCACTTTTTTTTCTCTTACGCTCAACCAGTTCACTTTGTGTGTATCTTACTTTTTCTAGGTTAATTATGGCTCCTTCCCTTAAGATTGACCAAATTACAATGCCCCCCAAACGTTTGGACAATACGCAAAGAGACCCCAAGAACTGGCCTATGTTAAGAATATTCTTCCTTTGACTGTTACAAATCAGTAGCAGTATTACCCCTAAACTAGCTACTTAAATGACACCTTTACCCTTGATGGGGAGCATTCTTGGAAAATAGAGACTCCATCGGTTCATCTTTTTTCGCATTCTTGCCATGTGCAAACACTTGCACACACAAAAAAACCTTCCAAATTCTTATGTCAAGGGAAGCTTTCAACAAAGAATAAAGTCAAAACTCCAAGATAAGTTACATATGATTGATCGGAAAAGCAGAATCTTTGGAGTACCAATAAAATTATAAAGACAAAAAGGGGAAAAGTGAACAATTCTCATTCAAGCCCTTTTGTTTTTCAATTCAAGCTAGAAGATACACAAGACCATCCCATTGTTGCAACCCAACTCAACTCAACTTAGACATCATATATATATATATATATATATATATATATATATATATATATATACACACAAACAATTACAATCATACAGCTAAACGAAATCACATTATCGTTGCACCCAATTTGATAGTATTTGTCAATCAAAGAAGTAGCTAAAAATTAGTATGAATTACAAAGCTAAATTAGGAAAATTCATAACCATGAACATAATTCAACATTATATGACCTTAAATTTAGAGAAGAATCAAGAAAAATGAATTAGATCCGTACACAAGCAGATCCCTCAATAGATGACAAAAAAACATTTGAGTTTCTCAATCTAAATTCAAAGTCTTTAATTTTCATGTGGTATTCAAACAAAACAAAGCAAGATCATTAAAACCCATGTAGTTTCTAAGATTGCACCTTTTCTACATAAAAATAAATAAATAAATACTGAGTATATATTGGGGGAATAAAAAAAAATCATATCTTTACATCTAAAAATCAAAATACTTTCTCAATCTTACCAAAATACAGGGTGGGTGAAAAATAAAGTTATCACCACAATCTGAATCGAAAATCCCCACCTCGTTGTACTAATTTTGTCACCCCTATATTAACTATTAACTGTCAACAACAACGTTGTGAGGTCTTCCTAACTGTTGTGAGGTCTTCCTAACTATTACTTCATCCGTTCCAAGCAAAGAGTCTATTTTTGACTTTTTTAGGTCAACTTAATTAAAATTTAACTAATAATTTATAAAAATATATTTATTTTTACGAAGTTATGAAAATTGTAATACATACTAGTCGTATTTTTAATTTATGAAATTTTATTTTCTAAAACATAAGTTAATTATGTAAAATTTTGATTTGATTTAGTCACATGTTAACTTTTAAAAATAAAAAAGTGATGGAACGATTGGGGCAAAATCCTATTTTTAAGTTCTTAGCATAGGAGGTGGTCGATCACTATAGTAGGAACTAGGAAGTCACCAAACTTAAGCTATATATAGATTGACAGAAGAAATATTTGCCCTTAAAAAGTTATGAGCTTAAATCTGGTTTTTCATCTAAGCTATTAAGTCATTGGCTACACATTCCTCAAAAACAATTTCCAATAAAAAGCTTTTGCACATCCATGTCAATTAGCCAAAGGAAAGAAAACGAAATGAAAGGCTTCATACTTTCCTTTACTACTAAATTCCCAGCCATTGTTACAGCATTTTTCTTGTGTGTGACCCAGACTTTGTGCAAAGTTTTTTTAATTATTTAAACTAACATACCTTATCCCAAATCGCTTACGTAATTTCCCTCTTTCTGGATTTGGATTCCAGCTGATGTTTCCAATAGCTAGGAAACACCTTTTCTACATGGATTATCCCAACCAATCCCACTACTCAAATGGACCTCTGAGGCTTCTTTTTTATCTTTTAACAACTACACTCTATTATGCATTTTGATTCTCCTATACACTATATCTGTTTAACTTTTGTCTACCATTTTTTCCCATCTGATCAAACCTCATGAACCAGTTTTGGTGAGCAGGTCATAACAGCTTCTGCTACTGTGAGAAAGATCTTGTCTTCCCCTATCAAATCTGGAAACCCCGACGCATGCAGCTTGTCCATCACCAACGGCCCCGGGTTTGCCAGAACAAGCTGTGAAACCAGAGGTGTATAAGGTAATTTTCCCCAACATATTATTTTAGCATTTTCAAAATTGTTATGCTCTTTAGTTTAATTGGGTTACCTGAACCTCTCTTTTCTGGAGACTCCTAAACAACTCTTCCAAGGCATGTATCCCGCTCGTGTCGATATCTGTGACAGCTGCTAGGAAGAAGAAACACTAAAGATTTTAATGCAGACATTCACAAATGACCATGACTAGGTAAGCAACTAGTACTTACGTGACATCTCGACAATCAAAAACTGAATTCTTGGTTGGTATGCTGCTTTTAATTGCTCTTCCTCCTCAGTTAACCATCTTAATATCCTGCAAGCACATAAATTACTTAACTAGTGCTACTACAATGGTCAAAACTTCGACTAGTATCACCATCCACAAGTTTAAATAGGAAATTCTTACCAAAAAAAAAAAAAGTTTAAATAGGAAATCATAATTAGTTGATTCGAAGTTAAGTGTGGAGATATATGTTATATTTATGGAAAAAAGATCAATTTTTCTGTTTACCTTTCTTTGGTGTAGTTGGAATTGGAAAAGTAGATTGCAGAATCAACCCTTACAATCAGGACACCTGGAACCTTAGTTGCCTCAGGATATTGTTGGGTGTTCCGGTAAACACTTGTCATAGGGATCCTTCCTAGAATGGCAGTTCTCGGCCTTGTAACTTGAAGGAGGATTTTAGCAAAAGAAATCGAGACCTATTATAACAAACATAGTCAAAGCTTGAGTCAATCATGAACTAAATGACAATTAGGAATTTCAGACCAAGATGGTGCAAACCCTTACCGCTATTAAGAGACCTATTTCAACGGTGGCAAAAACCACACCAAAGAAGGCTCCCATGCAAGCAACAAAATCAAATTTGTCAATCTTCCAGATCAAAATTGCTGCGTCATAATCAATTAGGCTGATGACTGCAGATATAATGATGGATGCTAGAATTGCATTTGGGGTGTACTCAAAAAGAGGTGTGATAAATTCCAACGTTAAGAACACAACAATGGACATGACAATGTTAGAGACTGCAGTTTGGCAGCCAGCCATGTAATTTACAGCGGATCTAGAGAAAGAACCTGCAGTGATAAACATCTTCTTAGTACAACATAACAGCTTATCGTCTCAAACACATACCAAATATCAAATATCCATCGTCAGTTTTGATACATTAGTGTGATTATCTTTTATGAGCTTCTCACCTGTTGCTACATAGCAGGATGTCATTGAGCCTACAATATTCATTGCTCCTAGTGCCACCATTTCTTTGTTTCCGTCTACTTGATAATCCTTCATCGAAGCAAAGGTTCTTCCAATGGCAACAGCTTCCTGACAAATTCATAATTGTCGTGAACAAGACATGATTGAGTTAGATGTGAGAGTTTAAAGACAAAAATCAATTTGGAAACAGTGGAGATTTAAAAACTAGCTCACCGTTAACGCTATCATGCCAGCTACGATTCCAATCCTAAACCCTTTTAAGAGATTGTCACCTGTGAAATATATTTGATTAACAGATGAAGGATTGATTCCTTGCTCTATTTTTTGCACCTGGAAAACAACCAACAATTAATTAGCAGATAATACAATAACTTAACAAGCTGTTGGGGAGAAAATTAGAAGGATATTTCTTACAATGGCAACACCATGATTGTTTGCACGGGTGATATACACAAAAAAGGTGGAGAGGATAACGGAGATCAGTGGGGCAACTGCAGGTACCCAGAAGAGTTTCTTATTCTTCTTTCCCTGTTACCCAAATTATGTTAGAACAGTGAAACATTTACAAACATATGGCCTTTGTTACGAAGCTATGAGTAACAGTCTTACAATGTACTTGGCAACTAGAAGGAAAGCCAAAAAGGAGGCTCCAATTACTATTGTCTGCCAGTTCCACTGCAAAATTTGTGTAGAAGTCAAACATAGGTCTGAAACAGACAGAACATTGGGCTTTTGATATGGCAACCAAGACATTACAACCCCAATTCATGAACAGAGAGAGAGAGAGAGAACTCACTCCATGGTGAGCCGAGTGAAAAACTGATTGCATAACAGAAACAATATCAGTTTTTTTCGTAAAATGCTTAATGCCAAGAAAACCCTTAAGTTGCTGGAGGGCAATTGTTATGGCAGCTCCACCCATAAAACCAACAACAGCAGCATGGGATAGGAAGTCAATTAAGAACCCCATTCTATCAAAGAAAGCAGATAAAGTAAGGACTCCTAGGCTCTAAAGCGTAGTCGAGAAGAGGTCAAACAATTTGATTGTAAATTAAAGTGGAGGTGCTTCTTCGATTACCTGAGAATTCCAAGGGTAGCTTGGGTGATCCCGGCAAAAAAAGTAGCCGTAAATGCAAGCCTGCGATACTCAGCTGCTTCGTTAACAGGATCAAACTCATTCTGTAGCAGTGTCCCCAATAATAGAGATACCACAGCTACTGGTCCTATGGCTATATCCCGTGAACTACCCATGAAAGCATAAATCAATGGTGGAACAAAGCTAGAGTCTGCCCAATTTCACAACATGAGATGGAGATAATCATGAAGATATCTTTACGAATAAAAAAATTAAGCATGAACAACAAATAGCATGAAAACTTACATAGTCCATACTGAGGAGCTAAATTTGCAAGTTTTGAATACGCAATGTCCTGTTTTCCAGCTCATGTTAGAATCAACGAAATTTTAGCAAATTAGATTTAGTTGCTATTTTGAGAGTCTTAAATGTGTAATCTACCTGAGGAATACAAAGGCTAGCGATGGTGAGTCCAGAAATAAAGTCCCCCCTAAATTTTGTAAGGTTGTAATCTCTTCCCCAATCAAGAATGGGGAATACAGCCTGCAAGCCAAGGACTAGCTTTCGGGACTTGGGTTGATCCTTAAAGGGGCGTAGAGGATCGTCGGAAAAGAAAGTTTCCTTCACAGTCGCTTTGAACTCCGTCAAAAGCTTTTGTTTTGGGGGAATCCCAACCTTGTGAATGTATGGTGCGTTTTGTTTACGACTGTCTGAAGATGACAAACTTTTAATGTCAATTTCCTTTGTATCCTGCTGCTTATCGTCTTGATGAGCCATTGGAGACAATGAGTATAGATTCACCTATATCACCAATGTGAAAGCAAGAAAATTAAGGTTCTAATCAGGAAAAAAGAAAAACAAACACACACTGCTGATTCCATATATGAGCTTCTAACCAGTAAATGCTTATAAAACAATAGAAACTATGAATTGTAGTCAACAATTAGACTGCACATCTCCATCTAGGTTATTTAAAGAGGAAACGGCCTACACAAAACCACAAACTTGGTTTTTTTTGTTTAAAGAAAAGAAAATAAACTTTGAAGAAATTGAGAGCTAACCCTGGCAAAGTGAGCAAAAACAAGCTAAAAGGAGGGTATGATAATGAACGATTCAAGAACGCTTCTAGAGACTGAAAGAGCTTGGAGAAGCTCTGGCTTAAATAAGTTACGACATAAATTACAGGTCAAACTTCCCAATCTCGAAAAGAGGAACTATGACACGAACCAAGATCTTTTCCTAATCATATCCTTAGGAAACTCAGTGATGGCCAATGTTAATTAAGATTTTGACTAACCCACTCATATGCAGTTCAGTTTGCAGCTATTTATATAATCAGTTTGTAGAAACTTGGACCTCAGAGGACAAGTGGCGGTAGCGAGAGAGCTAGAGTCCTTTATGGAACTTTTCTCTTTCTGTCTTTCTACTTTGTTCCTTCTCATAATAAACATAAAATGTTAATAGAGAATATTTGATTTTCTTATGTGAAAATGCTAAAGTAATCATTTGACTGAGTATTCTTTCTCTTGTGTTTTATATCTGTATATGTTTTTTTCTTTCTCCGTCTACTGATATCTTTTGATAATATTAGTTTTATGGTCTTCTTACTTTAAAGTGTGAAGTGTCTTCATTCTTTTCAAGCAAAAGCATAAAAATGTTATAGAGCACGGATTATGAACTTCCATGCCCTTCATGAGGATGCAGCCTACGTAGCACGAATAAGAAAAAAATGTCTTGTTTTCTATGACGAAAATAGCATCCTAAAAGGCTAAAACAAAAGAAAACTACAAACATTGCAGATTGTCTATTTCTTTAGTACTGCATTATTCGATTTTTTTTTTTTTTTTTTGAGGACTGTATAATTCAAAGTTACGATCATGTATGTAAAACCAAAACAAGTGAGACAAAGCCGGCTGTGGAAATTATAAATCCAGCGGTGAAGACAATGACATGTCACAGAAAAGAACTACAAGAGACCTAAGACAGCTAAACTTGTTCATGGGAGTCCAAAAACTGCCCCTTTAGATAATGCCAGAAGCCACAATATTGCCAGTGCAACAATCCAGTAGGGTCACAAGCTATAAACACTTCTTGCGATACGTAAATGATATCTACACATAAAATACTGGAAATCAAAAGCATTAAAGTGTGGTATCTTATCGCACTCTTGCATTAATAGTAATACAGTAAAACAATTTAATCAAAATCAAAAGCATTAAAGGGTGGTATGTTATTGCACTCGTGTATTAATAGTTATACATTTCAACGACTTAATCCATCAAGTTTTCTAGATATGCAATATCTTGCATTCTACCATTGCCCATTTGGGAGAATAAAGGTCAAAATCTTACCAAGTTACCTCCTTCATATGCCTCCTAGGAACACCATTGATAGTGGATTGTACAATGATACCTACAAGAAAAAGGTCCCAACTCAACATCACACACTTCATCAATCAAATATTAACTGAAAAAACACCAATAAAGGGGAAAAAAAAAAAAACAAAGATGTTCAAAAGTAGTAGCATAAAATAATTATAATCTGAAATTAGTAAAACCCAAAATCACTTACCACCGTACCTTTTACTTGGCACATTTGATGGCCAATGTATTTTATATGATAAAATAATATTAAAAATTGGCCAAAAATGATGATCAAGAACAAACCTTGAAGCCAATATCGCGTGCAGGTTCAATGAATCTGATGATTTAGGAACTATTCCCTCAAGTTTTCTTTCACTAGAGGAAAAGTATAATCATAAGAAACCCAGAAAACATTAAATTTATTCAAGAAAATTCTGAGATGAAATTTGTACTGCTGCGGGAGTTTGTATGCAGAGAAACTGTGCGGGAAATTTTATTGGGAATCGCAATGTATAAGATGATTAAAGAAAACCCAATACTTGTTTTAGAATTTAAACAACAAAAATCTGTCAAATCAAAGGAACTCAATCTCTATATTGTTTATAGTGGTTTTAGTTTTAAAATTTTCCGACCTCTTACATTAAAACATTGTTTGGTTTTGGGTATTCAGTAATTTAGGAATGCAGCAGGGGGGAGAGACGACCGAAAATCTCGTCAACTTCCTCGTTTACATTAAAAAAAAACAAAACAAAAAGGTCGGATAACAATAGCCTCTACTTTTAACATTGAAGGTCAACGCTTGGCTCCTTCTTTCACAGAGCAGTGACATCGATGCGTACGTGGGTAAGTGTATGTAGACGTAACTGCGTCTGGGTTCAATGTGGCAGTGATGATAGGATTTCAACCTCTGAAAAGTTGCATTAAGAAATCATTGATTTGTCCAAAAGTGCACTAATTAAAATGTCCAAAAGTGCACTAATTAAAATGTTTAGATGCCAGACTTTGGACCACAGTTACAACAATAATTGCAATCCGATTTTTGCTAACCTCTTAAAATAAATGTCGTTTTAACAATTTATACAGATTAAAATTTGCATAGATATTAAAAAAACTTACATAAACACTAATTTTTTTTTATTTAAGTTCATTGATTGTAGAAAAATTGCATTAATATTTTTTTTTCTTTTCTTTTAAGAACTCTCTTTAATGAGAGTAGTAAATAAAAATAATTTTGATAAAATATTTATTAAAATTCTATAACGATAATTATTTTGGAACAAAAAACCTTGCTAAATGAACATTTATTTTGGGACAGAGTTAGTATTTTTTTTTCCCCTCATTTACACTTTTTCTTACCCCCTCCGTCCCGGATAAATGTTTCTACTTTCTATTTTGGGATGTCCCGACTTATATTCCTAAATCCTAAAAGACTTTTGATATATCTATTTTCTACCATTCTTCCTAATATACCCTTAAAACTTCATTTAATATAATACCTAGTTACATTTTTTTTTTTTTTTATATATTTTTTTTTATGTCATAAGGGGGCGTGGGAAGGGATCGAACGAGACTCACACTGTGAAGCCCAACTCTACCATACCCCTTAGGACATTTTCATGAAGAATAATATTTTTTTTTTTTTTTTTTTTTTTTTTTTTGATGTCCTAAGGAGGCGTGGGAAGGGATCGAACCTGTGACCTCAGGCTTTGTGAAGTCTCAGCTCTACCACTGGGCCACTCCTTAAGGACACATTTAATATAATACATTCCAAAGAAATCTAATTATTTAAAATAGTTGAACTCAATTAATATTCATAGATATTATTGTCAGAACACATTTTACAAAACATCATTAATTATGTTTCTTAATTTCTGTATATTATCCACCAGGAACATTTATCCAGAACGGAGGAAGGGAGTATTTGATAAGAAATCATGAAATTTTTTTTTAAGAGAACATCAAAATGTTTTACACCTTTAATGATAAACTTTTCTTTATCAAACAATTAATTATCTCACCTCAGCCCACCTGCACGTGGCCACAAATTTGGATTTCAGCCTTTTGATTTTTGAATTTTTTTTTGGTTGTGTGGGGGCATGAGAAGTGATCGAAATTGAGACGTCACATTTTGTGAAGTCTTTACTCTACCACTTGGCCATCTCAACGGAACAAAAGAGTATGTGATTTCAGCCTTTTTACCTTTTTAGAAAATCGAATAAAAATGTAGTTATTTCACCTATTGAAATCACGTACTCATTTGTCCCAAAATAAGTATTCTCTATTATTTTTTTGGCCAAATTACTATTTATCCCCCAAAGTATTCACCAAATTTTAGTTTGCTACCTATAGTCCATTTTGTCTCATTATCGTATTCAATGTTGTCATTTGTCCCAGTTTCACCCCTAGGTAGGACGGCTGTTAAAAAAATTAACGGAAGTTGACGTGTGCATGTCACGTGAGGGTTATTTTGGTCATTTTGATCGGAGGTGTAGAAAGAGATTTGGTGCATTTTTCTTAAACAGTTGTGATTGGGCCTTGGTAAGAATGATCGTGGATATGGTCGCAATACATTTCCGTCGTAAAACCTTCTGCTCAGACCCTCCTTCTGTGTTCAAAGCGACCATTCTCCATCATGCTCCGACTGAGATTTCATTAGCTTTGAAGGAATTGGCGATGTTCTCTGTCTGTTAAACCACTCCATGTCTTCTCTCCTAAGCCATGAATTTCAAAACTCCGGCTCGTTTTGCCTCATCAGTGGCCATCTTTGGCACACAAACTCCCCTAATAAGTAAGCTTTCAACTCTATTCGCAGAATCACCTAACATCACTTCAAATCCCAAATCCACTTCAAAAAACTCAATTCCCGACATTCAAACTCAGTCCCCACTTCAAATTTTCCTAAAAACCAACTATAGATCAGGAAATATAAATTTGAACGATGCATTATACTATTTTGTTTGCATTCCTTCAGAATCAAAGTCATTCTACTTCATCAGTAGAGTGACTTTCTTCAACTCTCATTTCTAAAGCTGCGAAGGGCGTCCCCTCCCTAACAATGTCCCATCCCTCAATCTTCTGGCGAAAATGATAGGCGTTTATCTTTTTCCTTGAGCATTCTTCACCGGTCACGAGAGGTACTCTTTTGGAGATGAAAGACAGCTTGGGACAGTTTCACTCAGTTGAGACCAAGATCTAGTCTTCTCTTTCTCTGTCGGCGACTACACACACTTCCTTCGGAACCTAAAGATTGAGTAGGAAAAGAAACCAATTCCTGGAATTACCTGGGTTGAAAAATCCCAATTCAAAGCTTCTTCCCGAGGAGATTATGGTTTCGCCATGTTTCGTGGACTGATTCCCAGTATTTCAACGCGGAGGAAAAGAAAGAAAAATATCTTTATTTAAGAAATAATGCAATAAATTATTAGAGGGCAAAATAGTAACTTTTAGATATTTTTTGTCATGTGCTTTGCACATGAGCAACTTCCGCTAATTTTTTTAACGACCGTCCTACCTAGGGATGAAACTGGGACAAATGATAACATTGTATATGGTAATGAGACAAAATGGGCTATGGGTAACAAACTGAGATTTGGTAAATACTTTGGAGGTAAATAGTATTTTGGCTAGATTTTTTTTATGCATTTTATAATAATACTTGACTATGTACTTTTTTTCCTAATACCCTCACATTATCCTTTAGGTCTCGATTGTTACACGGAATTTGAATCAATTCTGCGAAATCGATTCCATGGAATTGATTAATAATGTTTGGTGGTGTAAGGATTATATTTGGAATATGAATGTATTACTAAAATCTTGAAATTGATTACTAAAATTTAAGAAATCACAATCCTAATGGAAGAGGTGGTATTTGGATTCCAAATAGTTGAAATCCATGTAAATAGATAATAATATCCTTCTATTTGGTTAAGTATTTGCTTTATATTTATAATTTATTTAGTTTCAATAATTTTACGACCGTTCCTTTTTACACCTCCTCATCGTCGCTGTTCTTCGGCTATTCATAAGATTTTTCTAACTCTTCTCATTTGATTTAATTTATTAATAATATTTTATAATTTATGATTATTGTGTTAATTTTTACAATTGAATATAATGAAAAAGAAGAGTGAGTGATTGATCTGCTTGAAACTATATAGAAAAATACAATAGCAATTATTTTAAATAAGTAATTACACGTACTTTTCTCGAATTGTTTCAAATGTTTAAACTATTTTTATTTGAATTAGTTTCATTATAACATTAGTTTTTTTTTATTTAATAAATTTTTCTTGCTTTATTGATGTTGGATAATTTAAAATTTTCACCAAAATTGAAAGAGAATGAAGAACTTGTTATTTTGTGGAGAAGTAATAACGTTAATATCTAATTTTTATCATGAAAGTCATTAACAAGTATGTGTCTACATTGAGGTAATGTTGTCAGTTGCCTCAACTTTATCTTTACATTCTAAGTTGTTTTGTTTCTTACCAAGCTGATGAGCATATTATGGACCAGCTAGATTGTACGGGCCTCATCCCAACAAAAGGGTCCGAAGGGAAGAGAGGCCCGGTCCACTCAGGGCTATATATACCCTCTCCTATACCAAGCCAAGGTAGGCCACATTTTATACAGAAAATACGTATTCTAATTGATATTCTCTCTAGTGGCCGGTACTGGTTATCATGCCGAAGGGCTTTGGCGGGGACCCTCCCCGCCCTCTCACGGTGTCTTTTTTGCAGATAAACACGTGCCAGATATCCTACATCCGCGATGGTTTGGCACCCCCGGTGCCCCTGATTTTTTCGGCATCATCAGTTGGTTCCGTTGCCGGGAACGTCGTTTACTAATCGTAAAACCCAGTTTCATACATATCTCTGGACAACGACAAACAAGATAAGGTTGCGATTATGTTGGTTAGTGCTTGTTTTAACAAGTACTGAACTAATAGTTTGGTTGGAATGTTTTTTGTTCGACATGAGGCTCTTGGCAAGAAAGTGGAGGTGGACAGCTTTCGTACAAACTCAAATAGATTGCGGCAAGGTTGCTCGTGGACCCGCCTTCGATGTCTGACAGAGGATTCCATCTCGGTGAGCACGAAACAGAAAAACTAGCACTGTAATCACATATTTTCAGCTGGGCATTTTAGCAAGCATTTAGCGGGCACCCATGTTCAACCCATCTCGACCACAATCAAAAATGAGGGAAAAGCTTCTTCAGTTGGATTCCATAACCAACCAACCAGATTCAAATAAGAAAGTATGGACCTCCACCAGGTTATACGAACACGCAAGCAATTATAAATGGGACGAGCAGGAGCCAACAAAAAGAGCACCAATGCTTCGCCTTGACGAGTCTGTCGCCAATGGAATTGCCGCCAATATGGTCATCCGGCGCCCTGCCTCCAACACGAAGGAGCTCCTCGAGAACAGCCTCAATGTCACTTCCATCAACGTCGTTGTCAAAGACGGCAGCCTCATACTCATCAAAGTCTTCAACGATGGCCAGGGCATCCGGCTAGTATAAGGATTTGCCTATACTCTGTGAGAGGCACACTATGTCAAAATTGTTTACTATTGAAGATTTAGAGTTAATTAATTCAACGGGGTTTAGAGGAGATGGTGGGGATTGTGTACCGGAGATGACAGCGGACGGCAACGCTAAAGTGGGAGGAGACGGCGCTTGGGGCGAACTGAGAGATGGAGCCGTTTTCGGATGGATCGCCCCTATACCTCCACTATGCATGTGCCTTCATTGCCGAAAGGTTACAACATGGCCCATTTATTATTGAGCAGTTACAAGCGAGGGCCTTCAATCAGTAAGTTCATGGGTGACTATTGGAAGATGACAGATTAGCCCCTCCGTTACTGGACAATAACAAAAATGGCTTCTCTAGTATTGGTAGTGACAGAATAGCCCCTCAACAATCACAGCGTGGCCCCTTCATGGTTTCATGGCAAAGAAGTTACAATATGGTCTCTCCAAATGTAGAATTGTTATGACTTGGTCCTTAGTTGATGGGAAGTTATAAATAGGGCCCTTAATTACTGAACAGTTGCAAATGGACCCCTCCGCTATCAGTCAAGCTCCGTTAAGTAACGGTCAAAACAAATGAACCTCGCTGCTCGAGTGTTACTCGTAGTCGAGTAGATTTGGTCCTCCCGCTTGAGCGTTACTCGCGGTTGAGTTGTACCCCGCGCCTTCCTGCGCTTATCCTCCCCGCTCGAGTGTTGCTCGCGGCCGAGTCGATTATATCCTCCCCGCTCGAGCGTAGCTCGCGGCTGAGTAGATTTCATCCTCCCCGCTCGAGCATAACTCGCGGTTGAGTAGATTATATCCTCGCCGCATGAGCATTGCTCGCGGCTGAGTAGATTTCATCCTCCCCGCTCGAGCGTATCTCGCGGCTGAGTCGATTATATCCTCCCCGCTCGAGCATAGCTCGCGGTTGAGTAGATTTTATCCTCCCCGCTCGAGCGTAGCTCGCGGCTGAGTAGATTTTATCTTCCCCGCTCGAGCGTAGCTCGCGGCTAAGTAGATTTCATCCTCCCCGCTCGAGCGTAGCTCGCGGCTAAGTCGATTATATCATCCCCGCTCGAGCGTAGCTCACGGCTGAGTAGATTATATCCTCCCCGCTCGAGCGTAGCTCGCGGCTGAGTAGATTTTATCCTCCCCGCTCGAGCGTAGCTCGCGGCTGAGTAGATTATATCCTCCCCGCTCGAGCGTAGCTCGCGGTTGAGTAGATTTTATCCTCCCCGCTCGAGCGTAGCTCGCGGCTAAGTAGATTATATCCTCCCCGCTCGAGCGTAGCTCGCGGCTGAGTAGATCTTATCCTCCTAGGTAGAGTTCCTTAATTAACGTTTGAGGTCATTTGACTGCTTGCAGGTTGAGCTCATGACTTAGTTAATTTTTAAGGCTTATATATTGTTATGCTCACTGGTCGAGTTGATTCCTTAATTAACGTTTAAGGTCATTTGACTGCTCGTAGGTCGAGCTCATGACTTAGTTAATTTTAAGGCTTATATATTGTTATGCTCCCTGGTCGAGTTGATTACTTAATTAACGTTTGGGGTCATTTGACTACTCGCAGGTCGAGCTCATGACTTAGTTAATTTTAAGGCTTATACATTGTTACGCTCCCAAGTCGAGTGGATGCATCTTGGCAAATCCGAGGTGAACACGAGCAAATAGTACTCCTTACCCTCGAGATGAATCTCGAGGGATAAGGAGTGGGGGGCTTCTGATGAGCATATTATGGACCAGCTAGATTGAACGGGCCTCATCCCAACAAAAGGGCCCGAAGGGAAGAGAGGCCCGGTCCACTCAGGGCTATATATACCCTCTCCTATACCAAGCCAAGGTAGGCCACACTTTATACAGGAAATACGTATTCTAATTGATATTCTCTCTAATGGTCGGTACTGATTATCACGCCGGAGGGCTTTCGCGAGGACCCTCCCCGCCCCTCTTACGGTGTCTTTTTTGCAGATAAACACGTGCCAGATACCCTACGTCCGCGACGGTTCGGCACCCCCAGTGCCCCTGATTTTTTCGGCATCATCACAAGCAGTATAATAGAAATTTATATTATATTAGTAATCACATTCCTTACACTACCAAACACTTTGTAGGAATTATCTTCTAATCTATTTCTGTGAAATCTCATTACTAATAATTAATTCCGTAGAATTGATTTTATTACTGTATACCAATCGAGGCATTAGTAGTATCAAATCAAATCATCTCTTTTTCTTATCATAATTAAAAATGTATTATAGCAATAGAGTTTTGAAAACTTTCGGCCTTTTGACCTTTTAACAGTTTCAGAAAATTGAATTATATTCAACATAACATTGACCTTTTAACCTTTTCGGAAAATTGAATGATACTCCCTCCGTTCCAGCCAAAGAGTCCACTTTTCTTTTTTAAAAATTAACATGTGACTAAATCAAATCAAAATTTTACTCACTTTACTTATGCTTTAGGAAATAAAATTTTATTAATTAAAAACTATTTTAAGAATACTATGGATTGCAACTTTCAAAATTTTATAAAAATCACTAAATTTATGTTAATTATCGGTCAAACTTCAACTAAATTGACCGAAAAAAGTCAAAACTGAACTCTTTGCCTGAAACGGAGGAAGTATTCAGCAAAACAAAAATACTATTCAACATAACTAAGATTTTAGACTGTTAACCTTTTCGGAAAAATAAAAAATGTAGTTATCTTTCACCTAATGAAATCACTTACTCATTTGTCTCGAAATAAGTATTTTTTATTAATTTTATATAAATTTTAAAATAATATTTGACTTGTACTTTTTTTTTTTCCGTAATTCACTCAAATCATCTTTTAGTAGTATCAAATCAAATGGTTCCATCTCTTTTGTTTTGTATTGTTTTTTTAAAAACAATACAGTTACAACAATAATTGCACTCCGATTTTTGCTACCCATCTTAAAATAAATGTTGTTTTTAGCAATTTGTATAAAAATTAAAATTTGCATATATATTTAAAAACTTACATAAAAACTAATTCATTTTAATTTAAGTTCATTGATTGTAGATAAATTGTATTATTTTTTTTTCTCTTTAATGATAATAGTAAATAAGGACAATTTTGATAAAATATAGACAAATATTTCTTAAAATTCTATAACGATAATTATTTTGAGACCAAAAAACTTTCCTAAAATAACATTTATTTTGGGTCGGAGTTAGTATTTTTTTTTCCCCTCATTTACACGTTTTCTTATTTGCTAAGAAATTATGATTTTTTTTTTAAGAGAACATCAAAATGTTCTACACCTTTAATAATAAACTTTTCTTTATCAAACAATTAATTATCTCACCACAGCCCGCCTGCACGTGGCCACAAATTTGGATTTCAGCCTTTTTATTTTTTGATTTTTTTTGTGGTGTCTTAAGGGATGTGAGAAGAGATCAAAAGTGAGAATCACATTGTATGAAGGTTCCGCTCTACCACTATGTCACCTAATACTCCCTCCGCAATTATTGTCTTTTTTTTTTTATTCATTTCAAAATAATTGTCGTATTTGAAAACTTTTCTTTTTAGGACATCACTTTTACTCCATTCGTCCCGAATAAATATTCCTACTTTCAATTTTGGGATGTCCCAACTAATATTCCTAAAGACTTTTGATCTACATATTCTAATATAGTTTCATTTAATATAACACATCCCAAACAAACTCAATTATTTAAAGTAGTTGAACTCAATTAATGTTCATGAGTATTATGGTCAGAACATATTTTATAGCACATTATTAATTATGTTTTTTAATTCCTATGTTTTATCTACTAGGAATATTTATTCGGGACGGAGAGAGTATTATTTTACCCTTACTTTTTTTCTTATTTTAATTATGTGTCACATACACATAGACATTAAAGAAAATTATATATTATATCAATATTAATAATTAAATCAATTATTTTTTTTAATTTATGTGCTGAATCAAACAAAATAATAATTAAGGGACGGAGGGAGTAGGACAAATGAGTACGTGATTTCAACCTTTTGACCTTTTCAGAAAATTGAATAAAAGTATAGTTATTTCACCTATTAAAAATTTAAAATCACCTACTCATTTGTCCCAAAATAAGTACTCTATTGATTTTTTATGCGTTCTAAAATAATACTTGACTTTATACTTTTTTCGGTAATACCCTCAAATTACTTTTACTAGTATCAAATCAAATCATCTATTTTTCTTATCATAATTAAAAATGTAGGAAAATGATTGGCATAATGAAAAATGGAGGAGGAATTTTAAGTCCGAAAAGACGTGACAAAATCATGTGGTTCTCCTCTCTCCTCCATAAACTCCCCCACTATTACCAAAAGAAGTAATAATAATTACTAATAATAATAAAAT
The DNA here is from genome assembly GCA_016624345.1 of Platycodon grandiflorus. Taxonomy (NCBI): domain Eukaryota; kingdom Viridiplantae; phylum Streptophyta; class Magnoliopsida; order Asterales; family Campanulaceae; genus Platycodon; species Platycodon grandiflorus. The sequence goes on from CM028364.1 coordinate 14,834,323, forward strand.
AAATTCTCCCTTGCTCAAATCTCCTTCTCACCTTTCTTTCTCTCCCTCAAGCTTCAGCTTCCTCCATTAATGGCTACACTCAAATGCTCTTATCCTTCAAATCCTCAATCCCTTTCATACCAAACCAACTCCCCCTTTAAAACTGGCTCCCTAACAACATTCCCTGCACCTTCACCCACGTCAGCTAAAACAACTCATCTTATGTCTCATCCATAGATCTCATCAACACTTTTGATTTCGTTTCAATTTCTTCCATCAAATTCTCTTCAAAATTCACAATTCCTTTATATCAAAATCTCAAATTCTCACTGGAACAATCACTTCTGTGATGAGATCTGAATGTAGATCTGGCTGAGAATCAACTTTCCGGTCAAATTTCCAACTTCTCGAGCTTCTAAATTTGCCCCAACTTGAACTCACTCAATCTCTCCCACAATTTTATTCAAAATTTGCTCCGGTTAATGAAAAATTAGAATAGGAAAAAAGTTTACGAAAGAGAGGAAGGGTGAGAGAAAGCGTGGAATAAAATTGCAGGAATTAAAGATGGGGTTAGTAGATGCTTTAAATAATGGGTCCCATTTTGATGATTCAATATTACACATTAGCATCCAACTGTATCAGATAACAAATTCGGCCACAATTTTTTCCTTTATGTATCATTACCCAAAAATGTATTATAAGCAATCGAGTTTTGAAAACTTTCAGCCTTTTGACCTTTTGGGAAAATTGAATGATATTCAATATAACAAAAATGATATTCAACATAACTAAGATTTTAGACTTTTAATCTTTTGGGAAAATTGAATGATATTCAACATAACAAAAATGATATTAAACAAAACTAAGATTTTAGACTTTTAACCTTTTCTGAAAATTGAATAAAAAATGTAGTTATCTTTCACCTAATGAAATCACTTGCTCATTTGTCCTAAAATAAGTATTTTCTATTGATTTTATATAGGTTAATAAGACTCTGTACTTTTATCGTAATACCCTCAAATTATCTTTTAGTGGTATCAAATCAAACGGTCTCATCTCTTTTTCTGTATCATAATTAAAAATGTATTATAAACAATAGAGTTTTAAAAACTTTCAAAAAAGATAAATAAACACTTATTTTGAAACATTCAAATAAAATATGTAACACTTATTTTGAGATGGACGGAGGAAATACAACTTTGGTGTAGTGAAACAAAATGAACCTTAGTCTTTCCCTAAAAGGTCGTGGGTGAAGAAATATAGAAGAATTGTGATAGAACGAGCGAATATTACTCCATTCGTTCCTAAATTATTGCTTTCGTTTGAATTTTTGGAGTTAAACTAGATGTTTTTCAATTGAAAATTTAACATATATATTTTTTAATTTTAAAAAACAATCACAAAACACGTAATATGTAGTACCTAAAAAGTTTGAGTTGTTGGCACGTGTCGTGTGCGCACAAGCCGGACATAAAATCACTAGTGGAGTGATTAAGCCAGAGGCTTGGACCGGCTCACTTAAGTTCGTGGACTTAAATAAAAAAAATAGGAAAAATTGTGTGCCGGTAAACTTTCTTAAATATTTAACTGCTAAAGTCTACTATATTTGTTTCAAACCACTAAAGTCTACTTTGGTAGATAAATGAATAAATTGTTCCTAAAATGCTTCCCAACAACCTAAAGAACGGTTCTCTCCTCACCTAACACCCAGTCCGCTTCTCGTTTTCTCTCTTCTTTCACGGCGTCCAGGCCAACAAACTTTCACCTCCGTCGTCTTCTTCGGTGACGACAACTTCATTGCCACAACAAACTCCCTCGGTTATCCCTCCTATTTTGCGTCAATGTCAACTTCATATTCGAAGCAGATTCATACCAATAACAAGATGAAAATTGAAAATTTATATGTATATATTTATTTTTGATGTACATCATCAGAACTCTGATAATGAAAGTATGCATAGAATATTGAAAATAATAATGGAATTGATCGTACTCCTCCAGCAGCGCAGTCATCGTTACCATAGGCGATGCATCTTATATTACAGACGATAGGGAAGTGAATTAGCTTCGTTAATAGAGATGGAAAGCCAAAACTTTTTTTTTCTTATGATTGCACGAAAGTTTAATCGCAATGCATCGACTTGGAATTGTGATGTATCGCGTGCCTATTCAACTTCTTATGAGCATAGACGACATTTTCTCACAAAAGTGCCTTTTTACCAATTTAAAGATCGCTATGCATCAATTTGAAATCGTGATGCATCAATTTGAAATTGTGATGCATCGCATGCATGTTCGAATTCTTAAGGGCATAGATGACATTTTTTCATAAAAGTGCCTTTTTATCGGTTTAAAGATCATGATGCATCAATCTGGAATTGCGTTGGATCAATTTGGAATTGCGATCCATCGCGTTCCTATTCGTGTATCTTAAGGGCATAGACAATATTTTCCCACATAAGTGCCTATTTCCCGTTTGAAAAAAAGTATTAAGGTAACAAAGCGGTTGAATATCCCCCAAAAGGGAGGTGCCCAAATTTTTACCAAAATAATATTAATAAGGGTGAATTACAGACTGATTCCTTTTAAATAATTTGAATTCGCTACAGTACCCTATGTTTTTTTTTAATCGAAAAAAGGTATTTTTAGGGCGAAAAGACGATTATGCCATTAATGAAAGAAAAACGCGCGCACATCAATAACCTAAAGGAATCCCGATGCCCAGGAATCCCGATACCCAAATTAAGGCATCCCGATGCCCAATTTAAGGATGCCGAATTTAAGGCATCCCAGTGCCTAAAATTTTCGCCATTAAATACTCAGGCATCCCGATGCCTAAAATTCAGCATCCAGGTATCCCGATGGCAGGGGTGGCAATTCGTGCCATCGTGTCGTGTTCGTGCCACACTATCGTGTTTTCGTGTTATCTATCTTATTTGATCATAAATATAATAATAAATGTTATTTTAACTAAATTTATAATTCCGTGCTTTCGTGTCGTGCCGTGTCGTGTCGTGTCGTGCCTTATCGTGTTTCTTCTCTCTGTAATTCGTGTTTATAATCGTGTCGTGCTGGTTCGTGCAATCGTGTCGTGCCTGCCATTGCCACCCCTACCCGATGCCCAAAATTATGCATCCCAATGCCCATTAATTAAATAATTATAACTCGAATAACATGAACCCAGAAAATTTTGGCAAGATCAAAATCAATCAAAATTGTTGTTTTTGGTTGGAAAATTTACATACAAACATGTTATTGATTTCCTATAACAGTATGATATTGATATTATACAAAATCCAAACACAAATCATTGATTAAAGTCCAAAATCAGTCCAAGAACATCTCCCTCTGTTTTCGGACAACACACTGCCAAGCTCAAATTGGAGTTTGAAAATAGTATTTTTTGGTAGAAAAATTGTGCACAAATGTAGTACTAAGTTAGGATAACAATATGAGATTGATTTTAAACGTGGTCAAAACAGTCCAAGAACAAGAAAAAACGGGATGAACTCATAAAATTTGAATTTGATCAAATTGTGATCAAATTCATATTCTAGGCATGGAAATTGATCCCCAAACATGATAGAAGACTATATTAACAACATGAAATTATTTATACATCAATTCGAATCTCAAATCTGTAGCAACGATGTTGCTGTGGGCATTTTAGGAAGAAAACTATCATAGTGTAGTTTAGCGATTTAAAAAAAAAATGGTAGACTTTAGAGAATAAACAATTATGAAAATGACTTGGGCACAATTTTCCGTACTAATAATAAAGGAATATTGGGCATTTGGGTTTGGGCCAACCTTCCATGTCCATCACTCAGCCCATAAATCCACACTTGAAATTGGGTATTTTCATCAATGTAATCTGATTATAACTTTATATTTTAATAATGAATATTTTATAATAACTTATAGTAACTAATAATCTTTAGAGAAAATCACATGGTAGTATTTATTACTCCCTCCATTCTAGGCAAAGAGTCCATTTTTTTTTTATAGAAGTCAACATAAGACTAAATCAAATAAAAAATTTGCATACTTTACTTATGTTTTAAGAAATAAAATTTCATTAATTAAAAACTATCTTAATAATACTATGGATTACAACTTTAATAACTTTGTAAAAATCACTAGATTTATGTTAATTATTAATCAAACTTTAGCTTAGTTGACTAAAAACAATCAAACGTGTACTCTTTGCCTGAAACGGAGAGAATATTAGAGTGAAACTATATTTATGTTACGTAAACACATTCTATATATATCAGAGTGAAATTAATAAGGACTAAAACTACTATGTGAGCTGTGCTGAAATGACATCATAGAAGACCACTACTTAGACCAAATTTAATAAACAAACATTTTTGTCTAATTAAACTATTTCATAATCTAGCAAATTGTAGTACTCCTAGAGAAATTACTCTAGTTGCACCTAAATCCTAAAAAATTGTTGCTCCAAACATAGAAAATGGTTGCACCTTGAGATTAAATTACTACTTACCAAATACTCCAATTTTGAACATTCGAGGGTCTGATAGTCTTTTTATTTTATTTGGTCAAACAAAGACAATTTCATAACAGAAACTAATGCAAGGAGGCGATCGCTGGAAATTATCCAAATCACAGCGGGCAAGGAAGGAATCTATCTAATGATTCGGATGAACAAAAGGATTTAATTTGCCCATAGATGTTCATACTTACGTTACTACTTACTATTAACTACCTGCCGGCGATCTTCGTGTATAATACTGGAGACTAGTACAAATCATGTCAGCAAGTCTGGTTATGTCTTTTCCATTTCCTAATTCTTTTCTTAACTTTGAACCATCTTTTATGTCGCGTTGTTAAGAATTCCACTAGTTGCTGACCTGAATTTTAGTAAGCAGTAGGGCAGACTCATAATCAAATTTTAATTTTTTTTTCTTTTTTTTTGATAGAAAAAGAGGATTCGTGTTAGTTATAATCTATTAAAGCCCAAAAAGTTTAAAGATAAATATAGTACTCCCTTCTTCCCCATCCCCCAACCAAGCCAAAAAAAAAAAAATAGGAAGAACAAAAGAAATAAACTTTCTATATTGAAAAGTCAACCTAGCACGATATTAAATCATTCTTTATTACAGATTATGTGATGTAAACAAGCCATATTGCGGCCAACGCCAAGGCATGTCAGCTAGCTTGTTGTGCCCATTGTCCGAGCACAGCACCGAGTTAGGTTGGGCGGTCATGGCAGCTCTGCCAGCCAATTGAGGCCTGTTAGCTGGCAGTAATTTGGTCATGGCTGAGGCATTTGTTTGTCTAGTCAATGCACATCGCTCGTCCAGCATCGCATGTGAGGTGCTAATTGTGCAAGGCCGGGGGCAAGGCATGGCATGCTTTCTAATGCTTTTCTTTAGGGGTACCATTGTGTTTGCTGTTGGTTATGTGGTTAGAGAGATCATGGTCCAGAGGGCCGTATTCATCAGTTGCCAGATGAGGTTCTTGTTTTCGTACTCTCTCTTTTGATGCTTAAGGAGGCAGCATCTACTAGTGCCCTTTTAAAACGCTGGATTCACTTGTAGATGTTCCCTCCTAAAAGATGAATATTTCCATGTGTTTGAAGAGAGATTACATCCTATTTATACAAGACTACTTTAATTGTCAAGCTATAATTTGGGCTAATTACAGTAATTACAATATTTGAACAGCTAATTAGAAGAGCTAATTACAAGCTAAGAGATATCTTTGGAATTATGAGATATCTTAGGATTATCTCTATCAAGCTCCCGCAAGATGGACGATCGTTGAGTGAGACCAATCTTGGACATTCGTTCATGAAACCGTGTGCGGACAAGTGGCTTAGTGAGTGCATCAGCTAGTTGATCTTTTCCCGATATGTAGGAGACACAAAGAGTCTGATTTTGAACTGCTTCACGAACGAAATGATAGTCAAGACCGAAGTGTTTCATTTTGGAGTGGAATTTCGGATTGTCAGCAACATAGGTGGCACCCATATTGTTGCAATAGATGACGGGTTTGACTGATGGTAGATGGCTGAGCTCTTGAAGTAGGTTTTGAACCCATAGGACCTCGGCAGTGGTGGCAGCGACAGCTCGGTATTCAGCCTCCGTGGAGGATCGAGCAAGAGTTCGTTGCTTACGGGAACTCCAAGAGATAGGATTGCGACCCAAGTAAACAATGTAGCCGGTGGTAGAGATGTAGTCATTTTTATCACCTGCCCAGTCAACATCCGTGACGGCATGAAGGGTGTTTTACGGGTCATGACGAAGAAGAAGACCTTGAGTGGGTGTACCGGCAAGATAGCGTAGGAGACGTTTGAGGGCTGCCCAATGCTCTTCAGTGGGTTGATGCATGTATTGGGATAATCTGTTGACAGCCAAAGAGACATCAAGACGAGTTAATGATAAATATTGTAGGCTTCCCACAAGGGCTCGGTATTCAGCTGGGTTGGCAATGGGGGTTCCTGTTTGCTTGGTTAAGGGTGGGTGAGTAGCCATTGGGGTGGGTACGGGTTTGGCATTGGACATGTGAGCACGAGTGAGGATGTCTTAAATGTACTTATGTTGGCTAAGGAATAAACCATTTGGGTGAGGTAACACTTCAACACCAAGGAAGTAGGATAGAGTACCAAGATCTTTTAGGGAGAACCGTGAGGAGAATTTTTAGTGATGAAGGTGTTTAGGATAGTAGAATTTGAGCCAGTGACAATTATATCATCTATATAGACTAGTAAATAGATAATATTATTGTGTTGGCGAAAAATGAATAGAGATGTGTCGGAGAGAGAATTTTGAAACCCCAATTAAAGAAGATAGAATTTGAGCTCATTATACCAAGCGCGGGGAGCTTGTTTGAGGCCATAGAGGGCCTGACGAAGTTTGCAGACATGGGTGGGAAGAGATTGATCGACAAAGCCAGGAGGTTGAGTCATAAAGACATCCTCCATGAGAGAACCTTGGAGAAAGGCATAGTTTATGTCGACTCGACGTAGAGACCAACCATAGGTGATGGCTAGAGATAGGACAGTGCGAATAGTAGCAGGTTTGACAACGGGGCTGAAGGTTTCAGTGTAGTCAAGACCAGGACGTTGGTGAAACCCTTTTGCAACTAGTCGAGCTTTATGACACTCGACGGAGCCATCCGGATTATACTTAGTTCTAAAAATCCACTTACACCCGATCAAATTTTGTGATGGAGGGGGGGGGGTACAAGGTCCCATGTATTTTTTTTTTAGGGCATTACATTTAGCTTGCATGGTATTGCGCCAGATGGGGTTTTTGAGAGCTTGAGTGATAGTAGTGGGTTCGGTGGCTGTGGGTTGAAGGGACACATGTAAGTTTAACCTGTCAATTGGTTTGCGGATGTTGTTTTGTAGACGGGTAACTGGATGTTGAGTACGTGGGGGAGGAGGAGAAGGAGGTGGAGGGGTGGATTCTAGGGAGTGTTGCAGTGTGGGGGGAGTAGGGGCAACTGCTTCATGGGAAGTTGTATTGGGTGATGTAAGAATGGTGGTAGGTGTAACTGAAAGTTGAATTGAACACCATTTGTTCGAGGTAGGGTTTGGTTGGGGTGAGGTGGAGAGAGATATGGTGGAAAACAGAAATTTATGTTCGATGAATTTGACATGGCGGGAGACATAAATTTTGTAAGAAGAGTATTGTAGGCGCTTTGCGTGGAGGAGTAGCCAACAAATACACAAGGAGAGGATCGAGGATCAAATTTGTTGGTGGTGTATTGTAATACCCGAGAGTTTCGTACTCGTGTTATTTGCACATCATTTGCATTTAATGACATTTAATGTGTTTATATGCTTTACTTTGATATTTTTAAATTTATTAATTAATTATGATTAGTATTAATAAAATATAATTAGACTTAATTAAGTTTAATTAGATTTAATAGTAATTAATGAAAAACAAAGAAAGTTAATTAGTATTAAAATATTGTTAAGCACCACCACCTCACTCCACCAACTATTTAGTTGCCCACTTTTGTTGACCACGGTTGACTTGGGCTTGATACATATGATATCAGATGAGAAAGTGAGTTTTCACTCCCCCAAAAAAATCTCAAACTCACACCAACAGTCTGTCACCTTTTCTCTCTCCCATTTCAAAGCCGACGTTATTTTCTTCCTACGCGATCGATTTTGTTCTTGTTTCTTCGAGCTTTCGACGAACGGACACAGTAGAATCGACGTGCTTAGCTAGTAGATCAATATCTTCGGAAGATTTTGCGTTTTAATCGGTAATTTTGCGATATTAGTAAGTTACTATTTTTAGCTCGTAAAATAAAATTGTCCCATTTTAATTTTAGTATGATTCATGCTAGTAAACTAGTTTCTTGTGATGAAATATTATATGTTTCATGCATGTATAATTTTAATTAGCTTGAATTATTTAAATAATAGTTCTACTTGTTTAAGTAGCTTAATGGGATAATTAAATTGACATAATACGAAAACGAGCTAAATTATTGATGTTTAGAATTGTCATGATTTGACTCCACGGAGTCTATTGTCGATACAATTTGATTATATTGGGGACGTGGGATTAATTCCTATGATTATTAAATGTTATTTTGGGTAGAAGTACCTCTACCGAATTACGCGAAATGTGATAATGTGTTTAATATGTAATTATTGCGAGCTAGTTATGTGTTTATCCTATTTAGTGGCAATTACGTGTAAATCAGTAATTGATACTTGTGAACCAGTTAGTTGTAAAACCATATTGTGACAAATGTCAATGTTCAATAAGTCGTAACCAGCTGGTAAACCAGTTCAGGGGGTGTATGGACAACCGGTGACTCACGAGGGCAGGGACTAGTGTTAACTGTAGTTAGTCCATATGCTCGGCCTACGCCCTGCTATTGGCCCCAGTAGGGGAGGCACACTTCTTGCTAGCCGAAGTGTTTGCTAGACGTCGTAAACCCAGGTCGTACGGGACTGGGGGAAACGATTGTTATTCACGCGCGCACTACAAAAGAGACAGTTATTCAGTTATTGCTCGAGCACATGATACAGAAGAGGTGATAAGGTTGGATATTGTCGGAGGTGTACCTCGACACCATATCCTTTTAAAGGTGTTTATCCAGTTGTTCTTATACAGTTGAATATGTGTTACGGTGATACAGAAGCATGCTATTATTGTTACTATGCAGTATGATTTACTGTTATACAGCTCAGCATGCTAGCATGTCATGTAGTTGCATGGTAGTAACTTACTGAGTCTTTGACTCACCCCATCCTTTTCTTTTGTTTTTCCTTAGATCGCAGGAATACGGGAGATTTTGATCGGTGAGGCCGGTACAGTATGTGGGTGCACGTGGTGAACTTTTGGGGTAGTTACTTTTGCTCATTGTACATATGTACTCAGTGAGGACGATGGATGATAAAGTTATGTAAACTCTATTTTGGGTAGTAGTAACATGATATGTATAGTGTTACTTTCTTTTGTGCCGATACGTGGTGTCGTAGCATTGTATATATGACATGTTGTCTATGTGACTTTGTTTATCTCAGTTGACTCTGAGCTCGTTAGCTCGTTGATGTTGTTGTTTATAGTTGTGTTTTGTGAGCTCGTGTAGCTTCGTACTATTGTGATAACGGCAGGTTATGGCCGTTTAGTTATCTTGTGTTTGTGTCGAGCTGGTTTAGCTCGCTTATACAGGTGCATGTTAATTATGATGTATGTGTTTCACATCTACATTTGGGGTTCCACGTAGGAGCTTAAATGGGGGTGTGACATGTATGGACGTAACCATGGGTACCAAAGACAATCGAAGCTTCGAAGTTTAAGATAGTTGGGCTTGTGACCATGAAGTTTGGAGTAAGGGGAGTGTAGGGCAAGTGTGGGAGTTGGCAAACGATTGATTAGATAGCAAGCAGTGGCAATGGCAAAGGTCCAAAATTTGCGTGGCATAGAAGAGTGGGTGAGAAGAGAGAGGCCGGTTTCGACTATATGTCAATGGCGACGCTCGGAATAACCATTGTGTTCGGGCGTGTAGGGTGGGGAGGTGAGATGAGTGATGCCATGAGTCACAAGAGTTGGATCAAGGCCAAGGTATTCACCACCATTATCACTAAAAATTGTAATGATGGGCCGTTTGAAGAATTTTTCTACTAACGGTTTGAATCTATTGAAGATGGTGGTGGCATCATTTTTGTGTTTAAGAGGATAAAACCACACATATTTTGAATAATGGTCGACAAAGATGATATAATATTTGTAGCCGTCAAATGAAGTGGTAGGAGAAGTCCATACATCACTGTAGAGAACATCAAGAGAACCATGGGATTGAATTGTGTTTTGGCAGTTTATGACTTTTATTGCAATCACACGAGTTACAGTGAAATAAATCGGATGTAGGAATGTTTAAATTAAAGGCATTACTTATATGACGTAGAATAGAGTACGAGGGATGGCCTAATGTGTGATGCCAGATTCATAAATGCCAATTAAAAGATGAATATTTCCAGTATGTATTTAAAGAGAGATTACATCCTATTTATACAAGACTACTTTAATTGTCAAGCTATAATTTGGGCTAATTACAGTAATTACAATATTTGAACAATTAATTAGAAGAGCTAATTACAAGCTAAGAGATATCATTGGAATTATGAGATATCTCTGGATTATCTCTATCAGGCTCTCGCAAGATGGACGATCGTTGAGTGAGACCAATCTTGGACATTAGTTCATGAAACCGTGTGTAGGCAAGTGGCTTAGTAAGTGTATCAGCTAGTTGATCTTTTCCCGATATGTAAGAGACACGAAGAGTCTGATTTTGAACTGCTTTACGAACGAAATGATAGTCAAGACCTAAGTGTTTCATTTTGGAGTGGAATTTCGGATTGGCAGTAACATAGGTGGCACCCATATTGTCGCAATAGATGACGGGTTTGACTGATGGTAGATGGCCGAGCTCTCGAAGTAGGTTTTGAACCCATAGGACCTCGGCAGTGGTGGCAGCGACAGCTCGGTATTCAGCCTCCGTGGAGGATCGGGCAAGAGTTCGTTGCTTACGGGAACTCCAAGAGATAGGATTGCGACCCAAGTAAATAATGTAGCCGGTGATAGAGATGTAGTCATCTTTATCACCCGCCCAGTCAGCATCCGTGAAGGCATGAAGGGTGTTTTGCGGGTCATGACGAAGAAGAAGACCTTGAGGGGGTGTACCGGCAAGATAACGTAGGAGACGTTTGAGGGCTGCCCAATGTTCTTCGGTGGGTTGATGCATGTATTGGGATAATCTGTTGACAGCAAAAGAGACATCAAGACGAGTTAATGATAAATATTGTAGGCTTCCCACAAGGGCTCGGTATTTAGTTGGGTTGGCAATGAGGGTTCCTGTCTGCTTGGTTACGATTGTGTTGTTTGGCCACATAGTTTACCGTAGCAGGGAAGGACGGAGTGGAATTGGCTTTGTGTTTGAGGGAAAGTTCACGATTGATTAGATTGTCATGGAGCTCATCAAACGTGATTGGAGTCTCACGACTTTGGACAGCAGTGACGACACTGTCATAGGAGGGGTCATTTAGTTGATCAAGGATTTTTTCAACAATATTGTCGGGATCAAGCGGGCGATCAAAAGAGGCTAATTGATCAGTGCACTGTTTGATGCCAGATTTAGTTGGACCTTGAAGTAGTGTTGCCCCCGTGCGAAGATCCTTCACAAGATAGGAAGTGGGTAAGAAAGTAATAGAGGAGTTATTATCATAGCAAAATTTAGAAATAGAGATTATATTGCGAGAAATAGAAGGAACATGAAGGATATCATTGAGTTTAAATGTAGAATTAGGAGTAAGGAAAGAAGTTGAACCAGTGTTGGAGATGGCTAAACCTGAGCCATCACCAATGAATAATTCCTCAGTGCCATCATATGGAGAATGAAGGGCTAGATTGTCAAGGTCATTTGTGACCTGGTGTGTACGCCACTGTCGAGGAGCTAGCCATGGGGGGTTGAGTCAATGGTAGTGGCAGCATAGGCACGGGGAAGAGTATGGGATGAGTGGCTATTGTTGTTATGGCGAGATTGAGAGGGGTGGAAGGGGAGAGGGGGTGGTACGGCTTGAGGGAATTGTTGCCGAAAAGTAGGGCATTGTGAGACATAGTGACCATGAGTGCGGCACCATTGGCAACGTCCCTTGAAAGGAACTGAGGTGCGTTGAGAGGGACAAACTGTGGACTGAGTTGGGGTGGGAGAAGGAGGCCAGCAATGGTAGAGGGGGGCACGACTGTGGACTGAGTTGTGGTGGTTACGATTATGTTGTTTGGCCACATAGTTTACCGTAGCAGGGAAGGGCGAAGTGGAATTGGCTTTGTGTTTGAGGGACAGTTCACGATTGATTAGCTTTTCATGGAGCTCATCAAACGTGATTAGAGTCTCACGACTTTGGACAGCAGTAACGACACTGTCATAGGAGGGGTCATTTAGTTGATCAAGGATTTTGTCAACAATATCGTCGGGATCAAGCGGGCGACCAAGAGAGGCTAATTGATGAGTGCACTGTTTGATGTCTTGCATATATTCGGAATCGAATGAGTTCCTTTGGTGATATTGCGAAGGTGGTCTTTAATCTGTTTGAGATAGCCTTTTGAGGGATTGGCATAAGTCTTGGCAAGGGTTTTCCAGGCCTCATAGGTGGTGGAGCATTGAGAGATAAGGGGGACTATGGGTGTGGACAGTGTGCCAGTAAGAACACCGAGAATGAGCTTGTCTTGGCGAAATCAGGTGGTGTAGGCAGGATTAGGAGTGGTTGTGGTGTCTTGGGAAAGGGTTGTGGGGGGTGCGGTTGATGAGCCATCTATAAATTTGTATAAGTCGTAGCCAAGAAGAGTGGCTTCGAGCTGTGTTTTCCACGAAATGTAGTTCGTGGGAGTGAGCTTGAGAATGTGGGAAAGGGAGATGATGATAAATGGTTTGGTGGGTTCAGTAGTGTTAGGGATGAGAGATTGGTCGGTGAGAGCCATGGAAGGGAATAGAGCTGCTAAGAGGAAGAGAAGAAGAGCCGTGGGAGAAGAAATTATTTACTGCCGTGGGAGAGGAAAAAATTGTCTACTGCTTTGATACCATAAAAGATGAATATTTCCAGTATGTATTTGAAGAGAGATTACATCCTATTTATACAAGTCTACTTTAACTGTCAAGCTATAATTTGGGCTAATTACAGTAATTACAATATTTGAACAGCTAATTAGAAGAGCTAATTAATTACAAGCTAAGGGATATCTTTGGATTATCTCTATCACCTCCTTGGCTCAATTTTGATGCCACTAATACTCTAGACCAGATCACAGATGATCCCAAGTTTTGTGAGATGGAAAGGATTAAGTATGGCCAGTGGGTGAAGCAGGTTGCACAATTGCATAGGGGCTCCATGCTGGGAAATTTAAGGCTGCACTTTTACTTGGACAGAGGTAACAAACGTGCTGTTGACATACGGCTTATTGGCAAGGAAAGTTCAAAGACTAGAGTTGGGCATGTTAGTAAGTGGAAAGCATGTTCGTTATGCACCTAGAAATTAAGCCTTCCTTCATGAACTCTTTGGTCCAAGAAGTGACTTCTCTTCTTTGAGAAAACCACGTTCAGATTCTCGCCGCATGCACCATTTTGCATTTACTGCCTTAATGCACTGTGTTTGAAATCACTCAATGTGACTGGGGAAGTCCTTGAGTTCCTTTTATTCCAGTGCCGAAATTTTGGATGGCTAGTAGTGCATAGCTAAATTTTTACGGTAAATTTTGAAGCTTCTGATTCGCCCCTCAAGCCGGAGACTTGGAGATATGCTACAGTTTCAAATTGAAGTCCCTAAAGACATGCAATACAAGTCTCATCTCATTTAAGTTCATGGGAGCACACTCAGAACTGTTGCTTCAATATCTTCCGCTGCATGTCGAAGTATCAATCACCAGGAGTGTTTTCTTATTACATAGAATGAGTGATGTCTTTTCTGAGCTTTCGAGCTGTCTGTCTCAGCTTCGATGTTCTTACAGTGCACGCCACTAAGGCAGCTGAGGTTAGCATGCATAATTCTAACTGGTGTCTTGCTTGTAGTTTTCCTTGTTGTGTGTTTGTGAATTAATGGTGATGCTTTGCTTCGTTTTCCAGAATAATATGTTTCTACTTTGTTTTCCAGAATAATATATATGTTCAGGGGTATTGCATTTCCTGAACCCACTAAGCTCAAGCACTTGGTTTTAGAAGCTGAAGCATGCAACGATAGAAGTCTCTTGAGATTCTTTTCC